>CAWUFW010002863.1:1200000-1800000 GCA_963921515.1 Calotriton arnoldi
ATGCTCAAGTGGCAAAGCTTTAAAAGAGAATCTGCTTTGTATGAGTTTCAAATGTAATGATTCAAGCACCAGAGAGATATGTTTCCTTCTTGAAAGCCCGGAGACCAACTGTCAGTTTGAGCTTCAGGAATTTTGAAGACATCTACCACTGCTTGGCGGCCAGAGTCTTTGTCAGGGCCTATGGGCCATTGTGGATGTTAAGAGAGTGTTTCTGCTGAGATAACCCAAAGGTGTCCTCCACGTTCATAAAGAAAAGGGCCCCACCTGGTGTAGAAGTTTAGTCAGAGGGCACATGTACAGATTAAATAGAAAGGGGGGTACAATTGACCTTTGATGAACTCCAGACCTCTATTCCCTAAATTCAAGGCAAAGTGTGGGGGAGCCACCACGTGACCATTTTAGTCTAAGAAGGATTTAAGCTAGTCTAAGCCAGTACCTGCTACAATAGCATTAGCCAAGGTGATAATTAAGATGTTAGAGTCAATGATGCCAAACGTGGCTGATGGATCTAAAAGGGCCAGTGACACTACCACCATTAACGAGCCTCTGCACAACATCTAGACAAGAGAGTACAACCTATTCAGTGCTACGGACAGTACAACGCTCTGTCTGTGAGTTTGTTCTTTTCTGCACATTTCTGTAGTTGTTTAAATGCAATATGCAGTGGGTGAAAATTACTCAGGCCAACAAAGCTCAAGGGTGGTTTCTTAAGTCAAGGTTTTACCAGTTCAGTGGCTGATACAGCTGTTAAACCATATGAGAGAATATAGAGTTCAAGAATGTTGTGGCACACTAATATGCTGAACAAAATATTGAAGGGCCAAATATTGAAAAGTGTAAAAAGGAAAGTATAAAGTTAGTAAAACTATTCTTCCCTATAGGCACTTACCTTTCAATATTTTGTCCTTCGATATCTATGTACCTTAACAATATTTATTTTGTTATGGTACATAGATATGGAGTTAGGTATAAAAAAATCTATATATACTTATCTTTTGATATTTCGACCCTTGATATTCTGTCTGATATTAATGCCCCACAGTGTTCTGTAGTCAATATTCAAGAGTTGCACCATATGAGAAGCTTATTAACTGAATGGATAAAGTTGTTTCATGGTTCTGGATGAAAATAGATATTTTGGGAGGGAGGGAAGCACCATTTCTATTCATAGTGATTGGTTCAAAGTTTTCTAGTCTTGCTTGAGGGTCTTCAGAATTTAAAACAATCAATATTGCAGTTATCTGGCTGCAGCACATTTTCACAGTTAATGTTTACACAAACCTTTACTATCTTTTCACAGAAGAAACTCGAGCTCTACACAGAGTTGTTGCAAGGGCGATAAATAGCTTAAAGATAAGTAGCTTAAAGATAATATTAAAGGGTACCGCTGACAAATTAGGGGCCTATCTAATTCACTCAGAAAATGATTCTTTGCCCCTCTGATTTTGTTTTTATACATATTTGCTAGCGTAAGCCATCCTCAGGTCCGGTAAATAGTGTCACCACCCCTTCTTCCTCTATGTTTAGCGAACCTCAAGCTTTAATGTCTTGAGCTCCTAGGAGAAACAGAAATTGTTTATGGATGATTGGGCGTGGATTTGTGTGCTATTTTTCAGGGGTAAGACTTAATTGAGAAAATTGGTAATGGCCTTGAAAAAATAGTCTAGCTTAGTGGTGGGGTCTTCCGGGGGTAATGTACCTAAAAGCGGCCAGGCCTTTTAACAGCAAGGCAATAATGTATTCGAATTTAAACTTCATACAACTATGCTACAGCTGTTTTGAGAGCATTGTGTGAGTTTTTTGCTGACTGGGGAACAGGGATTCTGTGGTCAGTTACAGCAAGAGGTATTGTGTCTATTTCTTGTGTTGCCCCTGCTAAATGTGTGGGGTTGGTACTGACTAGCTTCAAATTATAAACAACAAGATCTTTGATAAAATGTAAAGCCATGCCATAGTGGGCTCTAAAAATATGAACGTAACACTTTTATGCCTGAATTGGCTTTACAGTAAAATATCTTAATAACTAGCAGGACCCAATGTAAGATGAATAATCATGGGATAGTTTTTTCACATATCTAAAATAGGTAATGTTCTTGGCGTGCAAAGAGCATTGACAAACTCCTTGATTTTGTTCACAAATTTGCCTAATGACATTATTGGCAAGGCCATGTGTCAATTTATCCAAGAAATAATTTATGAATATGTTGGAGATGCGAAGAAATACTCAAAGGAGATTGCTTGCTAGTGTGAAAACTACAATGCAATTTGTGTAGAGCTGTTCTTGAGACACCAGGAATATTTTAATAAGTATATTTAGTTAAATATATGTTTACTACCACGTAACTACATAGTGTCCGTTTACGAGCGTACAGATTTTCTTGGTGATGCAGAACCTTATTTATGTTGGCTTTTAACAGATAGGTTATGTTAAACACGATGTACTAAACTTTGATTCATGGCTCTTCCTCTCATGTTCTTTCTTGATTAGCTTTAATCAAAAGCTCAGCATTCCATGACCTTAATAAAGCCATTTTTCCTGATGCGAACACTCTGCTGACAAACAAAGCTCTTCTGAAGTGAAGCTAAAGCCAAGTTAAAATCCTGTCTTAGGGCCTCATTAATTTGTTCCTTAGGCTGTTTTTATATACCGCGTACGAGACATTAGCTGCATGGCATAGTGCTGTACAGTATGCTGAGCATACAAAACAAGAGTAGGAGATGAAAAAGAAGCCAAATAGCATAAGATAAGCTAATATGACAAAAGTGTAGCCAGATATTCAACTATCAATCCAAAATGTTTTCTTTGGATCTATGTCACCTGGCCTTGATCGTATTTCACCCAAACCTGTGTTATTTGATCTTTTCATTGCACTTGCCTTTAAGACCATACTCTCATGCTGGAGGGATATTTCTAAATTATCTGTGTCAACATGGTGTAATTTTATTTGTGATGAACATACAATATCTAATGTTTCCTCACTATCGTTACACCAGAAGATTAAATCTGTTCTATATTAGTTACCTTTTACTACCTATTTATCCTCTCACTCACCAATATCTTAGCCTTCTTATCCCTAGCTCTCTCTTTCTCTGTTTCTTTCTATCCTTTCCGCTATCTTTCTACTGTCTGCCCTATCTGTCCTCTTCATCGATCTTTCTGTCTCCTTTTGATATAAAATCATACAGATGCGTTGTACTTCATAAATTTCTCTTTTTTGTTTTATCTCCTTTAACAACTATAATATTATGTAATATTTATCATTGTTATATTGCACTTCCTACGCATATTGTTACTGTTTCATGAATCTCCAATAAAAAGTACTTAACTTTAAAAAAAATCATGTAGCCAGGCCATTTGTATAAGGGTGTATGGCAGTAAATTCAGCCGGCTAATTATTTGCCCATACGGGTCACCTGGCTTCCTTCAGGAGCAAAAAAGAGATTCATTAATTGCATAATGTGATATACGAGACAGTGTAAGCACTAATGTTCGGGTTATATGTAGCACATTAGAACATGTATCCACATCTGCTGAAATGGTACAAAGTCTATGGGAGAATAAAAATATAATGGGTCTTCAAGCCGAAGTAGGAGCTCAGTCAGGTTTTTTTCTGTTTAAGGCGAGAAGATGATTCTTTAGTTCACTTTTGAATTCTTTCCAATAGGTAGCAAGTTGGATGTTGACTGACAGAAAGGTGCAGATCCCAGAAGCATTCCAGAAGAAGGAGCTTGGGATTTCTTTCCCAAACATGAGGATTTCAAGAAGAAGAAGCACTTTGCTTCTAAATAAATAGTTCCTTCCAAGCATGGTGATTTTGTTTATAAGGTGTGCAGGAGTGGCAGCGTGTAGTGTCCTCTACATGATTCATGCTTCTTTGTATGTGCTGTGAGCTTCCAGAGGTACATAAAAACCAAAGGGGGGGTGACTGGTAGAAACTAATTTTATAAGCAGGCTGATTACGCTTCCATTGTAACTATAACAAAACACAAATGAGAGTAGCCTCACTATCTACTTAATTTCTAGTGTCTTTATTCCATCAGGAAAGACACAGAGTCTTTTTTTTAAAGCACTGTCACCCACATAGACTTTCTGGCATGCTTCATTATTGAGTCCTCGTCCGGAATGTAAGTACATCTGGACAGGCTCAACTCTGTAAATGAGGGAGCTCTTTAGACATTGTTCACAAAGAGAGGATCTGCGCAGTTAAAATTGCCTAAAGGAATACCTTGTTTTTGAAAATGTATTTTTCTGGCCCTTTGACGAGAAATAAGAACAAATATTAGATGCCAATGAAGTCTTTTAGCTACATGTTTCAGCCGGCTAATATTTTACCCATACTGCTCCCCCAGCCCTCTTCAGGTTCAAAAAAGAGATCCCTGAATTGTATAAAATGACGTGACTCTGTTCGTTGACTATCAGTCACTCAGTATCATGCATTCAATCATTTATGGAATTCATAAATACTGTGCTGGGCTTTCCAGGTCGATATCTGTGGGTGCCCAAATGTCAGTGAAATATGATTGCATGTTATCAATGCTTGCATCAGGTGTCACAATCCCAGGTACCACATGTTGGAATCTGGTTGAAAGATAAGACCTGAACTATTTAAGAATGTTGCCATCTAAACACATCCTTTTGTAAAGTAGTGATGGAAAGACATAGCGGTCCCTTGTGTCAAAAGCATACAATCGTTCTAGCAGTACTAACAAGCAAGAGCGTCCTCCACCAAAAAATTGTAGAGCGTCATCAACTTAAACATAGTTAACTTAAGAAAATAAAGTCTGCAGCATGAAAAGCGTAGGGGCAAAAAGGGATGGAGGAGTATCTGTTGTATATTCCTTCTTGTAATGTAATTGACAAATCATGGACAATCTGGTATATTGTACTGAAATATGGGTGGGGTTAGTAGATACACGTGTCATATGGTATAAAAGAGGTAGACCTAAACTTTTCAAAAATGGTTTGTAATTGATCTGTATTATTCTTTGCTCAGTGCTGCATGGCGTTGATTGCTGATGGCAGATGAAGATGGCACAGCATCAAAATAGAGCATAATGAGACCACATTAATAATTTATTTTACATTGCACTAATATGTTGTGGACCAGCCAATTATAATGTACTTTGCGACAAAAAGGAATTGCTGGTTGCATATAGGTAAGATGAATGTTATCAGTTGGCCACAGACCATTACAATCGATGCTTAAGTTAAAATCATGTTAGGGTGACAAGTTGAGTATGTTTCAAAATTGTATTTAATAATGAGGCTAATAGGATGCATTGGGATTTATACAGTGCAGACCTAGCTAGTATGCCAGAAAGTGAGGAATAAACAGGGTTATCATCAGGGGAGGGATTTTTTTTTTTTTTTTTTTTAATTCCTTTTAGCGGCCAATATGTGATCAGGGCCTTCACTCACAATAGAGATGGAAAATCTGCAATTTGTGCTAAATTAATGGTCGATGCAAGGTTCTACAAGACATAACTGTTGCCCTGGGACAACACATCGACAAGTTATAATCCGATCATGCACCTTTTTTTTTTTTTTTTTTTTAAAACAGATTTTATTGTGTCAATGATCATACATGAGGCAGAGCCCCTGGGTCCAGAAGGCAGCTGCCTTAATATACATCTCAAGGCATTGACCTTTAATTTACATAGTCTCAGAATCAAGAATATACAAAACAAAGCAACATAAACATATTGAACTCCCCCCTTTGCACTGTTCCATTGCTGCGTCTTTTGCCACCACATCGTCCACTCCAATCTATGTGTCCCACAGCTATGTGTTGGATCCCTTGCCCAATGACCCCCAACGTCAGAGAGGGCATAGACGCTTCCGCAGGAGGCACCGGCTCTAAATACAGACCCCGGTAGTCCGCCCATCGTTTCCAAATTTTGGGGTGCTTCTGCGGGCATCCCCTGGCCTTAAATATTGGTATCTCCAAACCCATACAAAAGTCGAGACCATTCTTCCATGTTGCTATAGAGGGTGAGGCCGACGCCTTCCACAATTTTGCAATATCTCTTTTAGCTAGAGTCAGCCCCAACAGCAACACGTGTCTTTTATAGATATTGCCTCCAATACCCTCCATGATATTCAGGATTACCAATCTTGGCGTGGCGGGGGTCTCCCACCCCAGGACCTCTGTAAGGCAATTCAGAACCCCCCGCCAGAATCTCGTGAGCACTGTGCATTGCCAGACTATGTGAATGAAGGATCCCTCATCCCGACCACATCGCAGGCACATCGGGGATGACACCAGGCCCGCCCTCCACAATCTCAGTCGGGTATAGTAAGCCCGGTGTAGGTACTTGAATTGAATAAGACGGAGCTGAGTAGCTATCGACGCCCCCCGGGGGGAGGCAAGTGCATCCGCCCAATCATCCCCATCCATTTGGCCCAGATCACGCACCCACGCCTCTCTAAGCTTGTCTAGTGTGGTAGAGCTATTTGTCATCAGTGTCTGATAAATTTTCACAATCTTATGGTCATGCAGATCCCCCATAAACACCTTAGCGTCGATGGGGCTAAATTCGGGGAGAGCCTCTATTCCCGATATGCTAGGAGAGATGGCATGCCGAAATTGGAGGTACTTATAGAATTGAGTTTTAGGCATCTGGAAGTCTCGCTGTAGATCCTGGAAGGAGTTCAAGGTAGTCCCTCGCATTACATCCCCTAGTGTAGAGATCCCTATGTTATCCCACTCGCGAAAGCCAGAGAGTGCTGCCAGTTGTGGCAATCGGCCATTATGCCAAAGCGAGGTTTCCCCCGTTAGCCTGCCCCACCACCCCATCTTGCGTAACGACTGCCTCTAAAGACTGAATACCACCTGCGTGGCCGACAGCAGGGAATTGCGCAGGGGTGCTGAGTACAATATGGTATGGAGAGTGGATTCTCCCATGCGCCAACGCTCCACCACATATGCAGGGTCTCGCCTATCCCCATACCACCATTCATTTAGAATTAACAGGTGGGATGCCACATAGTACGATTGGATGTCCGATGTAGCTAACCCCCCACAATACTTGGACTGAAAGCAAGTCCGCAACGCGACTCTAGAAGCCCCCCCACCCGCCCACAAAAACTGGCCCAATGCCGCATTGACCTGGCGAAACCAGGAAGGAAGGATCGGGTATGGGTAATTCTGCAATTGATAGAGCAGGCGCGGCAATGACACCATTTTAAATATGGCCGATCTACCAAATATGGATAGGGGCATGTGCGCCCAGGCTTTCATCTCCTCCCGTACCCGCGCCCATATCGGGGCAATGTTTCTGCCCCATGCCACACCAGGTGAATCCGACAAGAAGACTCCCAGGTATTTCACTCCCTCCGTCGTTGTTTGAATCTGCGATGCCCAGGACCCTAGGCCATCCATCCCTCCCAACACCCACAGGGTAGATTTACAGGGATTCATAAACAGGCCCGAGGATTCCCCAAATATATGCATGATACGGAGCAAATGCGGCCCGTCTTATTTATGTCTGTTAAGAAGAATAAGACGTCGTCCGCATATAATGCGATACGGTCTGAGATTCCGTGATCCCACTCGAAGCCCTGTACCTGTGCGTCTATTCGCACCCATGCCGCCAATGGTTCCATCGCTAAAGCAAATAGATATGGCGACAGAGGGCAACCCTGACGGGTGCCTCTTACAATTGGGAATGGGTAGGAGGTGGACCCTGCTACTCGCACTGATGCTGTAAGATCTGTATATAGCAATTTCAAATACGACAAGAACCGTGGTCCAAAGTTGAGGCGATCTAGTAGCGCGAAAAGATACGCCCAACTAAGTGAACCGAATGCCCTGTCCATATCCGCAAGCAGCAGGGCGGCTTGCTCCCGCGTTTCCTGGATGGAGGCTATGGCAATGTGGGCCCGTCGGATATTATGCCGCGTTGCTCTCTGAGGCATAAAGCCTGCCTGATCAGGATGAATTAGGTCTGTTACATGGGATTGGAGGCGGTTGGCCAGCGCTTTGGCCAAGATTTTGCCCTCGACATTCAAGAGGGAGATGGGACGATATGATGCATGTTGTTCCGGAGGTCGGCCGGGTTTGTGAAAGACCACCACCTCGGCATGTCTCCATTCCCGTGGGAGACGGCCCTGGTCCCTTGCTTCGTCCACCACTCTGAGATAATGGGGCCCCAATTTGGAAAAGTATTTCTTAAACAATTCGCACGGAAATCCATTAGGGCCCGGCGCTTTACCAGAACTCAAATCGCCCAGCGCCCCACCGAGCTCCTCCACGGTAAGTGGGGCGTCAAGATCCGCCCTCGCCTCATCCGAAAGGGCATGGGGTGGCAGATCGTCCAAGAAGAGGTTTATGACCATGCACCTTTTTCAAGCGCTAATTACATCATTAGGTGCCAGCTTGCCAGCAAACAAATTCGATTTCTTCGTCTGTTAAGCACACATGCGGCATTGTAGTGATGTGCCAGATCATCCAAAAAAAAAAAATCTCTTTAACTTCCTGAGGCCTTCTGGTGTGAAAACCAAATAATTCACTCTACATGCACCTACCAGAAGGAGACAAAAATGTCTTCCTTATTGTTATTTTGTTTCTTAGATGAATAAGAAATACACTTTGTAGTCACGCCTTGAAAAAGTCCCATTGGGGACGAAACACGTGTCGGCTGATGATCATGTACTTGGTTGAAAGTTTGTAAAGGCAATAATGAAAATGAAACTAAATCACATGACTTTTCTAGTTATTTGTCCTCAAACAGTGTTATTTAAACAAATTGTTGGAGTGCTCCTGTATATTGTTTTATAATTGTTATCTTCTGATTTGGTAGATGAAATAGATGAAAGATTGAATACAAAGCGATGCCAAGCAAACCCCTACCACTAAGCATGCTTGCCTTGATAATGCAGGTATTGTTCCAAGTGACGATGGGGCTTCTGCACTTATTGCTATTTCTGTAGATCTAATGATGCTATATATATTATAAATCCTATACTAGCGAAGTTAATTACGTTTAGCATGCCTATTTCTACTGTTTGTCTCCCACTCGTTATAAATACTGTAAAACTCAATAAAAAATTCGGAACATAAAAATACCGCTTTTGTATTCATCTCTTTTTTTGCAAGCTTGACTTGCCTTTTCTGTTGGCTCCATTTCGCCAGAGTGAAAGCTGGAGCCAACATTGCAACAATATCAACCACCCCCCCCCCCCAAACTTTTATAGACTAACTTTTTTCTAGGCCTACTGAATCTCTGTGCAAAAGGTGATCGATATCCGAGGAATGTTTTGGCTCATTTTCTGAGCAGTCTTTTTTTCTCCTTTTGTTTTCCAATTCAGTTATTGCTGAGCTTTGCAGGTCCAGACAACTATTTGCTAACTCAGGCAGCCAAGGAGAGAACAACGAAGATGAGGAAGGGGCATGACGGGGAATAATTTCAGCCGCGCGAAAATCAGTCATGTGCATATAGTCTGTGACCAAACTGCCCCCAGGATGGAGGATGGCCAGTGTGTCCATTCATACTGTGTCTGTAGTGCTTTTTTAATCAACAAAGCAGCCAGCAGACAAATGGCTGTATCATATAAACATTTTGTTTAGTCCACGTTTTTGAATTTGTCGCACTTATTGGCTGTTTCACGAAAACTGATGTTTGTCAGGGGTATTCGACTTTTTCGGTGATAAACCTTTTGGCAGCATCTTAGTTTGTCACAGTAAGTTGCAGTAAGCTTGGTGTCAGCACCATCTCTCGCTGTGTATTGTAGTTTTCATTGTTATTGTTGGTAGTTTTGGCACAATAAATTAAAATACTGCCTTTAACTTTTCCTTCCGTGAAACTCAAATACCGTAGATTTGTTGGCATGATATGGCCAGTAGTTCAGACCTAAAACTGGTCACGTGATACGGCCTGTAATCTGTGGGGTTTTTTCTTCGACTATCTCTGAAGGGCGATACGTAGCTCCACCACTTGTACTTCTTATGCCTAAGCATATATGTGTGGTAGCTCATATTATAATCTGGGATACTGGAATTATGTGGGAATTGAGGGGCAAATTATGTGAAATGGTTGACAACATTGTGCAGCAAGGAGAGGCAAATTATGCCCCATAATCTGTGACTGTATTATTTCATTATTTTGACATTTCAACACCTATGAACACTGTCTAGGAGAAATTGCCCCTAATTAGTACCAGTTTCCCACCTGAATACCGCAATCAGCAACTTATAAGTTGTCAGATAACCTTTACAAAGGGTCTGCCATCATGTGAAACCACGTTTTTCTATCAACTTTTTTTGGGGGGAGTAATTTTCGATCAATTTTAGCTAGAAACAATTTTCATTTTGGTGAAATCTGCAAGGTATGGGTAGATGGTGAACGTGATTACGCAGCAAGCGCTGTGGCCACAGAAACTCATTATTCCAGTGGCCCTGGTTATATAATGCGTGCACTTCGCTGGTGTGCCTCTTCTGTGGTGAAGGTCCTGCTAGCTTTAATTTGTAAAGTGTGTGGATTTTTTAGGTCGATGAATCACTGGTGGATGTGGTGAAAAGTAAACAGAGCATTGAAACTCAATTCCTTTTCTAGTTAATGTCGCAGACAGGTGTTTAATCAAGAAAATATACTGCCTGCAGTTTCTAAGTAGCATGTGCTGGTATGTCCTGGTTAGACCTGAGATTTACATTCCACAGCATCAGTTGACCTGTCTGGTGTTCGTCAGTCCAGGCACACTGAACAACTCGTGCCTGGTGCCATATAACAATTTCTTTGATGCATGTACTGGTTCGCTGAAATCTACATACGTTTTATGACAAATCTATTTATGTAAGTTGAACAAATGGAATTGAACAAAAATCTTCAGTCTTCAAGTAATTTGAGGCTGTTGTGCACGATTTGTTTCACCGGATTCTGGTTTGGTTGCAGTTTTTAAAATTTTGGCCAAACTTTTTCTTTCTATCTGTATGGCTTTAGTTAGCTCGGTGAAACACATTATTGACAAGTCATTTAATTAGTTCTGGCTGTGTGTGTATAGTGAAAAGCTTTGTGCTTTCAGTACAAAGATATGCTTTATATTTTATGCGTGGGTGTGTGAGGTAGATATTTGATGATAATTGTGCCAGAAAACAGTTTGCAATGCTAATTATGACAGTGGTTTTCAAAGGCATTCGTTGAAGCGAAAACAAAGCCAGAGTCGGTGAGTAATACCCTCGTGGTAACGGATCATCAGTCCTGGGCTCAAATTGTGCACTCAGTACCCTGAATGTTGTATTTAAAGGATGTGCAATTTGTACACCATTTTCAGGTTTGGACTTCAGAATGAAGCATAATGCCCAAATTGTACATGCTTTCACCTAGGTGCACATACCAAAAATAGCACTATTTGCCCAGAAAGGTTTTACTGTGTTTTACAAAAGTATTGCTGGATAATCTTATGGGGTGCACAACTCGTGTCTGAGTTAGAATCCAGAATTGGGCATACAGGAGTTTGTGCTTGAATCCGAGTTATCCCCTAATTTGGAAAAAGGACCTACATAAGGAACACAGTGCGGCAGTGGGCAGTCAATTGGACAAACTGCATGTACTTGCTGGTCCCTTACTAACAGTGTAGCCATTTGGTCCTGTATCCTATCTCGCTGTTCCACACAAGATACTGTCATCTTCTGGGAAGATCTCTTAAATCATTCCTTTGAAATTCCATATGTTTGCTCTTTGCCTTGAGGGTGACTTCTGAGAGTTATGGAAATGCTTTAAGACCCACCTCTTTCACACGTGTATATGGTCTTGCACCAGGGTAAGTCTCTGTCTAGTATGTCGATTTGATTCCATTTAATAATTCTGATGTGCCACCTCCCATTGCCCATCTACCGAGTTTCTGCGTGCATTGACACAAAAACAATAAGTAAAACCAATAAAACATACAGAACTTCTTTCTTGCTAACTTGCCATAATATTTGCTTTTGTCAAGTGTTTCTCCAGCTATTCTCAAGCAGACATGCTCAGTAAGTGCTCTGATTGGAACACGTCTTCCAAATGACCAAACATTGACCATTTATGTCCTGTTTGGGGCAGCGTCACAAACCACATTCTTCGTCTATTAGGGATATTTTACAGAAATGTTAATGAAACAAACTACTTTAATTACAAGTTAAACAATAAACATGCTTGATGTTTCCGTTGGATATTTGCATTGGGTTAGGAAAGGTGTGATGTAAAGTGTTACAGCATTTGCTTCTTTGCATTCAATATAATGATGGCGTTTATGTCAAAAGCAGACACCAGCTTCATTCATTGCCTCCAAGGCGACCAAACCTGTACCGAGGAAGCAAAATACCGGTCCTTAGAAGGCAGGCAGAGGTACTCTGAAGTGATCTCATCATTTAGGGCCTGATTACAAGTTTGGCGGTCCTACAGCGGATGGTGCAACGTGCCGTCCGCTGTAGGACCACTAAACCTGTGGTGCGATCGCCCGCCAGATTAGGAGTTTATACTGGTCTGGAGGGCGGTCTGGTAGGCTCATAAAAGAGCCTACCATGCAGACCACGGCTCGCAGAGCGCCGTCTGCACCTTCCAGCATGGTGTGGCATACACGCCACACCGTGCAGGAAGTGGAGGGTGCAAATCGGGGGTGGGGGGCATTACATGTGCCCCCCGCATGCACTCCCTTGGCCCTGAGGCGACAGGGGGCCCTAATAGGGCCCCCTTAGTTGCCTCACTGCCACCCTCTTCATAGTGGGCTCACCACCATGGAGAGGGTGGTGGTGATGCAACTCGAAATATGCTCGTCGGTGCTGCTGCAGCACCACCAGCATATTTCTGCCTCTGACCACTGTGCGAATGCCGCGGGATCCTGGATCCCTGGCAGTCGCAGGAGTCCTGTGGCATTCTGACCCCCGCAGTCGTAATACTGCGGGCAGTTCCGCAGTGCAGCGGTGGTCTGACCGCCACCACGGGTTCTGCGGTCCTATGGAATGCTGAACTGGTAATCAGGCCACTTAGTGTTTCTGGTTAGAATCTATCTAGCTTTGGTGTAAACTTAAAGTGGTGCCATGAAGAACAGTTAACATCTGGGCACAATCTAGCCTTAATGTTCTGTCTTAGACATTGAAGCAAGGTAGCAATTTTGGGTGCAGCTGGACCGTATCTTTGAGGTATGCGATCCCTGGAAGTCAGTTTGTTCTTCCAAGTCAGACTTTTCAATTCTATAGGCTATTGCTTTTTCTGGTTTGTCCTAATGTGCATTGGATTGAGTTGTTTTTTTCTCTCTTGCTCAGGTTATTGCACCAGTCTTTTGCCATGTGTGCACTGGCATGTCAGAGGCCCTATGCTTTCCCACCTCCCCAGGTCAGTGCAGAGACCCCATTGTTCTTCATAGTCATATGGATGAAGTTTCACCTGCCCTCTCCCCACCTCCACAGCTAACTGGGTTACCTTTCTCTCTGTGTGTTGCATTAAGAAAGCGAGATAAAAATCATGCAGCACCCCAACAACAGAAACCCCGCCTCTAAATAATGCTAATGCTTTTCAGGTGACCTTGCCACAATCATGACTGTTTCTGTTTGATGTATAATTACAATTGTGTGCTGTGGTACCTACCCTGACCGTTAGGTTGTATGTGATAGTCCATTGAATTGAAGGCATACTTCTGATGCGCTGCACGTTTTTGTTTTTTTCAGTCACACAAGTTGTCTCACTAGTGTTTTACCACTTATATATTGGCCTGTCTAAGGTTCTCTGATTACTATTGGTCTCCATTGTCACGTGACTGGAGACTCAGACTATCAGCTCACTATTGCATGTCATACACGAGCATAGATACTGCATGTCAGATACAAACCATGCCCTACTAACTGTGTTATACATTACACTTTTCCTAGTTAATGAAGTTTTCACCGCATATCTGTAGATCAAAGCCGGCTTCTGTGGTTAACACAAAGCAATCTAATCTATTAGCGTGCTAGGAATTTAGATGGTTCAGCATAATAGCCCAAATAAAAATAGCCAATATTAATAAAAATTGATAACAATGTCCCTGAATATTGATTTCACAGTAAATACACATAACGTAACTCCATATATAACAACACTAACATCTCAACCTTCTACAAAAATCCTGTTAAATCGCCCTAATCTGGAATACATAAATAAGTCCCATTTCTCTATGCAATTAATATGTAACACCAGGTACCCATGGGTAGCACTCTACTTGCCCAAAAAAGGTACCTATGGCAATGTTGTCAACACTGGGTTTAATCTGTACGTACAACCAACCAATGTTACTAAACGCACAACACAAACGTGCATGAGAAATCTGTTTTAAATGGCGTGCTCCTCTTCTGCTATTGCATGAAGAATCCCGAAAATGCTTCAGTTCCTACATATGGGTTAGTAAACACTATATGAATACATGTACAATACAATGCAACCATGTTTTTGCATATAATATAGGTACAGGTTGAGGGTTTAGTCTGAGCTTTTGAAGTCCTCAATAATTTGCATGACTGTTTGATGGGCATACATAATTACAGTCCAATGTGCATGTCATAGTGGAATTAATATACATTAAAGTTTATGCGCAGACACCGGTCTGAAATCGAAGGGGGCTTCAAGATGAGCGATAGTGTTCTCCACAAAGAAATTTTAAATCAGGAATAAAACAAATATCTTTATTACTAGTTTTTTGTGCTTGAGTGTTGCTGTGCACACATTTCAGATTTCTAGATAGAATGGTGAAACGAGACTAGAAAAATGGAGAGTATCAAACATCAATGGCTAGTTAAACTAATAGTTTGCAGGCTAGTAAGTCTTAGCTTGGAATTTGTCAGATCAGGTGAGTTTATGCCTTTTCTGAATTCCATAATGCCTGCTTCAAGGAGAAGGTGTGGTGGTAGTGAGTTCTGTTGAGAAGAGACAAGTGCTGACCCCAAAAGGTGATTATCATAAGACAGATAACTAGTCTAGTTGAAGTCGTCAAACATAGCTGTCTGGCCAGCTGGTAATGTACCTTAAGCTTTGAGAGGCAGTAGGGTATTCTGCCTTATAAAGCTTTGAGGACCGTGCTTTAACAGGAGCCAGAGAAGCTGGTACAGAAATATAATTGTCCCATGCGAGGATGAGGGGTGGTGCATCATTCTTCGCGTAAATCTGCATCTTAGCTGAAAATAATTGAATATTTATAATAGCAAAAAGTAAACGCAGATCTGAAATCATTCATTGGTATAAGGAAGTCTCCAGGAGCTCTCATTGGTTACAGAATAATCCGGAGTGCCATCTTGATTCCGTCCTTGACTAATATTGACATGAGAGAGGGTTACTATATTGAAATCTCAAATTTTGGCTGACTTTTGGCGCATCTGCTAATGCAAGTCCTCTAAAGTAGTCTATTCATTCTCACACCTTGCCGAATTTTGTTGGTTCTAATTTTAACAATCTTGATGTTTCAGTGCTGCAATGTTTTGTTTAGCGAATGTGCCATTTGGTGTGAAACAGTTTATGATTTTGCCAGGAAGTAAATATTCAATGACCCTGTAACCATCTGGCTTTCGGTGTTATTGACATGGCGATGTGTTTCATACAAATGGTTTAATCTGTAACGTTTCTTGTTCTGAATCCTTATTTTCACTGGATGTTGAGTCTGTAATTTTAGACTTATTGAGTTGATAAGAGCAGGAGGAATTCCACAAACTAATTTCTTATTGTAGGTCTTTCTTCTTTTTTCCACCCCTGTCTTAACCAGTGCACAGTCAGAGCACAGGCAGGTCAGGGTCCTATGCAAAAGAGATGCAAGGGCTGCTTTCTATTGTCTTGGGTCTGACCTCAAGATACCAGAGGGTGAGGGATCCTCCAGCCCATCAGCAACTTTGAGGGAGTGAAGAAGGACTCTCTTGATCAAGATAGGCTTCTTTTGTTGTTCTTCCCAAAACTTTGGAAATTGAACGCATTAGATATAAGCTTCATCGTCTTATCTCTGAGGTGGCTATGGTGTATGTTGCTGGAAATAGTTTCTTCTTTATCTTTTCAGGTTTCATGTGTTCCATATCAAAGCAGAGCTTAGTTGTCTTTTAAGACCGTTGGCATCTATTATAGCCTGTTTTGAGCATTTTACCCAAACAGCTATTACTAAGCTGCCAGTAACAGTGCAGCTGTTTAGGTAATTTCAGGACATGACCTGGCAGGTAGTATTAGAAATGTCATTCATTAATCATTAGTAGCACTGGTAAGTTTATTATAGTACAAGACCTTGGACAAGAAACACAGTTTGCTCTGTAACAGAGCACTGATTGTTTTGGATACTTTTAGACTGTGGCTCATTGACTAAGCTCAGTTATTACTCTTAAAAGTTTAGAATTGTGAATGACAAATTAAGAGTAGTAGTGTCTGCCCCTGGACTTACATGATCTGCCAAAATGTATGTTTTGTCAGGCAGCAACCAACCCCCCCCTTCAAATTTGAGGACTCTTTATGGAGAGGTTAGAATCTGAAGGTCTTAACCTTTAAGGGGCTTCTTAGCTGTCTGTTAAGATGCTTGGATGCCTTGCATCGGTCCTACTTTAAGGGCACGATAGGGTGCTTCCTGGTGGCACCATCACTAATGGCCACAAGAAGGCTCTACATTTAGAACTGTGGCCTAAAAATGGCACCAATAATTTAATCCTGGATTCTAGCACCGTCCTGGTTGTCTTCTTGCTCCTTTTAAGTTATACTGATAATCTTAACAATTGTTATTCTAGTAATAAACAAACTGGTACATCTGATACATGTTTTGTCCGTGGACTCTAGTGGGGTTTCTCAACACAAATTCAACATGGGTGTCATGGTTAAGTATTGTTGAAGACCACCGCTTCCCGATGCACACTACACAAACAGCAATGGACAAAGTTTCTAGCTGGGGACGCTGTTTATAAGAATGATGTACAGAGGCGGCTCCTCCACTATGGCAGAGGAGCGTCGCCCCCCCTTCCAGCAGCCCAAAGAAAATAAAAATAAAACGATAATAAACCGGGGTTTATTATTGTTTTATTTTGTGCCCCAGAGTCTTGGGGGCGGGCCAGTGGAATAACAGGCACCCACGAGAATGGTATTCACTGTTACCAGTGCACATGACAGATTGGCTGGCTGTCCCAGGCCGGCAAAACCGTCATGCGCACTTTGCATGTTCTCCACGCAGGCTGCATTACAGCCTGGGTGGAGAACATGCCCAGGTTACCAGTGCCTGGCTGAGCACCTGACCACGGTGCTCAGACCAATCACAACGCTGCACTGTCACGTTGTGATTGGCTCTGGGGAGCCTGGGTGCTTCCTGCTTCCGGCTGGAGCAGACCGAGGACAGGAGTGACGACAAGAAGAGACACGGCGGCAGGGAGGTAAGTTTAATATTTTTTTTACTACCCCCACTGCCTTCTCCCCCCGATCAGTGCCAGCCGTCACTGATGACATGCCTGGTGTTCACAATACGTAAGCATAAGGCCCATTTTGATACAAAATGATTTGGCCTTGGGCCCATTTGAATCTTTCCACAGGATAGACATATGCCAGCTGTATTAGCCTGCTTGTTATCATAATAAAGACTCTGAATCTTCTGAATATGGCGAAGACATGCAATCAGGTGTACAGACAACCAGAGGAATACTAGGATCTGCTCTTAAACCCTTATTACCAACTGTGTATTGAGGTTTTCTCGAATATTTTGGCAGCACCAACACTCTTATTGGAAAGCAGTGCACACTTAAGACTATAAGATCTCTACGCATTCAAACTAAAAGCTGCCATTGTTTCAGCAGGATAGGAAGGATCTGGCTGGCAAAATATAATTTTGAATTGGTCTCCAAAAGTCCTTGCACCAGAGATGCTTCTGTTAAAACCTGTTATTGATGAGATTCTACAACTTCATCAGCATTTGGCTTGGCAATCAATTTCTCATCACTGTCTAGCATTGTGTCATCTCTAATATGTGTATAGGAAGGGTCATGCCTGGAATTCTTAGTGTTCGTCTTAAGGTGATGGTATGAAAGGTTTAGGATATGTTTAACTTTATTGGCCTTTATTTCAACATGGTGTCATGAGTCTTTTTAGAGCTCTCACTGGAGCTCATCGACATTCATGTGCTAACTTTGCTCTACTTAACACCGTATTAATCATTGAGGAGGTTTAGTTTGCTCATTTGCAGGTAGTTCGATCAGTGGATCAGTATCCGCTATGAAATGGCAAAATAGCCTATCAAAGAGGAAGTGCATCTGATCTCACCAGGTACAGTAAAGATTGCAGTATCCGGAAGCATGCTCCTCTTCTGAAAATCTGTTTCCATTTTTACTGGTGGTGTGTCCCCTCGTGATATTACTCTATTGATTCTAATTTTGGGGATGAAGCAAGCATTGGCACAATAATCCTCCAGTGTCTTTCCTGGTGAATGCAAACATTTCCTCATGGTCCACATCATACAGCCCTAAGTATGCCTTTGCAATGGTAAGGATGTGACAAGGTTATAGAGTAAACTGTTCGAAAACAATAACACACATATATTGTTGTATCCCTAATCTTAATCTGCAATGCATAAGCAAGACTACTTCGTCACCTACCTAATGACTGATGTGGACAGAATCTATTTGAATGGTGATTGGTGATATTTGATCCAGGGTGCCAGGTGGGTTGGGGGAAGTTTTGTGGGGCACAGATTTGACTTTAGCAGGTTATCAACATTGATTCTAATTTAGGTATTAACAACCGATATATTCTCCTCCAAGCATCCAACTAAAATCAAAACGGCAAATTACATGGTAATTTTGTGGGAGCATACCCTACTCTCATTGAAGTAAAAACAATACAGTAATGTGGGATCAATGCTTAAATCAGCTGTTGACATAAAGGGATGTTTATGTGAGGAAACCCCTTCACTGCATGATTGATATCCCAAATCATGGTCCACTTACTATTTAGAAAACAACAAAGGCCCCCTCCCAGTATTCAGCTGTATGGTCCATTGACATGTCCTGATGCTGGAACAAAACAGTTATATATTTTAAAAACTGAAAATGTTTTCTAAAAAAAAGCCTTTTGCAGAAAGCTGGTCACACAGCATCTATGTGGTAAACAACCTTGACCCCGCATCCGTCACCCCGCACGTTGTTACAACACAGTCGTTACAACGACCGCGCTGTAACAACGCATACCATTACCCCGCAAGTCGTAACAACGACTTGCGGAGGGGGGAGAAGGTGTTGGATTTAAAATCCAACACCTTCCCTGCTGTCCGCACAGACTGGAGTTGGAATAGTAAATTATACTATTCCAACATCCAGTGCCCCCCTCCGCAAGTCGGTATTACGACTTGCGGGGTAATGGTATGCGTTGTTACAACGCGGTCGTTGTAACGACCGCGTTGTAACACCATGCGGGGTAACGGGATGCGGGGTGAAAAGGCATATTCCATCTATGTATACCTGTCCCATCTTGCATCCGGTAACCAACGAAAAAGATTTAGTTCAACATGCCTCTGTGAGTGTGCACTGGGAAAGTAGCCTACTGGTTGGAGGGGGCAGAGGTTTCTTGTAAGTGGTCTACGGTCATAAACTGTCCACCGTTTTCCTGGCAGTCTCATGTCTTCGCACGAATGTCGGGCGCCAATTCTGCTCATGCTGCAGCTGTGCACCTGTGGAGCTCTAGTCTGTATCTGGTGTGGTCCCAGGAGTACCCTACGGTGCAGTCTGACCGCACTCACTGGGGAAGGTGGAAGCCCTCTCCTCGCTTCCTTATAAAGATTTCAGCTAATAAGGGTGTAATCTCTGTTTTCGACTCATGTACTGAAAGGGATGCAGCTATGGGTGGTGGGGTGTATTACCAAATGTTGGGGCGAAAGCTTCAGAGCAATGAGGGAACATTTCCGAACCCAATCCCACGTTTCCCAAGTACAGTATACTCCAAGATCTTCCATCAACTGAGTATTACAGAAGGGTTGTTTTAACCACATCTGTAAAAACAATTGTGCGGCCACACACAAAAACCCAACAAAAGGCTATTGCGTGATTCGCTCACTTTTATATATATATATATATATATATATATGCCCCATGGGGCGTACGGGCTGAATTCTTTCTCACGCTCTTTATTTCCTATTTCACTGAGTGGTATAAAGTACATTGCTGGGTTGCTGTTACCTCTGCTGGCCTTCTGTGTCTGCTCCTCTGTGAATACCCAAGTGGTTTGATTAGCAGAGCACTCATGCGTGAGAGACAGTAGATAACTGATTTAATTAACTACCATCTCAAAGGCCATTTGCTTATTGCACACACTGTACAACTGTCTTTCAGTTGTAGGACACCATTTCTGCTGACAGTGTGTATGTAAACATCCCACTAAAGTAATAGCTTTCGTAATCTGCAAAGAGGCTGCAAATTATATATAAGGATTTCACTTAAATGAGGGTAAAAGGAGAAAGGCAGCAAACCGCTGCATCCTGTGGAATACAAATTGACTCAGCTGGCTGGATAAAAATAACTCGAACCAGGAATGTGAAAGAAGGCCTGCTTGCAACAACAGTGATCTTGTTTTAAAAATATGAATAACATGTTTGCTGTGCAGGCAAAATTCCGCTTCACCTTCACCTAAATTCGGTTAAGTACGTGAAGAGGAATGCTTGCCTCGCGCACCAACCCCTAAATTCAACAGAATATGAAACTATGCCATAAGGCTAAGTATAGAGCACAGGGATATTGGCTGATGAGGCAAACTTTTAGAAGCCCTCTAAATCTAAGTTGACATTTATCAGATGTAATGCGAGAGAGGGAAGCTTGGTCTTGTAAGCCCGAGAGTGGTGGTTTTACACCACCTTTTGCTGACCACCGTGATTTGGAGACAACTAACAGATTTATGTCAGCTGACACAAATTGCTATTTTGGATAAGTGTCTTGTATCCCTTTATGATGTATCTTTCAATGGTTAATCCTTTCTTGAGGGGCTCATACTGTTTCCAGCAAGGCTGGCTTGTCTGTAGGGTGCCCTCCTCATAACAACGCTATTTGTAGGGGACCTGAGTTCACTACTCCAGTTCCAGTTTAATTCCATGTTTTTTTTATATTCACTGCCCCATACACATTCTGCAATTATTACATTCTGGATTCCCAAACAGATGCATACTTATGCCACGCTGTTCTCCATCAGTTTATTGCAAGTCTGAATTGAGTCAGAACTGTCACCACCTCCAGGCTTACATCCGCTTGTTTGTTACTGCAGGTTAGATTTATGACGGAGCAAGACAACCACGTAGAGTTACTTTCCATAGTAGGTCTAGTACTCTTGCATCACACATTTGTTTAATGATAAATACTCAAAATGCAACATCTATTTTGGACAGTATGTCATAGCAAAATTTACTGTCACAGTCGTCACATTGTATTGTCAGGATTGAGGAAAGAAGAAATAGTAGGGCCTGGCCATAGAGATGCGGTAGAGCTGTGTGTGCATAGTGCAAGATTTAAAATCTACAGTACAAGCTCATTTTTGCATAAAGATTACTTTGAATTGGTAATGCTTGTCAGACCAATTGCATGTGAAAGGTTTCACTATTTTACCTCTTTATTTGGGATTAGGTAGATCAATAAACCTTATCTGCGAATGTCCGCTACCTTCAAGTAATTCGATCTGTTAGAGGGGTGGTCCCGGTATTAAGGGGTTGCGTTGTCTCTACTGCTCGACTACAGTTTGAGTGCTTGCCTATTGCGGTAAAACTTTCACAAGGTGAGTGCACGACTGAATATTATGGTGATGAGAGCAAAGAAACAAAATCATTATATACTGATCCTGTAGGCCCACAACCCAAATTAATTGTTGTGTTTGAAACTTGTATTACTTTTAGTCTATCTTGGAACATTGCAGAATTGAATAGGTTCCTTGATAAATATAGTGTGTTACCTGTTTTGTAAAACAATTTGTAGTAGACTGACCCAAGACACTCGGCAGGTAATGCCACTGACTTCCCATAGATACGGTGATTAGTAAGCATGTATTTGAAATGTTTTTATGCTGACTTTAGGATGCTAATGGAACTATAGGGTTTGATGGATATTCCAGCCCAACCTACCCATATAGATTTGAAAAGTGCTTCATTTTTAGACAATTCTCTCTGAGGTGAGCATTTGAACTATTATTTAGGTTTGGAATTTTTTCAGCTACTGGGAATTGATGACTACTGCAGTCCATTGATATGAAAGAAACTATATATAGTCCTAGACAGGAGAAGGCTATAACGTCTCAAAGACAGAAGATTGTGAGGTCACCAAACTTGTTGAGTTATCTGGGATCCTTATAAATCATATTCTGAAGTAATGAACAGGTGTTCGATTTTGACGGACTATCTCCAGGATACTTTGTTGACAAAAAAAGATTGCCTATGTAAATATAAACATAAGTTAACGTAGCACACAAACCCATAGCAGTGTTTCACCGGTTGCTTAGTGTTCCTGCGTATGTGGCTCCCAAATCGTTCACTGGCGCTTCTGAAGACTCCAGCATGAGTAGATTGTAAGAGGTGGCGTGAGGGCACTACAAGGCTGCCTTTGGAGCTGGGCCAAGAACCGAGCTCTGTGACTGCACCCCCTCATAGTGGATCCTCAAAGGGTCCCTGGGGCCTTTCTTACCCCCTCAAGTGTGTGAGTGCCCACTTTCTACAGCAGTAGGGCTGCCTTTAAGCCCATGTATACAGTAGTGGGCCCAATAAAAAAAAGAAATATGCCAGGTAGCTTTTTCTTTGGAGCTGTAGGAACCCTATAATTTTACATCACAGGACACATATGGATTGTGGTGAAACCTTAGGATTGGATAGTCTTAAACGTAGGCGTCCGTTATCGTGTGGATTTAGTTCTCTTGACCATGATCCAATGATCTCATGACCAAGTCTGGAGGTCTTCAGTAAGAGGTCCACACTAGAATATCTGTTACTTATTATGCATGTGTGAACTTGTGGGATCAGTTTTCATGACTGAAAGTCCATGCAGTGTCACAGGTCATAATTTAGCAAAACATTCTCACTGAAAGAAAATACCACATAACGTTAATGGTTGCGAAGAACCAGACTTAAGCGTTAGGGGTTACATCCACGCATTGAGGTGAAATATCCTTTAAAAAAAACTACCGGTATGTCCTCTAAAGTTGACCCGCCCACAGTGGTAGCTCATTGTGTCAGAAAGAAGTGACATTGGTGTTCAGTTTATAACTCTATCGGATTGTGAATCGTTGTATTTATTGCATATCATATTCCTTCATGAAAAGTAGCATCATCCACAAAAATAAAAACAAATTTACAAAATATGTCATTATGAAATATGAAAAAAAGTATACAGTATAAAACTACAGAGGCCTAGCCCCTCGCAGGGACAGCATCAAACACTTGGGAAAATGAAAATGTCCAAAACAAAACACGCACAGTCCCCGCACATATGTAAAGTGACACACAGCGGAAAGAAGGACTCTGCACAACTGAACACGGAAAAGCCTGATGGCCCACAGTGCGCTGGTACACACCCAGCACTCACACAGAACCCAGAGCCATACGAGGACTGTGCTGTGCAAATGCACTTTACATAACATAACCTAGCACAAAGATAGTGATTAACCATCACAGGTTCAGCTGATCAGAGCCAAATAGTGTGTACCTTTCGCCTAAGCATATTATTAATTAAAATCCTATCATACAGGCGCATCCTATGGCCTCTGCTAGCAAGCATTGCTTTCTAACTAGTGATTCAGCCATACCGTTTTGCATACAGGCGCCAGAATTAGCCTCAAAATAGATGATCTTTGATGCAGACTCTGTCTTTTCAGTGATTAAAAATAAATCAACTGAAATTCATCAAAGCACGCTGTAAATGTAATATATCTCCACACAATATTGCGATTAAAGCGTGTTTGGTGTCTTTTCAGACGAACAACGACATTTTAACGATATATGCAGTCTCTCTTTTCCGGCTTTGCTCCTGGGGCACCGTGACCTTCTGCGCCGCAACGTGACCTCTCTCACACTTGAGTCATCCAGTACAAAGCGCCTTGATGGCTGTTTACCCTCTCCCCTATCAGCTATTAGTGCCTAATCATATGGTCTATCGATCATGTGATTAATGGCTTGCTTAAAGAGGCAGCAGCAGGTCTCGAGGAATGCTGCCCCACATCGGGCTGAACCTCGACCTTTCTTACAAACCGGAAGAATACAAACATCTGTCAGTGCCTGGTTGGTATGCTGCTCAAACTCCAGGAGGTAAATACTTTCTTTTGGTATGTGGTCACTTTGGATTCTTTTTGTTTGTTTTAAATGCCCCCCACTGAACCATGTGTGCACACAAACTTAAAATGCACAGCATAGCATTCGTAGTAGCAGCTGACAGGGCGTTATATAAAGCTAGATGTGCCTTTCAAGCAGAACACTTCAAATGGTCACAAACGCAAAAAAAAAAAAAGGGTCAATTAATAAATTAGTCCTGTAGATTTTACGTTCACTAAAGACACGTTTGTTTCACAACTTGCTTGTAGATGTGTGAGGACGACGGTCTGCGGCCCTTTGCCGGTAGCTTAACTCGGCGAGTTGAAGGATTGCCTGAGAAATGCGCAGTAACTGTAGGTCAACAGTTTCAATCCTGGCAGGAGAAAACGCCGCCTTCCATCCTTCTGACATGGGGTAAAATGAGTACTATTAAATTGGGTGATAGCAACAGCTGATATTTACAGTGCTTAGAAATGACTGAAATGTGGTAGGAAGTGATATATAAAAAAATGATTTCCTGTCCGAGTCATAAGTTTTGTTGATTTACTTGAAAGTTCCTTCATTTTTTTGGCATGTCCAGGTAGCCCTTCATCCGAGCACAAAGTCCTGCATCTAGAGTGCAAAGTTTTTGAGAAGTGGTACAGAATCAATAGAAGGTGAGGTTTTCAAGATAACTAAACAAGAGACATATATAGAGTCCCCTATGCACTATGCCTCTGTGTATATTTATAAAGCATATGCCTTACTGGGTAGCAGTGGGGCGCAGGGAGACAGGCCAGAGATACAATTCGGGACTGTTTACAATAAGGCAGGTATCCTCAAGGCTCCAAGGTGTGAGGCCCTAATGCGATGAGTGCTCCATTGCTTTCTGAATTGTCTGAGGTGCAGTTGTAATGTCGGTGGGAATTTTGTTGCAGATCTTGGGCGCGTCGCTAGAGTATGCCTGCCTTCTCTGATCATTTCTTCCTGGCTTTCTTCATTTCCAGTCTAGTTATGGCATTGACCCAAAGGAGTGCAACCAGGTCTGGCGAGAGAGCAAAATGAAAAATGCATAGAAATATTTGTACGTAGCAGAAAAACGGAGGTTGTTTTTCCATGCTGCACTTCATGGGCAAGAGCCATACTGTGTATTGTTTGCAATTCCGAAGGTCTCATTTATAAAGGTAAAAAGTCAGAATGGTGAAGGGTCACAGATCTTCTGCCAGAATTGTGAATGACTTCAAATCTTACGAAGAAACAATTCAAACAGGCATACGCAGCCTGCAAGGAAAGGGGATACAAATGTAAAATAAAATGGCTTTCAAATTAGTGGCAAAATAATTGTCAATTGAAAAATACTCCTGAAATGTAAGTCTTGGGGGCTTTATTAGAAAATAATTTAATAATGAAGTGAATGAGTAGGACAATCAAAAGTAGGAAATTATATCAGCAAGGGAGTGGGGAAAAGCTGCAGCACTACCCTAAAGAAAATGATGGGGTCCGCAAGCAAAATCTATTGAGCAGTGCCACCGAAAATTGTTTCCAACCAATGCATAATTGATCAACCATAGGTGATGCAACACACTAAAATTCCTTAGTTTTAATCAGGGCTGGACTGGGAACAGCAACCAGCCCTGGCGATTGCTGTCCGACCGGCCCTGGCCTGGGAGCAGGGGTGGGGGGAGGGTAGTGCTAGCGAAACGCAACGCTCCCGCTTTTGTTACAGGGGGCGATAGTGCAACACTGCTGCCAAACCAGCCCCCACAGGCACAAAACCGGCCCCCACCCCTCCGGCCCACCAGGGAGATTCCCGGTGCCCGCTACGGCCAATCCGGCCCTGTTTTTAATGAAAGTATATTTCTGGGGTTCTGAGTTGCTCAGATTGCATCACAGCGGGTTCCTGACCTGATGATAATGTCTGATGGCGAGAACTGCTGTACAGAACCCACTGAGGAGGTGCAGTCATTCTCACCACAGGGGCTGCATGGGTGTCTGTTACAGCCCTGAGCCAGAAGCCAATAAAGCCTGTGTGCTGAGTAAAAATTGATACTGGCTCACTGAATTACTGAAGGTATTCTGTTTTTCTGCCATCATTCTTTACTCCTCGACTTTAAAAGGATAACATTGAAATCTAAAACACTTGTATTGCAGTAGTCCACGTACATCTATTATATGTGCTCGTTTAGTGACATATCAAAGACTTCCTTAAGTGATGCTTTGGACATGTGCAGTTTATGATATGAAACCAAGGGTTCGTACATGTTCTTGGTTAATATAAGAATGGTCGCTCATATTAATGAAGCTATGCAGAAGTTATTTCCTGGTTTCTGTTCTATATTAAGAAGTGGTCTTGTTTGAGCCAGCGAGAAATTCCAAATGTTTGTATTGAAAATAGCATTTGAATGTAGGAGTCTGCACTAACCAGTGAATCCAGAGCTTTTGAGAGTAGACAAATTGACATATCTCTATTGATTGAAATGAGATGCAAATATCTTGTTTTCTAGAATGTAGATTGGTCCCCAGACGGTTAGTTCCTTTAATGAGCAAGATCCCAACAGTGGGTGGAATCAAACTTTAACCACTAGGTGTTGACTGTTCATTTGGAATAGAGGTTGCTTTTGTTTCACATTGATGGAGTGGATCCAGTCTTTGGCAGACCATGCTGCATCTTTTCTGCTACTATCAGTTCCTGTTTATTGGCATGCACATGAACTGCCATGTAAGAAATGCAAGAGCTGTTGCAAAAAGCTCTGGGCATATTTAATGCAGTAAATTTAATGATCAACTCTTTAAAGTTCAAATAAAATTCTAGAAAATTCTTCGCGTGAGACGGCAAAGTTTTGCTATGGCAGAAAAAGTTTGGAATGCTATACACTCCTCTCTCTCCCTGGAGCACATTTATTTATTGCGCTCATGGGAACAAGCAACAACCTCAGTATACTTGCACCTGCCGGAGTGCGTTTTGGGTTGATGCGTACATTTTTTATCTGTGTTTGCCAAATGCTGAATTGCTCGTTGTTCGAAATTTATCCCAAAGTTTCTTTCAACTGATAAAATTGCAATTCTCTTAAGGTCAGTGAAAACTGTATTGGACCCAGGTCCATTTTAGTGGTTACAGCTGAATACGCTGTGTAGTTGAGTCTGCTTTTCCTCTAGGGTATGGTGAAGAACATTTGCTTTGAGATGTTTAACTTTAGTTCAGCATCTAATCTGGAATAATCTTAATACTGATTCTTACAGAAAGTGAACACCTTGTTTTTCAAGCTGTGTTTCACAGTTTTAGGCAGGAATACCGGTTGCAGTAAATTGAGTTCGTACTTTTGAAAAGACAGCTTCTCGGACGTTTCCAAAGAAACCATGCATAGTAAAAAATATATATATATTTAGTTTCTACAAGTAATATTTATTCCTACTGACTGCTAGAGTTTCCTACCTTAACAGCAGAGATTGGCAACCACCACCAGAAGTACACAGCCCAGTCCCTACATGTGGTAACACAATAGGCTTTACTTAAATCCTTACAAAAGTTTTTCTCTTACCTTATGACTGCTCTCCTATGCTTTGCCCTGATCTTTTAAAAAAAATTCAAATTACTTTTTGTGATTTCAATTTCTTTTTTGAGTCTAAACTTTGGTACGCATTGTCAGACAGGTCAATGTACTCAAAAGGATTTGAGTGAATCGAAATTTCCGAAGTGACGTTTGTGTAACTCTGGGACCTGCTCGACGCAACAGCACCGGACATCGCCTTCCTCACCGAAACCTGGATGAACGCCTCCTCAGCGCCTGACATCGCCATAGCCATCCCGGATGGATACAAGATCACCCGGAAGGACCGCGTCAACCAGACGGGAGGAGGCATCGCCATCGTACACAAGAACACCATCCGCATCTCGACTAACTCCGACGAGACCTTCACCGCCGCCGAACACCTACACTTCCAGATACACACGGACCCCAAGACCACCCTCCGAGGCACCCTCATCTACAGACCCCCGGGACCACGCACACTATTCAGCGAAGACATCGCAGACTTCATCAGCCCGCACGCCATGCCCTCCGCCGACTACATCCTCCTAGGGGACCTCAACTTCCACCTGGAGAACAACAACGACAGAAACACCACCGCCCTGCTGGACAACCTCGCCAACCTCGGACTCAAGCAACTGGTGAACACGCCCACCCACTACGCCGGCCACACGCTTGACCCCGTCTTCTCGTCCAGCAAGCACATCTCCTTCAGCCACGCCACCGGACTCCACTGGACCGACCACAGCTGCGTCCACTTCAGCTTCAGAAAGACTGCGACCCACCACCACCCGCAACAGGCTCCCCGCCGGAGCTGGAGCAAGATCACCGCCCGAGCAGCTCACCGCCTCCCTCAGCCAGAACACACCCACCGACACAACGGACCCAAACGAAGCAGCCAGCAACCTCGCCAAGTGGCTGACCGCCTGCGCCGACGACCTCGCACCACTAAAAACCCTCCCAGCAGACCCGGAAGCAAGAAAACCCCTTGGTTCACCAACGAACTCAAGGAATCCAAGAAGAACTGCCGCACTCTCGAGAAAACCTGGCGACTCGTCCAGACCACAGACAACAGGACCGCCCTCAAGCACGCCACCCGCAAACACCACCAGCTGATCCGTGCCACCAAGAAGTCGGCACTCAAAGAACGACTGGACAACAACGCCCATGACAGCAAGGAACTTTTCAGCATCGTCAAAGAGTTCTCCAACCCCAGCGCCGGAAACAACGACATCACCCCCTCGCAAGACCTCTGCAACTCACTCTCCGCGTTCTTCCACCGCAAGATCACCGACATACACAACAGCTTCGACGCACAAACAACGCACCCTACCGCCGAACCAATGCCCGCCACCACCACCCTCTGCAACTGGACCCCGATCAACACCGAAGACACCACCCGCACGATGAACTCCATCCACTCCGGATCACCAACCGACCCCTGCCCACACCACGTCTTCAACAAAGCCGACGCCACCATCGCACCCCATCTCCGGGACATCATCAACTCCTCCTTCCACACCGCCACCTTCCCGGAGAGCTGGAAGCACGCCGAGCTTACCGCCCTCCTGAAGAAACCAACGGCGGACCCCACCGACCTCAAGAACTACCGCCCCATCTCGCTCCTTCCGTTTCCGGCCAAAGTCATCGAGAAGACCGTCAACAGACAGCTTGCCGCCTTCCTCGAGACGAATGGATCCTCGACCCCTCGCAGTCCGGGTTTCGGGCCAACCACAGCACCGAGACCGCCCTTATCGCAGCCACCGACGACATCAGAACCCTAACCGACAACGGGGAAACAGCTGCCCTCATCCTCCTGGACCTCTCCGCGGCGTTCGACACCGTCTGCCACCGCACCCTAGTGAAGCGCCTCAGCAACATCGGAATCCGAGAGAAAGCACTGGAATGGATCATCTCGTTCCTCGCCGGAAGAACCCAGAGAGTCCGCCTCTCCCCGTTCAGATCCGAAGCCACCGAAGTCATCTGCGGCGTTCCACAAGGATCCTCACTCAGCCCGACCCTCTTCAACGTCTACATGAGCCCCCTCGCAGCCATCGCACGCCGACACAACCTCAACATCATCTCCTACGCCGACGACACCCAGCTGATCCTCTCCCTCACCAACGACCCCACCACCGCCAGAGCCAACCTGCACGACGGGATGAGAGACGTCGCCGACTGGATGAGGAACAGCCGCCTTAAACTGAACTCAGACAAGACGGAAGTCCTCATCCTGGGCTCATCACCCTCCGCCTGGGACGACTCCTGGTGGCCCCCGGCCCTGGGCACCGCACCCAAGCCAACGGACCACGCACGCAACCTGGGCTTCATCCTGGACTCCTCCCTATCGATGACCAGACAAGTCAACGCCCGTCTCATCTTCATGCTTCAACACCCTGCGCATGCTCCGCAAGATCTTCAGATGGATCCCCACTGAAACCAGGAAGACCGTCACCCAGGCACTCGTCACCAGCCGACTGGACTATGGGAACACCCTCTACGCCGGAACCACAGCCAAACTTCAAAAGAGACTCCAGCGCATCCAGAACGCCTCCGCACGACTCATCCTGGACATCCCCCGACACAGCCACATCACCGTACACCTGAAAGACCTGCACTGGCTCCCCGTCAGCAAGAGAATCACGTTCAGACTCCTCACCCACGCACACAAGGCCCTCCACGACCTGGGCCCAAAGTACCTCAACGACCGCATGTCCTTCTACACGCCCACACGCCAGCTACGATCAACCAGCCACGCCCTCGCCACCGTACCACGCATCCGCAGAACCACCGCCGGAGGAAGATCCTTCTCCTACCTGGCGGCCAAGACCTGGAACTCCCTCCCCACTCACCTTCGGCGAACCCAGGACCATCTCGCCTTCAGGAAGCAGCTCAAGACCTGGCTGTTCGAGCAGTAACTTACCCCCTCCCCCAGCGCCTTGAGACCCTCCCGGGTGAGTAGCGCGCTCTATAAATGCCGTGATTGATTGATTGATTGATTGATTGTGCATTTTTAATTAGTTTATTGTTGTTATTAGACTGCTTGGAGTGCTAAAGAGCCTTGATTAATGGAACAACTACCTGACGCTCCGTAGTCTCTAATGCTGTTTCATAGATAAGATTGTAGTTTTCGATGTCAGTGTAATACACTTACACTGTGATCTATGAAAGGTAGATTTGTTACAGATGGATGGACCAATGCCTTATTAGGGTTGAGAGCCATGAGCAGTACTGAAGTGTTTGGTTCATTGGTAACCTGAGCACTATCTATGAAAAGCTGTTCTTTTTAAAAAAATCTTTTTTATTTAGGAACATGTACAGGACTGTGGAGTTATTGCTGCAACTTGAAAGTATGTAGGTTAGAAGACAGCAGCATTTTGATGCCTGTGCAGAAGAAACACCACTGTTTTGATTATAGAGTATCACATTTGCCCTGTGATGCAGAACCCCATACTTATGTCACAATATGCGGATGTTTCAGGCGAGTGAAGGATAAATTAGTCTCAGCGGTTGTGACCCTAAACATGCTGTAAACAGAATAATGTTCACAGAAACACATTAGGTCTCCATAAACAACCAATGTTTTTTTTGTACACTGAAGCTGAAAAATCTTTTCTTGCACGGTATACTATGCCTCGTCCGGGATGAATTCCCAAGAGGAAAACCCTACATCAAGGGTGTTCATTCAGTAGAGGTCCAAAAGGAATGAACCATTCCAAAGTCTCAGGAAAATCATAGAATTTGTCAATTATTTCAGTTTAGATTTACTGTAAATCATCAATTCTCCTGAAGTCAGACATCTGTACTCTATGCGATGGCAAGCATCACTCACACTGCCCAGGCATGGTGGTCATAGTGGTGCCAGCATGGCTCCCCACAGCTAAGCATGTCACTATAACTTCTTACTGGTACTGTTGCATCAGCTTCCACTGGTTCTGCAATCCAGTGGTGGACACAGCTGGCAGATACATGATTTATTTACGTATGGCGCAAACAGATGCTTTACATCTCTACTGTAATGTACTGCACAGGACACTTGGTGGTAGCAGTGTGCTCCTGTCACTATTTGATTGCCCCATGTTACGTAATAGTATTCACCTGGATTATTTGCTGTAAAGCTTGTTGTCTTTCACTTCCATATCCAGGTTAACAGCCAGTAATCTCAGCCACTCACCCATTTCCTAGAAAAACATTTTCTGTAGCAGATCCCTGGCCCTGCCCGAGTTCGAGAAAACCGGTTTTTCATTAGCAGAAGTTTTCACACCTAAGCACTTCTAGTAATGACAACAAGTTATTGGGGTCCCTTGGTTGGAATGATATGAGCAATATTGTTAGTAAGTACTTTCGAAAGTGTTTTTTCAGGTTCTGAATAGCATTCTGCTTGTGAAGGACTGAATTGCTGTTGGTAAACTAAAGTGCACTCAGCTGCTCATGGAGAGCTAGTATTACAAGTCAGTTCTTCCATTTCTTTTGTAATATGTATAATATTTTGGGACTACAAAGTTGTTTTTTCCCTCTGATTTCTGTTTTTACTGATTGTTGCGAATAAATACAGATAGAAAAAAAAATCTATTTCCCTCTTTTTATTTTTAAATATGGAAGAATATGGGAAATAGGTCTTTTGAGTGAACTTTGCTGCTCATTCACGACGGTTAGGCCCGTATCTGCATAGAGTAACACAAAAGGGAGTTAAAAAAAATTGAGTCGTTTTCTTAATGATGTTTTTAACATATGCAGCTGTGCATGTGTACTTAAGTGCTAGTGCCATATGAGTGTATTACATGTGAGTGATGCATTATGAATGGCTTCTTATAGTCATGAGGCATCCAACTGCAATCTTAATCGGTGAAATTAATGTGGATAAAAACACAAACATATGAAGAAATGCAGATTAAAATAGCAAAGCATAAATATGGATAATTATAGATGTCTATCAAAAAAGTACCTTAAAACCGGAAGCAACAGTTACGTTATTAAATTGGTTATGACCAAAGTTTTTTGTTTCTTAACACGTCATCAGGATGCAGCTCCTACTCCGAGGCACTGCAAAGCTGACACTTTACGCGGAGGGCCTTCTGGTCTCTAAAAACACGCCATGACTTACCCAGGACCCTTCTGATGTCTTGCTGCGTGACAACGTCACTTCCCTCTAACACATATTACGTACCGCGCGTTTAACCCTGCAGTGCAAGGTGCGAAGATCCCAATACGTGAGAAACCAGGTGAACACACCAATGTCAACGACCAAGACAAAACAGGTGCTGTCGACTCAATCTTAATAGTTGCCATTAGCAACCTGATCCCGAGGTTTCAAACCTCGCACCCCTTGCTGCTGCTGTAACTTTGCCAAAATCTATATTTGCTGCTTGCATTTTGGTGTCTCGTTGGAGCGCCGCCAGCTGCCTAAAAGGAGCCGGTCTTGACAAGCAGGTCTCTACGATAAAATGGAGGGCGGGGATCCCGTGCGCCACGGAAGGCCGCGCCGAGTGTGTCAGTACTGCGCAGATTCAGGAGGAATGTTGAGTTTGGAAACGTGGCAGCAAGCAAGCACCGCGTATGGATCGAATTAAGTGTGTAAAAAAACTCGGAGTAGCTCCAGGCCACATTTAGAAGGCAGGCAGCGGCTGGCTGCGGTTTTCGGCCTCCCTCTCTGCCCGGCCCACTTTCCCTTGTTCGACACAGAGGAGAGAGGCTTTCGGCTTATTCAGACCTACCACACAGCTTCTCAACTGACCGCAAAGAGGAAGCTTGGCACGGCAACGACAGGATTAGTGCCCGCTGTCTCTTAACCCGTCGTGGTGTGAAAACTTTTATGAGTCGCGCTTTCTCCAGATTGACAGTTTAATTGTTATGTTAATGTCTTTAAGGCCGGAGCGGCTTCTGACATTCTTGTGTTCCGCTACTCTGTACTGTGTCTAAATGAAATAATTATTATGTGCATCCCTGCTCCAGGCCTCTGTGTTTGGAGTCCACCGGCTCGTGTGGAGACCGGGCGCTAAATCCTGGAGCAATACCGGATGCGGTAAGAATGGTACTATGCGGTATTACCACATGGTTTAAAGTTGCACTACAAAAAAGGAATGCCATGAAGTAAAACAGATTAAAAATAAATAAATCTTGCACTCCCCTTACCAGCAGACTGTGGCTGGTAGTAACAGTGACAGAATTGTCACTATTAAATATGGTATTGGAAAAATCTCTAAATTTAGGAAATGGCCCAGATAAGTGGTTACCACTTTACCGCACACTTCGTTCTCTACAACGTACCTATAAAGGAGGCTGGGAGAAATCAAAATCATTAGAACAAGAAAGTTGCAGTTGTAGGCCTGTCCATTTCATGAACACGCGCCTACTAGATGTAGCCAAAATATTCTAAAGCCGTTGACAAAGGGCCAGGAAGATGAGCACATCGGTTCTGATGGCTGTCAGTAGTCTGAATTGCTATTAAATTTGAATGCACCATTTCCATTTGGAAATGATAGTAAAATCACTTAAAACTAGATGAAGTGAAGTGTGGACAGTTTTTATTGCAGACCACCTCTTTCCAATTCACTTTCCCTTTGTGATCCCACTCTCAAAAGTAATTACATTTGCCCAATAACTGTGGAAATACTTTGTAACTATTACTGCATGTGCAGTTTATGTTTAAACAACAAATCATGTGCAATGTTTATTTAGTGGTTCCTAGAATTATGGAAAGAAGTTCATTTGGAATTAAATTGTGTGTTATCTGATGTTTAATACATGGATTTACTACCTTCAGACTTACTCTGTCCAGTGCGAGGGTCCCACTAACGTCATTTCAATGAAGCCACAAGGCTAGCGCCTGTGACATAACATAACAACAGGTGTATTTGTAAAGCGAACGTTCACCTGTAGGCATCTTGGTGCTTAATAACAGATGTTTATTGTTACCCAACTAAATGGTACTCATTTTATCAACCTCAGATGGATGAAAGGCTGAGTGGACCCGCCGTGATTTGGGCTAGTGACCATGAGGTCGAACACAGGCCCCTGCAGTGGACGCATTAGTCCACTGAGCCACCAGACCTAGCTTTCAATATCAGACATGCTTTAACCCTCTGACGGCATCTTACCATGTGACATTACCTAAACTGTGGCTAGTTTAATGTCGTAAGGAAGGTATCACATAGCTTTGCCTCCTTACAAAATCAGTGCTGTTTCACAGAATGCTTGGCCATTAGCTTGTGGCTGGATCCTATGTGGGTGTCCCTAGTGAATCCCTATCTAAAATTATTAATGTTATTATTTAAGGATTTGTAGAGCGCGACGGCTACTCCAATGAGTGTCCCGGCACTTAATAACAAGTCTGGTCCCTAAATAACAGTGAGTGTGGAAAGCCGAACTAAAGAGCCAGGTCTTGTGGAGTCTCTTAAATCTTACAATGTCTCTAGAAGCGCGAAGCTGAACTGGAAGAGCATTCCACTCCCAGGTGGCCAGATACGAAAAGGAACTACCACCCCACTTTTTTTCGTCTAAAGTGTGGAGTGGCTACCAACAAGGCGTTGGAAGAACGCAGGGATTGTGATGGTTAGTAAGGGGTGAATCTATTGGACAGATACTGAGGGCCTTTAAGATAAAAAGCTGGTGGGTATGTTCAAACGCTACATAGCACAAGTCAGAAAAGATGGTTCTAGTTAACTCAGCAAATTTGTTTCTTCTCTTTTCCATTGATGAACAAGGACATTATGAAATAGGCATTCAGCAGGGTTTTTTTTAATTCTGATTGCTGTGGTATTTGGGCTGTTTCCTGTCAGTAACTAGAAGATAAATGCCTCATTTTCAGGCTCACTGTCAGAATAATTTCTGCAAAAAAGTATTGTAAATTTGTAAAATTACATGTCTGCCACCTCTTAGAAGCTGTGTTTGAGATTAACATATCATTATGTGGCCTTCAGCTGTAAGGTCATGAAAATTACATTACTGTGTAATATTTTTTAATTATATACATTTGGTTCTTCGTGGGTAGGGTGCGGGGCCGTTGGTATGACAGGACTAGGTATTTACACACTTGGTATGATGATGATCTAACTTGCATCTCTCTCTTTACAAGATATTTTGGTTTGGTGTCCAAATTCCTCCTTTAGAATATTTACCTACGCTGCTGCTGGGATGCAGTTTTGGCTTTGGTGTCATTATTTTTCATTTGCAGGGACCAGAATGGAATTGAGTCATTTTTGCTTGTGTCCAGCGCTAAGACGTCCAGCTGTTTGATGAGCCTTTTTTTCACTGTGATTAGACTTGTGAATTCTTTTTGCATTTCATATGTTCCACTATTCAGGTGATTGGATTGCCTGAACATTGAAGGGCCCTGGTTTCTCTTTTTTCTTTCTCTTGCAGTGTGTATCATACCAGACTGCACTAATGGAATTGTTCTTGGATGCCTTTTGGATTACAGGCCTGCCAGGGACATTGGGTAGATTCTCTGGGTGTTATTTGTAATGACTTCATGGTCAATCAATTACCTCGCTTTTATAAAATGAGCAGGGACTGGTTTTGATTGTTTTTGAAGGCTATCTAAACAAGGACTTCATCTTCTATGGCAATGATAAAACTTTGGAGCAGGCTTCTAAATATATATAATATATTCTGACAAAATTCAAACTCTCATCTAAAGAACCTCCTTGCATGTGGACTTTAAACCCCTTGCATAGTTCTCATTCTCTCATGTGAACTCACATACTCTGCTTCCTGCCATAATACCATATCTTGAAGAACTACAGCTCAAACATCTTGTCAGAGCTATTCTGCTACTATGGGAAAGTACCTCTTTTTGCGTGGTCCCCCCAATTCTTTTGCATTGATGCTGATGTTTTTTCGACTCTCTGTATTGGGACTTCTAACCAGTGCATGTGCACTGACCACTAAAACATGGTTAAACTGACTAACTCCTAATAGGCTTATTTAGCTTTCTTATAAGGACACAGTATATGATGCAGAAATACACCCATGACATGGAAGGTTACATGTGCCATCCACCAGTGAGACAAGGCAAACATGACTTCAGGCCTACCACTATAGCCTTAATGCTGCAGTTTAAACTATCAAACCTCCTTGTCAAAATGACACTTTTGACAGGGTAAAAACCTTTCTATTAAATATTTGTAAGTCAACCCGTGTAGACCTTGTAGCCCACATGGTAGGGTACATGGTATTTAATAGTGGGGCATGCAGGAATATAGGCTAGCTCTGTCCCTACAGTGACTAACACTCAAAAGCTAATTTGACTGAAGAAGGCTCTGGCTGGCCCATAGAGAAACATGGGTAGTGACATTAAATTTTCATTCTGCTATCTTGTGTTTGGAGCAAGTTAGAGAAATAGAAATAGTCCAGCAACTATTTATTTATTCAAAACCCAATTCAATGGTGAAGTTGAATGTTTAATAAATATTTAGTAAAATGACCTTAATTAAGTTACATTTTCCCTGTCTGAAGCTCCTGTAGGCTAATTTGCATTTGCTCTCAAGCAGACAATCAGCCAGTGCTTGATTTTAATGAATAGTGAAAACTGCTCCCAGATCAGATACACTGGCCTTGATGTGGGGGGTGTTAGGGGGTTGCTTTCCTTTGCAAGAATACCAGTTAAAGTGTTCGCAGGAACTTCATTAACTTGTAAAAGGGCTTGCCCTTTAACCAGTAAAGGTAAGGTGAGACCTGGGGAAGGCAAGCCTTTGCTTCTCCAGCCAGGCTGCCTCCAAATCTAGTGGGAGAGGAGCTAACCTAGAACCAGTTTTGACTGACCACAGGGGAGGGGACTGCTCATTTCCTTGATCACTCTTCTGGGTGGGCAACCAGGATGTGTACAAGGGTGCCCCCATTTCGGATTTTGGGAATAAGGTACAATGTGAGATTGTTTACATGTAGGGCATAGTGGAAATGCTGGAAAAGTGAGTAGTAGTACCCCTGGGAACTTTTACCCCATTGGCTAGGGAAGAGCCAGGAGTCCACCTCACCCACTAGCTAGTTCCAACTACAAATGTGGCACCCTCCTCAGAACACTTTCTGGACCTGTGGAAAACCTGCACCTGCTGTTTGGACAAAGAATTGGACTCTGGGGGGTTAGTTGGAAGACCTCCTGTGTGGCTACAGGGACACAATAAGCTGCAAGAGGCCTTTTTCCTGAAGTGCCTACCTGACCAGTTGCAATTGGACCTTGACTGGGCCCTGCTGGTGAACTCCTAGAGTGAGTCGACCCATAGGTGCTCCTCCTGAGGTCCTGGAACCTTTGAGAATGTCTAATGCACTTCACCTACAATGTGTGAAAAGCTGTGTGTCTCTGACTTTCAGCCACCAGAGGACTGGAACCCACCACCTGAGCCGATCCTCCCAAGGTGCAACTTCGTTGGGCTAAAGAAACAGTTTGCTCCCACTTGTAGCTTCTCCGCAGTAGCGGACCGTGACGAGAAGGTATGCGGCCTCGTGGTACTCATTGTTCGATACAGAATGCAGCTTTGCCCTGCTGGAAGATTCTGAGCTCCAAAAAAGAGTCTAAGTCCAAACGGGCGATGAGGGGAGTTCCCTGGGCGTGAAATTGGGGCTTCTCCTGCAAAAAATAGTGGTTCAGAAGGATCTTGTTCAACTGCTGTCAGGCTTTGGGAGGACTTCAACTTCCATTTAAGAGACTTAAGTGCTAAGGAAAAATCGTCGCCCGGAGTGAACCTGCTTGGCGGATCTGCGGTAGGCCTGAGATTGCACTTCGATCCCAGTCACCTGTGAACAGTGACTACTGATTTGCACTTTACTTTTTTTATGGGACGTTTGCTTTAAATCTTTTAAATTCATATCTTCAGTTTCCCTTTTTGGATTTTTTTGTCATTTTGTTTATAAGATTGTTTTCCTATTTTTATAAATTGGAGTGGGATTTTAATTGTGTTCTGTATTTGATGTTTTAATTGTTTTTGTACTTCTGAATGTGGTACACATTTTCTTTGTGTTAAGCTTTTCCGCTCCCTGCCATAGCTAGCAGGGTTTGAGCTCAGGTTTAAATTATTGAAACTTTTGTGTGAACCTAACAGGTTAGTAACTTAATTACTTATGGTGAACTACCATCTACCCCAATAAATGTTTTTCTTTCTTGCACCTACACCTTCAATATCTTCTCTCAGGCACTCCTTCTGAGCATTATTTGCAATCTGAGATTATACGTTTTGTAGTAATTAGCAATCATCAATGTTTTCTCTGGACAAGAAGAAACAGATGAAATTTGTCTTAGGAAAAACGGTCAGAAAGAGGCAAAACACACATTAATCGGTGCACATACTCCAATGCTACATTTTGTTCCCTAAATGACTTGCAAGCCTGGAAGCATGTTGAAATACTGCATTCAGTAGATACCACACCCTATGCTACTGGTATTTACCAAGCACAGTATTAACAACAAAAATAAATGGGGCACTCATAATGAGGTAATGAGAAAGTATTTACATTGTGACATCACTGGTGCGGCCTCATAGCGATATTATTTTTGGAATGTTCTTACCCAGGTTAAGGGTACCATTGCCAACCAGAGTCTGTTTGTGAATCATTGTAAATAGCTGACGATGTAAGGATATTTGTTGGTGATAACTAGCAGTGCTATATTTGAGCTGGTTGTTTATAGTTGGAGATCTGTCTAGGTGCTTATATGCTAGTTTGTGTGTGGGTTAATTAGATGTGCTGTGGCAGAGTCCTGATATCCATCTGCCAGCTTATCTGGACTGTGCAGGGTTGGTGCTATGAATTCAGTCTAGCTATTCACTGTTTTGCAGTGGGGTCAAAGAGCACTGATAGCCAAATATTATGACCCGAATAAAAAACAAACAATCGGACTATAAAGCCAGGATTCAAGAGCTTTATGCAGTTCATTATCCCCACAAGGAAAACCCCTTCAAACCACTATATTCTGAACAGTTTACTGTAAGCCCCGAGTCCATGTCTTTTGACTTAAAGGGAATTGTAGTTATTTCACCAAGGAAGTTAAACATCTTTTGTTTTCTGTGACATTTATCCCTGCAAGTTTCCACTAGAAAAATCATAGGTCTGAGAAAGAGGTCTTCAGAATTGATCATTTATGGTCAAAATCATTTCTCTTGCTAGGCTAATCAATTTCAGAGAAATATTCCGAGAAGTTACTTGAGTGGCCAGAATTATTCAGAGGTCAGGATCTCACAAATGAGTACATTTATGTCAGGTGTAGGCCACTGTTATAAGCCTTCATAGTGTAAAATGTTGTGCCAGTGCTATCTTTTTGAATAGTCTTTTTCAGAGCTAAAAGCTTCTTCCAGGATTAGGCAACACATCTGCATGGTTAACAAGAACATGTTGACACCTTTTGGAGTGTAATTGGAATAAACTCTGGCAAAGCATGTGTCGCACCTGTATTGTAGCTCACCCGAACTAGCCACAAAAGCATAAAGATATCGACCTCCTTATAATCCTGTGTGTTTTCCAAAGTGATTACAAGAAATCATCTGGGGAAAAAGAGTTGGTTTCTGTATCTGTGCTTCTAATCGCCAGTTTGATGCAAGATCTTTGCCTTGCACTGCCGGTCGCTAGGGTAGACATCAACATTGGTCTTGGGGAAGCCAAACCACAGCATCCTGTAAACATTTGTTCCAAAGGCAAATCGGCCAAAGAGCAACAGTAATTGGCTTAGCCCACTGGGGCAATACTGACTTGGGTTAATAGTAAGGGCGATCCTATGTTTAACTTATGGCCGATTTGCCTTTGGAACAAAGGTTCTATGAATATGAGTTGTTTGATCACCATGCCCACTGGGGCGGTTCATTTTCTTCGGCACGACTACTATTATCAGCGGGGGTCTAATGTTGTTATGAAAGGTATGGAAGAGGGCCTTTATATTATTAAATGGTCTCCCGACACCCACCCCCTACGATGAGAAACTCGTATGTATGAGCATAACTTTGCTGTTTTGTCACTATGATTATTGGCCAATAAAGTTGGTCCAAAACTTTATTTAAATGCGTGAAAGTATGCATTGTCAGAATTATTCGGTGAGCCATATCAGTGCACATGGATTATGCACATTTACCCACTTATAACCCCAATACATGTTTGCACTTGCAGCACAAATTATTTCAGTATATTTCAATTGATTAAGAAATATTACTGAGTGAAAAAAGACGAACTCGTTGTAAATAGGAAGTCTGTTTGCTGTGTTTACTATTGAAAGATCACGTTTGTTTTATTTAAACTGTTCTGTCACTGCAACAAAGTTACTCGTGAGCAAGGAGCGTTGGCTCCGAAACACGTTGAGTTGTTGCCACACCATTAAATTACTGCTTTGCAAACATTGGGAGTCCGCGGCATGCTGTTATTTGGATGTTAGAAACAGCGTTTGTTTGGATATATATATATACATATATATATATATATATATATATATATATATATATATAGAGGGAGAGCTACACATATGTTTATACATATATATATATATGTATGTGTGTATGTGTATATATATATATATATATATATATATATATATGTGTATATATATATATATATACACACATACAGCCTTATAATGAGAACAGCCCTCATGAGGTAGGTACGCGTAACAAGGTACCCTGTAACCAATGCATCAGAGCTCCATCGGATTAACAGGAATATGTGCACACCGAATTTCCAGTGCTCATCGATCAGTTTATTTCTGCTAATCCTACAGAGCTCTGATGCATATATATATATATTCACTGAAAAAACCATAGGTTTCAGGGACGTTATAGTTACAAATTAGCATTTAAAAAACCTTTGAAATTCACTGAAAAAACCATAGGTTTTAGGGACAGTTATAGTTAGTTGGACATTGCACTCGTACAAAACCCGTGAAATTCCCCCGTTATAGTTAGTCCAGCTAACTATAACTCGCGCCCCCGCAATGCACTGCTGATGACGTCACATATTACATCACTCATGACATGGTCAGTGACATCACTGATGACATCTCAAATGACATCACTGATGACATCACTGATGACATCTCAAATGACATCACTGATGACATCACTGATGACATCATCCAGTGACTGTGTGTTTCTGTAAAGTTTAAATATTTTTAATATATATAGGAAAAGACGTATTGAAGAATGAGTGGGTGTGTAAGTGTCTGTATGGATGATTTAGTAGGTGCGTGACTGACTCTATAAGTGAGTGATTTAACGTATCTTACTGAATGCATGGGTTAGTGACTAAACTGGGTGAATGTCTGTATCCGTCTGTCTGTTGCTGTGTAAGTGGCTGCATGTGTTTGTGAATAGCTACATGAGTGTCTATATGAGTTATTGAATGCTTGTCTGAGTATCTGTATGGGTGCCTGAGTGTTTGTGTGGGAGGGGTGTGTGCAACTCTGTGCATAGATGTGTGAGTGGGTGATTCACTGGGTGGATGGTTTCAAGAGTGCAACTGTGATAGACTGTATGGGTGGGTAAGTGTGTGTAAGAGTGTGTTAGTGAGTGAATGTATGTCCCAGTGGTACATGTGTGAGTAACTACATATGTGAAAGGCAGTATATATGTGTGTTGGAGTATATAAATAGCTATAAGCGAGAGTGAGTGATTGTGATAGTGGCTGTATGGATGAGTGTGTGCTTGTATCAGTGATTGTATAAGAGCGTAAGAATGTGCTACTATTTGTATGAGTAAGTGAGCTGGTGTGTGTATAACTGTATAGGTGAGTAAATGGTAGTGTGTTTAATTATTTGCATGACTGACTAGGTGTGTGAGTACCTCTATGGATGAGTGGCGGTGTTTGAGTGTCTATATAGGAGTATGAGTGCATATGATAGTCCTGTACTGAGTGACCGTAAGTATGAGTGACTGTACGGGTGAGTGAGTGGATGTGTCGTAGACCTAAGAATCAGTGAGTGGGTATGTAGTTATTGGTGTTGGAGTGTCTATGGTTTTGCGAATGGCAGTCTGTAATTTAGAGTGGGTGTATCAAAGGTTATATTAGGGTGTGAGGAGGTGCATGAGATTATCACGTGGATGATGTCATCAGTGATGTCATTTGAGATGTCATCAGTGATGTCACTGACCATGTCATGAGTGATGTAATATGTGATGTCATCAGCAGTGCATTGCGGGGCGCGAGTTATAGTTAGCTGGACTAACTATAACGGGGAATTTCACGGGTTTTGTACGAGTGCAATGTCCAACTAACTATAACTGTCCCTAAAACCTATGGTTTTTTCAGTGAATTTCAAAGGTTTTTTAAATGCTAATTTGTAACTATAACGTCCCTGAAACCTATGGTTTTTTCAGTGAATTTCAAAGGTTTTTTAAATGCTAATTTGTAACTATAACATGTCTGAAACCTACAGTTTTTTCAGTGAATTTCAAAGGATTTGTAAATGACAATTTTTAAATGTATTAATTGTTATATAAATTTTTTCATACTGATTTCCAAATTTTTTAGAAACAATTTTTTTTTACATATTTTATTTTTTAAATTACATTGTAATTACATTATACATTACATTACAAAAAATACTTTCTCAGAATGAATTACTTTAGTTTAATTACTTTGCACATAGGCAATAGACTTTTAAGTACAGTAGTTACAGTTGTTGCAATGGGCAACACATTTTCAAACACAATGCAACATTCAGCTCAATGTGAATTTCTAGTTAAATGCAATTAGTTACTTTATGGATTACTTTTCTAACTACATTACTGGATCCTAGATTCAGTCCTGGGACATCTCCTGTAAACAGTTGAGTAAAAGCGTTTTGGTTACAGTCGTGATTTTTAAGGAATATTATTGTACTTTAAAAGTTCACACTTAGAAACTTTTTCTCATAGAATCACCAATGTTATCCTATGGAAGGAAATTCACTTAGAAGTTAAAAACTGTTATCGTTACTTTTTCTTACTCAGTGTTGGATCCTGGATCCAGCACTGGTGCATCTCCTGTAAACAGTTGAAAGAATGCGTTTAAGTCATACAGGCGATTTTTTAGGAATATTTGTAGTTTGTGAAAATCGACACTTTGAAACTTTTCTGCTGAAAACCAGACAATGATATCCTATGGAAGGAAATTCAAGTTACTGGTAAGTACGGTTAAAATTACTTTTCAGGATCAGTACTGGGCTGAAAGATGCAGCACTGAGGTCTCTCCTGATAACAGGTTAGTAAATCGGAATTCGTATTTCGGCTTATTTTAGAGGAATATTTTAAAGTTCCAAAACTCCACACTTAGAAGAATTTCCAAGTGAAACCAGTCAATGTTAGCCTATGAAGGAAATTCAAGTTACTGGTAAGTACGGTTAAAATTACTTTTGAGGATCAGTACTGGGCTGAAAGATGCAGCACTGAGGTCTCTCCTGATAACAGGTGAGTAAATCGGAATTCGTATTTCGGCTGATTTTAGAGGAATATTTTAAAGTTCCAAAACTCCACACTTAGAAGAATTTCCAAGTGAAACCAGTCAATGTTAGCCTATGAAGGAAATTCAAGTTACCGGTAAGTACGGTTAAAATTACTTTTGAGGATCAGTACTGGGCTGAAAGATGCAGCACTGAGGTCTCTCCTGATAACAGGTGAGTAAATCGGAATTCGTATTTCGGCTGATTTTAGAGGAATATTTTAAAGTTCCAAAACTCCACACTTAGAAGAATTTCCAAGTGAAACCAGTCAATGTTAGCCTATGAAGGAAATTCAAGTTACCGGTAAGTACGGTTAAAATTACTTTTGAGGATCAATACTGGGCTGAAAGATGTAGCACTGAGGTCTCTCCTGATAACAGGTGAGTAAATCGGAATTCGTATTTCGGCTGATTTTAGAGGAATATTTTAAAGTTCCAAAACTCCACACTTAGAAGAATTTCCAAGTGAAACCAGTCAATGTTAGCCTATGAAGGAAATTCAAGTTACCGGTAAGTACGGTTAAAATTACTTTTCAGGACCAGTACTGGGCTGAAAGATGCAGCACTGAGGTCTCTCCTGATAACAGGTGAGTAAATCAGAATTCGGATTTCGGCTGATTTTAGAGGAATATTTGCACAATGGTGAAGGGAGGGGCGGGGCCTGAGGTAACATCTGTGCAAACGCGCCCGTGGCGCGTTTTAAGTTGGGGGATTAAGTCCCCTGAATCATGAGGGTCCCTACGGGTCCAACTAGCCCACCAGGAACCTCCAGTATGCGCCAGGGGCTGCGTTGCAGAGACATGTACAGAGGCCACACCCCTTTTACACCTCTCTGCAACGCAGCTCTGTGGCGCTTTCTGGACGTACCTGTTGGGCTAGTTGGCCCCCAGGGACCCTCAGGATTGAAGGGGATTTAATTCCCCATCTTAAAATGAGCCACGGGGCCTGTTTGCACACATGTCACCTGAAGCCCCGCCCTCCCTTCACCACTGTGCAAACGCGCCCGTGGCGCGTTTTAAGTCGGGGGATTAACTCCCCTTGAATCCTGAGGGTCCCTGGGGTGCAACTAGCCCACCATATACCTCCAAAAGCGCCACAGAGCTGCGTTGCAGAGAGGTGTAAAAGGGCGTGGCCTCTGTACACCTCTCTGCAAGGCAGCCCCTGGCGCATACTGGAGGTTCCTGGTGGGCTAGTTGGCCCCCAGGGACCCCCAGTATTCAAGGGGAATTGCTTCCCTTCTGCAAACGCGCCAGGGGGCGCGTTTGCAGAGTGGTGAAGGAAGGGGCGGGGCCTGCGGGCCCGATCGTTTTTTTGTTTCCCTCTGAAGGGGGCTGTGTGGCCCCCTTCCTTTTTCCTATTTTTAGGCCCTGGGGACCCCATCCCCCAGGGCCTTACCCCTTTTTTTATTATTAAAATAAAAAAAAAACGGGAAGGGGGCCGCGTGGCCCCCTTCCCTGGGCCTGTATTGGCCCCGGGACCCCATCCCCGGGGCATGGCCTCTTTTTTTCTTATTTGGAGGGGGCTGCGTGGCCCCCTCCTCAGGCCATTTAAGGCCCCGGGGACCCCATCCCCGGGGCCGGCCTTGCACTTTTTTTTTTTTTCCTTTGGGGAGGGGGGCTGCGTGGCCCCCTCCGTGGCCTCTTATGGCCCCGGGGACCCCATCCCCCGGGCCTGGCCTCGTTGGGGACTGTGGGGGTCCCCAAACCCCCACAGTCCCGCCGGCTCCCGTGTCCTACGGGAGCCGGCATTGCTTTACACATGGGGAGCAGCTAACATGCTGCTCCCCATGTGGAAAGTGATCGGCTTTGGATATTGGAAGAGAGAGCAGGTTTCCTGTCTCTCTTCCAATATCCAGCAGTTTGCAATGACAGGACGGAGCCGCGAGGCTCCCGTCCTGTCATTGCAAACAGCAGTGTACCCGGGGTAGGCACCCCGGGACACTGCAGGAGCCGGCCCTGGGGGTGGCGGTCCCCAGGGCCATCAAGGGCTCCAGGAGGGGGCCGCGCGGCCCCCTCCCTACATGAGCACAGCCCCGGGAGGTGGTGGTCCCGGGGCTTGGGGGTCCAAAACGGACCCCCATTTTAATTTTTCTTAGTGCCCCGGGAGGTGGTGGTCCCGGGCGTGTGGGGGCTGGAGCCCCCACACAGGTTTTTAATTTAAAAAGAAGCCCCGGGAGGTGGTGGTCCTCGGGCTGCGGGAGGGCTCAGAGCCCTCCCGCTCATTATACATAAAGCCCCGGGGTGGTGGGCCCGGGGCTTGGGGGCCCTTAGAGGCGCCCCACACATAAAATTAACCCCCCCAGCCTGCCCCCGGGACTTGGCCCACCCGGGGCCAATTACATCGAGCGCGGGAGACCGCGCTCGATTTTTTTTTTTTTCGGCAGGGTTCGCGCTCCCTGAGCGCATCCTGCCGATTTTTAAAAAAAAATTTTTTTTGCCCAGGGGTCCTTGTGGGACCCCCTGAGCAGACCTAGGGGGTCAGGGTGTTTCTACCCTGCTCCCTTTGTGCGCTTTGCGCACTTGTTTCTGTCCCTCGGTTCTACCGAGGATAAAATGGCTGCCAACATTTCCTGAATCGGAATGTTGACAGCCAGCTGACAGCCAATTAACATCCAGCTCGTGCTCGGGAGGATCCGCGGCCCTAGATATCACTATCTTTTACTTTTGATTTTCTCAGCAACTACTGAACGGATTTACACCATTTAACAAAAAGGGTTCTTTCTGAACCAAGAACTACCTCTTTGCCAAATTTGGTGTAATTCCGTTCAGCAGTTCGGGCTGTAGCCGTGTCTAAAGTTTCCTATGGAAAATTGCATGGGGAAAACGCGTTTTGGGACCCCCTTTTTCTCGGCCCCGCTTGACGAATCCCCCGAGACTTTCAGGGTAGGAGCGGACCGGAGCGGGCCATAAAGTTTGAAAATTTTGCGAAGATACGTCAACCGGCAAGAGAGTTATTTCAAATAGAATGTCGCGGATTTCCTATGGATAATAGGTTGTAACTATAACTATCTACTGGCGACCGCCAGTAGATAATATATATATATATATATATATATATATATATATATATATATTCACTGAAAAAACCATAGGTTTTAGGGACAGTTATAGTTAGTTGGACATTGCACTCGTACAAAACCCGTGAAATTCCCCCGTTATAGTTAGTTCAGGTAACTATAACTCGCGCCCCCGCAATGCACTGCTGATGACGTCACATATTACATCACTCATGACATGGTCAGTGACATCACTGATGACATCTCAAATGACATCACTGATGACATCATCCATGTGATAATTTGATGCATCTTCTCACACCCTAATATAACTTTTGAAACAGCCACTGTAAATTACAGACTGCCATTGTCAAAACCATAGACACTCCAACACCAATTACTATATACACACTCACTGATTCTTAGGTCTACACACACACATCTACTCACTCACCCGTACAGTCACTCATACTTATAGTCACTCAGTACAGGACTATTATATGCACTCATACACCTATATAAACACTCACACACCGCCACTCATCCATAGAGGTACTCACACACCTAGTCAGTCATGCAAAAATTAAGCACACACCCATTTACTCACCTATACAGTTATACACACACAAACTCACTTACTCATACAAATACTAGCACATTCTTCAGTGATGTCATCAGTGATGTCACTGACCATGTCATGAGTGATGTAATATGTGACGTCATCATCAGTGCATTACGGGGCGCGAGTTATAGTTACCTGAACTAACTATAACGGGGGAATTTCACGGGTTTTGTACGAGTGCAATGTCCAACTAACTATAACTGTCCCTAAAACCTATGGTTTTTTCAGTGAATTTCAAAGGTTTTTTAAATGCTAATTTCTAACTATAACGTGTCTGAAACCTATGGTTTTTTCAGTGAATTTCAAAGGTTTTTTAAATGCTAATTTCTAACTATAACGTGCCTGAAACCTATGGTTTTTAAGTGAATTTCAAAGGTTTTTTAAATGCTAATTTCTAACAATAACATGCCCCGCCCCCTCCCTTCACCACTGTGCAACGCGCCCGTGGCGCGTTTTAAGTTGGGGGATTAAGTTCCCTTGAATCATGAGGGTCCCTGGGGTCCAACTAGCCCACCCTGTACCTCCAGTATGCGCCAGGAGCTGCGTTGCAGAGAGGTGTTCAGAGGCCACGCCCCTTTTACACCTCTCTGCAACGCAGCTCTGTGGCGTTTTCTGGACGTACCTGGTGGGCTAGTTGGCTCCCAGGACCCTCAGGATTGAAGATGATTTAATTCCCCATCTTAAAACGCGCCACGGGGCCTGTTTGCACACATGTCACCTGAAGCCCCGCCCCCTCCCTTCACCACTGTGCAAACGCGCCCCGTTTTAAGTTGGGGGATTAAGTCCCCTTGAATACTGAGGGTCCCTGGAGTCCAACTAACCCACCATGTATCGACAAAAAGCGCCACAGAGCTGCGTTGCAGAGGTGTAAAAAGGGGCGTGGCCTCTGTACACCTCTCTGCAACGCAGCTCCCTGGCGCATACTGGAGGTTCCTGGTGGGCTAGTTGGCCCCCAGGGACCCCCAGTATTCAAGGGGAATTACTTCCCCTTCTCAAAACGCGCCAGGGGGCGCGTTTGCAGACTGCTGCAGGGAGGGGCGGGGCATCCGGCACGATGCCGGTCTTTTTTTTTTCTGTCTTTTTTATGGGAGGGGGCTGCGTGGCCCCCTTCCCTCGGCCACTTTTGGCCCCGGGGACCCCATCCCCCGGGCCTCAGCATGTTCTTTCTTTTGTAAAATAAAAAAACGGGAAGGGTGCCGCGTGACCCTCTTCCCTGGGCCTCTATTGGCCCCGGGGACCCCATCCCCCGGAGCATGGCCACTGTTTTTTTTAAATACAATATTCGGAGGGGGGCTGCGTGGCCCCCCTCCTCAGGCCATTTAAGGCCCGGGGACCCCATCCCCCGGGGCCGGCCTTTGCCTTTTTTTATTTTATTTTTTTAAAAATTCCTTTTTTTGGGAGGGGGGTTGGGTGGCCCCCCTCCCGAGCCACTAATGGCCCCGGGGACCCCATCCCCCGGGGCCTGGCCACTGGTTGGGGACCGTGGGGGGGGTCCCCAATCCCCACGCGGGAGCCGGCATTGCTTTTCCATAAGGGGAGCTGCTGACATGCAGCTCCCCTATGGAAAAGCAATCTGCTTTGCTTCATTGAAGCGAGAGCAGGTTTCCCTACTCTCGCTTCAATGAAGCAAAGCAAGTTTGCAATGACAGGGCGGGAGCCGCGAGGCTCCCGTCCTGCCATTGGAAACAGCAGTGTCCCGGGGTAGGCACCCCGGGACACTGCAGGAGCCGGTCCTGGGGGTGGCGGTCCCCAGGGCCACCACAGGCTCCAGGAGGGGGCCACGTGGCCCCCCTCCCTTAAATTGCACAGCCCCGGGAGGTGGTGGTCCCCGGGGCTTCGGGATCCGAAACGGACCCCCAAATTTCTTTCTAAGTGCCCGGGAGGTGGCGGTCCTCGGGCGTGTAGGGGGCTGGAGCCCCCCACACAGGTTATTAAAATTTAAAAAGAAGCCCCGGGGGTGGCGGTCCCGGGACTGCGGGAGGGCGGAGAGCCCTCCCGCACCATTTTTATTTAAAGCCGCGGGGGTGGCGGTCCCGGGCTTGGGGGCCTTAGAGGCCCCCCATAAACTATAAACCCACCCCCCGCGTGCCCCCCGGGACTTGGCGCACCTGGGGGCAAAATAGCATCGAAGCGCGGGAGACCCGCTTCGATTTTTTTTTTTTTTTTTTTTATGGCGGGGTCCGCGCACCCTAAGCGCATCCCGCCGATTTTTAAAAAATCCTTGTGGGACCCCCTGAGCAGACCTAGGGGGTGAGGGTGTTTCTACCCTGCCCCCTTTGTGCGTTTTGCGCACTTGTTTCTGTGCCTCGGTTCTACTGAGGCATAAAATGGCTGCCAACACTTCCTGATTTGGAGTGTTGACAGCCACTTGACAGCCAATTAGCATGCAGCTCGTGATCGGGAGGGTACGCGGACCCTACTCAGCCATAGATATATATGTGACTTTACTTTTGATTTTCTCAGGAACTACTGAACGGATTTACACCATTTAAGCAAAAGGCACGACACTGAACCAAGGGCTACCTATTTGCCAAATTTGGTGTAATTCCGTTCAGCAGTTCGGGCTGTAGCTGCGACTAAAGGTTCCTATGGAAAATTGCATTGGGAAAACGCGTTTTGGGACCCCCCTTTTTTCTCGGCCCCCGCTTGACGAATCACCCGAGACTTTCAGGATAGGAGCGGACCGGAGCGCCCCAACAAGTTTGAACATTTCGCGAAGATTCGTCAACCGGCGCCAAAGTTATTTCAAATAGAATGTTGCGGATTTCCTATGGAAAATAGGTCCTAACTATAACGATCTACTGGCGACCGCCAGTAGATAGTGTGTGTATATATATATAGATAGATAGATAGATAGATAGATATAGATAGATATATTATATACACACACATATACCCACATATATACTAAAATGTAAATAAGTAAAGTAAATTTAATGTACATTTTAAAACCATTTATACAACAAAAGGTATATATCGCTAATTTTAAATATTAACACAGTTTTATTTAACTCTTTACATAAGATATACAAAATAAACATATTAATATGTAATATTATTTCATATAAAAATATACATTAAAAAGTATTAACATATTTCCAATAAACAAATTATATTAAAAACAATTACAAAAGTATATATAAAAGTATATCAAATAATTAAATAAATATAATAAATATAAAAGTTTACGTTAAGAAACATTTTATATGAAAACAATATAACCCCTAAAAATTAGAAATGAGTAAATATAAATATACAATACTAAATAACAATAAAAACTACTGTAAATGCAGGTTAACAAACATTACATAACATATTTAACTTAGGAAGAATTATTTTACTTGTCTTACTCCATTCTGTAAAACAGTGAGATAAGTGTTGGACTCCGGAGGGGTTAAATATACTATTCTCACTTCAGTTTAAGCAAAACTATGGAAAGTTGTGGAGGAGAACAAGATTCACCCAAGAACGGTGCCTTGGACGAACTTGTGGGACGAGTGGGAAGGGATTAGTGTGCAGTGGCCATATCCTATTGCAAATTCCAGCAAGGCACATAGGCATGAGTCACCGTTACCAAGCATGTAAAGTGCATCGTCAAAACTATTGACATCAATAGTGTTGTAATAGGTTATCCCCTTCTATGTGCTTAAGTAGCCTGGAATCTAAATAGGTCCTAGTGATTCATAAACGTCAAGCGAGGACTATGATATGTTCTTACTTGTTTATGTCATCGCTGTCAGGAAAAACTTTGTTGAGAACAGAATGTTCCTCAGTGGATTTGAGGTCCGTGGTAAAGCATCTGCATGAAAGAGACAGGCATTACCCCCCACCTAAGGATGCTCTACTGGCTCCCCATTCAGAAGAGATGTCAGTTCAAGATGTTGATACACACCTTTAAAGCCCTTCACAACCAAGGACCAGCATACATCAACCACCGCCTGAAGTTCCATCCTCCTTCCAGACACCTGCGCTCTGCCTCCCTCCTCCTCACTCACACCCCCGCATCCGCTGCAGCAACAGTGGCGGTCGCTCCTTCTCCTAGCTAGACGCAAAGTCCTGGAACGAGGTCCCACTTCACCTCCGGACCTCACCCTCTCAGCCAGAATTCAGGAAGGAACTGGCTGTTCAACTGAATCTTCCCCGCAGCAGTGCTCTCAGTGCCCGCATACCCTCACACGTGATTAGCCACGCTATACAAATCCGGATTGATTAATTGACAAACCTTAATTTGAGCTGGTGGTTGCTGGTGGGGCCACATCCCTTATTTTTGGGGATGAGCACTTATTTGTCCACATCAGTTATTTACCAAAAGTAAGTAATGGAAAGACACACAAATCCAAAAGACGGAGGAAGAGAAAGACAGAAACCCGTCAAAAGGGAGAAAGCTGGAACCCCCAAGAGTGAGATAAAGGGACAGAGAATGTCTGATAGTCGATTAATGAGGCATGAGGTGGATTTAAGACTACCAGCTATGGTATTTCAGCATGCTGACGTTGCACCAACCACCAGCTTTTGCAAATTAAGCACTGTACACAGATGATGTGATGATAATTGGCTACTGTAGATTTGTGAGAAGGAAGTCCTTTTAGACAGAGACTGCACAGAGAGAGAAGTCTAATAAACAGAGCCAACCTTATACTGGATTTTGACTATTTTGCTAACAAAGAAGTTGGCAAATTCTGATGCTTTAGAAGGTAACAAAGGAGGAAGAAAGGACTGATGAACTCTTAACAACTTGAAGTGTTTCCATGGAATGTTTTAAATAAAAGTTTATCTGGGACGGTATGAGGATTTTGCTCTGACAAAGGTTTCTGTGTGTTATCTGATTTTAAATTACAGGTGATTCTATAGGATAGTTTATGAAGGTCCCTCCCTAGCATTTCAAACCAGTGACTATCTACAAAGTTGTTATCGAACCAGACAGCAAGGCAGGCTTTGGTATTTCTTGGGCAACCTAGCGGCTCAGTGACAATTATGGTACAAGTCTTGGAATCTTAATTAGTGATGAGGCTTAGTACCGAGAGGGATTGGAGATAGAGAGAGAGATAATGCATATTGTTATTTAAAGTGTGGATCAATATGTTTTTGAGGTATCTAGAGGAGCTTTTCTAAGGTTCGGAAAGTCCAGAATGGGGAGTCAAATGGTTCAAAGCAAAATAAATGTGGATATGGCCACACTGTCAACATAACCCCATCTGGACCATGTGCACAGAGAAATATTGGATTGATGGCCTTACTTGTATTGTGAGTGAGCAGAGAGACGCGTTGGATGGAGTTGACCAACTTTAAGTTCCTGAGTACAGCTGTGTATTTGTTTTAGTGAGCACCACAGTGCATATGAAAGTGTGCTCGAAAGATATTGGCGGGATTTCGATAAGGAGGAGGTTGTGGGTCTTCGAGGTAGATGAAATGGAGGTAAACTGTGAAGCAACGGGAAGAATGCTCTGTTCTCAGTAAAAACCATATTTTTGGCAAAACGTTTACTTGCACCTTTTACCCATGTGATTTGAAACTAAAAAAGTAAATTCCAGCCTTGGCTGCACCTGTTATTATTACATCTATTGTAAAAGAAACCTCGTGGCTCTTTGTCTCATGGAGATAGATAAATAGAGATCTCCTTTTGAGACATTACAGTTCTAATGGAATCTCTTATAAACAAAAAAAGTTTTGCAGCATCGCACAATGCATCTCGTGTGCCTGCACGGATGCAGTGATGGGTACCACTTGTAAACGGAATGATGTGTCCGATGAACGCTCTTTCAGGAAGACATAAAGCCCCAGTAGAAAAGCACAGGTACATCTTTAAAATGGAACACTTATGTTCTTTTATATCACCACCAAAGTGGGGAAAGTGATAAATGTCATTGCTTTTATAAGACTGCCATAAAATGCCACCCTTTATTGCTTCAGTGAATGAAGGCATGCAAGCGTAGTTCTTTTTTCAATGAATCACACTTTTCCAGCAATAATTACACCTGAAAATAAATTTTGTACAAACAGAATATGGGTATTTACAAATACCTCTCAAAGCACAAACCTGAATCACTCATTAGGCTCCATTAATCGCGTGCGGAATAGAAAGCCTCTACTGCAAAGACTTGCTGCTTTCTATTGAGAAGTTTTGGACATTTTAAAAAGTGATGTTCGCAACAAATGTTTCTCTTTTGCAGGCCTCGCTGTGCGACCTTTCTTTGTGTGCTGCCGACAGAGTAAGAGATGGCAGACTGGAGAAAGATCACATTTCACATTCTGTTATTTAGTGTATGTTTGAGGGGGGCTATGATATAATTTCCGATTATTAATAGCATGCATTCCCATGCCTTAACTGCTCATTTGCATCAGGCTGTCAATCAATATTTAGGAGACCCTATCAGATCCCGCATGGAAGATTGTTCTCTGATGGGCGTCTCTTTAAAAGCAGTGGGAGGGCAGTCATACTCTATTGAGTATTCTGACTAGTGAGTATCTCCTCAGTGTCAGCTGGTTTGCTAGAGCAGTGGTGTCCAGTTTAGGTCAAGAAGGGCTAAATCCAATTCGATTTCGAGGATATAAACATAATATATATTTACATAAAATTGATCCAAATGGAACTCATTCACATAGTCAATGGTAATCCTGAAAATCTGGTATGGCTCAGCCCTCCAGGGCTTCTTTATGTACTGGAAGAATGTTTAACCAGAGCAGGACTCTCACTAATCATGGTATTTGTAGGTAACAGATGGGTATAGAGGAGTGTTCAAGGAGCAGACCATTTCTCCACCAATGTACTGCCTCTGCAGAGGTTCAGGAAGCAGCAAGAGATGTTCTCTTGTGCTTGGAGTTACCATAGATGCTGTCACTGCATCATGGATGGGTAGTGGCTCATCCGTTGCACATCTCCATCTGTTATCATGGAAAGAAAGGCCATCACTTGTCGCTTGTGTGCCAACACATGCAGAAACAAGATAGCCTGCCGTGGGTGTCCATTTATTCACGTTAATGGAGGTGGCCTCTTTTTTTTCATTGGTCAGGTTCACCAGGAAGCCATTGCCCTTCTTCTGTCACAAACGAGAATTCTTGAGGTCTGAGTAAGCAGCTTTTGTAAGCTAAGGAACGTTGCAGTACTTGTGCATGATGCCAAGTTTTAATAGAAGCGACTGCTGTTTTAGAGGAAAAGCCATGAAGGATGACAGCCAGGAAAGACCCTATGGCCCTCATTTACTAACTGTTGTGGTCGCTCGTGAGACAGAGTATTTAGTACTGCACAGACATGCCTTTAAAATGGTTTGTAAATTGATACTGTCTGTTGCATCATATTGCATTGCACAAACGTCTATGCAGAGTTTAAACAAAAATTGGCTGACATGGTGGAGAACCAGTGCTTCTGAAAACACCTTGTGGAGTTGCCTTTTGAGTTAATATATACAAGTGGCTAATGTAGCAATCCCTCTACATATAGGGATGAGTTTTTGATTTGTGATGACATTTTTAGCTTACAGGTTTGCCTAGCAACTCATTCTAATCTTCCTTATTGACCCACATTACACCATAATACATTGGTGTTTCTTAACGCCACTGGAGCCTGGTACAATAACCAAACCCATCTCCGATAATGGGGGCCAAACCCAAATTTAACCTGAGTACTATCTAAGAAGGGTTAGTGTACTGCATCGAACGCCTTTTCAGCATCCAGTGCAAGAAAAACATGGGGAGTCGAGCGCTCCCAAATTTCGTTCAACCAGTAATAGGTTCTAGCGAGATTATAACAGGTGGATCACCCGGGCATAAATCCCGATTTATCTCTGTGAATCAGAGGTTTTATGACTTGCAACAGTCTGGAAGCCAGGATTGTAGCAAGGATTTTAACTTCTATAGTAAGTAGAGAGATCGGGCGATATGAACTACAGCACTCTTTGGGCCTGCCTTCCTTAGGAATAACCACTATGACTGCCTGCCTCAAATCAGGAGGGAGAGTACCCTGTATGTCTTCCTCGAAAAACATATTAAGGAGATGGTGTCCCAGTGGGCCAGAGAACCTTTTGTAGAATTCAGCGGTAATCCCGTTTGGTCCCGGGGTCTTATTGGCTTGAAGTTTAGTTATAGCAGCTTGGACATCTACCAAGGTAATCTCAGCGTTGAGCGCCTCTCGCCTCCGCATCTAGTAACGGCATGGTTATCGACTCCAAGTAATGATCAATGTGGGTCTGGTTCTGTAACGGTCGAGCCCTATAAAATTGTTCATACTATTGAGTGAAGGCTTCTGTTATAGCCTCATTCGTCTCCGCATGACCCTCCCCCCCCCCCCCGGGACTCTGATGTGGCATACCCATCACGCCTCTGCCTCTCTCCTACCCAGCCAAGCAAGGAGTTTACCTGCTTTGTCTTCAAATTCATAGAGGTGGTGTAGGGAGGCCAGCATTTGGTTTTTAACAACCTCTTGTGCTAAGGCCTTCTATTCCTCCAACAGGAGGGATATCTTTCTAAGAGTGGAGGGGTCAGGACCAATTTTTTCCTCAGTATCCAACAGCCTACATTCTAGCTCTTCCAAGGGTTCCATTAGTTGCTTTATTTGTGTGCTAAGAGGTTTTGGGCACCGTCTCTGATGACCTCTTTATATGCCTCTTATAGTGTAATTTTGGAGGTGACTGAATTCTCGTTTTCTTGGAAATACAGTTCAGAGTCTACCTTCAAACCCACTGCCACCTCTTGGTCCTTTAAATCCCACGCATTGAGTTTCCAGCCTGTCTTCCCCGCGGGTGTGACCCAATTTTACCAGCATTGGGGAGTGATCAGGCAGACCCCTGGCTAAATATTGTCTATGCAGGAAAATACTTTGTGTGCCCCTGAGAAATATGAAAGAAAATTCTCAGAAGGGTTGGCACGCTGCCATAAGCCTGAGAGGCCCAAGGTTGCCGAAACAATAAATGTCTACTATACTTGTTATCTATGTTGTGGACATTTACTGTTGTAAAGCGCTCTGATACCTTCGGGTCTAGTTGGCGCTATAAAAAACTCTCAAATGTCAAAAGTGTAAAAAAAGACCACAACAATGGTATGCAGCAGGAAGGGCAGGCAGTGAACTGGTTAACACAGGGAGGGCCTCTTGCAGGCTACACCAGATATGTCTGACTACAATGGGTAATTGTTAGCTCTTGTCGTGCAGATGCTGTTGCAGATGGAAGTCCTGTACCTGCATGCATAGCAAATGAACTAGACTGGCAATCCCCTTTATAAAGCATAAATATGTAATTTGTTCAGCTGTTGTAATTAAATATGTATGTGTGAAACCGCCTCATTCAGGTCATTAATGCTGCGCCATGCTAAATTAGAGCTCATAGACAGTAATGTACATCGCTGCTCTGTGAGAGACGCGCACCGCTCTGTGAGAGACGCGCACCTCATGTGCGGGAGCTAGGATTTTCTTAGTACAAAGATGAACTTCGTGAAATGAAAATGAACAATTTTACCAGTTCTACAAATCGGACCATTTAAGTCTAAGTGTAGTGGCATTTATTATTTAAAGGTTGCTGTGAAGCTAAGTGTTGTGTCATCAGATCTGTTTTTCAAAGAGGAATATTTTGCCACTATGCAATTTACTGGTTTGAGAATCAACTGAATGAAAACTGTGCTTCTGAAATATTCCCACTTTTGACTCTCCCATTGCTCCAGAGAGATAGGTCAGTCTTGAAAGTAGAACACACTCTCCAGTGTGGGTATCTGCCTTGCATTCCTAACTTATATTAATACTTCCTGATGTCATGGGGATCCAATGACAGCACCTCCTTGGCACTGGAAAAGGTATTTCTAAAACTTAAGAATGTTAGGGTGCTAATTGTAATGGAGAATGGACAATGAGTGGCGTTTTACATTGGTTCTTCAGTATGGATACATTCCTTTGGTTCAGAATTCATAGGCATATCTTTCCCTTTCTGAGCTCTTCTGTAGTGTGGAGATCGTTCTAAATTTTATGAATATCTGGCAATGTCTGTACGGCCACCTACTGAAATCTCTGGGTGAAACTTCAGGGAAAATGAGGACTTAGTGAGGGAGTCAAACCCTGAATTAGTGATTATCCCTCAACATCACGAGTACAATAGTTTAAAATCTTTGGAATTCTTCATACAGTGGTCATAACAGAACCCCTGCTACATTTTTTTATCTTTCACTCAGAGAATAATGGTGGACCATAGAAAAGTTTTCACTTGAGAAAAGGGTACCAAATGCTTTACACTTTTAATGTTTCTACAAATAATAATGACTGTGTCCCAGGGAATACACTATGTTTACTATTCAAATAGTTTTAAAAAAAAAATCAAACTACTTTGATGCAAACTTTGGGTGGGTTTCACTTAGGGTTTAACATAGATGAAGAACCACTCACTGTTTTATGGTAATTCTCCCTCCTCGTTAAACCCACCCCATTGAAAGTTTGGGTTAAGTGGCAGATTTGCATGGGTGGAGCCTCATCTAGCTTGCTGGCTTCGGTTGCTCAAACCTTTGTATTGGTGGCCCATCCACCACAAGGCCTCTGGTCATAAGGATAGTCATCCCACCCTTTCAAAGGTGGAACAACATCACTAGATGTTTCTGTCCAGGGCTACCAGGCCTTGAAAGGAGATCCCAAGTAAGGTAATCAATTAATTACCTTTTTGCGCACGGAGGAAACTCCCTGTGTGTCAGGGTCATTAGTTTTTTGCTTTCTAGCAACACAGCCCTGCTTCAAGGGTTTGTTTACAGGAAACAAAACAATTTGCTGATCTACAAATATGGTACCCACTCAGTAAACCTTCACTGCAAATGCTTAACTGATGGTTGCAATGAAGGCTTAAGTGATCTCTATCAGGTAGGGATTACTCTAACTACCATGGGCAGACCTTCATCAGGGGACCAGGGTCTATAGGGCACCCTGACATTGCTGGCGGGTGGGTGATCCACAAAACTCTAGATCTGATCTTTAATCTATCTGCCACATCTGTGAGTAATATTTAAGTAGCAACAACTAAAGAAAAATCAGGTTGCTCCAATTTGTCACTGATGCAGAGCATTGTATCGTGTGTCAGGCTATGTTGGAGCATACCTGTTTACACTAATATTAACTATGCAAGCTGTAAAAATGGTGCAAAATATGTATGTTTCTTTTTTGCCCCATGTGCTAGGCACAGGTGATGGTGGTTGTAACTGTTAACAAGCAGCACACACTTCAGCACCTCTTCTACTAAACGTGGAAATCTGTAATTTTCTTCTGGGTAATGCAATAGTATTTTTGTGTGTATTTGTTTATCTAATGAACAACAATTGTGATATTATTTTTATGAAACTTAAGCAGTTATGTAAAATTTCTTTGAAGTAAATGCTTTATTTAGTACTATTCTTCAACTTGTTTTCCACACGGGATTGATAACAAGATTTCTTTCATAAGTCCATAAATAAACAACCAAAATCCTACAGTAATTAGATGTTCTAGTTAACACTTGTTTGATAACTTTAATTTACCTACAGGTAACATTGAAGAAAGTGGTTGATATTGAGAGCACCCATTTTCCATATTGAACCAGATCTCTGTGCAGGTTGCATTGTAGGCGGTTGACTACAGGGCTGGCATTATGTGCACTGTTTGACCATATGAGTTTGTTACCTTCTGTCTCCATCTGATTCACTTGCTAGAATGTACTATTTTTATTATGCTTTTTGTGATTCAGTATTTGCTTGCAGTTCTTCAGCATTGTTCGGAGAGTACAGAGTTCTTTCTGTGCAGTCACCTTGAACCCATAACTTTGGTAGACTAGGCTCTGCTCACTTTTTCAGTACCTTTGTATTTCTTTCATGCGCAAAGTGATATGGTCTATTTTCTATTTACTCAGGCAGAGTCGAGCTCATTGGTTTTGTATCCTCTGATGGACAATGGTGCTGTCTTAAAAAGTTAAATGAGCGCGCACAACTCTGCTCTGGAATTAAGTATATTTTTCAGGTGGGGTGGGGGAGGATCTTTCAGAGTTTTGGTATGAACTGCATGATTGCGCAGCCTTGGCTATGATCATGCATTTCAATGTATACAATTCTGGATTTCACCCGCGTGGTGCCTCCAACTTTGTTTGATCGCTGGTAATGAGGAACATCGCCCGCTGTGCATTCAAAGCTCCATAAATGCTGTGGAAGTGGCTAGATTGTGATGAGATCCTGCAAGTCGTACAAAGAGACTCGCTGCCATACCCACTATGTGCACAGAACAGGAACTATGCATCTAGATACCGAGCAGCAAGGAAGCTATATACATAAGGAGCCATCATAAGAAGACACTCCTCCCATACCGAAGACAATCCTTTGCACATGCAGCAGTTTCTCAAACCAGTCGCTGCTCTCTTCTGCTCTCCTGTCTTAGTCCTGCATGCACAGAGTTGTAATCTGTGGGAAAGGCTTCTTCCAGCGACATTTGACTCAACGGTGATTGTGCCCTGACAGTTGCTAGTAGTGAATGTGGCTGGTCATGTTATCAGCACCTTTTATTTTGACTCATCTAAAGTTTTTTCAGAATCCAAATATCCTCTCATTTTCCTATTACTCTGTATTTTCTATGTTTTTGAACCATACACCATTGGACCATACATACCATTCATTGCTAAATCCCATTATAACATAGAGGAAACCAAGGAGTCTATGTCTTTTGGTGGTAAAGATGTTTTAAGACACATCAGAGGAATCAAGTGTTTAACCAACCAAACCCCCAAAAACTGCTATCCCTGGACACACAGCATGCAGAGTGGCGGCATTTTCAGGAATGCGCTCTGAGTAACTTGCACATCTGAGGCAGGTATACTTTCCGTGTATGAAAGGGAACCGGAACTCCACAGTTGAGAGCAGAGCCTACCTTTCTTTTTTAATGGCCGTGCTCTTCTATCGCTCATGTTCTTCCTATTCGCTCATTTATAAAAATATTTAATTCCCTTATTTCTGTATGTGGTTGAACATCATTCCACATAAACAATGACTTCCCTGTGTGCATTAAACCTGTAGAAGGGGCTGGCCAAGGTGGGTTCACCCTATCAGCCTCCATAAACAGAAGCCAGAAAGCTGCATTGTTCAAGATCCTATTATGAAATTGTGGTTACTTAGGAGAGAGCTAAAGCAAAATAGTTTTTCATAACAGTTTTATTGTAGTCTCAGACCTTTTAGAATCCGGTTTATGGCCTCTGCCCAACGTGAAGGAAACTCAAGAGATAAGACCCATTACTATCCTTAGTTCACCTCGTCCTTCCCTGCACAAGTGTACTGCCTCAGCAGAAAAGCATCAGAGTGTGAGATTAGATTGCAGTGGCAGAAACCCAAGCACAGATAAGGAGAGTAACAGCCTCACCTCGGTACAGCCTGGTCTATGTCACTTTCAATTAGAAGCCTCGGTGTCATTTCCTGATTTTTACATCTCATCTTTTTTCATTTTTGTAACCCATCTCCCCACATGCAAATGAGGATGACATGGCATTTCATCTTCTAGTCTGTAGCCTTAAAGTTTATTTCAAGATCGGTGTGCTACCAGAATATTGTCAGAATATAATATGCGATTGGTATCGTTTCATACATATCATTCACAAAAATATTGCACCATTGATGTTATTAATAGAAAATCAATAACAAATGGGGTGATATTTATGTGCACGATATTCTGTCCTACAATCACCAAAATTATATGTGGTGCCGTTAATGGGTAATTTAATGCACATTGATTGTGCAAGAGGAGTTGGTCAACTTTCTGTTTCCGACACACCTGGCAACAAAGTATCTGTTCTCGATAGAAGTCCTATGCTCCTCTGTAATCCTCTTTCACGTGATTCATATATTATATATTTTTTGTTGCAGTTTTTATATAGCGCGAATCCGACCCGAAGGTATTGGAGTGCTTTACATGAGCACCGGTTACTTTACACATGGACACATTCATTTTTGGTAGGGACGGGGAGATTAAATGATTTGCCCAGAATCACAGGATGCTTGAGCCTCCCCCGTCAGACTTGAATCTGGTTCCACAGCTTCAAATGCGGCCGCTCTAGCTGTTAAGCCACATCCTCTCCACGTATTCCCCGGAAGAATTTGGACCAGTGTATGTGGTCTACATTGGATCGATAGTCATGTCATCACAAGCCAGCGGTGACTCATATTGACAATCGACAACACGAACTATAAGAACTCACAACATCGGTTTAGACGATGAATGTGCATTATTTACTGATATTTTAATGGATATTTGTGCATGGAGTTTAAAAGGATAGTTGGAATAATAAGTCGCAAGAATATTGAGTTGCATTGCCTATATACCATTACGTTGCCCCTAATTGAGAGTAATAACATATTTGCTTAAATTAGTATTTCATTTAAAAACTTAAAGACTCGAAAATATGTGTGCCCTAAATAATGGCACCCATTTCCTATGTGCCCTCCAGTCAGGCCTAAATAGAGAGGCCGTATCACTTGATGTTTTCATCTGTAAAAGGAGAAAAGTTCTGAATGTGAGAATGGATGCACGTGCCTGCTCTGTAAACACATTTTTACTAGTTTGTAAGCTATAAAAACACTTCTTCTTGCAAAACAACTGGAAGACTGACTCCAGTATCCTCCCACGTCCCTTCTGTGATGGGTTGAGAGAGCCAAGTCTCTCCAGCCATTGTAGGCTGCTCAAATAAAATAGGATAGATTCGAGACGAGGAATCACTGTCTACTTTAAATTGCATCCATTTGGGAAGTCCTTTACATACTGTTTTCAAAAGCATGCTTTTTAAACCCCACAGAGAATCTCTGCCTATCATCCAGCCTCTCACTTTTACTTCTATTCCAAAGTCTGGCAATTGCTCATGCTCTTGCAGACATTATAAAATAAAAGAAGAGGAAAGTAATGAGGGCTATGTTTCTACCATAGAATTTATTTAGCTTATTTTGGGTTGTCCCTCTGACTACTTTTTCTGTAATGAGCAAATATCAAAAGGGCTTACCCATGGTAGCTATCAATGGTCAAATAGCACTTATCGAGGGCCCCGGGACTACTGCAATTTATTTTGGCTAGATCTTTACAAAGCAGGCCTGGCTCTTTTCATTGTTGATGTGGGTAAGTCGCATGAAATCTGGAAGGAGTCTGTCTTAGTCTGGAGAAGGATCACTGTATACACTTTATTTCAAATATAGTTGGCCTGGGCCGTGTTGTTCCCTAAAGTCGAATGTTCAGGTCACCTTGGAGTTTCTGAGAGGAACAAATGAATGTGGGCATGGCATCAGCCATTTGGGAAATGTGTTCCTTTTACAATGGGTATACCAGGGGGGTTGTATGATGGTACAACGGGGGCCTAAACCACACATGCCTGTACCACGCGGTCTCTACCACAACTGCGTCTTTAGCACGTATGCCTTCACCACGCACTTTTGTGGTAAAGGGGCTTGCGGGCTAAAAATCAAAACTCTGCCCCCTGCCCTGTAACCTGTCCCTTCTCCCCCTGCCCTGAGCCCTAAAAATTAAGCTCACGCCCCAAAAACTACCCCGACCCAGCCCCCCCTGCCCTGAACCCTAAAAACGATGCCCTACATCCGTAAACTACCCCAACCCTTCTCCCTGCCCTGTAAACTGTCCCTTTTCCGCCTGCCCTGAGCCATAAAAAATAAATCCACACCCCAAAAACCACCCCGACCCCAGCCCCCCTGCCCTGAGACCTAAACTATCAAAACATCCCTAAACTACCCCGACCCTGCAAACTGTCTCTTCTCCGCCTGCTCTGAGCCCTAAAAATTAAGCCACACCCCAAAAACTACCCCGACCCCAGCCCCCCTGCCCTGAGCCCTAGAAACTATCCCCTACATCACTAAGCTACCCTGACCCTGCCCTGTAAACTGTCCCTTCTCCCCCTGTCCTGAGCCCTAAAAATTAAGCCCAGGCCCCAAAAACTACCCCAACCCAGCCCCCCGCCCTGAGCCCTAAAAACTATCCCCTACATCCCTAAACTACCCCGACCCCGCTCCCTGTCCTGTAAACTGTCCCTTTTCCGCCTGCCCTGAGCCCTAAAAAATAAACCCACACCGAAAAATTACCCAGACCCCATCCCCCTGCCCTGAGCCCTAAAAACTATCCCCAACATCCCAAAACTACCCAGACCTGACCCTGCTCCCTGCCCTGTAAACTGTCCCTTTTCCCCCGCCCGTAGCCTTAAAAACTGTCCCCCACCCTAAAAACTACCCTGACCCCCTCCTTAGTCCTAAAACCTACTCCCACCCCGAAAAACTACCCCCTCCACCCCCCAAGACCAAGCCCCAGCCACCTCACCGTGTCTTCTCCCGAGTCCTGAGTCTTGGGAGTCCTAGTCTTCCTCTTCCTGTCTTCCCGTTCTGCTCGGCAACTAGACAGCGTATTGCCTTAACCACGCATATGCGTGGTTAAGGCACATGCGTGATTAAGGCAAGCATGGTATGGGTTGCGGGGAAACGGCACGCGTGGCTCAGCCTGCGTTTTTAAGGCCGTTTCCCTGCCAGGGGTGGCTCTGTGCCAACTTAGTTTGACCAGTTAACTCTTCTTCTCCAGTGCTGCTTATTGGTGAGAGATTGGCCCTACTGCAGCTCAGGCTTTTGACTTTTGAGACCTTGGCTAGTCTGCAGCTCAGGCTTTTGACTTTTGAAATCTTGGCTAGGCTGCAACTCAGGCTTTTGACTTTTGAGAACTCAGCTAGGCTGCAGCTCAGGCTTTTGACTTTTGTAACCTTGGCTAGGCTGCAGTTCAGGCGTTTGAATTTTGAGAACTCAGCTAGGCTGCAGCTCAGGCTTTTGACTTTTGAGACGTGGGCTAGACTGCATCTCAGACTTTTGAAACCTTGGCTAGGCTGCAGCTCAGGCTTTTGAATTTTGATATCTCTGCTAGGCTGCAGCTCAGGCTTTTGACTTTTGATATCTCGGCTAGGCTGCAGCTCAGGCTTTTGACTTTTTTTAAGCATTGAAAAGTCTTGGCCAGAGGAAAGAAGTGGAGCCTCTCGAACAGGGACTGGTAAAAGTGCTAATTTTTCCTTAGGGTTAATGTATCTGATGCGAACCATTCCCAACAACAACTGAGGAAACGTATGTGCAAACTGATCCAAGAAGGTTTCTTGCACTCACAAACCCCGGCCTAACCTGCAGCATCCAAGGTGCTTCTCCTGACAGAACAGGAGCAGATCATTCACTCAAAAAGAACACTTAGTGACAAAACGAGTAGTAGGATGTGTTTCTATAAAACAAAGTAACTTTACGTGTGTGTGTGTTATGCTTCAACTGCTCTTTATCATCCGTGCTTTAAAAAGCTTTTATTAATGATATTACTGTCATTAATAGTGCTATAATACATTCAGTGAATCTGTGGCTGATTAATCCAGATGTTGCCAGAAAGCAGATGTCAGGATATACCTAATTTCTAGTGTTACAGGTCCGCCGCCGACTCCACAGCATCTGGCGTACCCTGTAAAATGAATATTAGTCAGATCGGTGACTCCAGATGTCTCGCACATCCAGATGTCTTCCTGACTCTCACTTCATAGTTTTTTTTATTTGTATTAGTAATTGTCCACAGAGTTGCAATATGTGATGGTTTTTATTTTTGACTATTAAATTAGAAATCAGATTTTTGCTGCAAATGTAAGTCAGAGTGTTTGATTCAGAATTTACCCTCAGCATAAGGACGTGTTTTGTTCATTCGCAGTTATTGTGAGAACAGATATAAAATACATTGTGTGTAACTTATTTACACAGTAGTTTAGCAGATATGGTAAAATAGTGGCTACTTGTTTGAACTTAGACATTGTAGAGCTGGCAAATGTCATTTAGCCAAAGGAACATGTAATTATTTATAAGTGATCAGTAGCAGGTTGGACATACGTTCTTTTCGGGAACTGGAGTGGACACAAACACTTCTCTTTTCCTTTCTGCGCGTATAGCCTGTCCTATGGAGCCTGTGTGGTTTTGATGGGTAAAGTATATGCATTGAATACAGATGCTAAGCTTCGAAGTCTCTGCACCACCATGTTGGGCTTCGCCGTTTTTCTTCCTGTGCTTCAGCATCTCTTCTTTAACATTGGAGGTGTTGGAATCTTCCAGACCCACAAAATAGAATAGAAATGTGTAGTATTCACCCTCTTCACTTTACATAAAGGTAGTTCATAGAATTCCACAACTGGTACTTTTCTAGCCTTCCTCTCTCTTCCTTTGAATAACATAAGTTAGATATTTTTTTAAGAAACCGTTGCAGTATGCTACTGGCAGAATAATAAGGATGTAGTTGCAAAACTGCATCTCTTTTTGCACCATTAAGGAATGGTTACCAGGTACAGCTGCATACACACATTGGGGTTCACAAAAGCTGCAAGAGCTATGATTGCCATGAAAGGCATGTGTAGAGGTGATGCATGTGCACCAGTGGTGGAGTAATTCTCACAGTGGTGTGTGCTAAATTACATTAACGATTAAATAAAGCCTGTAAGACCGGTTCAGCCATGATAATAGGTTAGAAAATAATGCTTATGCATGGCATCCGTGAGCTTCAGGGGAGTTATTAGTAACTGATTATCAGTTTCTTGGAGTACTACTCGACAATTGTCTTGCATGGTTTCCGTTTTAATAAAGTACCAAGATGTTAGACCTTCTGACCATGAATGAACTTGCAATTGTTTGTCCTGATTCATACCTGTAGGGCATCAGCTCTGTTTCTTGCCAATAGATTGATGGTGCAGAGGAGAACATGTGGAAATCAGTCTTGGGGCAGTTTCCACAGATGCTGTTAGATAGGAAGTGGACTTGGACGTAGTCTGAAGCTTGCCATTTCCAGCAGTCATATCATTCTCCTCCTGCTTCTCCTGATGCCACACTTTCAATACTAACGGTGCCTTTGTAGTACCAGGCTATGCATGTTGGGCAGAGTCACTTATATTAGTGCTCAGCGTGACTATCGCTGTCGGGACTCGGCTGCTTTTTTCTGTAACAACTGTCCATGGTTTCCTAGGAATTAATCTTTGCTTAAATGTTTTAGATTGTGCTTGGCAGGGTGTTGACTATTGGCTGCTCATGGAGAGGCTGCTGAGGCTACATCACGAGCTTTCTGGATATAGACCCTCCCCACCCTGATAAATGAGGCTGGATGCCCCGGCTGAAAGTAAGGTCCTACTTGAACTTGAGACTTGCTTGTCTCTCTTTAACAGTTATATCGCACATGCCTGTTTGGTGCCCAAAGACACTGAGGATCTGCCAACTCACCCGCATTGACAAAGTGGCCAATCTGCACATCTCCAACAGATGACCTAAACTCTCACGCCCAACCGGTTCAACCTGCACGTGGAACCCCTGACCGCAATCCTCAAACTCTCAAACATCGTGGTAATACTCAACTTTACATGAAAATTGCCTCGCCTAAAAACATCAGCATCCTCAACAACACTCTGACAAAAACACAACATTAGCTGACTCGTAACCACTCAAATCCAAATTCCTCTTAATCTGACCACCCAATATCACTCCTAACATCAAAGAATGGCTCCCACATCTTGCAGCCTTGAAATGTACCCCACTCATCATCGACTCTGCAAAATCCCTAGAAATAATCTTGGACAATAACCTCTCCATGCAGAACCACATCAGCAGCTCCACCAGAGGAGCAATCATCAACTGCACGCACTAAGGAAACAAAAACCTTTCCTTCCCACTGTAGATCTCAAGACAGCAGTTAAAACACCTGTGATCACCAAACTAGACTATGGTAGTGCTACCCTCTTAGGCCTACCGAAAATAAAACTAGCACCTTTGAAGGCTACCTTGAACGTGGCTGCTCGGCTCATCACAGGCTTGAAAAAAGTGATCATATCACCCCAGACCTCCAAATAATGAACAAGCAACCTTGTGAGGCGAGAATCCATCTCAAAATTGCTTGCATAACTCCTAAACCTCTTTACCACAGCACTCCATCCTACCTGGCCCGGCAGCTGGCTCTCTCTGGCGGTAATAGATCTTCTTGAAGCACAAGCTCCCTACAACTGAATCTCCACAAATTCAGCAAAAAGAAAACTTACAAGCGAGCCTTCTCCGGAATTGCCCCAAAAATCTGGAACTCTCTTTCTCCTGAGACCAGGTCCAACCCTTCAACATCCCTCTTTAAAAAAAAAAAAAAAGTAAAACTTTTATTATCAAACAGATTCCTTCCCCATTGATGCTGTACCTTTCTCATCCTTACCGCCAAGACTCCATTTGATCTTGTTTACTTTTTTTTTTTTTTACATGTTTGACATTCTATCAATTAGTTTTATGACCAAAAACAACTGGAATCTTCGCTTATCTTTTGTCTCCTAACCACTTATATGTATACTGTTGTACAATGCCCAGACACCCGAAAGGGTCTTGTTCACGCTATTACCTCCAAGAGACTATGTGTTCCTGTCTTCACATTCTTTGTTATTTTCCATGCTTGCCACTGTAACTATTGCTTCCATGACCATTATCATATATAGATCTGGGGCCATATTATGGAAGTGCCCAGGGGGGCGCAACGGGCGTTTGCGCCTGCTTTGCGTGCCCCCTATGTCACTTTGGTATTACAGAAGTGGCTGCAGACGCTTGTGCGTCCCCATCTGTAATATCGATAGCACTGGCACACATAAAGCACCAGCACTATCTTCAGAGGGCATGCCCTCATTTGCATGAACGATACCAAAGGGGATGATGGACGGAGCGTTAGAGCCAATCAAACACTCACCCCCAGTCAACTGATCTGGGTTTAATCCATCATCATTCTTTAGCTCACTCCTCCACCCCAGTTCAGACATGGCCATATGCAAATCAGTCTGACCCTGTGCCTCATGGGAACAGTCCAGCCCGAACTGCCAAGCCATGTCTTCCCTGGACTGGAAACAAGCATCCTGGGACCGGTTTCAGGTTCAAAACTCTCATCAGCCAGGCTATCTTGAATCCAGTGGCAAAGTGAGCAAGGGACCCACGTCTGGGCATACCCTGCCAACTTAGGGCGAACAAAGCGATACCAAAGGGGATGAAGGACGGAGCGTTAGAGCAAATCAAACACTCACCCCCAGTCAACTGATCTGGGTTTAATCCATCATCATTCTTTAGCTCACTCCACCACCCCAGTTCAGACATGGCCATATGCAAATCAGTCTGACCCTGTGCCTCATGGGAACAGTCCAGCCCGAACTGCCAAGCCATGTCTTCCCTGGACCGGAAACAAGCATCCTGGGACCGGTTTCGGGTTCAAAACCCTCATCAGCCAGGCTATCTTGAATCCAGTGGCAAAGTGAGCAAGGGACCCACGTCTGGGCATACCCTGCCAACTTACGGCGAACAAAGCGATACCAAAGGGGATGATGGTCGGAGCGTTAGAGCAAATCAAACACTCCCCCAGTCAACTGATCTGGGTTTATTCCATCATCATTCTTTAGCTCACTCCACCACCCCAGTTCAGACATGGCCATATGCAAATCAGTCTGACCCTGTGCCTCATGGGAACAGTCCAGCCCGAACTGCCAAGCCATGTCTTCCCTGGACCGGAAACAAGCATCCTGGGACCGGTTTCGGGTTCAAAACCCTCATCAGCCAGGCTATCTTGAATCCAGTGGCAAAGTGAGCAAGGGACCCACGTCTGGGCATACCCTGCCAACTTACGGCGAACAAAGCGATACCAAAGGGGATGATGGTCGGAGCGTTAGAGCAAATCAAACACTCCCCCCCAGTCAACTGATCTGGGTTTATTCCATCATCATTCTTTAGCTCACTCCACCACCCCAGTTCAGACATGGCCATATGCAAATCAGTCTGACCCTGTGCCTCATGGGAACAGTCCAGCCCGAACTGCCAAGCCATGTCTTCCCTGGACCGGAAACAAGCATCCTGGGACCGGTTTCGGGGAAAAACCCTCATCAGCCAGGCTATCTTGAATCCAGTGGCAAAGTGAGCAAGGGACCCACGTCTGGGCATACCCTGCCAACTTACGGCGAACAAAGCGATACCAAAGGGGATGATGGACGGAGCGTTAGAGCAAATCAAACACTCACCCCCAGTCAACTGATCTGGGTTTAATCCATCATCATTCTTTAGCTCACTCCACCACCCCAGTTCAGACGTGGGTCCCGTGTTCTCCATGCCACTGGAATCAAGCTATCCTGGCTGACGAGGGTGAAACCCCGAAACCGGTCCTAGGATGCTTGTTTCCAGTCCAGAGAGGACCTGGCTTGGCAGTTCGGGCTGGACTGTTCCCATGAGGCACAGGGTCAAGACTGATTTGCATATGGCTGGGTTCAAACTGGAATGGCATGGTGAGCAAAAAACAATGGATTTAGGCCCAGATCTCTGTACTGGGGTGAATGTATGACATTGTTCTGCATTCTGTCCATCAACTGTTGTTTTTGCATTTGTCAGCCCGAGTGGGACGGGTATGCCCAGACGTGGGTCCCGTGCTCTCCATGCCACTGGAATCAAGCTATCCTGGCTGACGAGGGTGAAACCCGAAACCGGTCCTAGGATGCTTGTTTCCAGTCCAGAGAGGACCTGGCTTGGCAGTTCGGGCTGGACTGTTCCCATGAGGCACAGGGTCAAGACTGATTTGCATATGGCTGGGTTCAAACTGGAATGGCATGGTGAGCAAAAACGATGGATTTAGGCCCAGATCTCTGTACTGGGGTGAATGTATGACATTGTTCTGCATTCTGTCCATCAACTGTTGTTTTTACATTTGTCACCCCGAGTGGGACGGGTATGCCCAGACGTGGGTCCCGTGCTCTCCATGCCACTGGAATCAAGCTATCCTGGCTGACGAGGGGTGAAACCCCGAAACCGGTCCTAGGATGCTTGTTTCCAGTCCAGAGAGGACCTGGCTTGGCAGTTCGGGCTGGACTGTTCTCATGAGGCACAGGGTCAAGACTGATTTGCATATGGCTGGGTTCAAACTGGAATGGCATGGTGAGCAAAAAAACGATGGATTTAGGCCCAGATCTCTGTACTGGGGTGAATGTATGACATTGTTCTGCATTCTGTCCATCAACTGTTGTTTTTGCATTTGTCACCCCGAGTGGGACGGGTATGCCCAGACGTGGGTCCCCCACTGGAATCAAGCTATCCTGGCTGACGAGGGGTGAAACCCCGAAACCGGTCCTAGGATGCTTGTTTCCAGTCCAGAGAGGACCTGGCTTGCAGTTCGGGCTGGACTGTTCCCATGAGGCACAGGGTCAAGACTGATTTGCATATGGCTGGGTTCAAACTGGAATGGCATGGTGAGCAAAAAAACGATGGATTTAGGCCCAGATCTCTGTACTGGGGTGAATGTATGACATTGTTCTGCATTCTGTCCATCAACTGTTGTTTTCTCATTTGCATGAGAGCGTGGCCCCATGCAAATGAGGGAATCTCTTTGCATTTGCGCCTGCGCCGAATTACAGACGCGGGCGCAGAGACAAAAAAGCTGTAAGGAGGGGCACACTGCCAGTGCCCCCCCTGATTGTAGCCCTCTGGAGGAGGGAAAGGGGGTCCTATGGACTCCCCAGACATTTCCTTGCAGGCAGGTGCAGTCAATCACTGCACCTGCCAGCAAGGCGATCTCTAATCCCCTTTAAAAGTGCAGGCGGGTTGCCTCTTGAACAGTGAAACATGGAGCGGCTTCAAAGCAGCCACTCTGTTTTTCACCTGAATGCGCTGCCTCCTGGGCAGGGTGAGTTCGCGGCTGACCTGAGTGCAGCGCATTCCATAATAGGGCGCACTTTCCCTGTTTGCTCCTGGCGCCCCTGTATTGAGGGGCGCCGGGCGCAAACGGGGAGTGTGCGCCCTTTACATAATAGGTCCCCTGGTGTTTATCTCTCGTATCATAACTCTTGATTGCGCTATATATAAATAAAATTAAGAAATGTTTCTGTACAGACCCAGTCACCAATAATTTACAGGAAATTTGAGTCTCCACTGCTGGATCAACTCTGGGTTCATGGATTCCTCTTAATGTAGGATGTACATGGGATAGATTCACCACTGTGTTTATATGTTTCTTAAGGCCGTCTTCAGACTACTTGTAGGTAAACAATGAGTGGGGATTTAATGTTTTTTGTTGACGCCTTTACTCTATGGCACTGGTTATGTAAAATATTTAAGCACTTTTTATGTGCGTACTAGCCATGTCTGGATATTTTTCTTTCGGTATGAACCAATCATAAATGAAATAATGAAATACATTTTCAAAATGGGAGCACTGAAGATCTTCTTGAAGTGCCTCAGAAATACAGCGGGACCTCATTGTCATGTATCCCACCTCTTAACTCTGTATCAAGAAAGTTCAACAAATTGCATCCCCGATTACTGTATATTCAAAATTGTCTCTTTCTCCTACAAAAGAGTACTTTGAGTTATTTTGTTTGAAACTGTTGCAGTGATCTTGTAGTAGAATAATCACAATGTTGCCAATTCACAAAGGCATGGGTAAACTAGCACTGCCGCAGTACTACTCTGTTTAGTTAGAGATGCCATTGTCATGAATTGGTCCATAATCTTTAGGTTTTACCCTAAATTAATGTTTCGGATATGGTGGTTTCCTTTGTTAATGAGCATGGCCCTATTTCATACTCCATTCTCGTCAATATTTCAAACTGTGGAGATCATTCACAAATTAATAAGTACCTGAAGTAGTACCACAGGAGTACGACTTCACATCCTCATAAATGACTTTGTGAATTGGCGCCATTATGTTTTGGATTCAGAAATGTATTGTGCCTTTGAGAAAACTGCCAAATTTTACGGTAAAAGCAGTCCGATAAATGCATAACTGCATTGTTCATTAAGGCAATAAAAGTTCTTAAATACAAAAAACATGAGCTGATTCACAAAAGCATTTATGAATACGGGAATTAGTACTACAGGTGCACTCTTTTATGTACTCTAACATGCCTTTGTTGATCATCTTCGAAATATCCAACTACCAATTAGTAAAAGTGCAGAGGCTACAGTCCTTTTTATTTGTGCCAAATGTATATGAATATTCCCAGAGTATTCCCATTTGAAACATGTAAAAGAGTACTACATTCCATGCTCCAAAATGTGTTTTTCAACAGTATCCTTAGACCAGAAGGAAAGGTATATTTAGATCTGACTCTGTGCTCATGTTGTGTAGCTGTTGCAGTGTTGTATGTTACATAAATTGACCACTAATAGCAGGTTGGATTCCCCAGTGTGGCCAGTGTCCAAGGAGTTTATGTTGAACGGAAGCCCGTAAGGCTGGGTCAGCCAGGCCTGATTGTTTTCGGCAGTCCTTTCCTTGACTATGGCTGCTGCAAACACTTTTCTCTTTAGATGTTGGATTGTGTTGTGTTTGGCAAGCAATGCGGACCCCTTGAACTTTGGCCAGACTCAAATATTTGTAAAGCAAAGCGTGTAACGTCCGACTGGCCAGGCCTGTGTGACACGAAGAAAGCAGGGCCCTTTTTTAGCCAAAGAGGATATGTTCTTTTCATTCACATTTGTGACAGGGTGAAGTGTGAGCACATCTGGCCAGTTAAGCTTTAACCATTTCACAGGAGTGTCAAAAAAAAACTCGAAAGAGTTTGCATGTGACCCAGGATATCCTGCCCTGCGCGCTGTTGCTTTAATTCGCGTCGGAAGGTTTGCAGTTAATATTTCCCCTGGAACGCTGTCAAGCTCCTGACAGTGCCTGGGTGTGTGCAGAACGATGAAATTGAGACGCCGAGGTAGTTTTGAGAAATCTGTTTCTACTCAACTCGGTTAGGGTTTATAAAACTTCATGAGAAAGAATACCGAGTTGGGTTCGGCTTGTTTCTTTTGCTGTGCTGCACGTCCGCCATTTTAGGAACTGAGCACAAGGCGAAGCCTTCACTTTCTTACATGGCGGCAGCATTTGCTGCACCCCTGTCCAATGAGGAAGGCGATGCCAAATGATGAGTTGGCACGAGTGCGCTTGAGGCCAGTTCCTTCTAAGTGCGTTGTTACTGTTACAGATTACTTTGCCATCGTTTTGATGTTAAACGCTCTTTCTGGAATGAGTCTCGTAGAATTGGCGCGTGTCCACAGTTATTTTAGTACTGTAGGTAACTTCTCTGAACACTTGAGCTGTGCTCATTCTGTATGTAAAATGGGATTCCCTTCTTGGCCTCAGCCCAAAAATATAGAGGTCTTGAGTCTGTATATTGCAAAACTCGTGCACTCCCATCCCTATATTTTAGGGGTCCTTCTAGACTCATTAAACTGGTGCCAACATTCAACAAAGTAGTTTATTATTGTGTCGCGAGAATACCATTACAATTAAGGCATTCTTCTAAGAAAACAACATCATTTTTACTTTTACAAATAATATATTAATTTCTGCTGAAGAAATGGAATATAATTGTTTTAACATGTGGAGGTAGTAAAGTTTATTTTAAGAGTAAGTTGTTTTAAAAGTTTTTTAATATAAGTTCTGCATGTTATTTATATTAGGTTTTTAAACATGATACGTCGAACTATGAACTGTTTACTTCCCTGCAAAATCTCCCTTCGACGGTATAAACCAGCAATGCAAACCTTTATTAGTTTGTGCAAAGGCTGCTAAAATAAGATATTTGTTTAAAAAAAAGGCAAGTGAGGGAAAATGGATTCAGCCTTTATTTTTCCTCAGATAGGTTATTTTAATAACCTTTTACTTAATTTCTAAAGTTAATGGTTCCATCACAAATTGCAGACCAGTTGTACTGTCATTTAAATTGTGACCCTGAACATGATTTAAAAATGATGAGCAGTTTTGTTTTTCTTAACTCTGGATGGATGGGTACCTATTTTCATGTATTTTGTGTCGTACATCTGTCCGTTTCAGCTTTCTAAGGGTAATTTTTTTCCTTCCTCACCTTTCCTAAATTAGCAGTTCGTAGAGGTTGTAAAATATTAAACTTCCAGCTATAAACATTGCCATAATGATAATGTAACATAAACAATATCAAGCACTTTCTTTGGACGTGATAACATACCATGATTTTATGTTTATTGCAGCTTACATAAAGGTCTTGATTGTGCATGTTACATTTTGTAGAACCTGTGATTTTCCATTTGCCCTTCATGGTGGAAAAAGTGTTTGCTTTCAAGTAAATCATGACATCATCAAATAGGCCCACTGGACTTTAAAGCACTTCTCTCTAGATTTCCATCTTCATGTTGATTGTTGAACATGCCATCTTCATAGGGGACTGCAATACTTAAATATTACCATACATTTGCTAAAGTGTTGTAGACATAAAAACTCATGGTAGAGGCACTTAAAGCAGCACAGAACACTTCACAGGTGTGTGCCTTCAATAAGACTTACTTCAGGTATCTTCAATGTCCTTTTCAGCCTTGAGCAGTAAAATCCCTGCTGAAGTAATCACCTGGCATCATGACATTCTGCTCTCACTAACGTTCTTTGGAGTAAGTTAACCATTTTAGTTGTCGTTGATTCTGAATATTGCAGACCAATGCACATGTTTAAAAAAAGAACAAGTAACTGTTTCCTTAATGGGGCAGATCACCCGCCCGAAGCCACACATTTTTCCTTGTTTGACTTTAGGAACAACTATTGTACAATTTTCAATATTTAAAAAATAAACATTTGGTGAGGCAGATGATGTACCTAACATTCTTGTCATCCAGTAGCATCTTCCGTAGCATTTGGAAACCTAGGCCTCACTTCACCTAGCACCTCCAGGTTATTATTTTGCTTGTTAATGGGTTGAGAGCTAGTAGCTATTCACAGTGGGCACTAGTGAGTTGCCTCCTAAAAAATGCCACTAATTCGGATCAGTGCTCTATTTGCTGGGTGAAGATATCAGCCAAGCTTACCTTTATTCTGAGGTTAATGAGAAATTCACAAGGCCTCACATAGGTTCCAACTTCCCAGTGTAGAGGAGAATTTTTCATCATAGACAACAAGATGGAAAAACCTGTAAAATAGTAAATGTCATTTAACCTTGCAATGACTTTAAAGAGGCTAAATGGAAATTTGGCAAATGTAACATTTCTTCAGAATTGTCTTTTTCCTAAACTTTTCTATTGGAGGTGCTTGCTGGTTTATAATGTTGTTTTGTTTTAATGAACCTCACTAGAACATTAAAAAGGGTTTGCCAGAGTGATAAAGAAACAGCAGGTGTACAACAATTAAAATCTTCATCCGCTGATCCAATACTTTGCTTCTGTGGCTAGATGGTGTATTAGAAGTTATAGCTTCTGTGCCTGATCTATTTCCCATAATTATTTTTTCTGTATCAAGGAATGCACTTCTGCACACACGGTCTGATTTAGGCTTGATATGGCTTACGAACAAGATTATATTAGCATGTCATAAGTATGTCATAGCTTTGTATAGCACTTCAATTAATTTTGAATCAAACCTGATTAGCACTAGTTAAAAGATGTGCTGCAAATTGCCTCGCTAATCAAGGTGAATCAGTCTTTGCAAGGGATATGTTAATGCAGCCTTCTCCAATCCCGAGCTTCGCTCTGTAGTTAACTGACTCAATATGCTGAAGACTTTCCACTCATTTTTTTGATTCCCTGTTCTCTTATCTTCACCAGAACTCAAACAGAAAACCTGGTGCTAAAATGGGTGGATTTGGCAAGCACACTAAAAACAAGCAAACGCTGTCATCCTTTTTTAAGGGCTATTTAGTAGTGTGGCATTTTTAACCTTCATATGTTTTTAACTGCTGGTCTTAAAGTTGTGTGTGAGTTCTGTGGTGTTGTATCTTTAGTTGTTTTTAAGGTTTCATTTGATTATTTTTGTTTTATTTCAAATTGCCTTTAGTTTTGCTCTTGTTCAGGGCCCAAATGGGATATTCATATGCTGATATGAAATGCTCTTTATAAGACACAAATCCAGCTTTGAGGGTTAATTTGTCCCATGAGACCTAGACTCCATTCCATATTTTCATGATAACCACTGTACATAAGTTCCATTTGGATTAGTTCTTTGCAAATATATTTTATGTGGGCATTCTGACAGTCTTGCACAGATCCTGCCCTCCTGGGCCTAATTTTCATGAAGAAATGCTAAATTCGATGCTAAAATATGAATTTTGCTCACCTGCTGCCCCAAGTACAACTGATGTTTTTTTCCCCTTTACACGTAATCTGGGCTCATGATTCCACCTCCTCTACCTTCATGATATCGAAGCGTAACATCCTGTTTTGCATTTATTGTAACTCTTCTGCTCTTCGACCCCAGTATATAAGTGACATGAAACACATTATCACTGGGCAAGTCTGCAGTAAAATTGTAATTGGAATATCTGTGCCTAGCACTTCAGAGGTGCATATAAGGTCTTTACTAGATGCTTGTTTGGAGCCTTCAATTGAGTTAAAGTCCTCACTCCCATCACATGAACTCGGGCAAATGTTCTTCCCTTCTTATACCTTTTTTTAATGATTTCCTTCTTTATCCATGTTCATTTTTGCAACTACCACATAAAGAAGGCATATTTGTTGTGAGCGTCCATCATTGTACTACCTTATTAGTAAACCGTGCCATTTTACATATTTTCATTGAACAGCAATTGGCGTGAATATTTTATTATTGTTTTCTTTTAATTTGCTTGTTAAATCGATTTTACGTATTTCACTTTGCTCTTTCTCAGTTGTATTATTCACATCCCTTTTATAACCCTAAAGCCTTATTCTCTGAAAGAAAGCACTTCAAGTATTCTTTCAAAATTCTAAAAGAGTGACCTTTCCACAAAGTTTGACACTGGATCTGAAACATGTAAAGCCAACATCTGAAAACTACAGGTCAAGGGCTGTAGATCCATCTAGTGTTTATAGTCCTATTTGAGAGATCACTAACTAAGAATAGAAGGTTTTTGACATCAAAAACTATTACTAATTTATGTGCTTTGATTATCATCATTGTTCTGAATGAGAGCTGCATAATTTGTACATAAAAAATTGCTCATTAAAGGGTGTTGGCAAAAGAAATGTGCTTGTTAGACTTAAGGAGGGCGTGTTACTTTATCCCTGGTGCACACATGTGTATTATTAGATCAACCACGTCAGAGGTAAATCCACCCACAGTTGCCCCAAAAATTACTGAAATAGCGCCTCTGTTGGATCTGATTGAAAGAAGCACGGGCATTTTGCAAACAAGAATGACCAGTATTTTCTACTGCAAATTATGCTTCATCCTGTCATGGACACATTCTGTCACCATGCAAGAGCTGCAAAGCAAAATATTTCTGCTGCTGCCTATGTTATTTAGCTCCGTATTGCATGTCGTGTGGGGCATCTGAACACCCCGCTCCATTCCGATAACCGTGGAATATATTTAAGCTGGTGCTCAAGCCCATTTTTTGACTGTCCCACTTCATTTAAGGAGAGTGATCTATACTTGTAGTGCTGACACGTTTTGCTGATACCTCTTGTATCTGTCAGATATACAAGAGAAGAAGTAGAGCAGCTGGGTGTCAGCATTTCTGTGCATCTGAGAGGAGTGTGGTAAGACCACTCCATCCTGAAACCATTAAAAAAAGTCCTGAGTGTAAGGAAATGCCTCTTTTTTTCATGTTCACCCTCGCATTCTTTGGACTCATGCTGCTGGTTTATCAACTCTGAGAGTGCACTGAGGCCTGCTAACCAGACCTCAGTGTTCTAACCCTTTACAAAGTGTATGTCGATTTGGATTTCACCAATTGGCGGAGACTGGCTTACTTATAATTCCCTAGTGTATGGTACCTATGGCATGTAATGCAGAGTATTCGTCCAGGGCTGCAGCATTGATTGTGCCACCCTGTGTTTGACAAAGTACAAAGTAGCTCCCAGCCTGCCACTGCAGACTGGAAGGGCAGTGGTAACACTGCTAGTTCGACTTTGCCATTCAAACCAATGGCAAAGCTCCTCCTTCCCATAACAATATATGTAAGTCACTCCTAAGGAAGGCCTATCGAGCCCTAAAGCAAGTCGTTGTATATTATTAAGTAAGACATGTGTTTTATCTATATGTCTTGGCAGCAGCACTTCCAAATTGTCGTTTTGCTGCGGGAAAGTTGGTAGTCCCATTGGCTAACACATGGTTACCGGCTGACCCCTCAGTCCGGCTAACTTCTGAATGGGACTACTTAGATGGGTACTCTAAGGTATCAAATTAATCATGGCATTAAACTCGACTTCATGCCCAGGTCGATTTAATGTCGCTATTGATGAAATGCAACTTTTAGAAGGTTGCCACTCTGTGACCCAGTTTGTCCTGTGGCCTCAGACGGTCATTGGCCACCAGACAGCTTTCTACCCTCCTGGCGAGTCATGTAAATGACTCCCAGGCTTTGAAACAATAGCAGCCTGCTAGAGGGCGAGATGTCACCTCCCCTTCACAGGAAGCCACTCAGGGTGTCAGCCCAAAAGGGGCCTTTGGTGGGCCAATGGCAATCACACTCCTGAGGGCCTGCCCTTTGTTCAGATAGACAGGCTGGTGGCAGGGACAGTGAGGGGAGGCCAGTGCCCAAATTGGTTTATTTATTTATTTATTTATTTGAAGAGTTTTATATAGCGCTGGTTTTCCCGTGGGCGTGTAGCCCACAGGTAGCCACACCTCTAGGGTGGGCTACCAAGCTCCTAACATCCGAGGAAGGGTTCAGACATCTTGAGAGTGGGGAGAATAGTGTACTCTGGAATTGCTAGATGTCACACGTAGCCTGAGAGTCGTCACAAAGAGGGAGGGCACTTAGTAACCCATTGACTAGTGACTGCATCATGCGTCCAGGGCATTTTCTGATCAGGAATATGGCGTCCCTGGCACCCTGAATCTCAGATCACTTCGGAGCTGGAAAGAGGACCGAAGAAGGACTGCCCTGTTGACCCCTGAACCTGGCATAAAGAAGCTGCACCGTCTGCTGGACTGCACCTGCCGCAACTTGGGCTAGCATAGGGAGGATTGTGCCTGTGGTTCTTGGCTTTTGGAAAAGTCGCTCCCAAGCCCCAGACCAAAGAAGTTGGCTCTAGTGGCTTAGTGGACTAATGCGTCCACTGTAGGGGTCTGTGTTTGACCTCATGGTTCAAATCCTGGTCTGTCCACTCAGCCTTTCATCCTTCTGAGCTCAATAAAATGAGATCCATTGAGTTGGGTAACAATAAACATCTGTTATTCAACTCCAAGATACCTGTTGTGGTGAACGTGCGCTTTACAAATACACGTGTTATGTTATGTTAGAAGTGACTCCAAAGAGTCAGTTGGCTCACCCCCTGGAACCAACACCAGGTCCATCAAAGCTGAAATAGGGCAACTAAGCAAGGCAGTAGCTGCTCCAGAAGAATCACCACTGACTGCCGCGGGGTCCCCAGAGAGACTGATCCTTGATGGGCAAAAGTTGCACCAAGTCAGCCGGACTGTTGTCTGAGTCCAGATTGCTCACCTAAGAGGGACATCAGCCTCCTCCAACGGATACCTCTGGGACCACTGGACGGAGATCTGTAGTCCAGCTACAGCTGGCCTTCTACTGTCTCAAAGAGGACTTCGAGGGATCCCGACCTCTGTTGCCAAAATCGCCACACCTGACCCGTGGACCAAGGAATAACCGCAAATGCACCCGGTTGACCGCACAGCACCCAGGCATCCTTGAGCATCTTTCATCTCCTGCATCCGCAGCATCAGGACCACTACATTGAAGTCTATGGCGGTAGTGCTATAAAGTTTGAAACTGGACTGGAAAACGCTTTAGTGGCCAGGTAACTGTCCAACTACTCCTTACTGCCCCCCCTCCTTCCCCCCCACACACCTCCATCCTGACGTAGCTGGTTGCCCAAGTTTGGCTGGAGTAGTCGAACACAACTCTTACAAACTTTTCAAATGTTTACAAACTTTACAGTTACCAATGCTTGTTTGTGGTTAAACTGTAATTTTAGTTTTCTGCAAAAATCTGCATCTCCGAAACCTTCTGGTGGATTTTCTCATCTTGGTGTCTAAGAATTCATAAAAATATCTATTTTTATAAATTGGTGTCTGATTTCTTTCGTGTTGTGTGGCTTGCTTATTTCATTGTTTGCTACTGTTAAATGCTTTACACTAGTGATCCATTGAGATTTTAAAAATCATAATACATGACACATTTATACATAGAGAACACGAAAGGTTGAAAGTACACGTTGCACACGATAGATCCAGTAATACATGAAACCGAGACAAGTGTAGTAGAAGCACCGTAAAAGTGTGCTTTGAAATGTGAGCTGAAGAAAACACACTAAAGGTAATATTAATACACATAAACAATGTTGCACTAATGATTTGCTTATGCTCAATCTATATTAATGCAGTTTTATGATAAGTGAAGTGACCTAGTGTTTTGATGCTTTATGCTAACGTGCACCAGTTAGAAAAGACGGTGCAAATTTGTGTAAGGAATAACGTACAACCTTGATATTTTATGGAATGATATTAGAGACATTATAGTTTATGAAGACCTTTAAACGATATTAGAAATATTGTTTTTGAAAAAAATGTGCGTTTAAATAAATAATGTGAACATTTGTAGTAGTAGGATATTTCTACCGTTAGTTATTTACGTATAATATTTTGTGACAGTTTATACATTCTTCATTTGAATTGATTTAATTTCATTATATTTGAATTAAAGTTCATTTAAATGTGCGATGCTAACTTAAAGGCCCTTTTTGAGATGCTTTTTCTTTGGTGTTCACCTTTACCTTGATTTAATACAATGGATCGTTCTTTGCAAATGTAATGTAACTTGTTTGTCCTGTACACTTCTGCCCCCTGACACATTTTCTATACTTTTTTCAACGATCACAGCAAAATATTCCTGTGGGAATAGAATTTTAGCTATGATCATAAGCTGCAACTTTGTATTTCTTCTCTATCAATGTTAGGCCTGTGTGGACTCGCAAATGTGGTTTTCCCATGACTAGAATGGGAAACCAGCTCGATGTTTCAGTCATCTTAGGTGACATGATGTGAAAATAGCCTTATGATGGTCTTTCAATGGTGGTGTGATGCCACGCTACTGGACTTTACCAAAGAAGTTATAAAAGAAGAAAACCCAAAGGAGGGGCAATGTGGACGCAGACACCATTGATTTCCGTTTGATGACCGATATTCTGATTTTCCCTATCGCAGACCTGGATGCTATGCTGTTCAATTTTTGAACATTTTACAAACTTTGGACTGTCTGGTATATGCTACAGTCGGTAGCATACAGATTGAGCCTTCTCTGGGGAACCTTTTCTCATTTCTTTATTTCTGGTTACGCTAAATGACTCGCCCTTAATGTACTGTAACTGAACCCTTCCCATCCTCTTGGAATCTGAGTCAACAAACTATCCTTCTGCCTATTTGGTGGTAGGACCTTGTAACTCTGTGGCTATTGCTGATTTGAATGCCTGCTTAAATGCTTGCCACTGAAATATGTTATAATTTTAACTGAACTTCTTAAGAAAATGTTGGTTATTATGAATTTTGCATCTTTAATATGGTCATGATGAATTTTGCATCTCTAATACAATAACTAAATTATTAAACTTCTGTCTGAGTCAATTATTGAGTCCAGTTAATTCTTCCATTTGATTGTGATTAATGATGTAAATGTGCTGTAGAGGGAATCGGCAAGCTCTGACAGAACATCAGGTGTTACTTCCCTTATTCTGTGTAGCTATTGCATAGCTATTGGTTTGTATAATCCTTACTCGCCTTAACTTCTTTAGGAGGTTGGGACTTCCTGTTGCTATTCTTTATATCCACAGTATAGTCTTGAGAGTGGTGTATCTAAATCTGATTTCTAACCTGTGAGTTGGCTGTCAATTAACGGTCCTCATTGGACAGCTAACGTGGAGTTTAGACGTCCTAGTTTCCACTCCTCCGATTGGTGTAGAAAGATTCATCAGAGGATCATTGCCTCTGTGGTAAATTAATTTGATTTATTTGTCTAATTGTAAAGGGCCCAGTACGGTTAGAGGAGTAAAAGAGAGTAGACTAAAAAAATCATAATAATAATTTGTCAGCACCCTTACGCTGCAACACTAGTTCCGTAGTTTAAGCCTTGCTGCTCCAAGCCATAGCTACCCAGGGTTGAGCCCAAGGTTTTACAAATGAGCCTGACTGGAACCAAGGCAGTTTTTTGCAAGTGTATTACACGGTAAGGAAGTGCAGCCTTACCATATAATTCACCCAAATCCTCACACTGATACAAAAAAATATATATCTGTGGCTGCAGGGAAAAGGCCAGAGCCAGTGAATACGAAATGAAGAGACACAAGACCAATACTTAGATGATTCCAAAGAGATCAGGCGTGGACTATTTTGGATCTAGATCGGACTATATTACATATCCTGCAAAAATATAAGGGAACCAATTGACAATTATTAATTCAATGGTGAGGAGGAAGCTTTCCAAGACGAAAGTGACTGAAGTAATCTGTCATTGAGGGAAGCAACACAAACTGGGCATACAAGGAGAATTAACATAGAAATTGTGTCTATAATGGGTGGACTTGATGTACATTTATCAGAAGAGGACTGTTTTAGTTGTTTCTTCTCACTTCAGGTCTCAAAATAGTCATCACTAAGCAGACCCACCGGAAGGGCATACTAATCACAGTTCATTTAACATACTAGATACTGCAGCACAAGACATTTACATAACAAAACTTTAGATTGCCAGAGACTCTTAGTAACCAGAAAAGATAATACCTTAGTTGTCAAATGGGTACTTTTTGCAGATACTACTGTAGGCCTCCAGGTCACAGTGGTGTTAGCCCTGTCCTGCGTGGTATCACATACAAGGACAGGGAACACCAACAATGGCCATGATGCTGATGTGCAAGGAGAAAACCCGTTGTATCTCTTTGAGAGTTTTTACCAGAAAAACAATAATGAATGGCAAGCGGGCCAAATATGTTGTTAGAGGATGCACTGAAGGCACCAAGATCTCTGCTGAGTGGATTGAGACTTGCAGCTAGAGTGGCCCTGTTCCAACAGAGAAGTGGAGGTCATATCCTCTGCTGAACTGGTAGGCCTGTGGCCCCCTGTCTGATCAAAATTATATCTTTAGCATTACTAATAATCATTAACTGGCCATGTACACAATAATAGCTTGTTGATGAATGGGTCGACCATCTGGGCTGAAGACGGTCAGACAGCTGTTGATCTCTTTTTAAGGACCTCTGTTTAAGCACAGAATAGAGGGTACTTTTGCATGTTAAGAATTGTTTGCTATCAAACGAGTCATAACTACATGCCTGTTTAGTCAATCTCCACTTTGTTGGAAGGTTTTTCGACATATATTGAGTTATTTTTAATAATCAAGAAACAGTTCTCAAAAGAAATATTTGCAAGTACCAGAAAGATCCAACTAATATTTTCTCTCAGAGTGTTGTTTTCAAATTTGGTTAACTGTTCAAATGTCAACACCAACCTTAATGCCTGGTTATGAGTTTGGTGGTGTGGGAGCGGGGCGGTAAGGCACTGCGTCACTCCCACACCGCCAAATTCCACTGCCAACCGCCCACAGGATTACAAGTTGTAATCCGGGTGGCGGTCATGCGGCGGCTGGCCCACGGCGCTGCCTTTCAAAGGTTCATCGGAGAGCCTTAGAAAGGCAGCGACATGGGATTGCCATAGCACGTTCCAGCATGGCATGGAATGTAAAGGCCATGCCGTGCAGGAACTGGGGGTGCAGAAAGACAGGGGGCACACAGCATTCCCCCCTGCATGCACACCCATGCACCGTGGCACCAGGGGGCCCTGTAGGGCCCCATTAGTTTCCTCAACATCACCCAAAAGGAGGGCAGTGAGGAAACTCATAATATGCTGCTGCACCGCCAGCAGATTATGGCCTCAGACTGCTGCAAGACCGCCAGGGATCGTGGATCCCTGCAGTAGCAGCGGTCCTATGGCGGTCCAACTGCCAACGTCATAATATAGCGGTCATACACTGTGGGTTTGGCGGTCCATCGGACCGCCAAACTCAGTCAGGTCCTTAGTATTTGTCAGCATTGCTCTACTCCTTTTTTGAAATAGGTTTTCTGGTAAGAAGTTCCTATGGTTCTACAACTGGGGGGCACAGGTTGGTAGCTCCAATTTCTCAGCAGATGAGTTAATTTCCTAAATAATGAAGGTGGGGTAACATTTTGGACAGCAGATCCATCCCATGGCATATTGCTGCACGAAAGCACTGATTTTTAAAATTGCTGTAAAGATATGTCCTATACTGTTGTGTTTCCCTTTCTTTTCCCCTTGGTGGTCACAGATGTGAGTGCCAGAAAGAAGTCTCCATAAATGTAAAAAGTGGGCCATTGGGAGAGAAACATCTTGTGCTGCCAAGGAACGGATCCGCATTGCAAATCCTTACTAAATGGGGCTGAACAAATGGTGTTGCAAAAATTTGCCAAAATAGAAAGTTTAGAGTTTGGTTGACTGATCGGTTATATCCTAAGTTGGCAAAGTGTAGATGTTTTCCTGTACAACCCGGTCTTACATGCATCTCAGATGACGCAAGGCACCCCATTTGGCATGCTTGCACACCGTTCTTACTGGCTCTTGCATATTCACTGCTCTAACAAGTGTATTGTTGTTGGAGGCTGAAACCATTGCATTCAGTCTTAAGTTGGACATTGAGTCGTGGGACAACAGGACTCTAAGTTGAATAACTTACAGAATGTTCTTATTCTACAAAATCTTCCAGTTCTTTGTTAATCCCCCTTTCCTTCAAAGTTGATGGCTTCCATAAACATTTTGTAAATAGATTGAATTGTTAATAAAGTGATTTGAAAAAGGCACAGCCTCATACGTGTAAGGCAAATCAAATTGATGTGTTTATAGTTGCGCACTGAAGAGTTCTTGTGGGCATGTTGAAGTGCCTTTGCCATTACTTATTTAAGATTGATAATACTGTTTCTTTTTGGTACATATTTGCCTTATAGTTAATGCTTTTTAATGTGTATTGATCTGTTTGTAGGATAGAACGCTGGTAATTTATTTGTGACCATTGACTTTTTCTAATGTATTGTTGACATATTTGAAGCACAACTATTAATACAGTAACTAGCTAGGGGTATTTCTATTTTGGAATGCAAATTGCTTAATCCATTTTAATTTGCCAGATAAATTAAACATATGATTTAAAAGCTTTTTAATGTGTGTAGTTTCTTACTGAGAAAAATAAAATATAGATCCATCAAATGTGAGCATTTGTTGAATGATACATTTTTACTAAAATAATTTTAAACTGTTTCACTTTGAATGTACATTTATTAAGGTTGAATGTGTGCTATTTTTGAAAAATTAAGAAGTTGTACTTACGTGAACTTCATCAGGAAATCTAAATACAGTAATTCTCTGTGGTGCAGAGAACAATGATATTTTATTATTGTAACTCATATTTTAAGCTGTAATATTTAATGTTCTGGAGCAACTGTTCAGATCTAATCCATGGTTAAGGATGACTGATGTCAGTTAACAATGATTTGCTCTTCAGTTCTATAAATACAAAATTAAAGAACTACACCTAACCAGATAGTAGATCTAAACACCATAAGGAGGGTGGGTTCAAATCTACTTTGACTCTTTTTCTATTTATATCTTCTCAAACCGCTTGAAATTGTGAAATTGCCCTTTGTGGTCACTTCAAGTGTCATTGCAAATGTGATGTGATTTAATCTTAAAGAGAATATTTTTCCAATATAATACGTGGCATCATAGGCCAACATGTGTGTCAAAGAAAGCTTATTTCATCACAAACTAGGGAGGACTCTTGTTCATTTTCAGTGTATAAATACGGGAGGTCCCAACATGGAGCTCAAAGGAACACCATAGTCGAGGCGAAGAAGCTGTGTCTAGTGTTCAGCCATCAAATGGCATGGAGCTACTTAAAATTGTAAAAAAAAAAAAAAAAAACCATCCAGGATAGTGAAAAACCATCAGGTCCATATGGTGTTTACAAGGTACAGGTGTTTGGCCATATCACACCCCATTGCAAATTAGAAGAGCTTTAGAAAGAAAAAATGTTTGGCTTGTGAAGGTTACATAGTCGGGAACACATGAACAGTTTCTATGGAGTGCATGGATTGGAATCTGTCATGGAGCGGAGTTAAAAGTGAATTGGTGGTAAGCTGGTGGTAAAACTGAAGAAACTTAGAAATTAAATTAGGGAAAGAGACTGGTCAGAGATTAGCATGTATTGATGGGTCAAGTGATGTTCTTTGGGTAAGGAATCACCTGACCTAGTTAAAGGAGTCTTGAACAGAGATCATAACAGTACATTTAAAAATGGATGAAAGGAGGCAGGGAGGACAACTAAAAGAATCATGATGCTGAAAGAGCGTCACTGGTAATAGTTAGCATGGAGGCATGGGATTGGCAGGCTGAAAATACTAAATAGACATTTTAATGTAAAGGCATCAGCTATTTCCATAGGTTCACCTCAGTTTATTGCAGTGAAAGTCTATTCTCGAAGCTGTTTCTTGTTCTGATAATAACTGCAAGAAAAAGGTCTTTATTTTTACTTAACTTTCAAGTCAACATTAATGAATCAAGCAGCAGGGCCTGTTCAGAAATGATGCAAGCCAAGATAAACAGAGCGCTCTAAATCTGCACGATTGGAATGCAAGGATTATGGGAACAGCAAAGCCCCAACATGTAATGGGCTATAAACAATCTGTGTGTAAAGGGGAAAGAGCTAACAACGTCTAAGCAGTCCCACGAAGAAAACACACACTTTTCTGAGCTTGTAGGAAAAGCGCCATTGGCTTAAAAGAAAAGAAAAACTAAATGACACAACTAAGGGTATTTCTGTTAAAGACATATCGCTTTAATTGTACAAGAGGGGATCTAGTTTTCCAAATTACAAACAGGTATGAGTTGGCCTGGTGCTGCCTTTTAAAGTTGTTGGCATGGTCTCTATAAGACATTGATTGATAGGACATGATTGATGGCAGGCTGCCACAGTGCATTGCAGGGCTCACTTCTTTTAAGTTGCGGTGGTTACTTGCGGAAATTATTACTATTGGATGATAGACTAAATATGAATTTATTTATTTTGATGATGTGCTAGACGCTTATATATGACTCTTGAGCCACTTCAGAGCTCTTCTGCAGAAATGGGTATGTTGGTTTTTGCCAATCTCTCTGGACAATGTTTCGTGCAGTGTGCAATCTCCCTAGAAAAGAGGGTTCTGGAATGCGAAGGATTAAGATAAACATTGTCAGTTTTGATTTATATTAGGTTTGAACTTTTTAAAATATGCCTAAAACTGCTCTTAAAAAGAGCAGTCATACTAGCATATCTGTCTCTTTCATAAGTTTAAAGTGCACTCATAACATATGTACACACACACACATACACACACACATATTTAATATATATTTATAAACCAATAAATCAAAATGTTTTGTGTCAAATGTCACTGGCACTGTGCCAGAAACCTTCACCTCTCCTCATATCTGTGGCAGCTAAAATTACTCTTGACAGCTGTGTCTGTGAAAAGCTCAACCCTACTTGTCCTTGGATAACCTCATGATGGAACCGCCATTTGCACCGCAACCCTACACCACCGCCCCTAGGTGGATGAGCGGCAGAATGTCTAGAACATGTTTGTCAGTTGCACCATGCTTCATTGAAAATCTTCATATTTTTTGTTTATAAACCCGTTGAAAAGGTTTACGTTTTTCTCCCTCAACAGGGGTCTCCTTAGTAAAAATATTTTTTTTTAACAGTGTACTGCTTAGAGGAGCGTGAGAGAGATGTTATTACAATATGATTACAGTGGTTACGACAGGCCTAATACTCAATAAACTATTAAACGTTTTGTGACATACTATTTACAGGAAGCTTAACACAAGTGATAGTGGAGATGAGATGGTTGGGTGTTCAAGAAGGTGTTATGTGAGTTCACTGTCGAAGGTGCTCAGGATGTTGAAAGCTCTAGGGGGTAGGGGTGTTCAGTGGTAAGTTGCCTTGAAGAGGTGCAATGGAAGTTGGGGATGACAAGTTCATGTTTGAAATGAGTGGCTCAGAGTGTTCAGAAATATGGTCTGCACAATGGAGGGGGCCAACAAAGATGATTTGAATCTTACAACAAGCAATTTATAGAGGAGCCTGTGGTACACAGTGAACCTGACAGATGTCTCTAAAGGGGGTAGGAGTGAATCTAGGAAGGTTAAAAAAGATACGATTAGTAAAATGTAGACCTTTCTGGAGGAGTGAATGAGGTTCATGGGGAGACCCAAGAGGAAGTCATTATCACACAGATCATTTACAAATCATTTTAGCACAACAGAAAAGCCCTCTATAGAAGCACGGGTGGAGCCAAATGTACAAGTGTAAGTTACTACAGACAAAAAGGAGCAGTAGTAAGTCTAGCACCACACATAGCCAGCCACTGATGCTGCAACACCCTCCCATAGAAAATAATAGAGGCAGAGACTTTAAATAGAACCTGATTGGAAATAATGTTAAATTAAAATAATTTATTTCAACTTTTAAAAATCTATAAATTAAACAATGTTAAAATTTAAAAAAAATATATATTATTTAATGATAAAATATTTGAATAACCTTTTTTAACTTAAAACTAAATGTATCCTAATTGTTTAGGAAAATTTTTAAATGCAAATAAATTAATTCTGTACATAACCTTTTGTATGTTCAATACATATGCAGTAAATAAAACATTTTACTTTAAGTTTTTTTATAAATCTTTAGAAAATAATTTTTATTTACTTTAATATATGTAAAGTAATTTAATAATTATGTAAAAAATAAATTGATAGTTTAAAGTTACCGCTATTAACTTTTCCCAAGTAGGTGGAGGTCTGCCACCGAGTCAGAGATGTCCAGTGGTAAAGTATAGGGAAATGTGTAAAAATGTATGACACTTTAAACCAATAGAAAACATATTTTAATTTACAATATTTATGATAAATAATTTTAAAGATTTATTTTAAGTTAAGAAATATAAAAATTACAGCATTGATAACTTAATATAAATTTTAAAAAAGTAATTGCTTTAATATATTAAATTAAACTAAAATGATTTTTTCAGTATTTTAAATTAAGTAAAACCCCCACCAAAACTAAACAAAATATATATTTAAAGTACTAGAAATTAGTTCCATAATTCATTCAAAGTAATGTAATTATATTTTAATAAACATATTTAAATATAATTTTTCTATTTGAAATGGTTATTAAATTTAAAGAATATGTTTTACTTTTAGATAATTTTTGTAACATTAATTTACAATTATTTATATTTTTAATTAGTTTAAATAATTTAATTCGAGATTATTTCTTGCGGGGTGTTATTGTAAGTCCCTACCTCCATTATTTTTATAGTAGGGTGTTGCAGTGCCCACGGTAGGCCATGTGTGGTGCTGGAGGCACTCCAGATGTGAGCTGCAGTACATTCACATCTGTTCTGGGTCATTTTTGGCTGTAATAAGTTTAGAAGTGCAGTTTGTGAATAGGAGTGGGCTTATTCTTTTGTGACTGGGTGTACATTTCTACCTAAACTCCCTCCTTATTCCTCTATAAACCCCCTCCCGTTTTGTTGTAAGTATTCCCCATTTTCCAGCCACTCCTCTCTGACCCTCCCACATCTGCTACTAAAGCGTATACTTATTATGTGTGGCGACTCTGTTGTTGGGCAGAGATCTCCACACAGAAAGAGATAGGAGAAACCGCTGCATGTAGGTTTGTGAATAGCATTTTGTAATGCTTTAGTAGTACTATTGTTGCACTAATAAATGTACTACAAAATGCAGTTTGTGAATAGGAGAATCCAAAGTGTCCTAAATACAGCATGTTGAGAAAATAAAACAAAAATCAGCCTAAACCAAGTCAGATATCGTAGCTGACTACTGACTTGAACATTTATAAAGCACAAACAACAGACTCATTTACAGTTACGTTGAGTGGCCCACTAAGCAGCTGAGAATCCAAAGTCACTTCCTGCCAGATTTAAAAGTCCCTGCCTCTTTGGTAAGAAATGAACTACAAAAGTGCTTCCTCCGACAAGATGGGAACAGTAACAACACAACTATTCAGTGCCAGCCAGTCCTACCATGCCATGGTGGCCTTTTCATGTTCCAAAAACAAACTCTCAAAGTAGGGTTTATTTTTTTGAAAAATTAAAAACCTCACTCTACTTGACAAACTGGGAGTTGTTTCTCAACACATGGAAGCATGTTGGTTGTTTTTTCTGACCTGCAGCTATCATGCTGTGATGTATATCATTACTAGAAGGAAAAAACATGCGCCAGAAGCACCACCCTAAATAGTGGGGACTTCCAACGCCATGCCACACTAAAACAAGTGCCAGAGAGGGAGCTTCTGACAGCACAGCAGGCAGCAATTCAACCACTGAAAACACGTTGGATTCTCCTTCTCCGAATGAGCAGGGTATCAGAGAGTTGGGTGGACAGGCATGCAACAATTTCTAGATGATCCCAACTCCAAATTATTCCTTTAGTAGTATCTTGGTGCTTGATTGATGGATCTCGTTCTCGCCCAACTTAATAGTAGTCTTTTTTATAACAAAAGTAGTCTTTTTATTACTACTGGAGGAGAGCAATCTGAGCCAGTTCTGTGGGACTTTCACTTGTCCAGCATTCCGTCCATCAATTGTTTCTTTTCCATATTTCAACCCAAGTGGGAAGGGTATGCCCAGATGTGGGTCCCGTGCTCACTACACCACTGGATTCAAGCTAGCCTGGCTGATGAAGGGAGATGCCCTGAAACCGGTCCCAGGATGCTTGTTTCCGGTCCAGGGAGGACCTGACTTGGCAGTTCGGGCTGGACTGTTCCCACAAGGAACAGGGTCAAGACTGATTTGCATATGGCTGGGTCCAAACTGGGGTGGTGTGGTGAGCAAAAGAATGATGGATTAAACCCAGATCCTTGTGACTGGGGGTGAATGTTTGCATTGTCCAGCATTCCGTCCATCAATTGTTTCTTTTGGACTTTCACTTGTGACCATATGTTTACAAGCACATATCTTAAGGGGCTGCTCAAAGCACCGAGCTGTCTTTCCAGTTCTAAAACTTGAAGCCAGTCAGAATATATGACCCCTACTTACTATAGTATATACACACATTATACAACTATATTCAAGATGGTGAGAGTTTCCAAGATTAACATAAATTGGTTGACAGATATTGGGATGAAGATGAAAGTGTTGTTTTCTGAAGTCTCTTTGTGTTACTGCTGATTTCAGAACATTCATGGGGCGTTGTTTAGGGTTCAATTCACATTCTGTTTTACTTGGCACAGGGGCAAAAGACTGGTGCTATTGTTGAGTGAAGACCATTTTGGGGCATCGTCTTTATCACTGAAAGGAAAACCTTCCAGTGTCAGAAATATTTTGAGATTCATACTGTGATTATTGATCTTACTTTGGCAGTGCACAGAATCATGTAGGCCTTTTTAAAGATGTAATCAGATTTTGAGCTATCAAGGTCTATGTTTTTTAAAGATTTACAAAAAAAAGGGAAATTGTCACGTGAAACCATACACTTGTTGAATTTTATTCTCTGGCAGAAAAGATGCTGCAACCTTCTATGCAAGAGTTTTTCATTCTTAGTACAGGTGAGCTTTATAACATGTTTATTGAATGTATCCCTAAGAAGATAATATGGTATGCAGATAAGTGGTCTGTCCCAACTTTTCCAGTATGCATTATCCTCCATGCATGGATCACTGATTTCACTTCAGCAATACAAACTATTTCTCTGCATTATCCTCTTTACCTGATTTCTTGTTAAAATAGTTCCAGTGATCCTCACTGTCCCTGAAGCCGTCTTATTGCACGTAGAGGACCTAAATATATTCTCCACAGAACCCGCCATTCCAGAATTATGAGGAGGTGGTGGGTCAAATATTATTAATTATGGGTAAGAGATTGATGTTTCACAATGTGAATATGCAGCGAGGGTTAAGTGAAGATGACAATCTGTATCACCTGCGTTGAATATTGCTTTGACTGTTATTTGTCTTACTATAGTTCAATATTGAAATTATTCCTCTCTACCTGAGTTTTTATGAGGAAATGCTTCATTGAATACTTCTATATTAAAAGGACGATGAAGGGTTTCATTTCATCTAGGTCATATAGAGTGATTTATTGATTTATATATTAGGTTTATATTTCTGTGTCTGGCATATGTTTTCTTAACTTTAGTTCTATTGCATTCTACCTCTGCTTTGCCTTTTGTGTGTGTTGGGACTGAAAAGTCTCTTGCATGGTGACAGATGTGCACCCATGCCCTGAATGTCCCAGCTGCAACAATGTCTGTTTCCTGGGTGCTGATTTTTAGTCATGGGGGAACACGGATCTTGCATGTGCGGCGTGACTTAGGCCTGTCTCATGGGTTTCAGTCTTGTTTGACCGGGAGGGGCACCCAAAGCACTACCCTCATAAATGGTAGTGAATTACCAAAAAATGAATTAGCACGAACGTGGTGGTGGCAGCATACCATGTTTCTGTGCTAGTGATCAGTAAAGTGAACAGGTCTTTTTACCTGTGTCACTGGAGTCAGGCCTACTGGCCCACTCATGCAAGCTTCCACTGCTGTGTGTTTAACTCACCCTTGGCCTGCATGGAGTTATTATGTAGTGATGTGCAGCGTGTGTGTGTTTGTGCTGTGATGTATGTGTGCCAGTGAGTGTACAATACATCGAGGCCATTGGGTTCCAAATCCGAAGCACAGGGTCTTGAGGAAGGCATATAGAGGTGGAGGAGTCATCCCAGCCAGATTTGTGGATTGCCTACATTTCTGTGAACTGAAACACACAGAAATGCAGACACATACTGGAGAAAGAGAGAGCTAAGCTCTCTTGTGCACTTCAAAAGCGTACTTTGCTTCTGAATAAATCACTGATCAGTGGGGCCAGGCACACCTGAGGAAGGAGATGAGGCTGATAATCGACTCATAAAGAATTGGGCTGAGGACCTTGGTACCCTTTTGATAGGCATCAGTGAGGCTGACATCCAGATGTGATCCTCTAGTCACTCCCATGGCCTGTTTTGTGGGGCTGTCAAGAGTGGAGTCATCCCTGCTGTGACAGACAATTTTCTGGACAAAGGACAGGACAGAGCAGTGGGCATTTTAAAGGGGGCACCTCCCACTACACAAACTTCAAAAACTAAGACACTGCATTTGTGTTTGGAAACGGTTTATAAAAAAGGGAGATTGAACCTCCCCAAATTGTCAAACTGGAGCTGTACATCAGCATGGATAATAACAGCAGGACTTTTTCCTGTTTTGACCAGGACTGGAGACAGAGGTCTGCCAGTCTCCTTGCCGGTAGAGGGGACGTTGCCCGGGAGAATCAAGACAACTCACCCTGGAACCTAGATCACCAGCATCTGTCTGCCTGCCTAGACCAGAGCACCCTGTGAGGAGGAGGAGGAGGATCAAGCCTGGAGGGAGTGAAGTCCAGAGGGGATCCTGCAGAGTCGATCCCAGAAGCAGTGTGAGATTTGAGTCCGCATTGAAGACCAGAGCACTGATAGGGCCGTTCACCTGAGTGTGCTGTTTGCGACCCCCCGTATGTCAGGTGGGGTCCATGGTGAAGATAAGGGCCATTGTCTTAGTTCAGTGCTGTGATGAGAAGATGGTCGTTGCTCGTGAATTGTTGTATCCTGAAGGGGCAGTCACCAGGGAGTGCTGTTCGTGACCCCTGTATGCCATGGTGGGTGCCATGGTGAAGAGAGAATGCTGTCATCCTCGAGTACTGTGTGACAGTGAAGAGTATCGAATTGAATCTGTGGACACAGCGCATCGATTCAACCTCCCAAACCCAGGAGCACCCACGAGTGCCCGCCTGACTCAGGAAGAGTTACTGTATGATTTGAGGAGCATCATGGATGCCTGCCACTTTGTCTGATGCTTTTTCAGGCCTGCCGGATCACAGCTCCAGATGAGTGGTTAAGACTGATTGCCAGGCCACTGAGCCTCTAGGGAACTTGCGCTGACTAAAAACACTGCAGCAGGGGTACACTTTGACTTTTCCTTAAATGTGGGAGTGGGATTAAGAGGCTTACCCGGACAGCGCTAGAATGCCGGCCTTATGAAGACTGCTGTGTGTATTATTTGTTTTGTGCCATACTTCACTTGGTATTTTTATATAAATTCTACTTCATAAAAGCTAGTATTTGGTTGGACATTCATTTATTGGAGTTGCTGAGCGTGCTTTGGAAATGTAAGTCTGTGTACACCTTGCATCTACATTTTCCTAGAGAAGCCTTGGGTTGCTCGACCCGGGCTACCACTGAAAGTCAAGTTCTGAAGGGGTAGTACTCAGCCCAGTTACTCAGAACTCATAGTAGGTCGGGCTCCGGCCAACAGGAGTAAAAGGCCACAACCACTGCGGTTGGGATCACTAGCCCCTGCTTCCTCAAGGCCCTTTGAATGGGGTTCTGTCAGTGTGGTAATGTAATTTTTAAAATAAAACAACTTAAAAACAGTTAAAACAATGCACTAAAGTAAAAACAAAACCAGTATTAATTATATAGGTGGGTTTTACTCGTGGGAATTCATAAGTAAATAACACTTGATTCAGGAGTAAGGCACAATTACGCACTGAAAAAGCTATGTGAATCTAGCATTCATTGGCTGTTTCGTTGTTCTTACGCCAGTGGGATCTCTTAGTTGTCAATTTAAACCTGTTTAAGTTGTTTAAAATATATATATTTTAGATTCCACAGTACTTTAAAAAAGATTAAACGTATGTCTACATTTAATACAATATTGCCAATTATACAGTCATTGCAATTTTGGAAGCGGAAATATTTATGTAATCTTAACAATAGTGTGTGTTTATCTTGGTTTGGCAAGCGAGGCTTTACTTTAGAAGTTGGCTTTGCCGAAATAGAATGTGGTTTTCTAAAACCCACAATAACACTCACACCCTGGCATTTGCTGTTGCATAAACACCGCGCAGTATCCATGTGGTGTAAATGATTAATATACACATTGGTTAGCAAGCAACATTGAGGTTTAAAAAGTATTTTGTTTTCAATCTTGATGGGACGCGCGCGCTTTGAACCCAGGGATTTTTAATCGTTAAGTGTGAGGATGGGTTCTTTTTCTACCTCAAGTAAACATTTCAAGGCTGTGCAGTTCAGCTGCCAACAGAACAATGTAGTTACTAACTCGTTTCTTTTTCTGTCATCATTTTACGCTGAGAATTGTCCCAGTTCACAGGGTCTCCTCAGTTTCTTTACATATTTTATATTTTGAAGCATCCTAGAACAGAAAGGGAAAGCTGCAAGTGTATGTAGTTTGTACCTTCTATGGAAACATTTTCAATATCGTCAACCCAAAAAAGTTTACATATTCGTACATTGAAGTAAATAAACCCTCGGCATGATTAAAAACATAAGCCTTTAAAATGTTTCCTCTTTAATGTTATAGCATCATTGCTTCAAGTTTTGTGCAAAATGGCTTACATGGAATTTTAGTGTCAAGGAAATGTTTACTTTTTGTTCATAATTTTATATGGTGCTTGGCTCAGGGTGTACAAACTAAACTGCATGTTTTCCTGATGGATTTTAGGATATGGTTTTCTGGTGGATTTAAGATACTTTTTGCTCTCCATAAAAGTGTTACACAGTAATTTTTGGCGTTAAAGGAGTGATCTCAGAAATTCTTACAATCATTCTTTTTGCTATATCCCCAATCTTAATAACCCGGCTGTCCTTCTCTACCTAGTTGTACAGCTGTCTCCTCACAACCCTATCTACCTTAACCCCTTCATCCATTGCTTATTTCCAAACTGCCTTCCATAAATTAATCCACAGTCTCTTCCTATCGACCCACATCTTGCGCCCACACCTTCCTCACCTAGTTGCAGTCTCCCGTCACCCCACGTTACCCCTTTCTAATGACCCAATACCTCCTTTTTTACTATGACTCCTGCTCACCTCTCATGCTCACCTCATAAACACTATAATTCATTTTTCAAATGACAGAGATTTGTTACCATCAAGTGTTACCTACTTTACAGACTCATCTTCTCATGCCTTCCACTAACGCCACCTCTCCTACCGGTAACCCTAACTTAATGCCGGCACTGCTTCTCTTACCTTAAGCCCTTTACAGCTTCTTCCTTCTATGTGGCCAACTGCATTGCTCCTTCTTTACCTCTACATCTTTCTCCCCCCACACCCCATTTTTCTTTCCTTACCCAACCCTCTCTCAAAAATTGCCATCAGCAGGAACATTCGACAGCACCTACCATTCTAGCAGTGGCAAAGATTGACTATTCGGAGACTTGATCTTTACTCCTTTCCATCAGCAGGGGCTAGACAGAACCACAGACAATCCACACACTATCTGCAACTAGAAGTCCATTTAGCTAATGCAAGGATTCAAAGTGCAGGCACTTTATGCTCCTCATACCTTCTCTGGAACAAGGCAAATTGCGATTTTTTTTCCTATACTGACCATTTTGTTTTCACTTTTTCATAACATGCTATATTCTCCAAATTGTGTTTGTGATGATTAGTTTTGATATACTCTCTTAAACTGTTAACTGTGTATGTTTTTAGGTTTCACATTTTTTCATGTCTGCTATTCACTGAAAACTCTCAAGTGCCAGGATGTACCAACCAGTCAGGACGCAATATACTTAAGAAATAAAACAAAGATCATAATTCATAAATAGTTCGAAAGTCAAACAAATCCAATGTCCACAGACCATTTTGACTTCAGTCGACAAGAATCCCAGAACGATGGAAGACCACTAGATTCTGAAATCTATACTAGACCATACAAATTGTAGAATCATGTTATGCAAATGACAGTAACATAACAAAATCGAACATTGTTGGTTCTGATTTGTAGGCATAAAAGTGCATAAAGTGCTCCGTCCTTTTTTCGAAGAAAAAAACATTTAGTAAAACTGCTGTTTTGAACAATGTTCTGTAAATTGTCTTTAGAATTTTAAAACAAAGTCCATATCCATTTCGAAATAGTGATCCATTTTTTTAATATACAAGTATATAGTGTGTGTGTGTAAAAATCAGAGTGTGTGTGTGGATGTGTTTGTAAAAATCAGCTTTACTTCATTGTGTGCTAGAACGTTCAACGGATTACTCAGGGGCCAGATTCCATAAATTGCTCTGCAGTTTTACACCAGCTCTTGACAAATGTATACCACTACTGGACAATTTAGCAAATTCAGTGCAAAAATGTCCAAAAAGCAACATTTGCACTAACTGATCAGTGCAAAAATGTTATTTTTTTGCCAGTCAGTGGAAATGTCTCTCCAAGACAAAATGCAAGCACTCCTATCATTTTTTGGGAAACGGGCAGCATAAAAATGGCTATAAATGACTATGCGATCTTTCTGGAAACATTAGCATTCCCAAACCATGAAAGAGTTAATTTTTTTTATTACTTGGAACTTGATATAAAAATAGTGGGCTGGCCATGGTCTGGGGCGCTTCATTATTCTTTTATCAATAAATAAGAGTGGCATACAGTTAGTTTCTGCACTGTAATTGAGCAGTGCATTCTGGGAAGTTGAAAAGCACTGTAATGTTTTAGGGCCTAATCAGGAGAAGAAAGAGCTCTTTCATAGGCCGTATGATGCTGTTGTCAGAGCTAACGGCAGATAATTATTCCCTTATAAAGGCACATTGTGAGCATTTAAACTCAAAAGATCGAGGGAAATGAGTGCGCATTGTTGGTAGCTAAATCGAACCGTTGGTTTTTGGACTTGAAATATGATCAGAAATTGCTCTCAAATTTCTTTTCCAGATCTGTTGGCTCCTTTTACCCCTTGCACCGAGTGAATATTAAGGCCAGTAGCAGTATAGTATAGATGCTGTTTAGGAAAGTAACCCCAGTGTACCTATCTTTGGGATTAGCAACACACATTTTGGCAATAAGCACATTGTTCCTCTCAGAATTTCTAAACAAAATTACAGAGATAGCTTTCAAAGTGTATGCACAGATTCATTTTTATTTAAGTGCATTTAGACATTATCACAACATCAAATCTGCTGCCTGACAAGTAAAATATATGCGTAAAATTAGATGAGTATGCAAATATCTGAATTTATATTTCCAGTCTGTCAAACCCCTGCCACTTTTAAGACTCTTGACACTGTCCTATGTGCCGCTATTATAGGTGGAGCAGGCGCAGTGGCAACAGGGTCCAGAGGTATGGGAGCCTGCCACAGCCCAACCCTGGCTGTGTTTTACTCCCGAAGTTGGGGTTAGAAGCCCATGCACCATGATTGCTTTAGGGCCTTTGACACCATTACTTGCCACTGTGTGAGTTGCCATCTTTAACAAATTAATTCATTTTATTTTTGATGATTTCCTTATACGTTTTTAGTCCTATTTCTAGAGAATAATACTTCTATGGGAGTAACGCCATGATCATGTTCTGTACTCAGGACAGCTTTTGGCATTGCGCCCTGGGCCCAGGCCGCTAATCTTAAGATTTGCGAAACGGTCTGAAGGACCTACAAACAGCAGCACCCCTCTTCCTTGGTTCCAGTGATTTTTTGTTTTTTTTGCAGAGTTTTATATAGCGCATATCAGTGCGCTTTACATAGCACCAGTTACGTTAGGACACACATTCATTTTTGTTAGACACGGGGAGATTAAGTGATTTGCCCAGAATCACAGGATGTTCAGCGTCATTGCCGAGACTCGAACCCAGTTCCCAGATTTGAGGTCGGACGCCCTAGCCGTTAGGCCAACTCCTCTCCCCAGAGAGATTTAGTTTAAAGTGCTTCTAATCGTTTTGAACGTGCAGCAGTACCTGTTTTTAGCACCCTATCAGCCCCCTACCGTGCCCTCTGATCTATATCTAACGCCCTGCAAACACACATCAACATCCCCTCTCCAACCCAACAAACAACTTGGAACCTGCCTGATGGAGCTTTGTTGTGGATGATTCAGGTGAGCTGGGGGAGGTGCGGGGATGTATGTTCAGAGACAAGTTGCTGCTCTTTCGTAGCCAGCTAGGGGGCTGGCCTGTGAAAAGGGGCTGATGTCTCTGAAGAGCGCGAGATCTCGGCGAGCGCGCCTGTAGGGCCCGGCCCCCCGGACCCATGCCACACCCCCAGAGTCAGGTCCAGTAGCCCGATTGGCTACTGGCCGGTAGAAGTACTACCGGGTCACTTATGACGCGCATCCGGCCGGAGCAGAGTAAGTTAGGGGCGGAGCCAGGGGGGGCTATTTAGCCCCTAGGTTCACCTCTGCACTTCCTCTTTTCCCGCTCTTTGACCCCTGGATCAGTGGAGCGGAATCGATCTGGACCCCGTTGGACTTCGAACCGCGGTCGGCTTGCATGCGTAGGGTTAATCGCTCCTCGTGGAAGGTCGGACTGCGGACGGCTGTCGTGGAAGCGTCTCGGGTGCCTTGGATCCGGAGGTGAGGTGTCTGGGGCTGTGGGGAGCGCTGAGCGGCCTTTGGGGCACGGTGGGCGGCCAGAGGTGAGTGGTGCAAGGTCCCTTGGCCCCCGCTGGACCCCGTTGGCGGCACGGTGTCCCCCCCACCCCCCTTTGGTTAAGTCGCCAATTTGTGGGCTCGGCGCCTCCCTCTGAGACCCAGGGTTCGTGTGCGGGGTACTGCCTGGGGCGCGCTAAGCGTGGGGGGGCGAGTCGCGGGGAGCGGAGCGGGGGTTAGTCCGCGCGCTTTTCTTCGCAGCGGTAGCGTTGTGGGGGCTGTCACGCGGCTGGCATTCCTTCAGTAAAATTACAGGAGATACGGGTGAGCGGGTGTTTAGCCTTCCCGCGCTGGATTATTCCTGAGGGGGTCGTGCTAGCAGCGGGTTCGGGACGTCCTTCGTTTGCATCAGCTGTTCGGGTCACAGCTGTAGCGCGGTGTGGGCTGTCGCGGGCATTCCGGTGATTTGCTGCGGGATTAGACGGAGAGTGTGCTGTGCCGGGTTGTCTTCACTAACCAGTAGCGGCACCAGGCATTAGTTTCCAGTACAGCGGTTGCATTGCCTTATGCGCCGGGGACAAAACGTCGAGTGCCTCAATTAGGGCGGCGTGTGTGGTTTTAGCGCGTAAATTATTGTGGCAGTTTGGCGCTCATCGCCCGGTGTAGCGGCGTGCGGCGCTGATATCCGGAAGTGCTCCAGGGCGTTTTTTTTTTTAGGCACATTTGGGGTGTTCATGATCTTGGGCGATAGATTCGCATCTCGCGCTTTGTATGGCATGTTGGTGGCGCGTTGAAGGGAGCAGGGGCAGCGCGTGAGGTACAGTGCAATTGATTCTGTTTGCTGTAGTGAGGGGGAGCTCAGTCAACGCGCATGTGATAGCAGGAGCTAAGGGCAACATTAAGTACCATTGTGTCTCGTGCTGTTAATTAAAGCAAGGAGAGGGGGGGCTGACCCGAATTAGATTTCTCACACTGTTAGTGGGATGGTCATAGGCACAGAATGCCACCCAAGCGCAACCAGAAGAGAAAGGAGGGCGAGTCAGAAATAGCACAGCTATTGAAGCTAGTGCTAGCAAAATTAGGCAGGGATGATGATAGTGAAGAGGAACACGGCGGGGAGGCTCCGGTGTCAGACAGTGAGGAGGTCCCTGAGACAGTGGCGGGGGTCCGCCCTCGTAGAACCATAGTCCCGCCAAAGGCGGCTTTTCCTCCACTAGTAAAGAAGCCCAGGGTGAGTAAGAAAGGAAGGGGGGGCAGGGAACCGGAAGAGCAACCTCCTGCACCTGCTCCTCCGGCGAACCCTCTGCAGCCAGTACTCCCGCTGCCTAGTGGGCCTGCAGCGCCAACACCCAACTTGCCAGAACCAGTGTTGCCATTACCTCCAGGGCTCCCAGCGCCGGGCCTTATTGTCCCCATACCCATTGTACCTTCAGTACCGGTGCCCAACCAGCTCCTCAGCCTCCTCCCGATGTACCCCCCCAGCCAATCAGTGTGCTTCCAGGACAGGGACGGGAGGATGTGGGCACAATATTGGCCGAGATTAGAGGTGTTTTGAAGGCCTTGACGCCAGCCCCCAATCCCCATAATACCAGAAGTAATACCAGTGGTAGCGCCAATCCCGCAGGGGGGAGCACCGAGTGGAGTAGTTCCCACCACCCCAGGACAGCCGGGAGCAGCAGCGGAGGGAGGGTAAGCAGCCACAGCAAGTATATTGGCTACAGTAGCAACTCTTTTGGCGCAATTGGGTGCTCCCACAGTAGGGAACCCGATCGGCGGCGCGACGGTTGCACCATGGGCTTCGCCGACAGGCACAGGGGGGGGTGCTCGGCGAATTGAGTAAACAGGTGACCCTCTTGGGCAAAGCGCAGGAAAAGGATTTGAACACGCCCCTCCAGGCGGTGGGTCAAGCGGCCCCCGCAATACCGGCGACGACAGGGTCCACTGCAGGTAAGGCAGTGGAGTGCTCAGGCAAGGAAGTAGATAAGGGGTGTGCAGCAATTGGTGGTCATGATTCTGTGTTATCCAAGCGTGGTAAGTTGGCGGCACATGTTACGCTGGAAACAAGAGAGAAGATTTGGAAGGGGGAATTTGTTGATATATTCTCCTTAATTAGACCAAAGAGGAGAGAAGTAGAGTCTAAAGAAAAGGACGGGAAAGAAGGTTCCTTCAGAGATAGGAAACCAAGAGTAGAAGAATCAATCACTAACTGGTTGTTTGGTTTCAATGTTTTTTCCATTGTAATGTTGGAAAAGAAGCCGGAATTGGCGATACCCCTGATATGTTATGCGAATAAGATTTTAAAGGCGCAGACAATGTATGGGGGAGTAGCTTGGTTGGATTATGATAGGGACTTTAGATGGGCTAAGGTAGACGACCCTGACATGGGCTGGGACCAGACAGAGGTAAATGTATGGTTAGAGAGCGTCAATAATAAAGCGCCCATGAAACAGCCCTTTCGGACTTCCCAAGGGGGCGCAGGGGAGAAAAAAGGAACGTGTTGGGCTTTTAACCGAAAGACGTGTACCTGGCCCACAGGTGCATGTAAGTTCAAACACGCATGTGCATATTGCGGCCACCCTTCCCATCCCGAGTTTAAATGTATCAAGAAGTCCAAAGAAAAAGGGAGGGAGTCTAAGCCACCTCTTCAACAGTAAGCTACCCACGCCAGTGGATACAGGGAGGCTGATTTTCTGGCTGAATCAGTACCCTGACAGGAAGGCCGCCAGGACATTGTATGAAGGGTTCTCCACAGGCTTCCGCATTCCAGCACAGGGGGTGCCCCCAGTGGATTATTGCAATAATCTATTGTCAGCGCGCATGCACCCTATGGTAGTGTCACAGAAGGTTGATAAGGAAAGGGTGCTGGGGCGGGTGGCTGGCCCGTTCACTGCTCCTCCATTGCCAGTATTTGTGTGTTCACCTCTGGGCGTGGTTCCTAAAAAGGAGCCAGGCCAGTTCAGGATGATTCATAACTTATCAGCGCCAAGGGGGGCGTCAGTGAATGATGCCATAGATCCGTCCCTGTGCTCGGTGACATATTCTTCCTTTGACACAGCACTTCAGAGGCTGTGCGACTTAAAGCCCAACGCCTTCATGGCAAAGACTGACATTGAGTCAGCCTTCCGGCTCTTGCCGGTGCACCCCGAAGATTATCATTTGCTAGGTTTTCAGCTGAACTCCCAATTTTATTATGACAGGTGTATGCCAATGGGTTGTGCGGTGTCATGCAAATACTTTGAGATGTTCAGCTCTATGCTGCAGTGGGTGTTTGTCTTCAGAACAGGGCACAGGGACATAGTACACTACTTAGATGACTTTATGATCATGGGCCCCCCAGCATCAGGAACTTGTGGCCAGGTCTTGAGCAAGCTAGTATCTATGTTTGAGGAGCTGGGGGTGCCATTGGCCCCCAGTAAGACGGTAGGTCCGGCTACTAGCATGTCTTTCCTGGGCATTGAGATTGACACAGTAGTGGGGGAATGCAGGTTGCCAGTGGACAAGGTACAGGCTTTCTCGCAAGCAATAGATTCTGTTCTGGCGGGTCCCAAAGTCACGCTGCATCAGCTTCAGGTTTTAGTGGGCCAGTTGAATTTTGCCCTGAGGTTCATCCCAATGGGGCGCCCCTTCTCAAGGTCAATTGCACGCGCAATGACGGGGTTGACGCAAAAGCATCATCACACCCGACTGCAGGCTGATGTGAGGGAGGACCTGAGGGTATGGCGTATTTTCCTGAGTGACTTCAATGGTAAGGTGATTTGGCCAGAGCCGGCAATATCCAGCACAGACTTGGGCTTGCTCACTGACTCAGCAGGCAGCATTGGGTTTGGAACAGTGTTGGGGTCCCACTGGTGCAGGGGTGATTGGCCGGCATCCTGGCATGAGAGCGGCTTGACCAGGAACATAGCCTTTTTGGAATTATTTCCGATTATAGTGGCAGTTGATATTTGGGCTGAATTTTTTAAGAACAAGTCAGTGATTTTTTGGTCAGACAACATGGCGGTGGTAGAAGCTATCAATAGGCAGGGAGCTACGTGTAAACATGTTTTGAGGCTGTTAAAACATTTAGTTTTGGCTTGCTTAAAGCTCAATCTGCTTTTCAAAGCGGCACATATTCCAGGTGTGGAGAATCTGGCTGCTGATGCTTTGTCTCGCTCCAAGTTGCAGGATTTCCGAAGGTATCACCCTCAGGCGGAGGAGCAGATGACTGTGTTCCCGACATCTCTGTGGAGGATTGGAGCCCCGGCCTAGCTGGGCTGGTGGGAGCCTCATTGAGCGAGCGCACTAGAAGAACTTACCAACAACAGTTCCAAGCATACAGGATATTTACTAAGCACACAGGCCGGGTGGCTCTTTTTTCCACAGGGGCGCTCTGCGAATTTTTGCTAGCTCTAAGAGATCAGGGGAGGCCGGCCTCTTACGGTAGGGCGCATGTGACGGCGATAGGCTTCTTTGCGAAATTAGCGGGACAGCGCGACCCCGGCGCAGCTTTTGTAGTGAGGAAAGCACTGTCAGGATGGGCTAGGCTAGAAGGGGTCAAAAAAGATAGTAGAAGGCCATTGGATGTTAAAACCCTGGGCGACATTCTGGGGGTACTACAGGCGGTATGCTCCTCTTATTATGAGAGCATCCTATTTGGGGCTGCATTTACCTTAGCTTTTTATGGTGCGTTTCGACTAGGGGAGTTGGTAGGGACCTCCAAATCAGATCACGCAGGGGGGCTCCAGTGGCAGGACGCAAACTTGGTCTAAGGGGGCCTGGTGGTGATTTTGAGGAAATCCAAGACAGACCCGTTGGGGAAGGGGGCCACGATCCGCTTGTCCCCCGCACCGGGGGAGGGGATTTGCCCGGTAGCAAGGATGAAAGCATACTTGGCGATTCGTACATCAGGGGGTGGACAGGCACCGTTTATACATGAACGGGGCGAATGCTTGTCACAGTACCAATTCAGGGCAGTCTTTAAGCGTGCGCCGGTGTGTCTGGGCCTGGATTCTAGCGGGTAGTCATCACACTCATTCAGAATTGGGTCAAGTCTGGCAGCGGGCGCTGGCTTACCAGATGAGGTGGTCAAGAAGGTGGGGCGCTGGTCTTCGGCCTGTTTTAAGCGCTATGTGCGGCCCGAATTACTTTAGGACAACGGATCTATTTATTGATATGACCATGCTGACGTTTCGATTTCTCTTCCTACTACTAGTATGCCCTCAAAGGTGATTTGGGTGGTGGGGCACTCGTTCGTGCGGCGTGCCACAGTTCGGCTACGGCAGAAGCGAGTGTCGAAACCACCGGGTTTAAAAAGGACGTCGTTCCTATGGCGAGGCGTGGGCGGCCTGCGAATTCAGCAGTTGCGGCAGCTGATCGAGGAGACGCGAGAGCACGAGGGACATCAGTCCCCGGATTTGGTGATCCTACATTAAGGCGGAAACGACATGGTGGAGTTGGGACGCATGGCAGTCAGGGAAGCCTTATTGACCGAATTTGCCTGGATAGGGAGAGCTTTTCCTAATGCTCGAATTGCATGGTCGTGTATGATACCTCGCCGGACATGGGCCACTGGAGTCAGATCTCGAGCTTTGAACGTGTCGGTGAGGCGCATCAACGGTGAATTGGCCAAGTGGTGCTCAGGCCCGGGCCGCTTGTGTCATATTCCACATAGACTAATCACAGGGGACCTGATGTTTCACCATGACGGCGTGCATCTGTCGGACATTGGCACAGATGTGTGGATCAAAGGGATTTGGTCGTTTGTTCAGAACTTGTTTGCAGTTGGGGAGGGTGAAGGACCTGTGGGCCCTGGTCACCCTAGTGGCAGAAAAGAGGCCACAGAACTTTGATTTTCAGGGTTAACGGGAGGCCTGCTTACATACTCCCGAGGCCAGCACTGAGGGGAGAGACAGTAAGCTCTCCGCAGGGAGAATGGGGACACCGGCTGGGGAGGCAAGGGCGCCAGGTCACACGAGCCTCCTTGGCAGCCTGGTGGTAGAGGGGGGGCCCCCGGAAATGACGGACAAGGACCGAGGGCTGGGGGCTCACCGCTCAAGGACGCAGGTGGGTTGCGCCTTGCGTGGTTCTCAGATAGGGGATGCGAGCCACAGGGCCCCTTGGTGCTGGAGTAAGTAGCTATTGCATAACCTGTGGTTATGATCAGTTATAATACTTGTAAATATTAAAAGTGTGAATATTGAATTTTAAATGTGAATTTTAAAAATGTTTTTGTCATGTTTATGAATGTTTTGATGGTTATTAAACATGGCCGTTTTACCCACACTCTTAGACTGGCTAGTTTTATTGTGGGATTGCATGAGGTTGGGGCGGGGGACATGCTGGGGGGTCCGGGCTCTAATATTCACCAGCAGTAGCGAAGGGCGACAAATATCTTTTTGCCCAGGGCGCTACTAGAGCAAAGGCCGGCTCTGTCTGCACATGCATGCAGACGCTGAAGGACGTTGTATGTGTGTTCTTGAAAAAAAGATGCACTGTTTACAGCACATGCACTAACCCGGTAACAGTACAAGTTAAACCATGAGTGGCAGATAGCATAGCTCAGACACACCGACAGTTGGTGTCTCTCAAGATATTTCTAAGTTGTGCTGGCTGCATTACATGCTCTAACTTGCATTGTTCCTGAATTAGAATATATGCTATCAGTGCTTAATTTAAAAAAAAAAAAAAAAAATGTGCAGGTGTTATAAGTAATTTTTATGACCTCCCCAACTTTCGAATGCTGCGGTTGCTAAATACTAAGGCGGCCTAGTTTTGATTTCACCTCATACCTCTTTCTTCCAGTAACCTATACTTCCTGTAACTTTATTTCACTCTTGTAGGTTCTTTTTTCATCCCCGCTTTCTTCATTTGTTACCATTTTCATATCTTTCTCTCCCCTCTTCTTTCTCCTTTTTCTGGTCGAATCAGTAATTTCTCACAACGTGGAATGGAGGCCTCAATATAGATTATTTTTTCAATTATTTGGATATAATATTATGTAGAAACTGTTGTAGGTATTTGGTTAGAAAGTGTAGAAATAAAGGGATTGAGAACATATTTTTGTAGAGAATACAATTTTAGTGCTTCCACCAGACTTTTAAAAAAAAATACACAATTTCTTTCCCACATTGTAAAGATCCGACATCCTTTCAGTTTGAGTTTGGTACCTTAGTCGATTATATGCATTCGCACTGCTATCTGATTCGCCTATTTCTCCTTTTCTGAGTGTCTTACTTTCTGCACAGGGGCATAGTGTCTCTTTAGTTATAGCAATGCAGGTACAAATTCCTTCCGATTCGTTAAGGCATTCCATTTCTCATCTCTTCTCACATATAATAATTTGATTTCTTCTGTTTTATCCCATTTTGTTATATCTATGAGCCATTCCTATACTGTAGGGGGCTCTTTACACAGCCACCATATCACTATCCCACTTATTGCTGGTACAGGACTAACAACATTTATTTTTTCGCATATTTTCAAAGTAATCTTGAAGGTGGGGGGGAGGGTGCCAAGCAGACATTTCTTCGGTGCTCATGCTGTTTTTATTGTTAGTCACTTCTTATTTTTTTTACATTTATTTAAACAGTTTTATATAGCGCTGGCTAGACCCGAAGGTATCAGAGCGCTTTATAAAGGTTGAGGGAGGTATCAATTGCAGTATAACATTTGTACAAAAAGAAGTGCAAGATAATTATAACAGTATGTAAAGCACAGAAAATAAAGGGTTCAAAAAATAAGGGGAATATTTTAGAGCATATCCAGAATTGGGTAGAGGGGCAAGCAAGGGTTGTCAGGGATGGGGGGGGGAAAGTATAGAGGTAGGGGGGCCCATAGGGGGGTGGCGGGAGAGGAGATTGTATGCAGGAGTAGGCCGAGATTGTAGGAGAATAAGTAGGGGGAGGATGGAAGTATATGCAAGGCGGAGAGGAGGGTGGTGTAGTAGGTCAGGGGCAAAGCGGAGAGAACCAGACGTCATCCTGGGGAGGATGTGGAACCCGGTAGGGTGGTAAGACTAAGGACCCCAGTATTTATTGAGAAGGTGTCTCTTGAGATCTGTTTTGAAGTTGAGGTAGGAGGGGTCACTTCTGTCTTTCTCAATACTGGTGTCAAATATTCCTTCAGCTCAGCACACTTCCACAGAATTTGATAAAAGGTGTCTCCTTCCCCTTCCCACATTTTGAGCATTTATCGCTTTTCGAGCCACCTATCTTATGCAACATACTAGTAGTAGTATAGACTCAATGTAATACATTGAACTGAATAAGCGTAAATGTAACATTGCCCAATGTTTTCAAGATCACTTTAAATGCCTTCCACCATTCCCTGTCTTGGAGTTCTGTTCCACAATCTCTAATCCATTGTGATTTAACCTCTAGGCCTCGATAACTAGTGACCCTTTAATTCCAAAGGGTCTGGTAACCATCGTTTTTGGATCCACCATAATGATTGATGAAACACTGATTCCTGTATATTATTCTCCAAAATCTCAGTCTCTATTATTTTCCCGTCCCCGCAATTAATGGGACCCACAGTAATAGTAATTTCGGGCCAGGGAAATGATGGATATAAATATAGGGCCTCATAATCAAGGCTTTAATGTCAGCAATGGTCTGGCCCCTCTTATAGCTTTGTTTAATCTGCAAATCACCCCAGATCCCATTTTTCTCCTGTATTTCAGACCTTAATCCTGAAGGTGTTGGTTCTTCTGGGAAAGTCTTGCATGTATCCTACGTAACTTTGGTCATCCTCTCAAAATATACGTTCGTTTAGAATGCAGGCAGCATAAAATATGCTGACAGCCACCCTGTAATTCATTGGCTCTCGGCTCCAAGGCACGAGAGTTGATAACTTTTACATTTAGAGAGAGTGAGAAGTTCAAATGTATTCTGACAAGCAAACTTAAGTAAGGGTTCAAACTGTTATTAAAATACAAGATTAAGGACTGGGATGTGGATGGAGAATATAGCATTTATAAGAAATCGTTAAGATGTAGTCTCTAGAAAAATAGGCAAATACCAGAAAATTTAAAGACCTATTGCACTCATAATTAACTGGGGCCTAATCCTGTCAGCTATCCAGTGTTGATGCAACAGTTTTTCAGCGACCCACGTAAAATGTAATTTTTCCAGCCTCTCCACTTGCCATGGCCCTGCCTTTTGATTTTTACAAGTGTAGTTTGCCACCCTTCTGCTGTGGCACGCTAGATGGTTGACAAAAATTGCCTTATCCTTGACCTGTCCCTGCATTTACGGCAGCATGATTGGATGGGGCTGTGCCGTAGATAGATTAAAAAATCAACAGGTATGTCTAGCCTCTATTGAAGTCTTCTGAAGTTCTTCATGCTCAACTAGAGTTGATCCCCTTGTACTCCTTCCAGTTCTTTCAGCTAAACCTATGATCAGCCGCCTCCCATAAGTAAGTTGCACTCATTTGTCTCTTTGGTATCCTTTCCTATACACTGAAGGTCCCGGAGTAGCCGTAGTAGTAGTTCCATTACTCGTAGCAGCAATAGTATTGCTAGTAGTGTTATTAACCCCTTGCATGCTCAGGACGGCCGGGAGCCGTCACGTGTCACGGTGGGCGTGTGCGCAGGACGGCCCCCGGCCGTCCGAATCCCGCCCACTCATCAGAATCCCCGCACAGTGCGAAAATTTGCGCCGCACGCAAGGGGTTAACGGAACCACTGGTAGCATAGGAGTAGTGGCACAGGACAAATAAAAAAAAAAAATCCCAAACCAAGCTCTACATTTAATGAAATGCAATGAGTTTTTCCTTTATTTTGTACTAGAAGGCAAATGAAATGACACTCTGAAATTGACACAATGTACTCGGACTCCTAATGTAAATGTACATTTTATGTGGATAGGAGAAAAGGAATGAATCTATGACATTAGCATCAGCCGAATGTGGACTGTAAAGATTTTCATAGCCTTGTTTCTACCATGGATAAATTACCACTAGAGGGCACAATCCTGTAGTGTTTTTATTTGCTCGATTACATTTCAAAAGGTGTTACTGTATTACATTTTGCCTTTATCATTCCCTTTCCTTCGTTTTTTCTGAAGCACCCAAGTATATGTATTTGATATCAGAGAATACATTGATTGAGGCCTCCATCTCAGACAGATGGGTTTTACCATAGTTACACCTTTCCTTATGCTTGCTCTAGGACAACCAGCATTCTTGGCATTTCTCCTAGTGATGGCGGGGTGGGAAGGTGGGATAGGGTATCCTTGCATCAGGCACTCTTTGATTCGGCGTGCACTGAAGAAGGTAGGACGATACAATCTAAGCTTAGACACAGCAGCCCCAGACGTTTTGCATCATCTGAAAAATGTGTCTATTTATCAAGAACTTCATAGGTGACTACACTAGTATCCTGGTTGCACTACATGTTTTCTGTACCAGCATTTAGTGTCATTGCACCAGTACTTTTGCTTCGAGCCACTCGTCAGAACTTTTCAGTTATAGAATACTTTTTATCTTTTTATCTGGTTCAAGGTGCAATCTAAAACAAAGTCTTCTGACGGCTGCAAAGCATGTGTATATTTACAAGCTATAGATGGAATTTATACGTTTTGCCGTCCCCTTTACCTCCAAGTTCATGCTTTAGCCTCCATCCGTGCATAAAGCACCTCTGTAGGCTTTTTATTGATCTATACAGTTGGTCTTTTCCTATGATTTCCTGATGTTATACGTGCTCTAGCTCCCTTCTTCTAAAGCATATGTTTTTCCAAGCACAACACTTGCATACCCTGTATCCCACCCACCTCTTCTCAGTGATCCTAGTTCTGTACTGCATGGCCCCTCATTTATTTTATGTATTTGTTTTGTTTTTTGAATTGCGCTTACACTGCATTTGGCTGCTTCAGGTTGCTGTCAACAGATTCCGTATCCTCTAAAGACGGAGTCTTCAGATGCCATTTCATGATAGCCTTCTCATGCTCATATTGCTTGACATTCTGGAAACCTTCTAAGTTCTTCTGAGTTCAGGGTTAACGTCCTCTTCATGTCTTGTGATAGAGCATTTTTAATAAATAAAAATTAATGCAATTAACATGTAGGCCTAAAACGAAAAGCCACATTTGTAAAGGCAAATGGGAGCACTAGGCTTCCATAACTACATATGTCAAGGTAGAAATGCTTCTGCGATCATCTGGTATTCTGCTTTATCTGCAGTAATCTCTCACCCTTCACCTCTGACCCAATCTCTTTATGTGAAGCCTTGACTCTTTTTAATTAACGTGCTATCACAAATAATGCATAAATCATTGCTTGAAAATATTGTTGTGTGTGCATTCTGAAATACACTGGTATCTGCACTACTACATTTGCAACAGACAGGACTTGTCACTGACTCCTTTTGTAAATTTCAATAGAGCTACCATTGAATCAGCACATTTTCTAACCTGTGAAGCCATTCAAGCTTCCTCTTTCCATAGTGTACTTTTCAAGGTGTGCAAGCAAGTATCCGTATACGGGCAGATATCAATCACACCATGCTAATTGAAAGGACTTGACCTAATTTCATAAAGAAAGAGGCAAACGCTTGGCTTTTCTCTAAAGTAAAAATATATTACTCATGTCGTCCATTACTGTGCTATAATTATGGTAAGTGAAGCAGAACAAAATCGATAGAGCAATCTATCAAAGCATTCGTAACTGCTGTAGCATAACTTACGTCACACTACTGCAGATATTGCCCTCCAATACAAAGAATATTCAACCGCACCAATCCATTCCAGCATATTTTTATGTTTAATAGTCACATTTTAATAACCACTGGGTCAATTAGTTGTCTTTATGAATAACATTTTTCCAAAATCTTTCAGAGGGATAGTAGAAAAAAGTGGTGGTAATTCAAGACACTATTTAATTCAGTTTTCAAGGTCAACTCCTCCCTCAAGATAGTTTCCTTTGTGTTACCATGGACTGGGTCAGCTTGCTACTCTGTTATTTCAGAGTGCTAGTCAGAAGCGGATATGAGTAGCCAAGGTTTGTCTTGGGGCCTGGTTACGAGTCTGGCAGTCCGAGGACTGCCAGACTCGTGGTGTTGCGACAGTGGCGGTCCAGCCACCCCATTACAAGTTTGGCGGCCGGACCGCCCTAGGACTGCCGCCAGGGAACCGCTGTTCCCTGGAGGTGTATTAGCGGGTAAATGTGCCTACAAGGGATTTTCTTACTTTCACACAATTTAATATCTAATAGGCAAACAATGGTCGCAAGCTCTATCTAGTAGCTCACATTGAGTTATTTAAAAATTGAATTGGCTTATTCCAATTTGAACAAATCTGTCACAGATAATTTATACGGGTGTAGATTTTTCAAGACGTAAATTTATAATGAAAAAACTTTTCAGAGGGTACAAAAACCTAATACATATGTCAATATAAATCAACACATAGTGACTGAGATTTACAAATGATTTGTTGTTACATGCATCTCATTATCACTAATGAGGACACCTATTCCAAACAATATATACAGCAAGAAATTGTAACTGATCAAACAGAAAACAAATCCTCAAGTGAATAATTCACAAAAAAATAGGTGTAGTTGTCGACGTTTCGGTCTAGATAGTGAAGACATCTGTTAGACCATCTTCAGGACGGTAGATTCGAATGTTGAATGACCCTTAGAGAACTACATGAGCGATTTCAGAATGTAGTTAAGTTCATTAAAATTGTCTGTCGGACATAAAAAAGAAAGCTACTGAATAGCTACCGTAGTTACAAGGAGGTCCCGAGTTAAGCACAGTTATATCAAACACTCCTGCAACGGTCCTCGCAGAGACCGCGGAACGTCGTACGGAGCAGTGCCCGTCTTTTTTCTAGACAAACACTGGAATTGGATCATTCCGGTCCACGAGGACCTTTGCAGGAGTGTTTGGTATAACTGTGCTTAACTCTGGGCCTCCTTGTAACTACAGTAGCTATTCAGTAGCTCTCTTTTTGTTGTCCTACAGACAATTTTAATGAACTTAACTTCATTCTGAAATCACTCATGTAGTTCTCTAAGGGTCATTCTACATTCGAATCTACCGTCCTGAAGATGGTCTAACAGATGTCTTCACTATCTAGACCTAAACGTCGACAACTACACCTATTTTTTTGTGAATTATTCACTTGAGGATTTGTTTTCTGTTTGATCAGTTACAATTTCTTGCTGAATATCTTGTTTGGAATAGGTGTCCTCATTAGTGATGATGAGATGCATGTAACAACAAATCATTTGTAAATCTCAGTCACTATGTGTTGATTTATATTGACATATGCATTAGTTTTTTGTGCCCTCTGAAAAGTTTTTTCATTATAAATTTACGTCTTGAAAAATCTACACCCGTGTAAAATTATCTGTGACAGATTTGTTCAAATTGGAATAAGCCAATTCAATTTTTAAATAACTCAATGTGAGCTACTAGATAGAGCTTGCGACCATTGTTTGCCTATTAGATATTAAATTGTGTGAAAGTAAGAAAATCCCTTGTAGGCACATTTACCCGCTAATACACTGATTGCCCAAGCCTTCAAGGGTTTATTGGGTCTCCCACTCTTTCTTGTACTAGTTCCCTGGAGGTGGCATGGCGGTCAGGGGCCGCAATATGCTTGGCAGGACCGCCGTGGTCCCGCCAAGCATATAACGAGTTTCCTCTCCTCCAGGGTTTACATGGTGGTTCCTCCTCCATGTAAACCTTGAAGGAGAGGAAACAAAGGGCACCTTGTGCCTCCTCCCTTTGTGCTTGCACACAGGGGGCATAACATGTGACCCCCTGTGTGCATGCACAAAAGTTCCTACACAGCATAGAATTTCAAGTCCATGCCATGCAGGAACCTTGTGAGGTGTTCCCATTACAGCTTTTAGAAGAGGCACCTCTATGGGAATGCTACACCGCCCGCCTACCAGACTACAAATTACTTGTAATCTGGTGGGCGGGCGGCGTGAGTCTCGGCAAAGCGGGGGCACGGCGGTGGAGTACCGCCCGCCCCTGCACCGCTCTAATCTGCCCCCAAATGTTTATGAAATTGCTTGGACACCTCTTACAATAATATTGAAGTGAAGCTATCATTCTTAGAGATATATTCGCACTTTTTCTTCAAGCTGATAAAGTCTACCACAGTGCCCTGTAACACCATTTCTCATCAGTGTCCATCTGAAGACTGTGTGCCTCCATAAACACTGAGGACCTTATTCACAAAGGTAAACTTACACTGTGCGACTTTACGATTGTTTGGTTTTCACAAAGGGATTTACGAGTAGTATCTTTACAAGTGCGAAATCTCCGCTCATAAAAAGACCCATCATTTTATATGCAGGGAGTCCGCACTCAGTAAAGATACTACTCGTAAATCCCTTTATGAACAGCATTCAATTATAAACTTACACAAAAGTGTACGTTTACCTTTGTGAATCAGTCCCTGAGCGCATAGCAGGAAAATGTCACATGCGGGGCCATTCTGTATGATGAATCATCAGTTTCCCTGGAGGGAGAGCGCCAGTATTTTTGCTCTTGCTCATTAGAGATTTTGGAGATTGTTCATTTGAAACTGTGAGATACAGGCCGATCAGGCACTGCAGAGAGTTTGCAGTTGGTCCTCTAAAAGGTGTCCCTTTTCTACTCTTCTCAGTCCCTATGTGAAAGTCTGAGTTAGAAGTCTCACTTGAAATTGGACAGGTCATACTTAACAGCCTGTTGACACAATGTCACCCATTCCACATTTAGCATTTTGGAAGATTACACACGTCAAGCTTGACATACATGCTGATAGCACCTTGAAAGACAACCACAGGTTGTGTCAATTTCTAAAACACGTTGTTATTTTGTGCCCAGCAGCATAATCAAGTGAATGTTAATAACACCAGAGACCTCAAGTTGCCCCATGTCAGCTGTGACTAGCTCATATGATCCTGTTTTTAAGACAGTCCAATACATTCTGTTCTACATTTATGAGCAAAGCTAGACGCCAAGGGCTAGAAGGCAAGGAAAGACTGGACCAGCTACTCATAAGGGAAAACTTGAGATTCATCTATAAAACAAATCACTTTATATTCTTCATTTATAGTTGCAGTTTATGGGCATTTTCTTTATGAAACTGGCATATGCTTCTGATTGCTACTGTCTTTCAGAACATTGTTGCAATATTTATATTTTCTGCGTCCACTTGAAATCAACCAGATTTCTGATGTCTGTGACTTTATTCATGTGACTTTTCACTCTGCCAATTTTATTCTGCTCTACGTTCTCTGCAAAGTTCTAAAATCTAACCAGTGCAGGGTGCTATGGAAAACCATCACATAAATAAACTAAGCAAATATTGCTGGATGCATGTGCTTCACCTTGTTTGTCAGCAAACATACTTCGTTACGTGTGACAAAAAAGATGCAACTTCAACTTTTTGCTTACATATCCACTTATGGCTCAAAGGCAAAAAACAACGCTAGCAATTGTTTAGCACGTTTATAAATACTATTCATAAGGATGTGTTTAGAGGCAGCCATTGGTTCCCATGTAACATAATATTGAAAACACCTAGTTTTTGATATAGAACTTCATACCACACTTCAACAGTTTCCAAGTCCTGTAAATGACATGTTCCCCAATTTAAGGCTACTCACTTTACTGGCCTCAGAAGGGTGATTGCAGATGTCACCAACGGACATTGTGCTCACTGAGCTATCTTCCTAGACCTATAGGTTTATATATTTCCTCACTATCTTACCATTAACATTTTTATAGTACCAATTTTCTTGAAAAGAAATAAGGTATTAATTTTTTAAGGTTTTATATGGTCTGGCTTGACAGCGTAGTTGCCTGCAAGATGCGTTGTTACCATTTCTTTAAAATATATATAAAGTGGACTTTGGCTCCACCCAGACGAGCATTCTCTCTCACTTCATGCTGTAGGCTGATTGGTGTATTATTCCGCCTCCTATGGAGAGCTTGCATTTTAAGAAATGGGGTACTGTTTTGCAAAAGTACACTGAATCAAGACACATTAAATTCTTCATTCGGACTTCCTAGTCCTCTTTCATAGGCTGTTTGGCTTTACAAAAACGCTTGGACAGAACCTTAATTTACATGTTAATTGGCAGTATTGCCCTCCGTTGGGCCTTCCAAGTGAGTTTTCCATTTCGTTGCATGTTGGGATATGTGCTTCTGTAGCATGAATTTTTTCCCTTCAGTGGGTTTGCATTACCAAACATTATTTCTTCATAATGTCCAAAGCACTCCAGTGGGCATTTCAGTGTCATGCGCCTGACTTGTCAAAGCTTATTTTTCATTGCCAAACCTGACGTTTCATTTCCCAGCAATAAGCAGTTCAAAGCCAGGACAGACCCACATTCAGTAACTGTAATGGTGCAGTCTTCACGGCAGGACTGTTGTCATAAATCATTTCCAAAGTTTTACTCAGACAAAGACGCACTCCTCGTACAGTTTAACTTTTTTTAAATTTCGGCTTAAACAAATCCGATATTTGCATTGAATAGTTTCCTTTGACTTAACGCGTTTCTAACAACTTTGGAAGGTTTGGCAATGAAAAATGAATTTTGACATGTTGGGCGCATGACATTGAAAAGCCCACTGGACGGCTTTGGACATTATTAAGCAGTAATATAAAATAAAAAATATCCGCCTGTGAACAAGGACTAGGAAGTCAAAAACGCGTAAGGCACAGGAAACTATTCAATGCAAATACCGGATTTGTTTTAGCCTAAATAAAAAAAGTTAACCTGTACGAGGAGTGCGTCTTTGGGGTCAACTTAGGAATTTATATATATATATATATATATATATACATATATATATATATATATATACACACATACATATACACATACACCCACACATATATGTGTATATATAATATATATATATATCCAGTAGGTAGTTATAGTTAGGATCTAGTTTCCATACGAAAAGCGTTTTTAGGTCTCGCCTACGCAGCGCGCATGCGCTGCATAGGAAAAAGACCTTTAGTAATCGCTTCAGCTTTGCAGGCAAAAACGTGCACGCGTTGCATTGCTTTGAATGGCAACGCGTGCACGTTTGGCGATTCCCTTGCGGGAGCGAGCTTTCAAACCATCTGTTAATTACAAACAGATGGTTCCTGCTCGCTCCCGCAAGGGAAGCGCAGCCCCCCTCCTCTCTCCCTTCCCCCTGCTGCCTCTCGTCAAACTTGTTTATGAGCGGGAGGCGCTCGCGCTTTTTTTTTTTTTTTACTTTTAGCGAGCTCACGTGCCCAAATCTAGTTTAACGGCTTCCCGTAGTCTGTGCTCTTGTTTTAAACGCCTATAAGCAGTTTCTAAAAACTCTCTGTACTTTGTATCGAACTTTGTTGTGGCATGTTTTTAAGAATATTGCAAAAACTCCCCTTTTGCATTTTGATTAGCAAATGACACTGAAATCTGCAGAACTCTAGTAATACACGTATACGTGTATGTAGGAGACTGAAATTACTACACATTTTCCCACTGAAATTTCAACAAATTGATTGTCCATTTAGCTACAGTCAGTCCATGGACCCTGCATAGTACGCAACGCAGCTCAGGTGTACTTATGTTGGAATCATTGTAAGGCTAAAAACCCAGCTAGAATCAATCTTATAAAGCATACGTTGCAGAAATCTCTCCACAAGAGGCCTTGAACCCACAGAGCTAACTACCCAGTCCTGCTAGAAGCCGTTGGCGCCGCTGCTCACAATTAGCACAGTTGGGGGGTCCTTTTGCATCTGTTTGCTTTGTGCGATAATGTTGTGGTTGGAGATTACGTCTCGGAGGACAATGGGGTCCTGTTGTGAGGCCCTTCTCCCGCCCGCTCTGCCCCTCACCTCGCCCGCTTTCTTGGCCTAGCACCATGTTTATTATCAGCTTTCTGATTAATGCTGCCGTGCGGGCACCTCATTCCCTTCCGTGTTAATGAAGGACTTTGAGCCGAATACGGCCGATTTCCTGTCAGGAACCCCGTCCGAGGTGCAGTTAGAGCCAGTAGGCGTGGATGGGGCCTGCAGTATAGCGCTCGTTGGTTCCTGGCATTACCTTACCTGTGCCCGGAAGTCGGTCTCTAGCCCCTGCCCCGCACTTCTCTTCCCTGTGCCATGCAGGCCCACGCGCCTTGCTCGCCCAGTTCCTTGCCCTGGACCTGATTGACCTATATCCGGCCTGCCCCTGCCATTTGCCTGCCCGGACATATGCCTGGCCCACCCTCCTCCGACCTCCTTTGTTCCTGCCGTGCTTGGGTTATCCTGTCCCTGGCCTGTTCTTTCCTCTGCCTGGCTGGGTCCACCCCGGGTCCTCTCTGGGTGTTCCCTTTTCTTGATGGCGGACAGGCACTGCTGCTGTCCATGAAGGTTTAAAGCTGGAACGGTTCTTTCCATATGTGTGGCAGGAACCTAGACTTTAAGGTAAGACGCGTTAGGATCATTGAACCCCTCCCACTGCCCTCTCAGGACAGTGAGTCACTCAATGAGAAAAGGGACAGGGTTTACCTATATCGTTAGTAGGTTGCCTGGATAAGGTGTGAATAGTAATAGTAACAGCCAGGGCTTTAAGTGGGATGAAAAAACTGGGGGTCTCTCAAAGGGGCGTGGCCGATGTAATTAAGGGCGTGGCTTAAAACACCTAAACTAAAAATCTGTGCTTAGCATAGTGTGCCGTCCCACGGGTATTTTGCTACTTCTGTTATTGCACTTGGATATATAGTACAACAAGTAACTTTACACCTACAACAAGCCAGGACTATTGGCTTTGTCAATGGTTGTTAGTTGCATAAGATAAGTAAGTAATAACTATGGTTTCGTTGTATATGATATTGAAAATGCTTCAGTTCTGAAATGAGACCAGTGCTTTAAATGGGCTGGTACTGTCCGGTTCAAGCACTGAATGAGATTGTGAAAGAACTACAAGGATTCTCTTTGAAGTTACATCATAGGCCGTGAAGGGTGGTGCTGCTGCAGAAGTAAGATTTTTTTCCACCCTGATGGTGAGACCCGGCCCACTTAAAGCCCTGGTAACAGCAGCTCACTATTGAGCTCCTATTCCTCACTCAGGTAAGTAGTTGGGCATTTAAGAATCTCTTGGCAGCAGCACAGGAATCGAAAAAAATTCACTCCGAAACCCATACCTTGGGGGTCAAGGTGTGGCAGACGAAAGGGGGTGGAGTCACAAAGGGCCGAGCTTGAAAAGCAGAATCAACAGTCAACTTATACATTTTTTTTTTTTTAAAGAAACTGGCAAAAGGGACAATTGTCACAATAAATCTGTTGTAGTTTACTTAGTCACAAAGGGGCTGCATTTTAAAATATTTTGCAGGCTTAAGACACCTGCAGCTGAGTTCTTTATGCGCCCAGCAACTGTGAGGGCCTTATAATGTTTACCAGTATGGACGATGTGTGATTCTTACGCCTTATGATCCTCATTATGTTATGTAACATTTCCTGTACATTTATTTTCACACTCAAATAAAAAATAATATAGTAGGTGCCATTTAAATCAATAGTTGTGCACTTAGTCAAACACACAGATAAACCCTGCATTCTTACTTTTCATGCACATTTCTTACATGGGGCGTTGAACAAAATGAAAACCAGACCTCCAAGTCCACCCCGGAGCGGTAGTATCGAATTTGTTGTGTTATTTCTGTCCCATATTGTAGGTACTCGGGGAACAAGATGATGCGAATTGTTACGTTATGATTGACATGTATAACTGTGGATCTATGATGTACTGACGGTCTTTGAAGGAAAAAAAACTTTAAATAAAAGTTTAAATTTAAAAAAAAAACAGACCTCCAAGTCATAGCTTCTCTAGAGTACTTGTAAAATGATGATACACAGTGTGCCTTTGGTTCCTTCCATTGCACTGACATAAATGTGTTAGGCTCCAGACACTGTCAGCACGACGATACTCCAGCAAAAGAAAAGTTGATGTTCTGGGCCCAGCCGGAAGTGAGAAAAAGAATGCCCCCCCGCCCACCACAGAATTGTGTCCCTTGTCGAAAATGACACCATGACCAATTCAGTATATTTCTCTGGGCCCAGAAATAGATGCCAGAAGCGGGATCCGGCGGGGTCCACCTACTTTCCAGCACTGCTTGGGAATGTGCGCGAGTGACAACAGTCACTGCTCACTGCTAAGTGCCTGGGATAGGTGTGAGTGGGGACACGAGCCACTGCTCACTAGTGATTAGTTGGGCCAGTTGTGTGCAGTGCACTGTAGGCATCGCTCACTAAACGATGCGAGGTGTACACAGTGACAACAGTTTCTGCTCATTAGTAAGTGCCTAGGTCAGGTGCGCACAGTGACCGAAATATGTGCTTCAGGGTGCGCGGCAGCCATAGGTGCGGTAACAGCTGAGTATCCACTAGTGAGTGTCAGATCTACAAGACTCTAGTGAGTGGCTATGCCAGATGGGTGCAGTGAAAGCAAGTGATGCTCACTAGTGCAGGCCAAGGTCACACAACAGCAACAGATGCTCACTAATAAGTGGCTGGATTAGGTGTGTACAGTGACAGTAGAAGCGGCTGCACACTGGGGGAGGGGGGGTGTATCCAGGCAGGGTGTCCATAGCAACCGTACGCTGCTCACTAGCAGCATCTGGGCCGGCCTGGACCAGATGTCCACAGTGACAACAACCACTGTTCACAAGTGCACCGACAGGAACTACAGATCACTATTGAGCGCCTAGCCAGATGTGTAAAGTGACAACCGCTGCTCACAACGGGAGCGGAGGGGGGGCAGAGGAGTAGAGGGCTCTTGAAGGAGGCGGGGCCTCCTTCAAACAGCCCATACCTGCAGAGAAGCTCAGGACCCCCCCGCGGGGGACCTGAGCTTCTCCTAGGCAGGTATGGGCTTTTTTGTGGAGACACAGAAATGTTGCTCAACATCAGATGAATACAATTTCTAATTCGTTCTCTATTTGAGTTTGGTCGTGTGTCAGAATTAATTCTGTCGGGTACAGCTTGGTTCCAATGGGACAGTATGCACAAGACACAGTTCTGGCCATACCCGTCCCACTAAGGGCATCACACTGAAGTATATTAAAAAGTGGTAGATGGAATGCTTGAATTAATCTCAGCCATTGGTAATTATTCGGATCCACATCCCAGTCTATAGTTATTTTGCACACCATGCCACCTCAGTATGGTCCCAGCCGTATGCAAATCAGTCTTGACTCTGCTCCAATAGGAACAGTTCAGCCCAAACTGCCAGACCAGGTCCTCCTGTGCTGGCTGTGCGATAGGATTCAATCTATACCTCACTGATGCGATCTAAGTAGTTCGTAACCGGCCTGAGGTTGCTTATGGTCCCTTCTGGACGGGGCATCACCTAGCAGTTCGCCTCAGACTGTTCCAATGAGAACAAGCATTGGCATAGCCAATAGGTCTCGCCTTTGGGACCTTATAAGTGTTTAGCCATGCAACAGTTGATGTTGTTGCACCAAGGATATTGTGCTGCATAGCTAAATACTTATAAGGTCCCAAAAGCGAGACCTATTGGCTATGCCAATGCTTGTTTGGTTTTGCTAATGACTTTGGCACCGTTTGACGAATCTTCACAAATGTTTTGAAACTAGTTTACCGCTCACTTCAGCTGCTGTCGAGAAAGTTTTGGGCGGATCTGCCAAACGGGGGGGGGGGGGGGGGAGGCGGGGAATGGGGCTGTCCCAAAATGTGTTTTCCCCATGTAGTTTCCCACAGTATTTTTAGACACAACTAAAGCCCCAACAACTGAATGGAATTTCACGAAATTTGGCAGAAAGCTAGATCTTGGTCCAGATAGACTGCTTTTTGTAATTTGGTGTAAATCTGTTCAGTAGTTTTGGAGTTAATAAAGAAGAAAGATGTATGCATATCTAGAGACGCAGATCCACAGCAGAGAATCTGCGGATCCACGCACCAACAGCAATGCCGTGATGGGCTGGCAGCAATCTGAGAGAAAAATTGTGGCTGCCATTTTGTGAATCGGGACACGGTTCCGGCTGGGGGGAGGGAAGGAAAAAAGTATAAATAGGATATAACGGGGCCAGGATAGAAGTACAAAGGCCCTGTGGTCGGATGTGCCCAGCGGTGGTTGGATTAATTTATTGTAATTAAATATACAAACCTTGTGTCCATCCTCCACTGTGCATGGCCAAAGGTCAGTTGCAGCGTAGCTCTGACTGCATACGTGGGGTTGGCCGCAGGGCCTGACCGGGTCGTGTGCGATGGCAGTTGGATTAACGTATGGTGATTAAATCTTACTTTACGTTAAAAAAAGCCTTAGAAATTCACTAAAAAAACAAATATTTCAGAGACAGTTTAGTTAGGTTCAGATTTTACACACACAAAACCATAGAAATTCAGCAGTAATAGTTACCTCAAGTAACTATAACTCTTGCCCAAAGGTAACTATAACTCACGCCCTCGCCATGCACTAATTATCCCCCATATTACATCAGTTATGACATTTTCTATGACATCATTGATAATATAACACTGCTACTTTGCCAGGGAAATTATTGATGAGAAAACTGTGCATGGCGGGGGAGTGAGTTATAGGGCACGATATATAGTTACTTAATATAACTATAACTGCAAAATTTCGATGTTTTAAGTGTGTGAAATCTGAACCTAACTATAACGTCCCTGTAACATTCGTTTTTTTAGTCAATACATATATATATTCACTGAAGAATATAGTTAGCTCAGTTCACTATAACTGCTGAAGTTCTCTGGTTTTGTACAAGTGAAATGTCAGCCTAAGTGTAACGTCCCTGTAACCTTTGTTTTTTTAATTGAATTTCTAAGGTTTTTTTTAATTCTATATCCTAACTATAACATCCCTGTAACCTATGTTTTTTTTCATTTAATTTCTAAGGTTTTTTAAATGCTAATTCCAAACTATAACCTCCCTGTAATCTTTGGTTTTTTAAGTGAATTTCTAAGGTTTTTTAAATTCTATTTCTTAATTGTAACGTCCATTTTTTTCAAGTGAGCCTCTCAGATTTTCATATTTTCTTTCTATAATTGGATATTGTATATCATATTTATATTATATACCACTCATCTTTTGATTTGGTATGTGTTTATCAGAAAGTGCATTAATAACTGGTTTCATTTTTAAGATTTTTTTGAGTCGGCACAACATTGTCGCAATTACTGTGGAGAATCTGTGATCAGCCAATGTATTTCACATGCTGGAAAATACCTTTAAAGGCATTATTTAAATCACAGCCACCCAAGAGCCCAAAATTTTGTTCATTTTCTCGTCAAATAATAGTTTTTAAAAAAAATTATAATTTGTGACGCCGTCGCGATGATCACGTCACAAAATTGCAAATCAAAAGCAGACATTCAACGACCACCACCACATTAAAAAATGTTAACTTAAAAAATTAATTCTAACTATTGCAATACACACATTACTAACCACATCACTGCTTTAAAAACATATTTGTACACATATATTTGTAGTAACTTTTTTAGAAACTGTTTGAGGCCTACTTCCTGTTTTCGCGATCACACCGAGAGTTGCAATGACTCCGGTAACCTCGACAATCATGCCTTTTTTAGGGGGTGCACAACACATATATGCACACATTTTACAGTATTTTGGACATTAGGGGATTATTACTGCACTCTTTAAAAACATATTTTTGTAGGGAGTTTGAATAAAAACAACCCATTTTCCATTTGCGCAGTGACGCCGGGCATCACAATGATATCGGTAGCCGCGATCACCGCAAATGACCGTGAAATGACAACGCAAATACAGACATTCAATAGCCACCACCACATTCAAAACTTATAACTGCAAAATGAATTATAACCAACACACTAAACACATTGCTATCTAAACTCATGTATAATAGCATGTACAACTCCCTTAATATCTCTATAACACAGTGCACATAACCTTTTCAGTGTAATCTATGACTGCATGCATCACTGTATCACTAAGTCTCTCATTCACTGTATAAGTATTTGAGGGGATCTGTGAGATGATGCATCAGTCTATCAACACTTCTGTAATGAAATGCGTGACTGCTTCAGTACATCTATGAGTGTCACAATGGGTCTGTGATTTATTGCGTAAGTCTCTAACTCAATCTGTTAGTAGGTGCATGAGTGCCTTTGTGCATTTGTAAGTAAGGATGTGACTGTCTGAGTGGATCTGTGAGCGGATACATGAGTGTCTAAGTGGGTGTCTGCATGGGTGAGTGAGTGGGTGCATGAGTCTCTGAGTGTATTACTAACTGGGTGCATACGTCTCTGAGTGGGTCTATGAGTGGCTGTGTGAGTGACTGTATGGGTGTGTGTGTCTGAGTGGATCTGTGAGTGGGCGTATGAGTGTCTCAAAGGGTCTGTGAGGGACAGCATGAGTCTTCGAGTAGGTGAGTGAATGGGTGCATGCATCAGTGTCTGAGTGGGTCTGTGACTGGGAGGGCTAGTGTGGGTGGGTCTGTGAGTGGATGCATGAGCCTTGACAGGGTGAGTAAGTGGGTGCATGTATATCTGAGTAAGTCAGTGAGGGGCGTGTGAGTCTCTGAGTGTATCACTGAGTGACTGAGTGCATAAGTCTCTGAGAGGGGCTGTGACTGAGTGTGGGAGTGACTGTATGGGTGAGTGAGTGAGTGTATGACCATCTGAGTGAATCTGTAAGTGGGTGTAGGAGTGTCTCAGTGGATCTGTGAGTACATACGTGAGTGTGTGAGTGGGTCTGTAAGTGAATGTGTGACTCTTTGAGTGGGTCTGTACATGGGTGAGTGACTCTCCGAGTGAGTCTGTAAGTGGGAGCATGAGTATCTGAGTGGCTCTGTGAGTGGGTACATGACTGCCCAGGTGGTTCTGTGAGTGGGTGTAAGAGTCTCTTAAGTGGGTATGAGACTGTGCGCATGAGTCTATGAGTGGGTCTTTAAGTAGGTGCATGAGTTTCTGAGTGGGTCTGTACATGGGTGCATCACTCTCTAAGTGAGTCTTTAAGTGGGTGCATGAGTACCTGAATAGGTCTGTGAGTGGGCGCATGAATACCTGAGTGGGTATGTGACAATGTATTAGTGTGTGAGTGGGTATGTGAATGGGTGTAGAAGTGTTTGAGTGAGTTTGTGAGTGACATACATGAGTGTGTGACAGTGACCGGTGAGTGTGTACAAATGTATATATTTTTATATATATTTTCACCAATATTCGCGATGTTGTCGTGACATCTCTGCGACGGTACACGGGGGCCGCTCTGGCGGGCACGTCGTCATCGCGAATATCGCACGCAATTTAAAAAAAAAATCAATTTTAGACACATAACTTTTATCGATAAAATGGCGGCTGCAACTTTCTGTTCAGGTTGCATCCAGCCAATCAGAGCATTCCCATTGGCGCGCGCATTCGCTATTCATCGCAAAACCATTGCGAAATATCCACGGCCAGAGATATATCTAGAATTTTCAGCTTAAATTTCTCAAAAACTCCTGGGCGGATTTGCACCAAATAACGAAAAGCACAATCTACATACCAACATCTACCTTTCTGACAAATTTGGTGTAATTCATTCCAGCGGTTTGGCCTGTAGGTTCGACAACGCGTTCCTATAGGAATTAACATTACAAACGCACCATTTTCTTGCGCCCCGATTTCTCGTTCCCCACTGTACGGATTACCCCCAAACTTTCCATGAGAACCAGAACCTACTTTGACACTTTTTTGGGAAAATTTCATGAAGCTAGGTCAAACGACACTAAAGTTATAGCCAAGTCAAAAAATGCTTTTCCTATGGAAACTAGGTCTTAACTGTAACTACCTACTGGCAACTGCCACTAGGTGTGTGTGTATGTATATATATATATATATATATATATATATATATTTTACAATAGCTCCATCGAGTCCACTCCAATTCACTTGTAGAATAGTAGGACAAGGAAGCAAAAGCGGCACTACAGGGCTTCCAATTTCAAATATTCTTTATTTCACCAGTGCTAACAAGGGACAGCCTACGCGTTTCGGTGCTTGCCTTCCACAGGACCATATATATATATATATATATATATTCACTGAAAAAACCATAGGTTTCAGGCACGTTATAGTTAGAAATTAGCATTTAAAAAACCTTAGAAATTCACTGAAAAAACCATAGGTTTCAGGGGCGTTATAGTTAGTTAGACATTTCACTCGTACAAAACCATAGAAATTCCCCCGTTATAGTTAGTTCAGCTAACTATAACTCGCGCGCCCGCAATGCACTGCTGATGACGTCACATATTACATCACTCATGACATGGTCAGTGACATCACTGATGACATCTCAAATGACATCACTGATGACATCACTGATGACATCATCCTTGTGATAGAGTGGCAGACCTCCTCTCACCCTAATATAACCTTTGATACACACACTCAAAAATACAAACTAACATTTTCAAAACAATGGACATACCAATACCAGTTACAACACACCTATTCAGTAATTCCAAGATCTACACACACATCCACTCATTCACCAACAGTCCCTATACAGTCACTCATACATGTACTCACTCATCATATGTACTCATACACCTATACATCCTGTTACACACCGCCACTCATCCATAGAGTTACTCACACACATAGTCACACATGCAAACAAAGTATCAAACATCCATTTACTTGCATATACAGTTATACACACACTACCACACTTACTTCTACAGAAACTTACACATACTTACTCTCTTAAACAATCACTTATAGAAACACCTACTTATTTGTACAGGAACTCTTCCAATCTCTCACTCTCACATATACTCACTTATATACACCAATACTCACATATACTAGTTTAAAACATATGTAGTTACTCATAAAGACACTATTGAGACAGTCATTCACTCACTAACACACCCATACACATACTCATCCACCTATACAGTCCTGCACACATGCTGTCTTCAACACATACAAACAGTGAGTCACTCATTCATGCATCTATGCACTAAGTAATACCCCCACCGAACCATACAGACACTCAGACACTCATACTGATACTCAAAAAACCAACTAATAACCCATATAGACACTCATGTAGCTACTCACCAACCCATGCAGCCACTTATACACAAAGTGAGAGACTGATACAGATATTTTCATATTTAAACATTACTCACTAACCCATGTATTCACTAAGATACACTTAGTCAGTTATACAATCAATTTTACAAAACAAAATCATCCATTTAGACACTTATATACCCATTTATTCTTCCATCGACCTTGAGATATACATATATAAAACATATTTAATTTTCAGAAAACACACATTCACTGGATGATGTCATCAGTGATGTCATTTGAGATGTCATGAGTGATGTCATGAGTGATGTCACTGACCATGTCATGAGTGATGTAATATGTGACGTCATCAGCAGTGCATTGCGGGTGACGCGAGTTATAGTTAGCTGAACTAACTATAACGGGGAATTTCTATGGTTTTGTACAAGTGAAATGTCCAACTAACTATAACGCCCCTGAAACCTATGGTTTTTTCAGTGAATTTCTAAGGATTTTTAAATGCTAATTTCGAACTATAACGTGCCTGAAACCTATGGTTTTTTCAGTGAATATATATATATTTATTATACTATGTATACATGTGAAAATGTCTCGGTCCCCTGTTTGCCTCGGTGGCACGGAAAAAATGGGTGGAACGGACGTCAGCACGCCGACGAGGTTCTCTTATGGCTCCGATGACGTCATACGGTGTCGCGAGCGGAGCCGTGCTATTATGACGTCCTCGTTGACGTGGGAGAGCTAGGAAAGAATTTCCGTGGAATGCTGGTGCAGGGGATATTCACCTAAGTGTTCAGGCTAGTCCTTTGGGAGCAACTGTTTATGTTGCCACTCCAGAAACCGAAACCAGTGATCCGAGGGCAGAGGCCCTGCAGATGGCACACGGGGTGGGGTGCCCAGTCGTGTGCACCGGCGGGGCAGCGAAGTGACAAGCACCACAACCCACAAAAAAGGTAACGAGGGCACTCAATAACACAGGATCTTCTCTTTGTATCTGGCAGGAACAACTAAGTTAAAATGCCCTAGTACCAAAATGTAGAATTAGTGCTACAACGGTCTTCAAGAGGACCTGCGATGCCGCTTCTGCCTCCCGTACCCTGGAGGTGGCACATGGGTCACGCGGTACGGTCATACTGCGGTGGGACGCACACTCGTTGACCTCTCATGGCACTGCTCCACACTTCAGGGAGGACGCTTTCCATTAGCTATGTTTTCTGATGACATGTCGCGCCGGCCCGTCCAACAACAGAACTCCTTTAGATCCAAACAGACTCTTCCACTCTCTCACCGGAAGTGAAACCAGGCCACGCGGACACTTTCACAATACAACAGCCGGGAATGCACTTTTCGGTAAAAAACACATTCCTTCCTCCTAATTAATCAAATAAACGTCTCACTGAAGAACAGGGGCCAGCTTCGATCGGTAAACAGCCGTTACAACGACTTTTTACTTTGCAATACCATTACAACGCATGCATTACCACGCATGCGTTGTACATCACGAAGTCATTACTACGCATTTTTAGAACGCATGGTCATTTACCACGCATGCCTTTACAACAAATTTTGTTGTAAAGGTATGTATGGTAAATGACCATGCGTTCTAAAAAACATGTAGACGATCCATGTCGCTGTAAGGAAACAGAGGCTGTTCCGTTTCCTCACAACGACGTGCACCGCCCCTCAGAGACGACGTGAAGCAGGAACCACGAGGAGAGAGGAACCACGAGGAGTGAGAGGTAAGGGGGATTGGGCATGGGGTGGGGGTTTCTTTTCTAGGGTTTAGGGTAGTGCAGTGGTGTTTGGGTGGTTTAGGGGTCGTGCTGGGGGTAGTGTTTTAGGGTTTAGGGTAGTGCAGTGGTGTTTGGGTAGTGTAGGGGGTCGTGCTGGGGGTAGTGTTTTAGGGTTTAGGGTAGTGCAGTAGTGTAGGGGGTCGTACTGGGGGTAGTGTTTTAGGCTTTAGTGCAGTGGTGTATGGGTAGTGTAGGGGGTCGTGCTGGGTTAGTGTTTTAGGGTTTAGGGTAGTGCAGTGGTGTTTGTGTAGTGTAGGGGGTCATGCTGGGGGTAGTGTTTTATGGTTTAGGGTAGTGCAGTGGTGTTTGGGTAGTGTAGGGAGTCGTGCTGGGGGTAGTGTTTTAGGGTTTAGGGTAGTGCAGTGGTGTTTGTGTAGTGTAGGGGTTGTGCTGGGGGTAGTGTTTTAGGGTTTATGTTAGTGGAGTGGTGTTTGGGTAGTGTAGGGGGTAGTGCTGGGGTAGTGTTTTAGGGTTTAGGGTAGTGCAGTGGTGTTTGTGTAGTGTAGGGGGTAGTGCTGGGGGTAGTGTTTTAAGGTTTAGGGTAGTGCAGTGGTGTTTGGGTAGTGTAGGGGTTCATGCTGGGGGTAGTGTTTTAGGGTTTAGGGTATGGCAGTGGTGTTTGGGTAGTGTAGGGGCTCGTGCTGGGGGTCGATTTAGGGTTTAGGGTAGTGCAGTGGTGTTTGTGTAGTGTAGGGGGTCATGCTGTGGGTAGTGTTTTAGGTTTTAGGGTAGTGCAGTTGTGTTTGTGTAGTGTACGGGGTCGTGTTTTAGGGTATAGGGTAGTGCAGTGGTGTTTGGGTAGTGTAGGGGGTCATGCTGGAGTTAGTGTTTTAGGGTTTAGGGTAGTGCAGTGGTGTTTGGGTAGTGTAGGGGGTCGTGCTGGGGGTAGTGTTTTAGGGTTTAGGGTAGTGCAGTGGTGTTTGTGTAGTGTGGGAGGTCATGCTGGGGGTAGATTTAGGGTTTAGTGCAGTGGTGTTTAGGTAGTGTAGGGAGTCGTGCTGGGGGTAGTGTTTTAGGGTTTAGGGTAGTGCAGTGGTGTTTGGGTAGTGTAGGGGGTCGTGCTGGGGTAGTGTTTTAGGGTTTAGGGTAGTGCAGTGGTGTTTGTAGTGTAGGGGGTCATGCTGGGGGTAGTGTTTTAGGGTTTAGGGTAGTGCAATGGTGTTTGTGTAGTGTAGGGGTAGTGTTTTAGGGTTTAGGGTAGTGCAGTGGTGTTTGTGTACTGTAGGGGGTCGTGCTGGGTTCTAGTGTTTTAGGGTTTAGGGTAGTGCAGTGGTATTTGTGTAGTGTAGGGGTAGATTTAGGGTTTAGGGTAGTGCAGTGGTGTTTGGGTAGTGTAGGGGGTCGTGCTGGGGGTAGTGTTTTTGAGTTTAGGGTAGTGCAGTTGTGTTTGGGTAGTGAAGGGGGTCGTGCTGGGGGTAGTGTTTTAGGGTTTAGGGTAGTGCAGTGGTGTTTGGGTAGTGTAGGGGTCAACCAACATGAATTTGTCCTTGTGTGATGTAACCAATGCTCATGTGAAGCACTCCAATACCTGACCAGTCTGCACTATATAAAACTGCAAAAAAACAAAAAATAAAAAGTGTTTTGCACACTTCTGTCATTGAGCTATACGTGGGCTACCTCTGGGTAATATTTGTGCTACATATGGGCTCCTTTTTCTCTGGTGGCCATCTTGGGAGACTTATTTGTTATGAAGTTTCCTAATTTCCTCATTTACTACAGTCTCCTCAGTAGGAAATGCTTTCAGTTTTACTTTGATTCCATCAAGAAGGCATTCAGATGTGTCACACATTTGCCATAAATTCAGAATGTTAGCACTCTAGTTGTTCATTAGATCACTGTAGTAAAGCTACTGCTCACCAAGGAGTTAACTGGAAGTCTACTGCTGGTATTGAAAGTGATTGTTTCAGTCTGCATGTCAGAATTTTCTAATGAAATAGAAGAGGATTTGGGATCTCACTTAAAACATGCCCTAAATTTTCTTTTTGCAGCACTAACCATAATTTCTATGGCAAAATGAACCCCCTCATTTTGTTCCTTTTAAATTAAATGTTTTAAGTGTTACCAGTTTATTCCAATCAAGATGGCTTCAGGTGTGCCATACTTTTGTCATAAGTAAGGCTGTTAGCACTCTAGTTGTTCTTTAGAACACTCTGGGAAGCTGCAGTAGAACACAAAGGAATCAACTGACAGTCTCTGCCATTGTTGGATGTACATGTTTTACTGAGAATGTCAGACTTCATTCTCACATGACTGAGAAAGATAATGTGAATTTACAGAAAATATGCTCTCATTTTAGCTTCTGGAGCACCTTCCAAAACTGTATGGGACAAGCATGTGAAAATAGTTTTCTCTCAAACATGATTCATGATATCCCAGCAGAAGGTTTTTCACAGGGTAAAATCACCTTAGAACACACCACAATTCCTGAAATTAGTATGGTACCATCAACAAATGAATTCTAATGTAACTAAAGTCTGTTATCACCCTTTATAGTTCTCCTTTTGGTAACCCTCAAAATCTTCGATTCACTACAATGCATTTCAATGGGGTACTATCATTTATATTGGTCCCAAGATGGCTGCCAGCAATTCCAGGATGAAGTGCTGACAGCCAATCAGATCTCACGATGACGTGTGATTAGGCTCCGCCCAGATATGTGTTTTTACTTTTGATTTTCTCAGCAACTACTGAACGGATTTACACCATTTAACAAAAGGGTTCTTTCTGAACCAAGAACTACCTCTTTGCCAAATTTGGTGTAATTCCGTTCAGCAGTTCGGGCTGTTGCCTTGCATAAAGTTTCCTATGGGAAATTAATTTTTTGACTCTTATTTTTTTAATTTCTCCGTAACTACTGAACGGATTTACACCATTTAACAAAAAGGGTTCTTTCTGAACCAAGAACTACCTCTTTGCCAAATTTTGTGTAATTCCGTTCAGCAGTTCGAGCTGTAGCCGTGGCTAAAGTTTCCTATGGGAAAATGAATGGGGAAAACACGTTTTGGGACTCCCCTTTTTCTCGGCCCCGCTTGACGAATCACCCCGAAACTTTCAGGGTAGGAGCGGGCCATAAAGTTTGAAAATTTCGCGAAGATTCGTCAACCGACGCAAGAGTTATTTCAAATAGAATGTTGCGGATTTCCTATGGAAAATAGGTCCTAACTATAACTATCTACTGGCGACCGCCAGTAGATAATATATATATATATATATATATATATATATATATATATATATATATATATATATATATATATATATATATATATTCATTTACAAAACCATAGGTTAAAGGGACGTTTTAGTTAGGTGAAAATGTTGGTTTTAAGCAAACAAAACCATTGAAATTCACCAGTTACAGTTGTCTCGGGTAGCTATAACTTGTGCTCTAAAGTAACTATAACTTGTACCCCCACAATGCACAGTGTTGTCCTCAGTGATGTCATTGCAGATCTTGCAGTTATGTTATAATAATGTCATCGAGCAGGTCATGCGTGATGTAATATGGGAAGTAATTTGCACTGCATGGCGAGGGCGGGAACTTTAGGGCCCAAGTTAAAGTTACTTGAGATAACTATAACTAGTGTATTTCAGTGGTTTTGTTTGTTTGAAATGGTATGTTTTAACTGACATTTTCAACTAGCTATAACGTCCTTTTAACCTTTGATTTTTTCAGTGAATTTCTAAGGTTTTTTGAAATTTAAATTAACATATTACAATTCCTAACTATTATGTAACTTTAACCTTTGTTTTTTCAGTGGACTTCTATTTTTTTTCTAGCATAAAGTAAGATGTTGATCACTGTGCACGGCATGGTGTTGGGTGCAGACCCCCTCGCCCAGCCCCCCGATGCACGGCGCCCTACCCCTCTCTGGTGCCCAACCCACTGCTGCACACAGCCTGTCCCTGTGCCCAACCTCCGCAGGCTGACTATGTAATGTTACGATATAAAGGGTGTTATTTCAAGTAGGGCAGACTTACTTTATCAAAGGGTCAGAGTAACAAAATATAATAAATGGCCCTATTGGCTTTAATAAGGGGTCAGCATATTGACATATATAAATCAGACCTTTTGTCTTTGTCAAAAATCACCAGTAATTATAATCAAATATATATTTCATTATTTTACACATTGCAATGTTTAATAAAAGTGATTGTTATTAAACATGCTTAATAAAGTGTTATTAAAAAAAAACTTCAACAAGTCTTTGCGTCTTCCTTTAACATTTTTACAGACCTCAAAATGCAGCCATAGACACAATCACAAGGGGGTCCTGCACTCCAGCTGAAGTCCATAGCGCTCCAGCTCAGAGTGTTTTTTTTATGTTGCTGGGGGGGCTGCTGCTCTCCTTGCAGCCCCCCATAACATACAAAAATGCTTGTTGGTTCTCCTGCACCTTCTAGGGGATCATTAGGGATGTTATCAATCTAGTCATTGAACATGTCATAAATGATCTAATATGTGAGGGTATAAGCAGTGCATAGCGAGGGCACGTTTTATAGTTACTCTAGGGTCCAAGCTATATCAGTGAATTTCTACATTTTATATTCATTTAAAGTAATATACTATTACCATACCTAAATATAACATCACTTTAACCTATAATTTGTTTAATGAATTTTCAGGCTTTTATCATAGAGTACTATTTTATTAGTACCTACCCCCACGGGCGCCCAGCCTGCCATCGTGCACGGCCATTCGGACGCACGCAGTGTAGGGCTGGGCTCTGAGCCTGTATTTGCGAATTCTATACCTACCATGGATCTCATAAATCTTTCTGGAATCATAAATCCTGCACAGAAATCGCAAATCCATGAAAAAATGTGTTAAAAAATATTTGGTGCTCAATAGCTGGTCTTGGCCTGGCATTCAGCTGTGTGCAGGGGGGACCTGGCCGTCTGTGGAGAGTTTGGTGCAGGACTTGGCCGAAAGACCAGGCACTGCAGCCAACCCCCATTGTGCACCATCAAAGGCTGTTTATAAAAGGAATTTTGTGCTCTACAGTGGTACTTGCCCAGCCCTTACTGAGCAGGGTCTTCAGCTGTGTGTAGTGGGGTTTGACCACCCACTTTGCATTGTGGGCAGGACGTCTTCCAGTAGGCAAGGTGCTCTGGCCAACCCGTGCTGTGCATGACTGAAGGCTATGTGCAGCAGGGATTGGCCTTTCGGGATGGCTTGGGTGCAGGACCTGGCAAAAGGTCAGACCTGGCGGCCAACCTCCATCTGCATTTTACTGAAGGCTGTGGTTGGCTGGTAAATGATCATGAAAAAACAGCAGTTCCCTGAAAACAACAAAGTATAAAGTGAAGTTATAGATAGCTTTGGTTATAAGACTTTAACTTAGGTTTTAAGAAGCACACTTAAAGTGCAGGTATGGTTACAAAACAAAGCCTAAAAACACTGAAATTCGCCAGGTATAGTTACGTTAACTAACAGTAAGCCATGCCCCATCATGCACTACTTATGCCTGACATATTACATCACTCATGACATGTTACATTTTTATGATTTATATTACATAATTTATGAGAGCTCTAATGACATAATTGATGGCATTGCTTATGATATGCAGTGGTACCAGTACTTGTGTGTGTGTGTGTGTTTATGATACACTATACCTACTATATATGTGTGTGTGTGCATAATTTTAATTAAATGTTTGACCTGTGAAATCGTTTACAAACAACTTCATTGCTTATTTACCTATTTTTAGATGTTTGCTTCCATTAAATGTGTATTTTCCCTTTTTTCCAATGGGTAGCTTATTTTCTAATGAAAAGCACGCCTAATGTCTCACAATTTGGAATTCTGCACAGTTTAATTGTAAATATATCCAAGTGACCAGCATTTCACCTGTGTAAAGTAATAAACAAATGTCAACGTTAAACTTGTTCAAACGTATTCTCTTACCAGATCTCCTTGTATAAACTTTTATTTAGATTATATTTAACTGACTTTCTTCTTGAGCTATGACAGCGAGGTTCGTGTGTTTGCCAGACGTTCTCAAAATGGTTGCCAAGCTGTAAAATGGCTGCCAAGATTTTCAAACATTCAAACACAGAACAGCTTCAAATGTTGACCAGCTTCTGCGGACTCAACAGTCGGTCATTCAAAAAGAGGAGGATGCGAGACTTGGCATGAACTTCTTGGCCCAGGGCTTTCTATTGTCATCCAAAGATTCAAGACGTCCCAGTATTTATCACTACTTGGCAGGAAAGGAGAGTAGAACATCACGGATGCAAACATTACTCTACTAGAACAAGTGTTTTGCATTTGCGGACATACTTATTGAAAATTAAGACTACATTTGTAAGTGAAGTTGTAGAGTTCTCCATAATTTAGAGTTGTGTGTTTGCTTCATCTATTGAATCATGTACATAAAGCAAATAACAAAGTATTGGGTCCTATTCACAAAGTCATTTTGGAGTATGCAAAGTATTACTATTGTGGTGCTCTTTTATATACTCTTACATGCCTTTGTGAAATGGCCCTAAAACACTAAAATGGGTTTTAAGTGGTAATATTGTGTGAGTATTCAAATACAAATTGTACAAAAAGAAAGGATTGTGTCCTATTTGCACTTTTGATAATAGGAAGTTGGATGTTACAGGGCCAGCTAACAAAACATGTAGGAGTGCCTAAAACAGTACTCCTTTAGTACTACTTCACTTTCTATTAAATGTTTTTCTGAATATTCCACAGTGCACAGCAGAAATTTTTGGCTGCTCGGCTCCTTAGCAGATTGACATAAAATGAGAAGAGTGAATCAACACATGCCAAAGTTAGTGCTAATTAGGATTGTAACCCTGACTGAAATGCCAAATGCAGTGCCCAACTTTTCAGGGACTTGGCAAAGAATCAGGGGGAATTTCTACACGGTACGCAGTATGGACAGCTGATTTGAATGTGGTTTTGTAAGGTGGAGAAGTTGCTACTTCTGGAAATGTTTCATATTATGATGTTTTTACATCACACTTTCAGTCTTCAAATCAGTGACGAGAGCAGATTACAGGATATTTTTTTTAAACTGTGATTACAGGATATTTTTTTAAACTGATAACCAGTAGTTCTTATCGTTCATAGAATGCTTGAATACCAATACATGTTTGTTATATGTGTTTTTGTGCCTCAGCCCTGACTGGAAAAGGGCAGAATGTCTCTCAGCATAAGATCCGGCAGTTTAAGCCAGGGTTTGGAAATGAACTAGATTCTGAGACTTCCATGAGTAATTGGAGTTTTGTAAATATGAAATTGTAGGCTAAGCCTACCTACCAACTGGCAAAGATACTCTTACCTTACATTTACGTTTTCTTACACCAAACCCGCATAGTCAAACTCTGTTCCCTGCCACATGTCCTGGAACGAGTCTGTTATGCTCAAGTGCAGTAACACATGCACAAAACAGCAGCATGTTTACTTGCCCCTAATTTTAATGGAGAGAGTTTTTCAATAAACTTGCACATGTGCTCACCTTGTCAGTGGCTGCGTTCTTCTAAGGAAGAACCTCTAGAATTCTGCAGCATTGGAGGACTAGATTATGTGGAATGGTTGACAGTATTATGTGGTAAGAAATGTCAAAGTATGTATCATAATGTGTCAGATCAGAATCTGAATAACTGAATGAATGAACTGATTTGTGAAGCGCAAACAGCTGCCTCCAAGAGCGTCCTGGATAGCATCCAGTGTATGACATCTGTGGCAATATTATTTATTATGTCATTTTAGCAACTATTAATACTGTCTGAGCTAATTTGAATTTTACTAGTGCTAGTTTACATTTTTCTACATTTTTCTATAACAGTCATCCGTGTCTCTAAACGTTAGCGGCTGAGATGTTCTTGCGTCCACTTTTTATTCCCTCGGCTGCCACAGAAGAAAATACAATTAGCGCACCAAAACGTTTGATTGGGCATACTGCCGCAACCTGTGAGCGGCGCTTGCCTCGGCGTTAGAAACATTGCTCATCTCGTCACATCTTCAAACGTTCTCTTCCCTCCCACGCCTACATCACGGCATCCCATCAGGCAATGGCTGCCAGAATTGCCTCCCCATTTCCAGATATCACTTTGTGAAATATTTTAACATAAAACTGTTTTCATTAAACATTTGTTTTTGCATTTTCTCCTATTTGTTGAAGTGATGTGTTTCTAGAGGTCTTTTTTCCATTCCGGTTAAGCACTTAGGCCCTAATTAGAGTCTGGCGATCCGAGGACCGCCAGACTTGCAGGGTCGCGGTGCTGGCGGTCCAGCCACCACAGCACTGGCAGTCTGACCGCCCCATTATCAGTTGGGCAGTCGGACCACCTTGGGACCACCGATGCCACCAGAGAACCGAAGCTCCCTGGAGGTGGTGTGGCGGTGAGGAGGCCGCAATATGCTTGGCGGGACTGTTGCGGTCCCGCCAAGCATATTACGACTTTCCTCTCCAGCAAGGTTTACATGGAGGTTCTTCCTCTAGCAAACCCTGAGGAGAGGAAACAAACATACTATGCTTGTGGATGAACAAAGGGGGACATAACGTGCCCCCCCTGTGTGCATACACAACAGTTCCTGACCGGCATGTACTTTAGAGTCCATGCCATGACGGAACCTTGGGATGCATTCCCATTGCGGTCCCTTTTTTAAAGGCAATGCCGCCTTTGAGTGAGGCACCGCCCTGGGACCGCCACGCTGCCCTCCAGACCATTTTAAGTCGTAATCTGGCGGGCAGGCGCCGGCGAGTCTCGGCGGTGCAGGGGTGCTGCAGTGGCATACCGTCCGCACCACCAAAACACATAATTGGGCCCTTATTGTCTTTGATTTCCAGTCCTTGAGTATTGTCCCCCTCCCTGGTAACGAGTGAAGAGTAAGGAAACGACCTCAGCCGTTTTTAAAGCTTTTTCTGGCTTGGGGCTAGGATCAGCGATGTTAATATATTTTCCAGCAAAACGATTGTGATTTTCCTGTATTTTTTTTAATGTGAGTGTTTAAAGACAATCTTTTTAAGTCATGCCACTTTTTCAATCAGCAGTCAAATGCCACAAATCTGTGTACCTCCTTCCAACCCCTGCATTCACAGTCCCACTATCCTGGAAAAAAATGCATTTGATCAACCCTTCCCCATATTTAAGGTTTAACTTTTACACTTGTTGACCATCTGTTGGCATCGTACTTGAGCACTTACAGCAGGGTCATGTGGGCACCTCAGGTCTATATTTTGCCTCCATTCTTTTACCCCTCCACGTCTTTGGGCAAAGGTTTTTTCGAGTCTTTTTATTCTATATGACTAAATTAACGTGTTTCCCTCACAGTCAATTTGATTTATTTAACAGATTTCCATCTGTAAATCATGCCTAACAAAACTCACAATTTACTCTGCTGCCCCATTTTGTCCCAAAATTACTGTCATAATTCCATAATAATATTACAAGCTTGTTTATAAAGTCAAAACTTGTTAAAGTGCTACAAAGAACACCCTACATAAATTGCAACAAGATGTTAACAAGATTCTTTGTTCTAAACCTAGCATTCCCCATTCGATGAATTCTATTGGGTCCCAAGCCCAGTACCTAATGGAGATAAAATGTCCCAGTACCTGCCTATTGCTACACCAATGAAGTCCCCTATTGCAGATGCAGTATAAATACATTAAAAAAATATTCCATTGGTGATTGTATTTACTGACTTATCTTTGAACTTCTCTTGTCAAAGTCAATACATTCTGCTTGGACTGCATCTTGCTCTTTGATGTCAAAAGGAAGCCTTGCACTTTGGCACTCATTGACAAACCTCTGTTAAGCCTTCAAAATTTAATTGCTTTCCAATTACTCACTGTGCTTTTTAGAGTGTTTTCTTGATGTTGTGCTTTTCTGGGGCATAATATCTGAATGTATGTTACGGGACTCATTTAGCTCGGCCTGGTTAGCGGGGGCAATGGCCTCAGCATCCCTGGGAGTGGGTCGCTCATCCTATTTAATTTAACAGTGTGGCAGTTGCTGTAAAGGCAGATGAGTTTACCAGTTAGGCACCATGTTGTTTAAGCCCTGTTTGGCAAACTTTTATTTTTTCACGAACAAACTCCCAAAACTGAAGTCACTTTTTGAAAGCCAAAAAGCAAAGGCCTTGACACCAATGGTGTGTATAGCCTGCATATTAGAGACATTATTTGATTTCCCTACCTGCAAGTGCCTTGTGTGGAAATCAAGTGACCGTTTCCTCGCTCTAAGCAAGTCAGGGTGACTGTACCTATGACTTAAGGTCCTGTGGCAGATGGACAGTTCCCCACCTCTAAATTAGGGGGCTAGAGTTTGACAGGGTGGGTCAGTCACAGACTCTGGTGAACCAGATCCTCAGGCAAACTCTAAATGACCCCAATCTCTTGATTCTGACTGCATTAACAAGACATCAGATGTTATATCACATATTGTTGGCATCTTAGTTTATGGAGAACATAAACAATATGGCAATAGTGGCACCACTGTGCAGCCAGGTCTATTGCTTCTTTCACAAGAGAGGTGCATGCTCCCTGTGGTACGACTGCGATCAAACCTCCTATACCTCAATTATATTTAATCCAGCGAAGGTAAAGCAGCTCAAATATCCAATGATGTAGTATCTTATTCGAACAAACGTCCATCAACAAAGTTCATTCAGGGATGGTCAGGAGAAACTCCACAGTCAGTTCATTAAAAGGAACGATTGTCTAGACCAGAGAAATTTTCAATCTCTTTATTCTTGCGTCTTCTTTTAGTTTCCCAACATTCATAATTTGTTACAGTATTCAATAAACACGACAATCGCCTAACCAATGCGTTTCGTCCCGCCATGGGACTTCATCAGGGCCTATAAAAATATATACAAACAAGATTTTATTTACAATAAAAAACCTTTAAAAATCATACATTTAAGTTCAAAAATCATCAGCCAATAGAGCGAGTCATCCTCATTTTTACATTGAACAGCAGTGGTTTTGTAGAACTCCTGACTATCACCATTTAACAGTAATACCATATTATTTGTTTTCTATTGAAATCCATTGCCATATATCTATCCATTCAAAACAAAATCAACTCCATCATAGTGACCAATGTCCACTTTAAGCTAATTATTGCCAAAGTGTTCATACCATAAAACTATTACATTATTGCTAATACAAAAAAATCTCCATTAAACATTGTTACTTGCAATCATTAATGTTGAAGTCTCAATTAAGATACAGTTTTCCATATATTCATATATTATTCATTTTTCCAGACGGTCAATGAATGACTCAAGTTTGACACATTATTACAAATAACCCCCTTTCATCAGCATGTACATGATTGCAGAAAAACCCACGAAATGTGTCTGGTATTTATCAGAACCCATTAACCTAAACAATCTTTCATATTCCATTACCCATTCACATATGTCCATTTTCTGTTCAATGACGTCTTTGAATTATTTCAAAACAAAATCACCCCAAATCAATGAACAAAAGCAATCACCCATTCAGTTTCTCCCTTTATGTCGGTAAAAAATGTCTTATCGCAAGCAATGCGCATGTGCATGTTTGCAGAAAACGCCCTCTAAATATGTGTGATATTCGTCATGACCATTCATTGTAACAGTCTCCCATATTTCATTACCCAATCTAGTAAATCCCTTTTCCATTCAATGATCTCATTAAATTATTTCAGAACAAAACCATGCCATATCAATAAACCAAAACAATCACCCATTCAGTTTCTCCCCTTATATCAGTGAAAATTCATCTCATCCATCGCAAACGATCAACCATTCAGAGGTCCCCTTCTCAGTTAACCATCACTCCCATAATCACAAGCACAATGTAACAAAATCACTCCATCTGAACAGCCGTCTCTCTCATCCCACCTAATTTCACAATACTGGTTCTAAAATAACCAAACACTGCAATCATATCAATCCACTTACCAATATCCATTCCTTGTTAAGCACTTTGGTGTACTCGCTCACTAAACGGACAGCAACAACATAATTTCTCCAACCGCGCCTTTTATAAAAGAGCAAGCCCTCCATGTTGGGCAGATGTGCCCCTTCCTCAATTCACCCATTTCACGCTCTCTAATCTCTCGCCATCTTAAAGTGTCTTTCCTTCCACCGCACATTAACTCCTTAACTCTTTCTGATCAATTCTCATCCAAAACACAATATTTCTTTTATATTATTAAATTAAACAAAAACACTAACTTTAATCTATCATCATTTACAAACATTTATTTTTTATCTATTTGTTTATCAAGGAAAGTCTTCCTGTTTCAAACCGCCATTCCTGTTAAATTACCCAGCACCACCATATTGGAACGGGTGAACCATTGCTCAAATCACTGATCCTTCCAATCAATCAAAATATTCTACAACCTACAAACAAACATCCATTCTTTATTAAAAACCTCCACATATTCGCTCACTAATCCGGGAACAACGCCGAAAATCCTCCAGACCGTACTCTCAAATAGATCTTCATTGTGCACTCACTATTTCTTTTATATCAGTAAATCAAATGTGACACTAGTAATAATTAATCATCATTTAAAACTGTTCATTCATCCAATAATTAATCATTTGTAACCATTCATTCGTCTACTATTTATCATAAAAAACACTCCTATTTCAAACTGTCATTCCTGACACCACCATCCTAAAACTAAGAAAGCTTTTCTCTTACCAATCAATCATTTGAATCACTATAATAAATTATTTCCAAAACTAACAATACTTCAAACCAGATCACTAGATACAACCATATTCCAATATGTGAACCTTTCTTTCAGGCCAAAGCTCCTTTGAATGAATTAATATGTATGTACCTGTTCAGCAGAATAAAAAACACTCACACACAAACATTCCCATCTTTCCCAATCATATCAATCCCATCCACTCACATTATCTCACACAAACCTTTTATTTCTCTATTTTTTTTATCACTGTTTGACTTACCACCATATTAAGAAAATTTGACTAAGTGAATGAATTAAAGAGCCGAGTTCTTCAATTTTAACAACCTGTTCAGCTGATGCAGACAGTCATCAAACCACCACTATGTAGCCACTTAAGTACTAGGGCAACATGGTCTCATCCTCAGCAGAGCCAGCACCAGTGATGCTGAGGACGACACAATCTTGTACTTGGCACTCAAAAGGGTTAAAGGTTCTAAACAAGACATACAATTTCAGCATACAACTGTAGAATAACTCTGTGCTAAGTTATCTTGCATTCTCAAGTATTAATAGTACTTTTCAGAGGCCAAATAATGGGACACTTGCAGTGAATTCAGTCATCTTGCCACAGTACATCTGGCCCAGCACCATCATCCTCCTCAATACATATAAAAGTTATTTTGTAGCCCAGTAGCTCAATGTCTAAATCAGCCAAAGTCAAGATCTGCAAATGTCCTTGATTTGACTTACAGATGGAATCTGCCATCCCTTCAAATGGATAAGGTCCAGGTTAATTTACATAATTTGTAAAGGGCAATGATGTCCAATGAGATGGTTTATGGTGCTAGACCTCAAGAGATGGAACAAACAGAAAATGTTTCTCTGAGAATTACATCAGAATCCAACATGTTTTAAATGAGATAAAATATGCGACACAGTCTCATTGCAGGATTGAGTAGAATTCCAGAACTGAAGAAACGATATCCTCCTTTTTGTTGTCTTGTTGAAGTGGGTCTGAGTGAGAGGTTTACTAAAAGTGGGTCTCAAGGAATATGTACGCAGGCACCTTAATCATTTAATTTTAAAATCACTCAGGTAGGTCAACAAATAGCCCTAAAAGCTATACATATACTTGTAAGAAAAGATCTCTGGGAGACGAGAATCAATTGGAGGGCAACCAGTGAATAGCATATGTGCTCACACTCACTACAATGCCCAGATTAGGTGGGCAGACACATTTTGAGTGTGCAGCAATTTCTGCATTTGGTACCTTTGGAGAGACGAGTATAAGCTATCCTCATAGTCCAATAAGCTATCCTCATAGTCCAACTTAGACGCAATGACTGTATGAACAGTCAGAAAATTTGAGAATCCTCAATTGAGTATTTCCACAGTGAAAAGCTGAGCTAAAGCTCCATCCTTAATTAGAGGAACCATCTATAGCTAGCCTTCAACAGAAGTCACATGGGTCCTCCAATTTGGCACAGGGATTTGAAATGCCACAACTACATCTGCCCAGAGCATGTGTGCCAAATATGAACATGTTCTCCAAAGGGGATCACTTCACCCTTGAATGTTTTAGGTTTCAGCCAGCAAGGCTACATCTAGCAATACTGGAATGATCCTATATCCAGGTGGAACATTAACTTAGTATCATAGGAATCTGTTGGAAAAGGAGTCTACGCTAATCCAAAAGAATGGACCAGGGAAGAAGAGGGTCCATGGAGAACCCAACATGTGCGAGGTCTAAACTGAAAGAGAATGAAGGAACAGTAATACTGTAGCTTCTTTTGTAGAGAAAGAATGTATCCCAGGTTAGAGGAAACCCTCCTAGACCAACTTGATAAAGTCAGTTGTTAGAAATGGGGGTTTCTAGTTGGCAGAGGTATGTACCTTTATCCTAGTCAAAGGGAATACACACTTTAGATAACCCCTGCTCACCCCCATGGTAGCTTGGCACAAGCAGAAAGGCTTATCCCAGAAGCAATGTGTAAAGTATTTGTACTCACTACACACAGTAACACAGTGAAAACACCACAAATGGACACCACACCAGTTTAGAAAAATAAAATATCTTTATCTAAACCAAACAAGACCAATATGCAAAAATTCAACATACATAGATCAAAATAGCACTTAAAAACAGTTATTTCCAAAAGAAAGCTTGTAGGAAACAAATAGCCCCACCTGGGGCTATTACAACGCTGTGACAGGCATAAATCCAAAGAACGGCGCCGACTGCGAGGTGAGCAGTGTCGGGCATGGAGTCACACGACCCCCAAACAACAGTACCTTGGAAACAAAGTCTATGGACGATGCACAGTGTCGTGGAGGTGAGATGGTGTCGAGGTCGAGACTGGTTCCCTTGTTGCCACGAGGGAGATGAGGCATTGTGTCTGCGAGTGGGCGATGTGTCGTGTCCAGGACAGGGGAAGTCGGCGGTGAGGCGTCCGTTCCGGTGAGGCAATGCGAAGTTCAAGAGTTTGTGAAGTCACCCTCGTCGGTTATCGGGTCCGCAATAACGGAATGCAGACGCTGGCGGTAACAGCGTCAGTGCGAGCGCTGGTGTCGGGAAGGCCGATAACTGCAGGCGTTGAAGGGCGTTGGAGCTGCGGTGCAGACGGGCGGTGCATTGTGCACTTCACAAGCAGTGCCCCAGGCCTCTGTGCAGGTTGCAGCATCACTGGCAGCGTCAGAGTTGTTTTTCTTGCTTTCTTTAAGTTTCTTCCAGCTCCCAACAGCAGGAAGAACCTCCAGAGGCCCAGAACTGGAACAGGCACCCCCTGGCATGTCAGAACTTCCAGTAGTGGAGCTCAGGGGAGCTGGTGGTGAAGTCTTTGTGTCCCTGAGTCTTCAGAACAGGAGGCCAGAACACAAGCCCTTGGAGAGTCTTCTTCAAGCAGGTTCACAGGAAAGTTCCAGTTTTTGTCTTTTTCTTGGCAGAAGCAGCCACTGTATGCCAATCCAGCAAAGCACACATAGCAGAGGGGCAGTACTCCCCCTTACAGCTCTCCAGCTCTTCTCTTTGGCAAAGGTTCCTCTTGAGTCCAGAAGTGATCTAAATTGCTAGGGTTTAAGGTCCAATACTTAAATCCCATTTTGTCTTTGTTCCTTTTGTAGCCAGGGTCTCTGAACCCAGTCCAAACCAGTTCTATCATCTCTGGTGCAGCAGGACCAAAGGGGGTGGAGAGAGCATTGTGCAAAGGAGACACAGCCTATTCAGGTGCATGGGAAATTCCTCCCACCACTCTAAATACAGCCAATGTCTATTCAGCATATCCATGAGTCACCCAGGAAAGGCAGGACAAGGACACACCTCATTCCTCCCGGTGGCTGTCTACACTAAATGCACATCCCCAGCCCCTGTCACACCAAAACCAGACAGTCAATACACAAATAGGCAGAGGCACACAGAATGGTTAAACAAGAAAATGCCTACTTTCTAAAAGTGGCATTTTCAAACACACAATTTAAAAACCATCTTCTTAGAAAGATGTGTTATTAAATTCTGAGTTTATAGAGCCCAAACTCAATTTCTCCATCTGGTCCCAATGGAAAGTTATACTTGTAAGATGTTACAAACTAACTCCCATGTCACCCTATGGGACAGATAGCCTCTCAATAGTGAAAAACGAAATTGGCAGTATTTCACTATCAGGACATGTAAAACACACCAGCACATGTCCTACCTTTTAAGTACACTCCCATGTCACCCTATGGGACAGATAGCCTTTCAATAGTGAAAAACGAAATTGGCAGTATTTCACTATCAGGACATGTAAAACACACCAGCACATGTCCTACCTTTTAAGTACACTGCACCCTGTCCATGGGGGTACCTTGGCCTACTGAGGGGTGCCTTACATGTAAGAAAAGGGAAGGTTGGGGCCTGAAAAGTGGGTGCACTTGCCAGGTTGACATGGCAGTTACAAATTGCGCAGACAGACACTACAGTGGTAGGTCTGAGACCGATTGACAGGGCTACCTCTATGGGTGCCACAATCAGTGCCTCAGGCCCACTAGTAGCATTTGATTTACAGGCCCTGGCACACTCAGTACACTTTACTAGGATCTTACCAGTAAATCAAATATGCCAATCATGGATAACCAATCATAATAACAATTTCCCTAGGGAGTACTTGCACTTTGACACAATCTGCAGTGGCAAAGTGCCCAAAGCATCTAAGACAGCAAAAACAAAATCCAGCATAGCAACAAAAGTACAGGAGGTAGAGGCAAAAAATCAGGGCAAACCACGCCAAGGATGCCGAGTCTAACATCAGTATATAAGAGTTGATTGATCAGTAGTCTCCAATTACACATATAGATGTAATAAAATGTACGCACCCCTAGTAGCAGTATCAGATGCCATCTGAGTGATGTTAAGAAGAAAGAGCTCAGTGACGCACTGCTCAAAATCTTTGATTACCTTGGATCCAAACCGTTTTCAGAGTCAACAAATTCTTTGCAGATCTGACTCTTGACTTTACTGACTAGTTCCTCGCTACTGGATGAAATATATGGTTACCATGAAACCCAATATGCCTGACTTTATCTTTTTCCAGTAGTTAATACCCGATTTGCTTACAGGCTTATATTACTTAAGCTCCTAGTCACCAGTTAAATCATTTGGTGTAAAGAGTTTCTCCCTAAAAGTGGCTACCGCTACTGTCTCGTACTAAGAACTTGTGATCACTTCAAACATCAAAAAACAGATTTGCTTGCAGGCTCATACATTCTATCTCAGACCCCTATTCAGCATACTATTGTTTTTTTCGAGACTGGCTGCATACTCAGCCTCCATCAAAGGCATCCTTGATATGCCAGACATCCCTGTACAAATCTTGTAGTGTTGGGATATGTGGGCCCTCAGCACGGATCCTTCTGAGTCAGACAATCCTGTATAAATCCATCAGTGTCAGGACCCTGAGACTGCCTGGCACACTCTCTTGCTAAGGCATACATCCTTGTATAAATCCCTTTATGTCTGCACGCTCAGCTTCCAAGGCGCACACCCTTGGTCAGTCGAACATTCCTGTATAAATCCCTTGATGTACGGATAATTGGCCTACTTTGCATATGTCCCTACATCTGCCCACTGGCAGCACTCTATTTTGTCTTCCAATGCAGGTGTTCCCTTTATTAGCTGACAGGTCTTTACTTTATCCAAGAACAGACAAGAAACACACTTCTGTGTGATTTTCAGGCACTTTGCTGTGTCCAGTGGGGGGCATGGCTCCATTTTAGAACACCTTTGTTACGTTTGTCCAGCTTCAGTATGTACTGGACGAGATCTGTTTGACCAAGTACCACATCTCCATGACGAAAGGGAGAGCAGCTGCACTGCACACCTCAGCGGGGGTCAGTACCTTTAATGAGAGAGTACCGGCACTTCTCAGTAGCACACAGGTACTCTTGAGCAGTTAGCACCTACACTTCTTGTATTCCATTTCAACCACTGCCTCTCTGGGCACTGTACCTGAGGGGGTGAAATAAATAACAGACAACCGGAAGCAATTCCACATTTGTCTAGTACTGCACTGCTTCATTAAAAGTAGGGTTGTAAAATCGACTCATTTGTAATACGAATTGCTGTACACCAAAGCGCAGCATTGTTGCAGTGGAACCAGCATCGACGCAAATCCTCAACAGGGCTAACCCTTTAGCTTGTAAGTAAGTGTTAAGTTTTAATACTTTGTCTTTAAATATTTTGGTAGTTCGCTTTTTCCAAAGTATTCCTCTTTTTTAAAAATTAGTTTTGATATTGGCATTTACTTTATAGAGCAGCGTTGCGAACAGAGCTGCACGAACAGCTGCCATTCCTTTTATAGTTTCTTTTAATCTATGCGCCAACAAGTCCGTTTACAGAGTCTGTTTTGTTGATGGCTGCTGCGATAATAATTGTGGTGTTTCGTGGCTTGGCAAAAGCCCGGGGTCTCCTCCGAGGCATCTTGCCAACGCCTTTGATGGGGTTGAGGTGGGTTCACTGCCAGCATGACTCACTACTCTTATTTTATTTAGTGTCCTTCTGCCAAGGCCCTCGACACTTTCTATTTTCATTCTGTTGCAGGCTTTCCTTCCCACATTGTGGTTTTGTGCGCAGCCAGAAAGCAGTGCTTGCCAGCAGAGGTGAGAAAGTGGCTGGGCTTAGAAGTGCCACTGTGAGCTGTGCAGGCAGTTAGTGGTTCAGCCATTGTTTATCCGCAGCGTGCGTCACTGGCTGCAAAGGCGCGCGCATTCTGGTTAAGAGGGCTCTTGAAGTGAGTTTTTGTATCTTTTCGTTTCTTTCTCCGTCTAATGCAAAAATGAAATCAGAAAAAAATTAACACATTGATAATTCCTCAATTGCTCAGGACACTTCAGATCAGCGGGTCAATTTTTTTTATAATACTGACAGAACTAGCTTCAAGCATCTGCGAACATTTAGCAAAGAAACTGCAGAAAAGAGGGTATTTATGATGCGTGTGTGTCCATGAGAATTCATTTTAATAGCTATATTATTGGCTGGACTCTACATCACTGTGTACATACCGATACAGTACGGGAGGTAGTGCCACAGGAGCAGTCGCGGCTCCTGTAGGTAAGAGCGGTGGGGCAGGGGAAGGGAGTCGACAGACGACGGAATAGGGAAAATAAAATTAATCTTATTCAGTCGTCTGTGGACTCACTCCCCGGCCCCACCGTGCTTACCTGCAGTAGCTGGGACTGCCCAGAGTACTCTTTTACATACTCTTACATGCCTTTGTGAATCATCCCTAAAATTCCCAACTCCCTATTACCATTTTGTTCACATTTTAGATGTTTGGGGACCAATTCACAAGGGCATCTAAGAGTGTGTAAAAAAGTACCACAGAGGTTGTATTACACGAAGGACTTGATTTAGAGTTTGGCGAAAGGGACTTACTCCATCAGGGTGATGGAGTAAAGTACTCTGTCGCCCTGACGGAGCACCCACCCACTAAATTCAGAGATGTCCGTTGGCCCAGCTGACATCTCTTGCATTAACAGGAGCCACTGCCACGGCGATTCCTGTCAATGCATTGTAAGTTTGACGGACAACTCCATCGATATGACAGAGCCATATGGCGACATTTCAATGTTTTTGTTTTTGAAAATAAAAATAAAATCCCAAAGCGAGATTTTGTTTTTTAAAATAAATACCAAAAACCATGATCCCCCCCCTCCATGGGAGTTTTATCCCATGGTGTGGGGGTAATTTTACAGTTTTCACTGTCCATTATTGTCAGGTCGAGGACGGGCAATGAAAACTTGTCATTTATTTGCCCAGTTTAAATATTTCGGGCGGACAAAAAGCAAAACCTCTGACACCCCTTACTCTGTCGGGCCGTCAAAGGTGTATGCCAGTGGCAGAGATGGAGTAGTCTCCTCTGTCGACATACTGAAGGTCCCTGGCTAAATGAGAAGGGTGGACCTTCAGTTTGGAGGAGAAGGAACTCCGCCACCTCTGCGACAGAGAACCCTCTCTACCAATCTCTAAATCATGCCTTTTGTACCTGGGAGCTCAACTAGCGTGTGCGTCTACTTTATGCATCTAGGGAATTTTGCTATTATCGAAGGAACCAGAGATTCTTGTGTGGCCCCTTCTGTAATAGAGATCACATCGGCACACATATAGCGCTGGCACAATCTCAGAAAGTTGTTCACTCATTTGAACCAGGACCTTTCCTCTGCAGTCCTTTCTATTACTGCTAATTGTACATGAATATTCTTTCCATTTTACTCCCATTTTAGATGTTTTGGAACCAATTCACAAAGGCATTTAAGAGTACATAAAAGACTACTGCAGGATTAATACCTTACTTCAAAATGCCTTTATATATAGACTCCAATATCTGTACCTGAGTGAGTTGAGCGGGTGAATGTATGTTTTTAATGTTTTACAGACTCAAATGATGAACCTGTTACAGTTCCTTACATAACATACCATAACATAACGTGTATTTGTAAGACGCATATTCATCCATGGGCATCTTGGCGCTGAATAACAAGTGTTTACTGTTACCCAACTCAATGGTACTCATTCTACCAACCTCAGAAGGATGAAAAGTTTGAGTGGACCCGCCGGGATCTGAACCTGTGGCCATGAGGTCAAACACAGGTCCTTACAGTGGATGCATTAGTCCACTAAGCCACCAGACCCGTTCCTTCAGGGATATGATTGCCTTCAAGGGTGTTTGATAAGCTGAGGGAGTTTAATGACCTTATGCCAAATATTGTGATTTATGTATTATAATTGTCAATATCATTATTATTGTTAATGTCGTATATACCAATTCGAGGAGAATAATGTCTTGTAATAATATTATTATGCTTGATTTAGTATCTGCTACCAAGGCCTAACTGTTGTCCTCCTCTTCTAGTCACAAAAACTAGAAAAATCAATTAGTAAAGAGCAGGGAGAGTGGTTATCCAAATGTGTTTTTCTTTTGAGGGTCTTTAAAAGCTCTAGGTGAGGAATCACTTTTTTCATAGGCATGCTCCCAGTTACTTTTAGTAACCCTTGTTCCACAGTGTTGTGACCCTCTTTAAGCATTGCTGATTTGGTATGTATTCTAATAATCACTTTGTTACACAATATGACCCAGTCATATTGCCATGCTGGTCCTCTACTTTCCGATACACAGATTTAAGAATCCCTCCTGCCATACCTGCTCTACCACTAAGCCCACACAAAAAGTCCTGTACTATCGGTAGACCCTGTTCAATCTACATTGGTAGTTCTGGTGTGGTACTGCTGGTACCTTGTACCTCAATAGACATCCATAGTTCAGAGAAAACCCTGGAGAGCCAGAAGCTTCAAGGGTAGCATAGGGATAGATTTTCCCACAGTTCTCTGTACGTCCTGCAGCCACACCCTGACTGCATATGTGAGACACCCGCCTCATGGGGTGCTTGGAATTTGAGGATGATTCCATAGTTCTGTGGTCAACCTAAATAAGCTACAATGCCTCTTTCGCCTTGTCAGAAATTAAAAGTGAGTTTGGAACCTTCCTCGAATTAGAAGTTGGAGAGCTTGTTACAAATGAGTCCCAAGACCAGAGATATTTCACTCTTAGTTCACTGTTGCAAATATTCTTAGGAGCCTAAGACCTGTCATGGATCCCTCCCAATTAACCAGTCCCCATATTGGAAAAGTTAAAAAAGTAGAAAATGGCAAAGTTCTACCACCAAGGCAGATGATGAGCTACAAGTGATCTCTGGTTTAACTTGTGCAGCTTCTACATTTCAATCCAGAACAGCCACGGGAAATTTCTCAGGCTAGTGGTCGGAGGTAGGTCCTACCAATGCAGGTTAGTTAATTTGGTTGGTTGCTTTGCATCAAGGATTTTTGGCAAAGTATGGTGGTGGCGCATGTTTGTCAAAGTACTTGATAATTAAAGCTGAGATACAGCTGACTTGTTCAAACGCTCAAGTCTCCCTATAGTTCTGGATACTATTTTTGCCAGAGATTTTTTGCCATTCATTAGAAATATTCCCTCTACCAAAACTCACACTGCAGCTTAGATACACTGTTCTGTTGAGGAACAGGAGCCTGGAGGTTTCTAGTCTTTTTCTTTGATGTAGCATAAAATAATCATAGACTGTTTTGAACTTCCGACTTCCTTGCTCCAGAGATATCTAGCACTTATGACATTGTGCCTCAATTTGGTATTGTAAGTGAGGCTGACAAGAGTGAAGAAACAATTGCTCTGGCAACAGGACTAAACCAAGGGAGTTGCAAATCCTTTAACACATCAAGAGCGTATGTGTGAGGTCTTCGATGTTGACGTTGTTTCACAAGTAACAATTCTCTTGTGTGAGTACTGATTACTTGCATGTTTATGTGCTCTGTTCTTAAAACAGTGAGTAACTTTTTCTTTTCAGTTATGATGTCATAATAGGTCTCAATACCCAAGAAGACATCATGAAGCAGAGGAACAGTTTGCAATCCCTGTTATTGGTGATTGCTCACAATGCAGTACTGAATAAAGAGAACTGTTTTTGTTTTCTCTACACAGAGTAACACCTTCAATGATAATTGAAGAAGCCCATTTTATATATGGTTGTTATCACATTTTGAGCTGGCTCATTTCTTTCAGCTCTGGAGAAATTCTTGCAAAAAATCCAGTGTACAATTTCTCTTTTTTTGTGCCATTGTCCAGTGCGTAGACTTCCTCCTGTTTGTTGTTATCGCTAAGGATTAGGAAATGCATATCTTTCTAAGCTCATAAACAGCAGCAGCTTTGAATGTTACTAAATATAAGGTATAAACAGTTCCCCGTCTGGATTTTGACCTTGGCGCTGCCGCCGTGTAGTACGATACAAACAAGTCCGCTGATAATTTGATCCCGCTCGTTCGCCTTTGATATCCACACTTCAGTTGGATCGCTCTTAGGGGAGACTCAAGTTTTAGATGGCATACTCAAATGATGAGCTCACTAGCCGGTTGATGGCTTTTATTTTTTAGGTTTCTTTTTAGTTTTTGTTGGTGGTCCAGGATGTGAAACCAGGCATTGAAATATTAATTTCCATTTTCATATAAAAAGCTGTCTCTGTTATAAATCGTGAAGGTCATTGTGGGAAGAACAAAACAGTCTTCTGAGGAGCCTGCCAGTCATTCACCACTGTGCTTACTGCCTGGCTTTAAATGCTGCTCAGTATACCTCACTGAGTGGGTTGATGGCCCTTGTGATCTGCTGTTTCTTTTTTCTGCCAAAGCATGTGAGATGTGGGTGCTGTTTATGTTTATCTCCTGTGTGTGACTCTGCTGTGATTTCAGACAAACTGTACAGGCACATATTCCACACATTATCACACAGCTCCTTATGTTTACAACACTTGAGTTGTATAGAATTGGTGTAGTAGACTGAAACACTGCGTCATGCACTGGAGCTAGGGTCTCAGGCATGGAGAACTGGTAGTGTGCAAGACACCTGTTTCTCTTTGGTTGTGGAATGAATGCCCAAGGTATTGGGTAGTATGTGGCAAAAAATAGTGTTTTATGCATTCCTTTGTTCATGTAGTTTTCTGTCACTGTAAATCTTTCTTTTGCATCAGGCAGCAAACACATAAAAGGCCACCTGGGGGATGTATCTTCCCCTGCTGTCCGTTGGTCACTGTGTGCCTCCGTCTAGTTTTACAGTAATCGACCCCCGGGATGTGTCCGTATTTAGGTTTCTTTATTTCACTTTTATGCACCGGATATATTTTTTTTATCTCAGCTGTGTTTGTGAAAATTGACATAGTGCTACCCCGAACATGCTCAGCAGACACATATTCTCCTCTCTACCCTGTGATTCTTATATAATATATACATTGAGATATTTGTTCAGTGGCGGTTGTTTACCCTTCTATAACCCATAGCACATAAATCGGAAGAAAGCACTCTGCAGGTATAAAGTCTTTGTATTAAAGTGCCAGCACATAAATCAGAAGAAAGCACTCTGCAGGTATAAAGGCTTCGTTTTAAAGTGCCTAATTAACTATAGCGCGCATTCTACTTAAAATAGCGCAGAAAGTGTATAGTAGGAATACTTGACAATTTTTTTTACTTCTGTTCACTATTTATTTTATTATTGATTCACTTATGCAGTTTTATATAGTGTGATCTTGGCCGGAAGACGTTAGACCGCTTCACAGATATAGTGATACAATTAGAAGCAAGTGTCAGTAAAATCAAGAACAACATTGACCTAGAAGGCACTAAACATCATCTTGAGCAAAAGCAATTGAAAGCTACAAATGTAAACAAGCAGTACAATACTTAGGAAAGGAGGAGGAGAGTGACAAGAACCCAGAAGAGATTCCCAAACATTGAGATATTACTTGGAGAAGCAAGACAGTCAGGATGAGCAGAAGAATATACACAAGAAAAGATGTCAGTAATGCAAACTTAATGGGAGGGAAATAAAAACATAGCGAGGGTTAAATGCGAATAGGAACCACACGAGAAAAAGAGAGCTGTGGTAGAAGGACCAGCTCAGAATAGGACATGAGAAAGAAAAGAGGAAGAAACAAGACAGAAATGTATCATATATCAGAGTTTCATAGGAGCTCAAGGTAGGTTTATTTGAAAGAGGAGAAGTTTTAGCTCAGACTTGAAAATGTCCAGCGATGTAGTGATTTGTAGATCTGGGGAAAAAAGGGAATTCCAGATGTAGTTGTGTTACACTCTTTCGGTTCAAGGTAACCTGGGTTGGCAGTATGTAGAACTTTGTGGGTGATGCACCACATCCTGTAGATAGCCTTTGCTTGTTATCAGTTCTCTTGGTATCAGAAATAAAACATGCTGTGTCATGAAGTACTGCTTTCAGTGGGACAAGATGTATTTTTTAAAACCCAGTTAGTAGGGAGTTGCCATAATCTATCCTTGACAGCACTAGGGATTGGACCAGGGTCTTCAGATGAGATGGGGGAATTAATTGTCAAATGTCCCATATAAGGTGCAGTAAAAACACGCACATTTAGCCATGGTGTTGACGTGCATTTGTAGGCCTAGCTTATTGTCAAGAATGCCCCTAAAGATTTGTCAATGATTACTGCACATTGTTGGAAGTCCTTGTGTCTGTCTCATGGCTATCCCTTCGAGTGCTGTTTGCCTTCACTAAAGATTGGCTCCATTGTTATTCGCATTCATAGGGCTCAGTGCTCTCCATCTCCATTACTCTGACCTGGATCATACTGGTCTTTTCTTGAGGTGCCTCGTGAAATCATAGTCCGTTTCTTGCCTGAAGTCATGAAAGGCTCCTGTGGTGGGATTGCTTCCTCTTTTTGGGGTGGACTTTGTCTCCAGTTGGACAATGTGGCAAGAGGAGTCCACGGTGTGTCCCCTTTGACATCTTCTGTTACTTTCTCTTACAACATTACCCTTAATTTGTTTTAAAATTTAGGGTGAGAGTAGTTCCATTTCCATAAAAGTTCCTAATTTTTTGGAAGCTTCTGTCTTTGCTGGTCCTCGCTCCCTGTGTATTGCATACGTGCCACTGATCAATCCAAGTTACTTTCATCTGCTGATCCTACTAGATTCCCTCACTATGGGAGGAGTGTCTTGGTCAGAGCATAATCACCTCCCACCTCAAGCAACGTGAGATCGCCTTCTACTGGCTCCTCTGTGCCACTCACCCTAGGGAAACTGATGAGTGTTTGCCACTTTAGCATCATGCCGTGAATCAAGTGTGCCTCGCCTCCTTCACTGCTAGAAGTGACCCCTGACATCCCCCAAGCCTTTCCAAAGAGATCCTTAAAATTGGGTGCAGTGTGCATTGGACATTAACCAGACCAAGTCAGAAGTAATTTTGACTAAGTCAGTGCAGGGTAAGTGCATGATCGAACAAGATCCTGTTGTGAAAATTCCCAAATGAATAGCAAAACTGCAATATAAAGCAAGCCATTACGATGATGATCACTGGTCTATACCCAGTGTTAATTACATTGTGGATATGTGTTACATTGCCGTCAGTGGTTATCCCCATTTCCTTCTTTCATTTTGCCTATTCCACCCATTTCTTCACAAAGGAAACAGAACTTGGCCCAGTGTCTGTTTTCAAGAGATCAGGCTGCACCTGTCCTTCGAAGCCCTAGCAGATTTCTATCTTTGAAAATCACAATATTTCTTCAGTCGAACTGGGTGCACTTAAATGGCAATGGCTGTAGATCCTCATCAGCTCCAGTTCACATTGAGTGAAACTTGTGTGCTGATACAGCATCACACATCCATTCTAGCTGTATTGAAGTGATTTCATGCGTCCGTGCTAGGATACCTTTCTCAGAGACAAGGAAAGTCGCCTTGGGACTGAGTGGCACAACATTGTCTTGAATGCAAGCTCAGCAAAAAAGCTGTGTGGTGCATGGCGCTATAGGTCACGGTGGTGAGGGCATAAAGGGCCAGATAGTTCTGGCAGTAACTGAGGAGTGATGTGGGAGAGATAGCTGGGACACAAGTCTAACGTGTATTGGAATGGAGGGGAGCAAACTGAGTTCATAGTGGCGAATGAAATGAGTGGGGAGAGAAATGCCCTTCAAGGTCGATACCCGAATGGGCAAAGTAAGAATCATGACCCAGCATACTGATGCCCCTGTTTTTCCCTGGCGGCCGTGCACAGCTTAGAGTCCAGGAAACTCCTTGTGGTGGGCACAGTAATCGAAAGGCTTGTCTTCTCCACAAGCGAAAAGAGTCTAGGATTACCAGGGCTATAGGATGAAGGGGACCTCTGTCCTATGCCCAGGGTTCTGGTTTTCCCAGGGATTTTTTCAGTGGTCGTCCGACACACCTTCCTGGGGGGAACTGCAGACTCCATGAACCTGAGGGAGCGGATTTTTTGCCTGCTCAGAGCTGAAAGGCCGTACTGCCACCCCACCTACAAGTTGGAAATGGGCACTGACTGAGTACCACAAACCCCTTCCAGCATTGAGCTTTGTGTGCTGCTGGTGTTTGCCGGGAATCTGTAATCCATCTGGCTGAATGCTCACCTTCTCTCCATCGTGTATGCAGGGGCCACCTGGGTGAAGGGATGCTACCGCCTACCTTTACCAAGGCATGCATTGAATCTACTCTTCCTCAGCCTATGTGGTATCAAAGATTGCTTTAGCAAAATTATCAAATAAACGCTTGTTTCTCTTAAACCCTTGTCAGTCCTATGTAAACCATTATCTGTATTTGCTTATGCATGCTACAAGAGAGTTAAAAAAATAACTCCTGTTTTGTTTGTACCCTTGGAAGTTGGTAACCTGCGGAAAGTAAATGTTTAAAAAACTTACAACTCTAGCTATTGAAATAAAATGAATTCACTATGTTCCTGTGGGTCGTTTGATACCACGTAGCCAGATTGACACCTTTTATCCGTTCTCTTTTTCCACAATTCGCTTCTCGCGTAAAAGACACTATGCCTTAAAGCAGATTGTATCATTGTACACTGTGGCTTGTAATTAACATTGAGGGGGGTGCTTATTATGTCAACAACTGGCCTGCAAGCCCCCGAGCAGCAGGTGACCCTGAGCTCATGGCGGCTGTGGCAGCCAGGGCCCTTCTTTCACTGGCCTAGCATTGTGCGCCACCACAACTGAAAGAGGCCTCGCGGATGCGTATTGCGTTGCGTCCCAGGGGGAGTGTGGGACACGGCTTCCTTCTGCCTGCTTGGGCGGCAGCCAACTACTTTCTAGAAGCCCTGTCTCAGGCACAGGCTCGCGGAAGAAACCGAAAGCGCGCGCAGGCCCCCGCAGGACCGTAAATGCCGCGTTTCCCACAGTGGAGGCGGCGATGTTGATGTGTCAGCTTTCTGTATTGTGAGAAAGGGAGCAGGTAAAGGCAATACGGCTCAGTGTGCTTCTCAAGATTGTGGCGAATGTGGTTGGTTCTGCATTGCTTGCCTTCAAATAAACAGGGAAAGTAATTGTGGAAATTTAGAATCGCCTTTTTAAAATAAACAGGGAAACTAATCGAGGAAAATGAGAATCGCCATTTTAAATGCTTTTTTTTAACTTTAAAATTCATACTCGAAAATAGAGATCACCAGAGCAACAGTTAAAGTGACTATTATGTTTTTCTTGGTTAATTTTCAATGACAATAGAACATTCCTGTGTTATAACTTTAGAATTCTATATGCAAACCAGTAAAGTTTTCACAATTTCACTGGTTGAAGCCACTGGTTGAGACTGCCTTTTGCCTTTCATCTTTCCATCATCCCACAAGAGTGGAGACACACATGATCTGTAGTTTGGAGTTTGCGTGACCTGACAGTCACCAGCCCAAGTTTGTTCCTTGTCTCTTGAGAGCTTGCAGTGTGCATTGTAGAGAATTCTGTTGCATTGAACCTTTTTGTGTAATCAGTATCCCCAGCTGAGGAGCCCGTGACTCGACAGCAAGTACACTAGAGAGCCAGACGTTTTGGAGCAAGTGGTGAGGGTAAGGATAGTCTGAGATTATCTCGATTCGCTTATCAGAATTTCATCCAGTTTGCTCTCTCAAACAGAGAAACACAATCCTAAATAATAGTTCACCTTTCCCTCTCTGAGCCACCCTAAGGCTTTCTTTGCACTTACCTCTGCTTTTCATCGTATTCCTTCAAACTGTTTTTATAGGCAATTGAACACGTTTTTGTCTCTTTATTTGATTATTGCTTTCCATTGAATGTTGTTGACATCTTCTTCATCTGGCCACCCCAAAAATAAAAGAGTCCTCAACAGGCTGTAGGCGAGTGTTGTCAGTTTGACAGTCTTAGACTCCCATTGCACGGCCTGGAGCAGAATGGGAGGTAATATGGTGGTTTGCAATTGTCCAAGCATCGGACCTTGCAAATAGCAGAACAGTAGACTCACCCTCATCATGATGTTTGCTGGCTGAGAACATGGGCACTTCTTGAGTGTTAAATACTTAACCTCACAGTTTACTCTGGACCCAACCTTTGAGAATGGGCACAGTGAGGATTTCAGCTAGCAGTTGTGTGCCCACGATGAAAGGCCGAGTCTGCTGGGGCCCATCGGACTCATTCATATTCTGTTTAACTCCTTCGTGCCACCTCTGAGCATGGATATGAGTTAATTTAAGGTTGGTGCAATTCAGCACAGTTGACTTAAGCACAGTTAGCTGCATGGTTTAATAATATGCAACATCTGTCGACATCACCATCCCATGCAATAGACTGACTATGCTCGTTTGACTCACTCGAGGAGAACTTTTAATTATTTTCTTAGGGGATTTTCTCAATGTCCTTATTTTTATACATTTATTTTCAATTTTCATTTCGCACATCCAAGGCAAACAGGGTATCAGAGAACTTTACAAATACTAACTAAATTTGCCAGGAGTGCAGAATAGACAAAACATAATACCAAATCATAGGAAGAACGGGTAGAGGCAATTTATAGAGCGAACAAAGTGTGGTTCCAGAAAAAGCACGTTTTGGACAGTGTGTGCTTCCAGAAAAAGCACGTTTTGGAGTAAAATAATTGCTTGTACCCTTGTGCACGGCTTTGTAATTTATTACAAGCTAGCTTGTTGCAACTTCTGTCTTAAATCGGAAACCATTGTAGTGAGCTGAGTGTAAGGCAGAACCACTGGAATTATGCAGTTTTACAGCCACAGTGTTTTTGTATGATTATTGATATGCTAAATTTGCCACCTAATCTATCATCTGCTGCATCATCTGCAACTATTAACAAAAAAATATATTTCTAGCTCAAACAGATCGCGCTACCAAAAAAACGCAGAAACACATGTTACCTACCAAACAATGCAAAGCTTCTCGCACAGGTTGACTTGTCACCTTTCTGTTGTTGTACTTGGATGTAAAACTGGTACTAATGAGATTAAACCTTTGCCCATATGGTGTTATCATGTGTAAAAATGCCCCAAAAAATGAGGTAATACGATCATAAAATACATTATATCAGCCCTGCCGCATAATTTGGTGCTCCCCTGCCATATAATTCAGGTGGCCCTGGGGTAAGGTGTGAAGTGATCACATTTTTCTCCCTGTAACAAACCTTAATGCCACATGGAAGACTGCTTTTATGGAAGTATGATGGGTTTTGTTTACACCAATAAGAATAGAACTTCTATAGTCTTGCCATGTTGGTATAAGAGAATGCTATGCAATTTCTAAATCTGATTCTGGGATTAAATCCTTGATCCTGCGAAGTAATTTCAAATAGAAATGAACATTATGAGCTCTATTCTAGTGTACATTAAAAGAGAAGACCAAATGTTAGGTGTCAAAATAAGTCACAAACAGGCCTGTTTCTCATATAAACAACCATCTTTGTAGCATTCTTATGCTCGTTAAATATTACAAATAAAAGATAAGCATTGTTATTAGAAACAAAGTTTTTCCTAATGGCTAGCATTCTGAAATGATGTTCCTGTGTTCTTCCAGTTGGGGGCGCTATCCTATAGCAGTATTGATGCTTACTTAAGAGCTGTGTAGTTTCTGCGTCATTTCAAACAAAGAGGGGCGACGACAGGCTCCCAGTAGTGTATTTTGACTGCTGGATGCTAATGACACGCAATGGCACTTGTCGACACAGTGAGTGAATCTATCAACATTCTGGAAGTGGAACAGCTGAGGAAGTTAGCTCGGGTCTGTTTGCGCATGGCCTCAGAGTTAATTACTCCTCATCGGCGGCTTTCATTCTCATGACTTGGGCCAGGGTATTTTCAGATGTGCAGCTTTGACAGCTTTAAATTAACTTGCCTTCAAACCAGCCTGAAACCTTAAAAACAGCCTGCTCTTTCAGAGGTTCCGAGTTTTGAAGACTTCTGCCCCTTTTGAAGTAGATAGAAACTTGCAGGAAACTCGAGGTTATTTTAGAAGTAGGTTTATTCCAAAGAATACTTCAGTCACGGCCAGGAGCAGCGTACTCTCGGAGGTTCGTTCAGCAACTGACAACAGCCGATCGAACCCCAGAGGACGCACACTCCAGACACGCGGTACAGAACCATGTTAAATATGAAACATTCTATATTGTAAAAGAACATTACTCACCCACTACATCACCTTCCCCCTTAACAAAACAAAAAACAAAATATCTAGCAAAATCTGAAATACCGCTTAGTATGTAATGAAATCCTTGAACCTGGAAGGAAATCTCCTGACACGACAACCTCGTGTCAACATTGAATCATTTGAATCGTACTCCTCGTAATTGTTAGTATTGACTGTCTGTGAAGGCCCTGCACACGCCCATACCTCCCTGTTGATCACGTACATGCAACCAATGCGTCCAGTCCAGACCATGTCCTACAAGAGATATCTTCTTCCTCTTAATCAAATCAGCTTGTACTTTAGACACTTTTACTAACTGCCTTTTGTTCCACCATCCCATGTCTTGTAGAAACGCCGCACCTTTACTAACTTTATTAACTAAAACGGGACTTGAAAATACCGATTCGCCTTTTTTAACTTTAAATGGTTTTTTAAACATCACCCAATCACCTACTGCGATTTCCCCCTCGCCTGAAAAATCCTTACCACCAAATTTCTCTTTCATCTTCTCCTGCTTCTCCCTCACCGCATTAGCAACATTCTTACCAACCAAAACCTCATTGATAGCTTTCCTATTATCCAACCAAAAAGGCAACAAAGTAATGTTGACTTTTCTTCCACGCAGAAGTTCAAAGGGAGTGACACCCGTGGTGCAGTGTGGTGCCGTGTTATAATTCCAGACCTTTTCCTCTAGAAATTCACCTACATCACGACCGGTGGCAATTGCTGTCTGGATACCTTCTTTGAGTACCTTATTACCCCTTTCCACCAATCCGTTTGACACTGGTGAATACAAAGCCACCTTTAAATGTTTAACGTCTTGACCTTTCAAAAATGAGCACATCTTGTCTGACACAAAGTGAGTTCCGTTGTCCATAACTAAAAACCTAGGAGCCCCTTCTAAAAGGAACACTTTTTTCAAAAAACAAATGGTATTATCAGTGTTGGGAGCATCCACAAACTTATAATACATCCATTTAGAATGGTAATCCACGGCCAAAATTATACATCTCAATTCTTCTGATAAAACATTATACGGACCAGAGAAATCCAACCCAACCTTTTCCCATGGTTTTTCTGGGAACTCAGTCGGATGCAAAGGTAGCTTTTGAATTTTCCAGTGCTTATCTGAAAGCAGGCAATCTTCACAACCATCTACTATACTTCTCTCCTGGCTATCCAAAGCCGGCCACCAATAATGCTGTTTAATTCGCATACACGTTTTAGACACCCCTAGATGTCCCTCATGGGCGATCTCAATTATAAATTTCCTCAAACTACTTGGAGGAACAAATTTGTCACCACGAAGTACCAAACCATCCTTAACTGAAAGTTCATCCGCCACCAAAGAAAAATTCCTCAATTCTCCAGACAGATTCCTAGTCTCGGGCCATTTACTAGAAACATATTCAACCTCTTTCGATAGAGTTGCGTCCTTGGAGCTGGACAACTTCCAATCAGACTCTGAGATAACTGCACTACAGTTCTCAATTGTGTCCACAACAGCGACGCATTCTATTTCATCCTCATCAACCTCCTCTTCCTCATCATCTTTTTCCATCAACATTCTCGATAAGCAGTCTGCCCTAAAGTTTTTTCCCCCCTTTAATGTGTCTAATATCAAAGTTATACTCCTGCAATTTAGAAATTAGACGAGTTACCCTTGCCAACATGGTATTGTTGGAAACTTTAGTGAAAACAAAAGTTAGCGGCTTATGATCCGTCAAAATTTCAAATTTCCGACCCCAGATGTACATTTTAAATTTTTGTACCGCCCAGACACAGGCTAAAGCTTCTCGTTCAATGGTACTGTAATTTTTCTCAAAATGCTTGAGTGACCTAGATGCAAAAGCCACAGTTAACTCCTTGCCATTTACTTTTTGACTAAGAACTGCCCCCAGACCATTCTAGGAAGGGTTCCACAGCGGTATGCGTACAGCGCCTGGACACCCCTTTGGGGGTATGGGTGCGCTTTACAAGTACAAATTTCATTTCATTTCATTTCATACTGGCATCCACTGTGACTACAGAAGGGCAATCGTCACGGAATGCATGCAAAGCTTGAGCAGAAATAATTAACTCTTTCACTCTACCAAATACTTCATCCAATTCTTGTGACCAAACAAATTTCTGACCTTTCTTAAGCAACATTCTAAGTGGTTCCACAATTTGTGCGTAATTGCTAACAAATCTTGCATAGTACTGAGCCTAGAAATGAACGTAGTGTGTCTTTATCACAGGGTGGTTTTGCTTCCTTTAGAGCCCTGACAACTGAAAATTTCAGCCTAATACCTTCCCAAAAAACTGTATGCCCAAGGTAATCCAGTTCATTCACTCCAAATTTACATTCATCAGCCCTAACGGTCATGCCCTGCTCCTCAAGAGCTGTCAGCACTTTTTTTTAATATATTAAAATGTTCCTCTGCATCCTTGGCAAAAATTAAAATGTCATCTAAATATGTCTGGACTCCTTTTATATCCTTAAAAATAAAATCCATCAGACGCTGAAAAACACTAGCCGCAGATGCTAGTCCGAACGGCAACCTCAAAAACTTATATGCCCCAAAAGGCGTGATAAAAGTAGTCAATTCCTGTGAAACTGTGGCTAAAGGAATCTGATAATATGCAGATTTTAAATCTATTAGGGAAAACCACCTGGCCCCCCCTAAATTTGCGAGTAGTTCATGAATCTTTGGAAGGGGGTGGCAGTCTATTATGATGTTTCTATTAAGACCCCTCAAATCCGCGCAAAGTCTAATTTCACCTGTTTTTTTTCGTGCGACGACGATGGGGGCCACCCACTGTGAGGAATCTGTTGGCTGGATTATACCCTGCGAACATAACCCATCCAGCATCGATTTCAATTCTTCCCTGACACTCAAAGGCACTGGTCTAACCTTGTGTATTACAGGGTGTGCATCTGGTAGTAACCTGATTTTGTGCTCAAAATTCTTCACACAACCAATCTGGTCCTTAAATACTGATTTAAAATCAGACAGTAAGCTATTGACATCCACTTCATATCCATCCACACTGCACACGGAGTTTTCCTTGACTCTCACAGGGTTGTCGTCACCTGGAATTAGATACAGACCCAATTTAGCTAGATCCTTCCAGCCTACGATGTTTTTTCCCTTAATAGCCACATACACCTTGGTCAGGATCTTTCGACCCAATATCTCTACATTAGACATAAAGAATCCTAACATGTCAATATCTTTTTCTCCGAATGCTTTCGGATTCACATCAGACTTGCATAGAGACATATTTCCACCCCAATTCTCTAAAAAATAAGTGTCCCTTAGAATTGTGATTGGCGAACCTGAGTCCGCCATGACCTTTGTTTCTACACCATCTATTACAGCCTCACATAAAGGACCTTTAATTTCTAAAGGCTCCTCACTGTAATCCACAGATCACATTAGATTGTCCAGTGACTCTGCACATTTGTTTGATTCGATATCGACACTTCCCACTTGTACAGAACTCGTTTGACTTCTACAGAATTTCTGAAAGTGACCTAGCTTTTTACAACTAGAACAGCGTTTACCTAATGCTGGACAACCCCTGAAATTGCCAATGTGAAATTTCGAACCACATCTATAGCAGAAAGTTTGACCTTTGTTTTGTACAAACTTAGACTGTCTGTCTGTCACCCCCACAGCAAGTAATCCCTCCTCTTGAAGATCTTCATGTTCCATAATTTGATTAACTTTAGTGACAAAACTAGCTTGCATGGCCCTTGTGGAAATGACTGATCTTTCAATACTTAAAGCCAGGTCTATCACTTCAGTGAGAGAAGGATTCTTGCAACTTAGGATTCGTTCCTTTATCTTCTGAGAGCTGCAATTAAAAACGAACTGATCTCTAATTATATCATCCACTAAAGGTCCAAAACCACAAGTAGTGGCTAAAACCCTCAGTGCCGATATATATTCTTCCACTTTTTCTTCTTCGCCCTGCTTTCGTTTGTAGAATTTATGTCTTTCTAACATAATATTAGGTGGATCCGAGAATTGTTTTTTAAGTCTTTCAACTGCTTCTGAATAAATGTTCCAATTTCTATCTCCAGCTTGACCGGAAGGAGGAGGAATAGGAGGTAAACTTTTGAAGATGCGTTGTGCCGCTTGACCTAAACTCCCGAAAAGCAGAGCGAATTTGCGAGCATGAGAGTATTCTGTAGCGTCGATCGCCACCAAATGGTTCTCAAACAATTCAAACCATTCCTGCCATGGTATATTTGGTTTACCTGGCTTTACCAGGAAGTGAGGAGGTTGTGTAATTTGATGAGCTGATGCTGATGCCATAGTAGAGTGGATCCTTTATAATAAATAAAATTAGTTCCACCACGTAAATGTAGTCAGAATGATGAAAAATGAAGTGGTGTGCGTATCACTGAATACGCCCAAAAATCACAATTATGTAAAATGTTACTATATTAAACGTATGTGCATCTCAGAGATGCGTGAACAGTTGAACATCAAATGTCAAAATCTGAATTTAAGGTGTGCGCATCACCGCAATGCGCGAACAGCTGATCATCAAAATGCCCAAAGTTATTCCAATTTAAAGGTGTGCGCATCACCGAGATGCGCAAACAGACAAACGCTGACTATATTGATGATCAGCCCAATCCAAAATGGCCGCCGACGTCCTTACGTAACGTGAGAACGCAGAACTTTTGTACCTTTCCTCCAGCGCGCATCAGACTGTGTGTGCGCCTCCCCTGCTTCCAGGTTACCGCGCGAGAGATCAGCGCGCGACCAAACGGCTGCCCCAGCTCTTTATATTTCTGGAAAACCGGCAAAATTAATTGAAACAATCCTACCGGCTTCCGAGGATGTCTGCCAAGTCCAGCACCACGACGAGGGTAAATCAGCACTGGTGAGTCTTTGACGTCCAGCACGCGTGGGTTTTTTTTTCTTAGGTGACGAGACGTGTGACTGAAGTGAAGGTTCCCCAGTAGTCGCCAATATGAAGTAGATAGAAACTTGCAGGAAACTCGAGGTTATTTTAGAAGTAGGTTTATTCCAAGGAATACTTCAGTCACGGCCAGGAGCAGCGCACTCTCGGAGGTTCGTTCAGCAACTCTCAACAGCCGATCGAACCCCAGAGGACGCACACTCCAGACACGCGATACAGAACCATGTTACATATGAAACATTCTCTATTGTAAAAGAACATTACTCACCCACTACACCTTTGTAAAATAGAAGTAAAATTGAACCATTTTACCCAAAACTGAAAGTCAGAGGACTCAATTTAAAAAAAAAATCATGGCAACATTACTGGGGCTTAAATTTGTTATTTGAGCTTCAGAACACACAGAGACATGCCAAGGACGCAGGGCCCGTGGCATACTCAGCGAGTTGGAAATACTTTCAGGAGTGCTCCCCCTGAGGAATGGTATGGAATAAAGAAAACACCTCCGCTATGGATCAGTGCAGAATTTCAAGTTCAGAGTTTTAAATTAGAATGTGCAAAATGCATTTGTCATTTGCAACAATTTCATTTTTAAGAATGACATGAGTAATTTTGACTCCCAATCGAGGAGCACCTGTGTTCTGAGAAACAATCACCTCTACATCAATAAAGGTATAGTATTCTCTAGTGTTACCAAGAGGCCTGGGAGGTGTCCTCTGTTTTTGCTGTACTATTTAAGGTGGGGAAAATAACTCACCTCCACACAAATCCTCGAATGCGGCAAAACGCCTTGTCTGGATATCAAGCTCTGGAAAATAAGACAAGAAAACTAAGATTACATTTTTACTGAAATCTAGGCAGTGTGCAGTTGGTGGATTTGTTAAAATAATGAATTTTGGCTGCATGGCAACTGAAAAATCAAGCATCTGTCCCAGACCGCCACAGTGGCCTCTTCTCTACTCACTGTAAGGTAGGCTCGCTCTTAGCAAGAGCTGACTGTTAGAAAGCCCAATGGCAAAGGATGGGGATAGACTGAGTATGTTCACGGAGTTCAGTGAGGTCCGACTGAGACCGACATGCAAGTGAAGCAGACGTTCGATGACATCCGAGTGGTACCTTCTGTTATGTTAAAAGAATTTGTAAAGCTCGCGTACACCAAACGGTTTCATGGCGCTAGAGTCAAGGGGGAGGCTGCAACAGAGGGGAAATTGATTAGTCATACGCCTTGGAGAACAGCCAGGTCTTAAGCTGTTTCCTAAACTGTGCATAAGAAGTTACAGACCTCAGCTCCGCGGGGAGAGAGTTCCAAAATTGTGGGGCCAAGATCGCAAATCTTAGTCCCCCATGTTTCTTTCGTTTGAAAGAAGGGGTGGCCAGCAGATTCAGATGGGAAAACCGCAAGTCCCGAGAAGGAATGTAACGCTGGATCCTAGAAGAAATAAATGCTGGACTATTACCAGAAAGAGCTTTGAAAATGGTACATCCCAGCTTGAAGGTGCAGCGTTTTCCCACGGGAAGCCAGTGTAGGCTTTTCATTAAAGATCTGACATGGTGCCATTTGGGCTGGTGAAAAATCAGCCTAGCCGCTTGGTTCTGCACCAACTGTAAGCGACGTAATTGATAGGCTGGGATGCCGACATACAATGAGTTGGCGTAATCAATGTGGGAAATAACCAGAGCCAGGATAACTAGGGTCAGGGCTTCAGTGGTCAGGAATCTACTGATCTTCTTAATTCTAAGTAATTGAAAGAAGCAGGAGGAGACCACAGAGCCAATTTGCACCTTCATGGACAAATCATTGCTGATCACTATGCCCAGACGTTTGGTAGAGCATGCTGGGAGTGGGGGGGTTCCCAAGAGTGGAGGCCAGAAATTGGAATTCCACGGGTTGGCTGGCCCGCCCGTAAGGATCAGTTCGGTTTTATCAGGGTTCAGCTTAAATTGGTTGTGATTCATCCATTCGCTGATAAAGTTCATGGTGGATTGGAAGTTGGACACAGAAGATGCCGATTGATTGATATCAAATACAAGTTGGAGGTCATCAGCATAGTTAAAAGTTCCAACCTTCCTTTCTCTCAAGGAGCGGATCAGGGGTAATAAGTACAAATTAAAAAGGAGATGGGAGAGGGAAGAGCCCTGGGGAACCCCCCCAAGTCAATTTCATTTTCTTGGAGGAGAAGTTAGCGAGGCGCACCGCTAGAGACCGGTTGCTGAGAAAGGAAGAGAGCCACTTCAGCGCCAGACCCTGGATCCCGGCATTGCTGACACGGTCAATCAGAAGATTGTGATCGACCGTGTCAAATATCTTCTCATCTTGTAAAGCAGACTGGCAGGTGCAAGCAGTTTTTACATCCAATAACGATCCAGATAGGAAAGAAAATCATAGAAAAACAGAACTCCTGAGGGCTTCTTGATACTGAAGGCCCTCCGCAAACACGCATCATTTCAGCTAAAGCAAAATACTATATCAGCACCATCAGTGAAGCAGAACTCTGTTCAAGACTATCAGGCACTACATTAATCCCCGGCCGGACCCAGCTATCCCTCATTCTACCAAAAAGTGTAATGCCACCAACCTTTTTCAGTTAAAAAAAAGAAGATGCAATAGCACCTTGACACCACCAGGCTTCCTTTATTTACCTCTTACACTCACTCCTTCCCATAGAATCATGCAATGGTCAGCCTTCAAAACCCTATCTTGTCCCAAATCTTGCTACACACTCAACTCCCTCAAAGCCACTGCTTATAAAGATGACCTTACCATTGTCCTTCATCAAAGCTCTCTCTGAGGATGCTCTCATACCCCTACTTACCTTTGTCAATGCCTCTCTCACTCAAGGCATCTTCCAGAAGCTCTCAAGGCCCATCACTCACCTACCATTCATCAGCAAGATCATTGAAAAAGCAGTCTATATTAATTTCCAAGATCCCATCAGTTGTAAGCATTTCCTGCACAGCTACCAGTCTGGCTTCAGATCATGCTGCACCACTGAGATCGCTTCCTTACACATTATAGATGATGCCCTCTGGACCACAGATGAAAATGATTCTTGACTCTTGCTGGCTTTCTCAGCTGCCTTCGACACAGTCAACCATCGCACTCTCATGTGCACCCTGGAGTCTCGAATGGGATTTAGCTGCAATATCTTTCACCGGTTCTCCTACCTTTCCAATGGTCACCTGCTTGTTCACATGGGCACCACCAGGTCAGAAAACATCCTATCACTTGAGGAGTTTCCTGAGGTTCCATACTGTCTCCTGTCATCTTCAGTCTCTACATAGAGCCGTTTGTGACTCTTCTCACAGATAACGCATCAAGATTAACCAATGTGCTGATGATACACAACTTGACTGGAAAGTCTCATTTGCTTCAGACATTGTTACCTCAAACACACTGCTTGCACATCATCCAGACCTGGATGTCCTCAACCGACCTGAAGGTTCAAGCCAACCAACACAGAATTCCTGTTATTTACAAAAAACAGCAAACAAGTTACGGTACAAACCTGGCTCAATGATATGTACTTTGATGGCTTCGAACCTAACTTTCACTGAATGCCAACTCGCTCGGAGCCAAGGCACCTGGATGTCCTGCTCCTGCCTGAAGTTCAACCCAACTAAGACAGAATACCTGTTATTTTCAAAGAATAATAAACAAATTACAGTACAAACCTGGCTCAACGACATGAACCTTGATGGTTTCGAACTCTAACTTTCATTGAATTTCAAGTCACTTGGAATCACCCTGAACTCCATCCTTACCCTCAAGGAACACATTGCAAAAAACTCAAAGACAGCCTGGCACCAGCTCTCTCTTATTAAAAAAGTCAAATTGTGTCATCAAAAAAGTGACTTCTGAACTTCTGTGCAAGTCCTTGTACCCATATATCTGGATGGTGGTAATGCCCTACATGGCCTCCCAGACTCGACACTGGCACCACTTAGAGACATCCTGCACTCTGCATCATGTTTCATTCAGGGCCTGAAGAAATATGATCACATTACCTGAATCCTGATGGAACTCCATTGCTTCCCTTTGCCGGCTCGCACCATCTTCAAACCCAGCTGCATCATTTCAAAAGCCATCACGACCAGCACCCACACTTATCTTGCTGACAAGCTCACCATCCCTGGTAGTTCTCGGCACACCCTCAGCCGGGACACCATCAGACTGCAGACTAAGAAGTGTAAAAAAAAAGAAAAGAAGCCTCTCCCATCTATGCTATCAGGATTGGGAACAACATATCCGTATCCATCAGGACTACTCCAGCGCTGCTCCAGTTTAGGAAACAGTTGAAGACTCACCTCTTTAAAAACCACTACGTTACAGTGCACTCGCGATCCACAACCTACTTCCTCTCCTATTACCTCTTGACTTTATGCTCTTCTTTGACCATGTATAGCACTCCACTGCCTTTTGGCTGGGTTTGCCCTATAGAAATACCAAATATATACACACACATACATAGAAGCTTATTCAGAGCGATGATCATTCCAGTGGGGCAAGCTGAAGGCTTTACCTGAGATCAGCTCCAGGACCTTAGATAAGTCAAGTGGGAGTCCTCAGTGAACTAAAAACATCTACTGTAAACTGTTCTATGCAGGATGATGGTGCTGCCAGTGGCTTACACTTGGGTGTCTCATGCAAGATGGACCTTTCCACTGTTGTTTTATTCCTTGTGATTTTTGTGGTACTCTGATTGAGTGGGCACATTTACATGGCATATTTATCTGGAGAAGCAAGCTCAAAGCCACATACCTGGTTTGATGACTCAGTCAGCACGTATTGTGGAGGTAAAAAAATCCTCTGAGTTGGTCAAGATTATTCTCAAGGACACTGACATTTGTCATGGTGGGAAGCATGTTTCTGGGCCCTCTTCATCATCTGTACCCTGAAAAGATGTTTTTCTCTCAATGCAAAATTTCTTCAAAAAGCATTTTTCTTGGAAAACGCAATTTCTTGTGTTTCCTTGAAATTGCTATCTTCTAGTTAGCACCCTCACTCAAACTGTTTCAACAAGATGTGATATTTTCTGCCCTGGGAGGTCACCTCATTGCAGAAGAAATCTACAAGATGCCTTTGTGGGCACATGTCCAAAATAGTAGAAGTCTTTTTTGGGAAGACAGAGCTCACTGAAAGGCTTACGTTTTTCCCATGGCACATGAGCAGAAGTAATACCATTACCATCAGTCAGCACTGCTACATTAGAGACTCGCTAGAAACGATGCAGGATAAACATTGAACATGTTATCGCCCTAAATTCTGCATCTTTTTAGTGTGCTTTAAATATTCTTGTAGTTGGTGTGAGGTAAGACCATAGACAAAAATCAGTGTTAAAGTACAGTAAAAATGTCTGGTGACCCGATAGTAGACATTTTTTTACTTGTATAGCCACTTACAGGTACGTCCTAAATTAGGGAGTTAATAGCTAACAGCTGAAAGTTATGGTAGTAGAGAAGTATTTTATGGCTTATGTAGTTGCACAGCTACATTGATGGAACTCTTGATGGCGATTCAATGAAGCACTGTTCAATCATGGAATTTGGGAAAGTTGGACTGTTTCAGGTTCAAGGAATGCTTTCTGAATACTGATTGATGGTAGCTGTCTGCTAATTCAATAGATAAAACAAGTTTCTTTTAGCAGCTGTTGGAAACTGGGCTCCTGGTTGACTGGGGTATGAGCCCTGGTCAAGCAGTAACCACAATCCTAGTCAGGGTAAGGCACAAGTACACCCCAAATTAACCTGTGCTCACCCTCTGCTAGCTTGGTACAGGGCAGTCAGGCTTAACTTGGAAGCAATGTGTAAAGTATTTGTGCAACACTAGTAAAACAGTGAAAATACCACACATAAAGATTCCACACCAGGTTAGAGCAATAGACTTTGATTTAATAAATAAAACAAGACCAAATGACAAATATCCAATAAGTAGAACTTGAGATATAGAGTTTTAAAGAATAAACTGTAAAATAGCACTTAGAATGAAAAAGCGCTAATCTGGTTATCTGGTCACGCCGGACCGGGACAAAATCAAAGTTCGGCTGAACCGCGATGGAGTGCAGGCCGGCTACAGGGACCCAGTCAGGTAAAGTACCTTAATCCTAGTTGCAGAGCGATGCGTGTATCCGCGTCTAAGATGTGTCACGCACCAGAGACAAAGAGTTTGTTCCGAGATGTGGCGAGGCTCCGATGCGAAATCCTGATGTGTCGACGTCGAGGATCCTGTCAACGGGGGCTTCGATGTGAAGTCCGGTGTCGAGGATGCGAGGCACAGCTGCAATGCGGAGGTTCGGCATCATCGTCGAGGTGGTTGTTGACGAGGCAAGCGAGGAGCTTGCGCCATGAAAAGCATTGCGCAGTGTCTGTTCCGAAGGCAATGCATCGGTCCCAAATGCGGGATGCAGTGACGATGTGAGTCTTTTGCAAAGGGTCCAATCCAAGCAACTGCGGCGATGCATTGGTTCTACTTGCAGATGCGCCACTCAGCCGAGGAGATGCGTCCATCGGTTCTGCTCAGGGATACGTCACTCAGCAGAGGATGCGTTGGTTCCGCTGGAGAAACACCTTAGGTGAACTTCCAAGGGTCCAGGACTGTGGTGGCACCACTTGACAGGGCAGACTCGCAGATTGTACAGACCAATTGTAGAAGCAGGATGGTTGGAAGTCTTTTATGTCCCTGAGACTTCAGATGAGGAGGCAAGACAGCTAGCCCTTGGAGTCATTCTGTATTCAAGTAATGCCGGTCCAGTCACCTCACCCAGGCAAGAGGGCAGCAAGTCAGTACAGTAAGGCAAGAGTTCAGCAAAGCAAAAGTCCAGCAGAGTGGCATGCTTTTCAGCTGCACAGCAGTCCTTCTTCCTGGCAGAGACTTCACAGGTCCAGAATTGTACTGAGGTGGTGGTGTCAGAGGTTCAGTACTTATACCCAGTTTGGCCTTTGAAGTGGGGGAGACTTCAACGACAGGCCTTTGAAGTGCACAGAGGTCCTGCCCTGGCTCCAGACTCACTAGGGGGGTATGCAGCCCTTTTTATGGGGACAGGACACAGCCTATTCAGGTGTAAGTGAGGCTGGGTCCAGCTCCCCCCTCCCATCCTGCCAGGATGGCCACAAAGCCCAACTGTCATCCATCCCAGACATGTGACCAGAGACAGGCAGCAGGCACCAAATGGCTTAAGTAAGAAAATGGCAACTTTCTAAAAGTGGCATTTTCAGAATTGTATTTTAAAATCCGATTTCACCATGAATTGGGATTTGAAATTAGAATTCCAGAGACACCAGACTTGGAGGTTTTATCTCTTCCCAATTGGAAATTACACTTATAAAATGTGATAAGGTAATATATATTGGCATTTCTGTAGTGAAAAATGACTTTGAGAGTTTTTCACTACCAGGACGTATAATACTTAAAAGTATATGTCCTGCCTTTTAAATATATTGCACCCTGCCCCCTGGGTTAATCAAGGCCTACCTTAGCGGTGACTTATATGTAGAAAAAGGGAAAGTTTGGGCCTGGCAAAGGGATTATTTTGACGGGTTGACATGCAGTGCAAAACTGTGCACACAGGCTCTGCAATTGCAGGCCTAAGGCATGGTTAAAGGGTTACTTACATGGGTGACACAATCAGTGCTGCAGGCCCACTAGTAGCATTTGATTTACAGGCCCTGGGTACAGGGAGTACCACTTTACTAGAGATTTATAAGTAAATTAAATATGCCAAATGGGGATGAACCAATATCACTATGTTTAGGGTCGATACCACAAGCACTTTAGCACTGTTTAGCAGTGGTAAAGTGCACAGAGTTCTAATACCAGCAAAAATGAGGTCAGAAAAATGGAGGGAGGCAGGCAAAAAGTTGGGGGGAAGCCACCCTAAGGCTGTCAGATCTAACAGCAGCTGGATATTTTTCCCACAGTTATTTCCATGTGAAGAGTTGGGAATCCTAAGGTAAGTGTTATTGTGAACCAGGGACTGAAGGAGTGGTTTTCCAAACACACCATGAGGAAATATGAGGAGGGTCAGACCCCGTAAGAGATGGAAGGCCTAATAATGACCTCTCCTGACTGCAAGGACATAAGAATTTCTCCAGCAGATGCTCATTTCCAGTGCAATTATGAGAGAATTTGTCCTGCTTCAGGCAAAGAGACCTGAAGTTTCCTTTCCCTTATTGGACTTGTCCCTATTTTTGCATGGAGCTAAAGGGACACTCTGGTTCAGATGGAAACAATGGCTTCCAAGACAGTCTGGCAGCAGAAGCGTAATGCTTAATTTAAGACTACACACAGTAAATGACCTGTCATAAATATACAGCCAGCAATAAACTGCTGTTCTGTGGTACTGATGATATCATCAACGTTTTTAATTTCGGAGCATTATTCATTGTTCTCTTTCATATGCTGAAATACTTCCCACATTTTGACAAATCCTCTCACCATGCATGTCTATCCTTGCTCAGGGCCCAGCCTCTAACTTCCTGTTCTGTTTTCTTAGCTGCTATGAGCAGCCTACTAAGCAGTGATGGCTGGTGATGTTTTAAATAGGTGGGTGTAAATGACAACACTGAATGGTCCTGAGCGACTATAGTAAGCAAGCCCATAGTCTCTGAGGCGGGGTTGGGGGTTCTCCCCTCCCCTAAAAAGTTTAGCAAACAAAGTAGATGCCAAAAAGTGCATTTATGGTATTTTTAAAATACATTTTCTGATCCCCCCCCCAAGGGGTTTAACAAGAAGATCTAAGGAAAAACCATGGAAATATTCAACAAGCTCAGACTCTGCAACAGCAGAAACTATGCATTTGGCTGGTTTTGTCCATCAGAAAATACAACTAACAGGGTTAATTAACTTTTTAGGAGAGGGCAATTCCTGTATTACAGCCTTTTGAAGTTTCAAAATATTCCTACGGTGTGTCAGTAGTGACTCACTGACCTCCGACAGTGCACAAAGAGGAGAGGCAGAAAATATTAGAAACTGCATCCAGAAGAGGCACTATGCAGATAGTACCATAATGTTTCCCTAATTTACAAAAATACAAAAGCACAATGGTGTAGCAAGGTTACTTTGGGCCCTGATGTAAGCAAGAAAATTGGTCTCCCTGCCCCGGACTTGTTGTGAAAACAGAAACTAACTGGGTGAAGAGGGCCCTTCACACTACAGGGCCCTGGTGCTACTGCACCCATTGCACTATTGTTAACTACACCCCTGATGTAAAAAGAGAGCACTCAAATTCATCTAAAGTGCTAGCAGCATATCGGTTTCAGATTATTTATGTTTGCATTCTGGTATGTGTGGTAGTGATTTCACAAAGAAATGGACAGGATTATCACCACTCCAAAAAACACGTTCGGAGGAGTTTGCCTCATTTTTGCAGGTCCGGCTGCCATCAGTTGTATTAGGACGCAGATCGGACATGGCTTCCTCTTGGCATTCAGGCTGTCATCCTTGCCATTCAGCAGGCCCACGACCTCCTACTGCACAGGCTTTCAAATTGCATGTACTCATGCCTATACACATACATACACTCAGTCATGTGGAGCAATGTAATTTTGGCTCCATTCTTACGTCACTAATACGCATATATATGTGCACTTAGCACGACATACTTGTGTGTCCTAACGTTATTAATTTAAAGGTTTGCACTTGAATTCAGTACTGAAGTGCATTCACTCTAGAACTAGGAATCATATACACTGTTTCCCTTAACTTTATTAAACGATATATACTCCTTAGAGACTTGATAAAAAACCATCCTCAAACTTTTAAAATGTATTTACTTTAGAAATTAGAATGATTTATGCAAATGTATGCACTAATATTTTCGCATTGTTATTCATAATGTAGTTCTTAGTCACACTTGTATTTGTGCATTCAAGGTTGTTTCACATTTACTGAAATGTAACATGAATCTTATGTACTGATATGTGTGATTCATTTGTAAGTTGTATGTGCACACGTATATTAAATGTGCACCATTGAGCTTATACGTTAAGTTAGCACGAATAGGCCTGCATTTCTTTCTGCATAAAATGCTGTTTTCCATTTCTGCTTGCGTGACTTTTTCTTTGCAGGTACATACACATGGATTGTTAGTTTGAGGATAGATGTAACTCTGTACTAGGGATAGAGAGCCTGAGAAGAAGACCTTGACAAGGAACATGGAGAGCCAGAGCGCTAATTGACTGCCTCTATTCATCAATGTATGAAGGAGTCACTGGTGCCCAAGGACGATGTCATTCTTAGGACTGCCCTGGGAGGGTTTGCTAATGTATCAGCTTACCTCGTAAGAATGGAAAGGACACTGGAGCCCCTGATGGTATGATCAATGGGTGTTACCCAAAGATTTGTGTGGAATTAACTAGTGTTCTTGCAGGCTGATGTTGGCTACTTTTTCCTTGGACTTTGAGTGGTATAGACATTCCTTTGACTCTTTGCTGAGTGTGGCTTAGGCTAACACTTATTTCCCTATCTCCAGAAGACTCTTGATGGAGCTTCTGAAATGCTGACACCTAGGCACTACTTCCCACAACTTTTGCTGCATTTCCCCAACTTTTTGAGGTGCTTTAAGACTTAACCATCCTTTTTAGTTTAGATTTTAATTTTGAGGATCTTAGATATTACTCAATATTTAAAGAGAAGATCGAAGACTCTTCTCTGAGCACCAGATTCAGTTTTTTTTTTGTGTGTAAATTCTTTGTTATTAGCATTTCGTTTTGTGCAGAGTACAGACATCGTAGCACCAGATTCTGTTGTTAATCCTTTTTATTGCTGTGGGCTAGGGTGCCTAAACTTCTTTAGGAGGTTTGGCTATCCGGTTGCTGTTCTGTAACTTGATAGCATGGTATTGAGATTGATTTAGATTAACCTGACTGCAACTTGTATAAAACGTCTTGACTTTATTTACTGATTCCCACGGCTTTAAGTGGGCCGGGTCTCACCGGTGCTGAGCACCGGCAGTTTTTTAAAGTAGGCCTCGAAACGAGTCTCTATCGGGCTCTGTTTTGTGCCCTGGCACAGGCGGTCCGTTTTTTTCTGGGTTGCTGTGACAGCAGTCACATCCATGTGCGCGTGCTCACACTGCTCACTTCTTACTAGTGGAGAAGTTACAGCATGACGTCATGCCAGGTGAGCGTTGTCGGGGAAGGGAAATCCTTTAAAGAGAGGTATTTTCTCTCTGGATTTCTCTTCTCTTTTTGAAACTCAGAGCAGCAACATTGTCATGGTGTCACCAGGGCTTTAAGTGGAAGCTTTTCAATATTATATACAAGCCATAGTTGCTGCTTATTTATCTTATGCAACTAACAACCATTGACCAAGCCAATAGTCCCGACTTGTTGTAGGTATGATGTTACTTGTTGTATCACATATCTGGATGCAATGACAGAAACAGCAAAATACAAGTCGGGCGGCACACTATGCTAAGCACAGATTTTTAGCTTATGTGTTTTTAAGCCACACCCTTAATTACATTGACCACGCCCCTTTGAGAGACCCCCCAGTTTTTTCACCCCACTTAAAGCCTTGCTGATTCCTGATGCTTATTGTGTAGCCAAATGGGTTACACCGTTAATTGAATGTGTTTGACGAAATGCTAACTTCCTTCACCTCTCAGTCCCAAAAAAGATTAATCAGATAATCAATGGTAAGAGGGTCTGCCTAGCGCTGGATCACACCAACAGACCGTCACACTGATGTAAACACACAGTACCTGGCACGCAAACACTCACACACACAGTCATACAAAGTGAAATTGCTATAGAAAAATGTTGACTCGAGCAGGCGTCTTCAACAGACGCTGGCATGCCCTCTCAGCAGGGCCCACAATTCCCGAATCCCGTAAGTATGTTAAGCAGCACATCAGAACCAGGTCCGAGAACTTCTACCCAATCACAAGCCAGGATAGGTTTAGAGGTAAACTCCTTTTCTGTATTCCGAGTTCTGATAGGGTAAAAGGGCACATGATTGACAAACCCCGAAGCTCCATTATCTGACATGCTGCATTGCTTGATGATAGTGCAGCATGTCAGATATGTATTGTGATTGTGTGAGGCTTGGCTGTTACAGCAATCACCTGACACATGCGCAGTACAGCCAGTGGAGCCGTCTTCTGCAGCCAAGTAGATATTGAGGCTCTTCTGTGCAATCAAACAATCCAAAATAATTTGTCTTCATGTAAAAGCTATAACACAAGCAATTAATTGCAGAGCGAGGTAGTGAGTCGACCCTTGGCACCGGCCATGGAGGAGCTGCCACTGGTACTAAGCTATTATAGTTTTCCATCCGGCTTTTACCGTGTATACATTGTAGGGCCACTGGTGGTAATAGTTTTCATCAGCAAAGGGAGAAGAATGGTGTGGTCCAAAGTTGTTGTATTAGTAGCAATTACGAGTAATTTAAAGTAATGCTAAATAGCTCTTAAACCAAAAAAAGTGCCGCACAGGCATTGGCATTCCATTCTAAAAAAGGTCTTAGTCTGAACAATGTTTAGCATCAGGGAATGTATCTTAACTTGCTTTTGCCATATGTTCCATTTACAGCATTTTTGATGTAATTCTTTTAATTGGGGTTCCAATACATAGGGAGTCAGAGAAATGAAAAACACAAAAAAATTACAAAAGTTTCCAAAGTGTAGGTCAAGGCAAGTGTATTGTTTTAATAACGTCGTAGTCATTACTATTAAATTTGATGACATTATGACTTTTTCAAGATATAGTTAATAGCATTGCATTTTTGCAATCACCTTGGATTGCTATGATACTTATTTCTGTTTGTTTTAATGTGATTCGTTTTAACAAGAGCACTGTGGGATTTTTACCAACTTCTTGTTAATTGTTTGTAGGGACTGAAAATGACCTCACCAAAAGCACATTCTTGTGTTATGCTTTTGGGTCTATCACAGATGAATTAAAGTGTCAGGACCTATTGTAGAATTTGTGGAGCGGGAGCATTGGCATAAACTGGTGGTGCTCACAGCACATCAAGCTTTCAGTTCCCCCACAGTATTTACAGTCGGGAGAAGTGCCAGATTTACAACTGCAGTGCCTGTTTTTTGTGAACTTGTGACTTGGTGCTTGTCCACGAAGGAGCCGCCAAAATACAGTGTTGCCCGGCCCTCAATAAAATCGCCTACAGATCTCCCCTTGAAAGGGGCCTACGTCTTCCCGACCTTAGCCGATATTATTAAGCCACCCAACTTCGAGTTTTTGCGGAATGGTCTCGCCCCGAGTCTGAAAAGCATTTGCTTTTCATGGACAAGGCTCTAGCGGGACAGCCATTGTGGAGAATCCCCTTTCTTCCGAAAAGCGTCTGGCCCCAAAACTTATATATCTCCTCGATTACTAAGCCAGCGCTGGCAGTATGGGACAGACTGGTGACCCATACAGGTCTTACTTCCTTCCTCTCCCCCTTGACGCCCATAGTGGGGAACCCCGATTTCACACCGACCCTGACGTACCCAGCGTTCCATCGATAGAACCAGACGGGGTGCAGATCGGTGGGACACCTGTTTGATATAGAAGGTCCAGTCCCATTTGAGACTCTTCGTTCAGAGCACGATTTGCCAGAGGGCGAACGCTGGTACTACGTCCAGATACGCCATTGGGCGACACACCCATCGGTTTGCCAGGGAGCACAACATCACCTCACCCCATTCGAGCGCTGGCTGCTAACAAGCTCGGCAAACTCACGCCTCATTACGCAAATATACTGATTCATAACCCCTACAGACACACCACCCAAATCCGCTGGCCAAAAATGCTGGAAATCAGAGATTGGGCGGGAACTAACCTCAAAAGAATGGGAGGACATACATTACCGTGCTCGACACACAGCCCACAACGTCTCCGGCACCAAAACAGCAACAAAGATCATTACATACTGGTACCTCCCCCGTCAGAGTGCACAAATATAAACCCTCTAGATCCCCGTAATGATGGTGTCAATATGTGTCACCTGGTACACTTCTACATATCCTTTGGGAATGCCCGAAGTTAGCACCGTATTGGGTGCAGGTCCTTCATGACATAGACACTCACTGTGACACAGAACTCTCCAGATTTCCTGCCTACGTTCTCCTAGGCCTTCCTAATGCACTCACCTTCCCATTGAAATCCCGGAGTGGCAGACACATAGGGCTAGCACTAACGCCGGCCCTGCAGAATATCCTATTACATTGGGGTACCGGACACATTCCAACACACCAAGGATGGCTACATAGACTGTGGTACATACTGGAGATGGAGAGAATAACCCTAACTTTGACAAACTAAGACACAACATTTCCAAAACGGTGGAGTCCATTTTTGCAAATCCTAACGTCAGAGTTCCGCGAACTCACTTGCCCTAAATATTTACGCCTTCTACGCTTGACTGAGGCCAGTACAGATACCACCCGGGGTCCCCCGTTCAGGGTTAGGTAGAGTAGGCGACAGCGACATTTCTTCATACTTTTCATGAGGATATACCGGGTCTGGGTTGGGGCGGGTGGGGGGAGTTGGGAGTTACTACACACTCACAAGCCATGCACCCTGTGATTCACAGGCTAATACAATGCAGTTTTTTCTGTTATGATTATTAATAACAATAAAGAAATGTAAACCATAAACTAGCACTTTCTGTTGAGAGAACTCATGGCACTCTATTGATAAACATTAGTCAGTCTACGCCTCATGAATTATTTTTTTCATACGAACATAAGAGGGATCTAAAACCGTGCACAACTCTCACACTGGGAATTACCTGCATCACATGAAAAGAGTGCGCCTTCTATAATCTGGGCTCACAATTCCACTCAAAAGGTGCCCTGTGCTGTTTGACTTCCCACTGCAACCATATGACTTATTTCCTTCAGACAACATACTGAGGTCTTTGAGACCCTGGATGGACAACAGTACTGCTTACTCCAAATTTATCCCTAGCCCCGGGGAAAGCATCTCCACAGCTCTTCATTGCCTATTTAACGCTGGCACCAGGACCCTTAAGGATTCTCCATGAGCCGAAAAGATGTTTCTAGAAGAGTAATGGTTCTAATTCAGTAGGGAAACCTCCCAAGCTCTTCTCCTTGGTTGCTACCCAGAGCATGTCCAGAGTCCCAGCTGATGGAAACTTTGGTGTTTATATGTATTAAAGTTCCAGGCTTTTCTTCCCACACACATCATCATCATCTGGCCCTTTCGTTGGATTCTTTGCGCTGATGTTAACAGGATAACAAATCCTGTAGAAGTGGATAAGCTCAGATTTGCAAACATGAGAGATGTAGCTTATGTCTTTTTTTTAGGGGATCTAAGTATCTATCTCATATGTGCTAGGATGAAGTTCCTAAGAGCTGCGATTTTCTGTCATGCAGTGTAGCTGAGCTAAGCAATGATCTTTCTGACCCGAACAGTGTTCAAGCTTTTGCCTCTTCTGTTGACTAAAACAGTAAACATGCAGCTTATCCACACAATTTTCTGGTGTGTAGCACTTATTCCTCAATGGCTTTCTGTGTCTATAGTATCTCACCTTGGAGTTTACTGATGGAAATGTAAAGAATAGTTTTGTCTGATCTCAAAAGTGTTTTCTCCTTATAAATAATAATCGTAATAATAACTTGCTTTTATATAGCGCTTCATATCACTTTTTGTTGTTTCTAAGCAGAACCAATAAAAGTTTTACTTTGACCAACTTTATGGTATTCAGTTTACTAGCTCAGAAGGACTAAAGGCTGACTCAGCCTTGTAAGCATTTGAACTTGTGACCATAGATCACTGTATATTTTGGTGACTAGCTTTCAGCTTTCTGCACCATCCTGCTACCTTAAGTGTTGCAGTATATGATTGAATTACATCGAGTAAGCACAGATGAGCAGCTATACAAAGTGATGAGAAGTAGAAAGCAGTTCATTTACTGAAGTGAATATAAGAATAAATAAAAGTGAATAAATAAGAAAAAAAATAAAAATCATAGAATGACTAAGACATAGGGAGTTATACCTTATGCTGAATGACACTACAGGCTCAGGCAGGTGTTCGCAGTACGAACACATCAGTGGTTGTTATGTATTTGATAACCAGGAGAGACTCATTAGGAATTATAGAATGCCAGACACAGCCTTCCATCTCCAGGGTATAATCTGAGCCAGCCTTGGCTGGTGCTTCTTTATGGCGAGATAAGGCAGCAAATTCCCAAAAAGTCCAGAAAATGACCTTCTTTTGGAGATGGCTAACAGGGGTCCAACCAGCCAGTAGGACTGAAAACCCTGGCACCCTCTTCAAATAAAGAGTTGTGGAATAGCTTCAACACAGTGGCAAAAACTATTGCAGCATTTGTATCAAGAGGTTTTCTTGACAGTCTTTTCTGACTGAAGTTTGGACCGGTCACTTCAGAATAAGATAAATATGTGATCCCCTATGATTTCAGTCAAGTCTTCGTTATCACGTCAATAAGGAGACTCAAAAACATCTGTAGCAGTCTTGATGTGTGCGCTTATGTAATAAGCTAGGCTGAAATCCACCAGAGGCAAACAGTGCAAATAATTTTAACTTTTATGGAATTTAATTGCTTTTGCGTAAATTTGCAAAGGAATTGGAAAGGGAAGCACCCTACTCTGTATGATCCCAGCTTCACCATAAGGAGCCACAAAGAATAGAAAAACAGGAACAATTAAAATGAGTAGGGGATGACTGGGGCTCGTGGAAGTTGGAGCAATTAGGCACACACCTGCAGATAGGACATCCCATGCCGCATGTGAGATGAGGTTTTATAGGCAAATAAAATGTAAAAGAGGATTAGAATTAAACTTGTGAGGACTTGTTGTGGCAAAGGAGGAGAGAAAGGAATTTGTTGCTACTGATAAGATATTTGGCTCAATTTCATCTGGAATAGTACGCTTGGTTCTGGAAGAAGCATCTCCAGGGTGATAAGGAAAGCTGAAACATTGCTGTGACATCCTGCTAGAATAGTGCATGGTGAACTACGTGTTCTTTTCAGTGAGGGTTATGAATGTAACACTTACACCGTACAAAGAAAGGAGAAGTTTGGTATGATTTAGACATTCACTCAAAGCAGTACAGAGGAAAATAATGTTCGTACCAAAAATTTATAGCAGTAAAGGTTGTGTCTTTGGCTGAGATTGGGAGATGGGGCGTTCACGAATGTTACACAATAGAAGCATGATGGTCTACACCGCCAAGTCTGTCACCAATGAGTCTGAGGATTATTTGCACTCCTGTCCAGGAGTGCCTCATAAATTATCTTGTGCTTAAAATCAAGAAGGAAGTCACGGGGAGGCATAGTTGGGGAATGGGGGTGGGTAGAATCTCACCTGATAGTATTACACAAAATTAGACACCTCATTTTAGCTTTTTTGTGATTGGCATTTTGTGTAGTTACAGTTCTGTACTGCTAGCAGTACCCATTTAAGGATTAGGTCATTTGAATGTGACCCTCAAGGGTGCCTGGAACTTAATAATGTAGCTTGTAATAAAGAGCAGAGCAATGTTGGTTGAGTCAAAAAGATTGCACTGGAAAATGAAGCAGAGAGGACCCTGATAGTATGTGAAATGCATAAGTGGACTTTTAAATGCTTATCTCTGTTCACATTATGTGGTCATTCGTCCATGCACATTGCAACCAGATCCTATACTGAAGAACAGCCGAAGATACATTGTGTTGTAATACGCGTAAGAAATAGTGCTTATTTCAAATGCAAAATGGTTGGATTCACTAGCGTGAGTGCTCCATACGGTGTCTTATCGCTTGACCTTACCTCACTTGTAGATGTTTGTCATTACCTCTGCTAGAGGTCACGGCAGGATTGAACAAGAGGGAAGCTGTGTGTTCCTACCTGCACACAAAGGCGGTATTGGTTTTCCTAATCCTGTTTGCTGAGGGGTGAGAGAATTGAATTAGATATCTAAGCACAGACATTGAGAGCCTTTGAAAACAAAGATAAGGAAGCAGTCAGTATGTTCCTTCTCCTGGGAGCTTTGAGCCCCTGATTTTGCAGGTGTGTCACCCGATCCATGCCTACCATCGATCAGAACTGTGCCAATGCATATTTAATTAGCAAGGGGACCATGGGTGCATTATGGCCATCATCTCCATATTGAATGGACTGTCAGACCTCGTGAATGCATCCCTGCTTCCCCTCTTTCACTTCTTGTTTAGGAGCTTCTGCATTTTGTCTGTGCATCTGAAAGTTTCTTTGTTACTGATGCGTGCTGTGCCGCGGAGGGGAAACAGAGAAGCCAATCCCAGCCTGCTTGTGTGGTTTCCAATGATGGGTTGAACTGATTGAATTTGTTTAGCTAATGAATTCATGTATGCACTGAACACATGGAAACATCAATTCAATACTGTAGATTTCTTGGAGTGCTCATTAAGACAAACTCCAATCTGGTTTTGATGTTCAAAATACTGTCAGTGTTAAAATATTTTTTTCCAGACATGGGATGCAAGACAATAATGAACTATTTTCTGCCAACCCTCTAATTTTTTTAATGCACATGTCTAAATAGATTTTTTTTATTTATCACTCCAAGATTGGTGTTTGCCATCTTAGAACAGTAAACAAAATGGCGTCCTCATGATGTATGCATGCACACACACACACACACACACATCATTGTGCTAGGCGCCATGATGATGCATACATGCGTTCAAACCATCGTGCCTTTTCCTTTTTTTCCTGATGCTGCACAGCACTGGCAAAAACGTTTTCTTTTTACCGATGTGAAACAGCATTGGCAAATACCATTAGAAAGTTAATAGGTTGTCTTTGCCAGTTCTTGATCAAGGGATGCCATCTTGAGGAACTTTCAGTGCGGAACTACTGTCCCTAAAAGATAGGCCTTTTTTTCAGATACACACCTATTTTAAGTCTTAGTACATTTTGTAGCATTTGCATGCCTATGCCCTCTACTCCCAGCCTCACCAGTGTGGCTGTGGATATACAGAAAGGATTTTACTCTCAACATAAACTTTTGGAAGACTTCATCTGGGGAGCGAAAGCGATAAGAGCTGAGACTTCTCCGGTGGTAGCTGTGCAGACACCCTGCAATAAACAGAGTGAATAAATACCACGTTATTCAACCACTTCCAACAGTTTTGCAAATTTGTTTAAGACTAATAAAATTCTCTAAAAATGCTAATGAAATATTTTTCAAGCAAGATTGTAAGTATACTTATAATGATTTATATGTAAACAAATAATGAATACCCAGTCGTTTTTCTGTCATCTATTCCACTAATACAGTGCCAGTGGAGGCAGGAGAAACACCATTCAAAACAAGGCCAGCATCTTTTTGGTCTTATTTGGAGCCATTTTTCAGTGAATTACCAGTGGGTCTACCCCAAGACCTGCAAATATTTGGAGAGATAACAAGTGACTGTGTAACAAGTGACCTGGTAAGGCATCTTGATGTCCTCCTCCACATAGAGAGCTCCATTCTGCCTGTCTCCACCCAGCAGTCACCATTGTGTTTGCTTCTAGAGCGCTGGGTCTCAGTGAACTGCATGAGAGCTAAACAGACTAATTGGTGTCTTATCTCTCATTCTATGCACCCAACCTCAGTGTAGTTTAGTTTTGTAATTCATTCCTCCTGCTTTTTACTACGCAGATAGTATCATTTGCGGTCTCCTCCGCTGTGATATTATAATTTCTTTTAGTGTCAAACACTAGTTTAGTTCGCAAAGGGTCAAGTATTGTTACATTTAAACTACTCTGTTAGCCCTTCCTTTGATAATTATTTCACATAAGTCTCATCTCTGATGTCTGGGTCCCCCTGATATATTTAAGGTGAACGCACACTTCCACTCATTTCATTTCATTTTTCATTTATAACGCGCGACGAATCATCCCCACAGGGATCTCTCGGCGCTTTTGGCTACACAGTGCTAAAGGCTAGGACAAAATTGCGGATTTAGAACAGCCAGGTTTTTAACTGCTTCTTGAACTGCCCCAAGCTTGCGCAGGCGCGTAGCTCATCCGGCAGGCGGTTCCAATGGAGCGGGGCTAGATGTGAAAAGCGCGCCCACCCATTTTGACTTTTCTGATTTTACAGGGACGTAGTAGATTACGATTGCTAGATCTCAATAAACGGGCAGGTATATAGGGAACCAACTTCTTCCTTAGGTAGACCGGGCCGATGCCCTGCTGTGCTTTAAACACCGACGTCAAGAGCTTAAACACTGCTCTCTTCCTCATGGGCAGCCAGTGTAGTTGGCCAGGGCCGGCTTTTGCGCTGGTGGCGCCCGGTGCGACAATCATTTTTGGCGCCCCCTACACCCCATGACCGCCACCTCGGATTCTCTCACTACCACCGGGCAAAAGTGTCCCTCATCTTCAATCATAAACTATTGCTAAACATAGCAACCCCCGATTTCCCCCCGAAGTTGGCGCCCCTCCAAAGGTCAGTGCCCAGTGCGGCCACACCAGTTGCCCTGCCACTGTACCCCTATCGCATAGAATCCCAGGTTCTAGGCCTGAGGGAACGAGAGGTAGTAGGGGAGGTCCTGGTCTGCGTCTTCCCAGACTTATCTCTAAAGCAACAAAAAAGCAAACAAGACTATAACAGTTGGATTACTTTTTATTCGTCCACCTTTAGTCTGCAGAATCCACCAAAGCACAGAAGCAGTGAAGGGCTCAAGAGAACCCACAACCTCGAGGTTCATTCCCAATCTGGGGGTATCTAAAAAACAGTGCTTAATTTGAGCCGGTGGTTTCCGGTGCTCGGCACCGGCACTTAATTGTCAACACTGCGCTTATGACAGTCTGACACATGGTGGTGCTGCTGTTCAAATTTAGAGCTGAGCAGAATGACGGTTATTTATGAATACAATATACATAAAAAATTACTAATACCTGCCTCCTCAGCAATTCTATTAGCTTTGGGGACCTGGAATAATCTGAACTGTCGCAGTTGCAGGCAAGAGAGATTAATAGTAGTTTTTTTTGGTACCATCCGACAGCGATGACAGGACCAATGGGTGGTGCAAGCTGCAGTGGCCTCCTGGTCAGGGCCCTGCCAATTATTATTTTACAAATTAAGCAATGCAAAAAAACAACCAAGATGCTGAACGAACATCACAACTTCCGGTTACGATTCACGAGTTTTGTAACTGCTGCAGAGCTTGGTATTCTGAGATCGTAGGCTAATATGCAACTGGCATAAATAGCCTACTGTCAGCTGTATATTTCGAGGCCAGTCTGGATTTTGTTAACATTTAAATGTCATTTTCCGGAGATACATTCTGTGTTACAGGCATCACACTGCCAAGACTGCATCCATGAACAACTTTCTTTCCCAACTGACCATATGAGGATGAGGCGCACGCACGTTTAATACTCATTTTTTAATACTCTCTTTAACAAAAGTCCCTAGCATGTACTGATATATTCCGATTTCACAATACTGTGCAAAATAAACGCTGATGAACTAAGGAAGTAAGAAATCGGTGGCCTTCGCTCGAGTTCTATTGAGTGTACCTTTCATTTCTGCACTCTTTTCTAACCTTGCAGGTGCAAAAAGCATGAAACATGCTGCCAAGCAAGTGCTGACTCCACTGCAGCAATAATGGCTGATTTACCTTCCTGGCACACTCTGCCAATAGACAATATTTAAATTTTAGAACAAAATAGTGCTATTCCTCATAGAGCTGCTTTTTGTAAATGCATATTTTAATTGTCGATTTATGCACATAGGCTAGAAGTAAAGTTGGAAAGCGGTATAATTATTTTTTTTTTAGTAAATTTTATATTTTTATCTTGATTTGTAAAAAGTAATAAAGCACTAGCAAATCTCGTGTGGAAAGGTCGACGGGAATTGGCTTCCTTAACCACCATTGTATGAAGCAGCGGTGCCTCTTACTCACCTTGGTATTGTTACGGTTTCGCTGCCTGACTGAACAGATGTATTTATTTGTGAAACAATTAATGGCTGACAATAATAATACATTTATTGCTCTGTTTTGCATTTGGATTCTAAAAGTTCTCTGAGTAGTTACAGTGTTCTATTATGTTTTTTAATGTATGCATGAACATTTTTTCGAAAATTATTTTAGAAATAAGACAGGTAATATATACAACTCCTTCATTATAATAAAATGGCATTGCACGCCTCAGCACTTTTCACCCCTCTGTGTAACCTTTCGTGGGAGCCCTTTTATGTTTATTCCACATCCTATCATGTTCCCCAAAGTGTAATTAAAGATAATAAAAAAATGTAAAATATGTTCTCCTTTTATTCAGCACACACCCCAGGGGTGCAGAAATGACCTTCAGCAGCGCTTTGGCTACAACATGCAATATTTGCTATGGAAACAGATTAGCAAACAAATTCTAGTGTCTCATTCTCTAGTTGTTGCAAGGGGTGAGCTTCTTCTCCCTTAGTACTTGAATTAGAGTTAAATCAGTCATTGGAACTATATGCATGGACGTCGATTAACCATAATGCAGGGGTCGTGGTAGTTACATCACACACAAGGTTTGACCACAATGGCAGCACAGGAAGTGACATCATCTGACTTTTCACCCTGAATCCCAGGAAATGATGCCACAATGCATTGATCCTGACGATATCATGAAAATTGACATCACTGAAGCCTAGTGTATAAATGGATTGCTAAATTTCAGGGAGGGGCACAAGAAAGAGTTAATAATACAAAAATGATAAGACCCACCAGTATTAATTTATAATGAACATATATTGCATAGGAACTATGGTATGGGTTTGATTTCCTCCTTATCCTTCATAATGAACATGTATTGTATATGAACTATGGTATTGGCTTGGTTCACTCCTGATCAATGCTAATATGTTGTAATTTATCCTACACTTGTAAAGATCTGTTACGCTTGAGTAGTACAGAGCTGTTTAGTTCTGTTCAAACATAATTTTTCATGTATTCACAATGTAGGAAAATGGAAACAAGTTTAACAAATGTGTATGTTTTTTAATTTGTTTAATCCTATTTTTTTATTGTTAAGAGTACACATTTCTCTTCTGAAAGTGTAATATCTTAGTGGGATATGTAGAAAGTCAACAGTGCCCAAAAGAACACTGTTTACCCTCTGTTCTTGGCATTGCTTTTGCCAATTCTGAGGCCAGGGGTCGCAAATGCACGTGACAAGCCAGGGGTCACAACTGTGACCCCTAAATGATGTCCATAACTACTAACCAAAGCAATGTCCCACAGGAAATTGTGATCTAAAATGGGATGCTGGTGTTTGAGATGCATCTTTTCTGTAGGACTGACCTGACAATTCTGGCACCAGTCCCGGTGTCGGGCTGCACGTGGTAGTGATTACAGACGGTTTACAAAAGACGCCCATGTGGCACACTTACTGTTTTATATGGTGAAAGTACTAAACCAGATTCTTCAGAGGTTTAACAGTACGTCTTGAGGTGAATGGGTCTGCCTTCCCGCTTAACCTTTTTTATTTGATCTGGATAAAAGAATCCACAAAATCATACCTCTATGTTCAATTACAACCTCTTAAATATCAATTCTTTTATAGAGTAATAAATAAAAAAAAAATTAAAAATGACTTTACACCTAAAAAGTTTTATCTTGTAAAAACAAATTAAAAAAAGGGATACTCTGTGAAAAAAAGACCCTCAATCCTATTTTAATATTCAGCCTCTATCAGCGTTGCATATTCTTAAGGCTATCTGTTCTAACTTAAACTATGGTGTACCTAAAACCCCCCTCTTGAAGTGTTTTCAGCATTGCTTTTGAGATGCTACAGTTGCAAAATCATTGTGCAGGGATTATCAGTTTACATATAGTTCATAGGCATGCCCATGGGACTTTTATTGGTATTTTCCTCACTAGATAGAGTGCGACAGTATTTTAGACAGAAGAATCACCTTTATTGAAGGGGAGCAGGGAGGGGCTCACTTTTCTTAACAATGTAAACGACATAGGCGTAAACTTCTTGAACAACTGTTTCATTTGCATCTGTCTTTCTGCCTAGAGCAGCAAAGGGGACACGTTTGACCTCTTTATTTTTCATACACTAAGCAGAATATTTTGCTTCCATGCATTTTAATGAATCCATACATTGTAATTAACCCATACATTAATTTCAGAAGTCATACTGAATCATGAGTTAATTGGTGCATTTTGTTTTGTAACTTTGCGTTGCTAGGGAAGCGTAGACACGCAGAAGGAAGCTATGTTGTAATCAACAGATGCTGTTGCTGAATAATTTAAAGCCTTTTATCATGTTGAAAAATGTGATCTTGGAAGAACGGATGCATTAGTTAGTAAGGTGCAAGCACAAACATGCTGCACACATTTCTCATTTTAGTGGAAGGCTGAAAGGCAGGTGCTTCTAGTAGAGATTGGCAGCAGCACATCTCAGTGATTTTACTTCTGTACTGTAGCTGGTAAGAAGGGTAACTCCAGCTCAATGTGTTTTCGTACTTAAAGGCAGTATTCTTTTGCTGAAGTAAAATGGCAAAAATCACATCTTTCATGAAAGTGCCAACTGGATCTGTGGTGAAGAATGAGTGAAAACACATATACACACACACACACACGCATATTACCTACTGGTTGCCGCCAGTAGGTAGTTATAGTTAGGACCTAGTTTCCATAGGAAAAGCGTTTTTGACTTGCTTATAACTTTGGCGCAGTTTGGCGAATCTTCACATTATTTTCCCCAAAGAAGTGGCGCAGTATGTCTAGTTCTGAATGGAAAGTTTCGGAGTGATCTGTCAAGCGGGTGCCCAGAAAAGGCGGAGGGGGGTAAAAAAAGGTGCATTTCCCATGCAATTTCCCATAGGGATTTTGAACACGACTTAAGCCCAACTACTGGACGGAATTACACCAAATTTGGCAGAGAGGTAGCTCTTGGTCCAGAAACAGCCCTTTTTGTGATTTGGTGTAAATCCTTTCAGTAGTTGCGGGGTTATTGAAAGGAAAACAAAATTCTATATCTAGGGATGCAGACCCTCCGCGGATCCTCTGCGGTTCGATCTGCGAAGTCACGGGCCACCAGCAACACCGTGATTGGCTGACCACAACCTGACTGGGAGGGTGCAGCCACTGTTTCAAGTATCGTGAAACGGTCAAGGGGACTTAAAGGTTTTGCAAAATGATTAAAGGGGTCAGGGTAGAGGTACCTTGACCCCATGGGTGTGTTAGAGGAGTGTGAGAGGGACCTATGTTGGGTATGAAATTTAGCTGTATCATTTTATTTTCCCACTTCGGGAATCCACGGATGCCCACGAGGCTCAACGTGCCCTCCCCCGTGGAAATCTGTGACGGATATGCGAATCTTGGTGCACTTTGGAAGAAAAACACTTTCAGACCCACTCAGACACCCCCACGGGTACTCTTACACCCATTCACAGACCCGCACAGGCAATCACACACCCACTCATAGACGTTTGCAGTCAGTCGCACACCCTCTCACAGACCCACGCAGGCACTCACAGACCCACGAAGGCACTCACAGACCCACGAAGGCACTCACACACCCACTCACAGACCCCCATAGGCACTCACACACCCACTCACAGACCCCCATAGGCACTCACACACCCACTCACATACCAACACAGACATTGACAAACCCACTCACAGACCCATGCAGGCACTCACAGACCTACTCACCCATGTAGGCACACACACACACTCACAGATCCACACAAGCACTCACACACCCATCAAAAATCTGTGCAGGCACTGACAGACCTACCCACACTGGTACTCACAGACCCACTCACAGACCTATGAAGGAAGTCACACACCTACTCACAGACCCATGCATCCACTTACACATCCACTTACAGACCCATAGGGGCACACTCACACCCACTCATAGACCCACACAGGCACTCACACACCCACTCACTCGCAGACCCATTCACACACCCACTCACAGACTCAGGCACCCACTCACAGACCCACTTGGACACTCACACGCCCACTCACAGACCCACTCAGACACTCAGCACCCACTCAGACCCACTCAGACACTCACACTCATATAGCCACTCACACTCACCTAACGACACATACAGCCACTCACACACCTCATCTAAGGTTACAGGTTACAATTACAAAATAAAATTTTAAAAACCTTAGAATTTCACTAAAAAGTCCAAAGGTTACAGGGACGTTATAGTTGGTCTCAGATTGAACATGCACAAAACCATAGAAATTCAGCAGTTATACTTACCCGAGTTAACTATAACTTACACCGCCGTCAATGCTATGCTTATGACCTCACATATTACATCACTCATGACATGGTCAGTGACATCACTCATGACATCTCAAATGACATCACTGATAACATCATCCACAGAACCACTTGCACATCAACTCACACCCCCACACAACCACTCACACACCCACTCAGTCATCCATACAGCCACTCACTTACCCATACATCTGCTCACTCTTTCACAGTCACTCACACAGCCACTTACCCATAAAGCTACTCACACACCCTCTTATTCACCAATACAGCCACTCACACACCCATATAGTCTCTCATCAGAGTCACTCACTCCCCATACAACCACTCACACACTGACACAACCATTTACATACCCATTTACACATCCATACAAGCACTCACATGTCCACTCACTCAACCACCCATACAGCCAGTCACACAAGCACTCATTCTCCAATACAGCCACTCACACACCCACTCAGTTAACCAACAAGCCTCTCAAACAGCCACTTACTCACCTATACAGCCACTTACACACCCTGTCACTCACTCACACACAGCGACCCAGTCACCCATACAGCTACTCATACACTCACTCACCCAGCCATACAGTCAGTTAAACAGCCACTCACTCACCCATACAGCCACTCACACACCCACTCACTTGCCACTACAGCCACTCACACACCCATATAGCTACTTACACACCCTCGTATTCTCCCATACAGCTACTCACACACCCACTTATTTACCCATAGAGCAACTCAGACACTCACACACCTACTCACAAACAGATGCACACAGTCACTCAAATAATATATGTTAGAAATAGTATCACTCATTAGTAGTACACAAAGTACACTGATTTAAACTTTTGTAGTACCTTAGTCTATATGTTTAACACTCATAAACGTTTAGAAAACACTCACAATCACTGGATGATGGAATCAGTGATGTCATCAGTGATGTCATTTGAGATGTCATCAGTGATATCACTGCCCATGTCATGAGTGATATAAGATGTGAGGTCATAAGCAGTGCATTGCGGGGGCATAAGTTATAGTTAGCTCAGGGGGCATAAGTTATAGTTAGCTCAGGTAACTATAACTTCTGAATTTCTATGGTTTTGTGCATATACAATCTGAGTCTAACTAAAACGTCCCAATAACCTTTGTTTTTTTCAGTGAATATATGAATATATATATATATAATCTCTCATTTACAGAGAAATGGTATTTATAAGCTCAGACCCACTGCAGAAACCTGTGCGTGAAAGTATTTTGGAAGACTTTAAATGTTGGATCCTGCTGCTAATCATAATAAAGTTCTCAAATTTTAAAACTGTAATTGGTAGCTAACATGTTACATACGTTATTTATAGATTTTTACGAAAAATAATCTATAAATAACGTATGTAACATGTTTGCTACCAATCCGTTAAAATTTGAGAACTATTCTAGCAGCAGGATCAAACATTTAAAATCTTCCAAAATACTTTCACGCACAAGTTTCTGCAGTGGGTTTGAGCTTATAGATACAGTTTCACTGAAAATGAGAGATAATACATATGACCTTTTGCAACAGCATGTGACTAGGACAGCTGCAACTAACTGAGAACTTTTGTGGTCTTGCTACAACTTTTTAACCAGTACTTTAACATATTCGTAGAGTAGGCTTGGAACTGCACCTTGCTCATGATTTGATTACCTTTTTGACTATTTCAATTGTGTGGTTCTGATTCCCTGGCTTTTCGCCCTACTTTTGGGCTTGTCCTGCATGTGGAGTATTTATGCTTCAGACTTTTTTTAAATAGTTTTTTCATTGATTGAGTGTATCCTTCCATTGTTGACACCATGGAATTATTTTTCTTTTGGCTTTTTGCATGCCATTTTAGATTTAGCACTCAGTTGGCAGTACATGTCCTGCTTCTTTCGCTCTCACTTTTTTCATCTTCTATGCAGCCTATCTCTCTCTCTCTCGTTCGTTCGCTCGCTCTCTCTCTCTCTTTTTCTCTCTCTCACTCTCCCTCTGTTTGTCTCCTCCTCCGCTTCCTCAACGTTACCTATGGTTAAACTCAGGCCACTAACTCCCCCATTTTAGGGATTTTTTCCCTTTTTTTGTTAGGGTTTCTATTTAATAGATTAATGCAATGCTTTAGCAGTACCTGCTTCTGGTGTCGCTGTTTAGCAATTTGTGAATTACAGAATAGCAAATGAGAAGTCATATCTAGCTTTAGGTAATCTTTGCTCGCTCAGCGTGTAAAACATCATGCAACTGTATTGTTCTCTATATCATTTTTGAGGATATTTGTACTCTAACTGTTCATAATGTATACTTATGCAGATAATATTTTGAAGAAATCTGAAATATTTCCAATGCAGGTCCTGTAACCTTGCCTTTATTTTGTATCTTTCAGATTCAAGTCAATCAGATAGTCCCAGCCAGCAAAGTGACAGTGATATTAAGGACCAGCCAGAAAACGGTAAGGTTGTGCTTACTGTTTATTTAAATAATTGTTAGCTTCTCTGTAAAGCAAGATAGTCTTTGCTTATGTGAGTGGTTCGATAGCAATAACATGGCAACTCATCACCACCTTCTTCAATGGCATTTAATTTTGCGAAGTTGAAGGCATTTCACAAAATGCAGTATGGCGTAAGACAAATGTTTACAAAACATTAAAATACGGTAGCTGGAAAAAACTTTTGAATGATAGATCATTCAACACATAAATAGTGATAATTAATTGTTGTTATTTTCCGAAAAACCTATATGTCAGTTTTGAAATGTTGTAAAACAAATTCTGCACTATGAAGAAGTTTTGGCTGATGGGGTCCAATCCATGTGCCTGAAATTTAAAATATGTTGTAACCAGCTGTATTTTCCATTATGGGTAGTGAACCCCCTCCTCCCCCTTAGAGTTTGTCCTTCTGCTAAACATGCAAGATAATCTGTTTTCTAGCAGCTGTATTCTTACCATCATTGAAAATAACTCCTAGTTATTCTTCTGCTATAGCAATGTTGATGGAACTGTAATTCCAGCAGGGCAGTATTTTAACACATGCAGGATTTCTTGCATAATGAGGCACGGAGTGCTACTCATTCTTTATAGCTACACATTCTTATTCAAAATGTATGTTACTAATGATAGTCCTATACCTTTTTGTGTCTAAATCATGTTTCAATATATATATGAATTGTTTTGTAGAGTTTTGTTATTCTCGCTTCACCAATTCTTATGATTCCTGTGACTGCCTTCCCCCTTCTACTTTACTTGAAGCACCAATCACTGTGTTTCATGCCTTACCTAAAAATAAAAAAAGGATAAACATTAACAAAATATAGAATAACAATTTTAGACATACAGATTGGTTTACTCAGACCCCCTTAACCCATACCATGATACCATTTGCTTATTCGTACAGTTGTTCCAATGTTAATGTAACCACAACATCAAACAGGAAGGACTATCATGGCAAACTGTACACTATATTTACTACTACGTCTGTCTCTGTTAGTCCCTTATAATCTTTTTTTAAAATTTTCCTCAACAAAATTCAATAACTGAGGGCAACCACAAGGCATGATGGTTTCTTTAACCTCTGATGGTCTTTGTTAATCATCCTAAGCTGATTATAATTATATTCTTACTAACTCCAACCATGTTCATTCTAAATGGGGCACTTCTAACCCTAGTTATTTGCAGTTGCAACATGTCCTCTCATTTTAGCTCCCATTTTTGAGGACAGTGTATTCTAGAACTCTTTTCCTACTACTTTCAATTTTGTGTTAATTAAACTTTCCCATTTAATTGGACAGAATCATGTAGCTAATTTTTTATTTCAGTATTCTTTCAGTGGCTAAAACTCTACAACTCTTCCTTAGTTATCACTAGCAATGTTCATTTGAAGTGAGGATTGCAGCACAGACATTGCAAAGAATAAATGTTATTTTGGAATCTGCAGACATCCCAACTCTGACATATGGGTTAGTTAGCTTCAGTTGATTCTATATGTTACATTTATTTTCCATCCATCCACATTATCCAGTTGGTGTAAGCATCGATAACATTCAATGGTTTCTTAGTTTTTTTCTTCTAGATTCCAACACATTCATATTGGTGTTTTTTCAAAAGTGATAACAGCTATAAAAGCTATCCACAAAGCACTCTGGGAAATGGCCTGTCAGCTCCTTTGCTTGTGGCATAACTATATGATTATGGTGGTTATTCCAAAATTATTTTTCTTAATTGTTTTTTTAAACTAGAGTAAGATATTGCATGTGTAGGGTCATCAAATATCACTGATAACCAGGAGACAATCCGCACATGAAGTTGGCATCATTAATTCATTAAATGCACATAATTATCATGATCACTGCCAATCTCCCTATTTAAAAATGTTCAGCTTGGAACTGGTGAAGTTTTTGGAAGACTATTGTGGCAACAGAGAGTATAAACAAAGGTACCAGCAATTACAAGATACAAAGTACTCCATGGGAATCCTGCATTTATTTACTTGGGCATTTTATATAGTGTTGTGTGTTTCCTTTCTGCAACTCCATAGCACAGATATATACAGTTTTCCTGCTGGACGTAGAATGTAATGTCTTATCAGTCAGGGTGTATAACTATGTTGCTTATTCTTCAACACAACCCATGCTCCATTTCAGTTTCAAAAGAAGCAAGGCTAAAGAGTTCCATTTTCCACTCTTTGGCTGGGGTTAGGGGCATTCCAGAGTCTTGGTCCTTGCACACCCAGAGATCTTCCCATTGTTTGATCTACTTTAAGCGATCGATTGTCGTTCTGGTGGACAGATCTTGAGCGAAGGTGAACGATGAGGATGTAGTGTGGTTTTATAACTGCAACTATGCCTGTCTTTGTCCCAGTTAGATTTGTGGACTTCTCAAAAGTATTTGGATTTGATCCTGTCATCTACCAGCACCTAGTGGAGGGCCACAGGTTTGATTTATACCACTGTTGCTTGCCAAGATTAAGCTATATTATGCCTGTTTTGTTCTAAAGTTTTTGGAACATAGAAACTATTTTCCTGGGGAGACTAGCGTAGATGATATTACAGGAATGTAAGCTTGCTAGGGCAAGGGCTTTCATCAGCTCAATTCAGTGACCAGCATGAAGAAATGGAAGAATTTTGCAGAGCAGGCTGAGCGGCATGTTTACATCCTTTGTCACAGCATTGACTTGAAAATCAAAGGAGATGTTGTTATTGAAAGGAAGTTCCAAATTCCTTGCTTTTATTGAGGCCGCAAAAGACTTTCTGAGGTTTGTAGACCAGGCAAATGGTAGAGCATATGACTCATATTTTCTAACCATTGCAATCTCAGCCTTGGCATCGTTCCTTACAGAGTAAGGGCGGCATCAGAACTGAAACAGCCTAGCCTTTAGGTGAGCAGAGGCAGAGAGATAAACCGCGATGCCAAAACCCGGCTTGCAGTGTGCGCCCCATACATGAGGACAGGCTGGGCTGCCTGAGTTCGTGGAAGCGCCCGTAGAAGTACGGAAACGTCTTCAGACGCTGACACACTGCGCGGGGGTAAGACGCCCATCGCCATCGTAAAGACAGACGGCAACCGGAGCCGAGATCACACCAGAAGCCGTGTAACCACACTGAGGTGAGAGGGCGACAGTCGCCGAGCAAATTGCGGAGATCCCCTCCCCCCGGCGGCAAGGTGCTAGATACAGGGGAAACGCGGGAGGAGCAGGAGCGAATGGGCCAGACCACACGGTAGGGCATTACACTGGAGAGACACCCTCTAACCTCCCCTCTCCCCTCGCAAGCGGGGAACCGACCACACGAGCAGGCAGAGAGTCAGCAACCATAACAGGGGGAGGTCGGAAACGTCACAAGCAGAAGCTGAACTCCAACCAGCACAGGCCCTAGACCACGAAATAGGCCCACGCCGGGAGGACTAGATAGCTGATGGTGATACCGGCAGCAGAGTCTCCAAATAAAAATTAAAACACATCAGTTTAAGACCAAACCGGCAAACCAGTGACACATCAGGCCCAAGTGACAACCCCCAAGACAGGGATCGCAACCTAGAACCTACCCACCGGAGAAGCACATGCAGCAAAGCGGCAACCTGCGCCAATGCACCATGACAAAGGCCGACGCCAAGCAACGTTCAGGCCTACTCCGTCAGGCCAGAACCCACAAATTAAACGCCTACCAAGAAAAAGCGGAGACTCATCCCTGGCCTGACACGCACCCACCTGATGAAGTATCGCCACCTAAGGCTTAACACTGCAAAAGGACATCCAAAAGGCCCCTGACTTACAACGGGCACCTGGGTAGAACACAAGACCAAACGAAAGCACTTGCAGGGAGTCCGGGGCAAAGCCAGAGAGAAATTGGCGCCAAACCAACAGACATCATCTCCGACTGCAGATAAACGCTGAGACCCTTCGGAGGCCTGACCCTACAACAGGTGCTGGACACCTACAGACAAGCTCGCCCTCCTTACCTTAGGCAAACGGTGGCGTTCGCAAGCAGCTGGCCTGGAAGGCAGCAACCTTGAACATAGATGTGCGGTGTACTACCTTGTGGGCGTCCAGCCGGGAGTACCAGAAACAATGCCAATGATGAAGCTGGTAAATACAGCACCCAGCGGAAAGATACTCACCGGAGTACCTGTAAGCCCTTAGCACACAGGTTAGCCATGGGCCGCCTAAGGACTAATATGCAGCAACTGTCAGGACTGGTCGATTTAGGTCTAGATCCGCTCGTTATCTGCTACTCTCTGGTCTAAAGATAAAAAGATTGTTTAATTACCCAGTTAGCAGGAGACACAGTATCAGTTCACAGAGGTTCTTTCAAGCGTGTTCCAAGCATGCCCATTGCAGTCCACGGCGGAATTCCAAGATGGTGGCTGCCATATGCATATGCCATATGCAGCTATAGAGGAGTCTGGCCATTGGCCGTCACCTACCCAGCCGGTCATCTGACATTGTTTTTCCTCGTCTTCCCGTTTGTGTCTCCTTCTCTCCCCCTTCGATGGAACGATGACGACGCCCCCTGGGCGGATACCAAAACTGTTTGTACCCACCGCGGAGACCGAGCAACCTTGGCCGATGCCCGGTGGAGCTGTCCTATGCAGCTATAGAAGAGTCTGGCCCCTTGGCCGTCACCTACCCAGCCGGTCATTCTGACATTGTTTTTCCTTGTCTCCCCGTTTGTGTCTCTTTCCCTCCCCCTTCGATGGAACTATGACGACGCCCCCTGGGCGGATACCAAAACTGTTTGTACCCACCGCGGAGACCACGCAACCTTGGCCGATGCCCGGTGGAGCTGTCCTATGCAGCTATAGAGGAGTCTGGCCCCTTGGCCGTCACCTACCCAGCCGGTCATCTGACATTGTTTTTCCTTGTCTCCCCGTTTGTGTCTCTTTCCCTCCCCCTTCGATGGAACTATGACGACGCCCCCTGGGCAGATACCAAAACTGTTTTTACCTACCGCGGAGCCCGAGCAACCTTGGCCGATGCCCGGTGGAGCTGTCCTATACAGCTATAGAGGAGTCTGGCCCCTTGGCCGTCGCCTACCCAGCCGGTCATCTGACATTGTTTTCCTCGTCTCCCCGTTCGTGTCTCCTCCCCTCCTCATCCCTCTGTGATTCTTTGATTCAAACTGATGTAACTATGTAACCTGTAACTCGCTGATTCAACTGATATAACGATGTATCCTGTAACTCGCTGATCCTCATGTAAAGCGCTCTGATACCTCCGGGTCTAGCCAGCGCTATATAAAACTTTGCAAATAAAAAAAAAAAAAAGTTCCTACATAGAAAACTCACTTTCATCCAATTAATTAAGTGGTGTAAGAACAGAGTAATGCTAGTTGGAATTTCAGGGACGTTGTCCAAGTAGAAGTTGATTTGGGTATTATTGGCATTAATTTGGAAGTTCACCTGGTACTGCAGAATGATGCATGCCAGGGGTAATAAATACACAAATGTTGAAAAGCAGACAGAGATGTATGATCCTTAATGAAAGCTGCATATACGACAGTGTCTGAATGATTCAGTAAATCCAATTCGGACTCTTTGCCTGCAGTCGATGAGAAATGATGGAACCCATTCAAGCACGGACCCGGATATTTCTGTCGACTAGTCAAATCTTTTCAGCTCTATTGTGTGGTCAACATATTGTAGGCCACTGAGAATTCATGTAGATGCTGAGAGGTTTTATTATACTCATCCAGGGTGAAAAAGCTGTTCTTTCGTATTAGCTAGGGCTGTGTCAGTGCCTCTCACAGATAGGTGGTAATGGAGAAGATGTTGAAGTTCCACATCCTTTTTGAAATTGTTCCATTGCATCTCTTTACATGATATTGTAGAGGAAGGGGAAGTGGAAGATTGGTCCATAATTGGCCAGTATTTTCAGGACATCCGATGTTTTGATATAGTGGAAAATAGAGTTTTGCGTATGTTTATTCTGGTTCAGCAAAAGCAAAAGAAAGTGGGGTTCTGTGGAAGAGGGGAGCTATAATGATGCCTTTCTGTACTTATGTCAAACACACAAAAGGTGATGGGAGGCTTGCTTGACATAAGTATAACCACTGGCAGTCCCCCGGCGTAGTATTTCAACACATCATTCTTTTGCCCACAGTGCCTCCTCAGTTTGGACCCAGCCATACGCAAATTAGTATTGACCCCTCTCCAATAGGAACAGTCCAGTTTGAACTGCTAGGCCAGGTCCTACCTGAACAGAAGGAACCCAAGACCAGTTTCACCCTGATTCGAATTCGTCAGTAAGGTGTAGCTTAGACGAGGGACTGGAATGCGCCCTAAGTGATTGCCAGTGGCTGAGTTTAATTCAAGCATTCCATCCATCACCTTGTTGATGTTGCAGTTTAGACCCTAAGTGCAATCAGTATGCCCAGACGTGGGTTCCGTGCTCACTGTGCCATAGGATTCAAGCTACACCTCTCTGATGAGACCTATTAGATCAAAACTGGTCTGGGGTTGCTTGTGGTCCCTTCTGGAGAGGGCTTCGTCTGGCAGTTCGGGAAGGGCTGTTCCCATGAGGAGGTCGATACTGATTTGTAAAAGGTGGGCCTTTATCTAGAGGGGTACAGTGGGTGAAAAACGATGGACTGGAATGCAGCCCCAAGCGATTTCTAGTAGCTGAGATTAATGAAAGCAGTTTGATCCATCACCTTGATGTTGTTGCAGTTTACGCCCCAAGTGCACCAGACATTCGGAGACATGGGTCATTTGCTCACTGTGACAAAGGACTCAAGCTTTAACTCACTGATGAGACCGAAGTAGTTCGAAACCAGTCTGGGGTTGCTTGTGGTCCCTTCTGGAGTGCGTCTTGCCTGGCAGTTAGAGACGGACTGTTACCATGAGGAGCAGGGCTGGTACTGACAGATTTGCATAAGATGGGCATATGTCTAGAGTAGCATGGTGGGTGAAAAACGATGGACAGGAATGCGGCCCGAGCGATTGCCAGTGGCTAACATTAATTCAAACATTCCATCCATCACCTTGTTGATATTGCTTTTTCTGAACTTATTAACAGCTCTTCACCTATATTGAATATGCTTTGCTGCTTAGGCCATGCTGAGTTCCATATGGGTATGAGTGTAATACAGGATGGGATCAGTGGCAAACGGTGTTCTTAGAGGCTTAATAGTTCCAGCATTTGTTAGATGTGTGTAGCTAAAAAGTGAATTCTGTCTAGAGACACAATTGATTCACATAACTGAGTGAGTGGATTGGCTTACTGCTGCTAATTCAGTCACTTATGACAATTTAACACATTTTTAACAGTAGCTGGCACTGCATAGTTTGGCAATACATTTCTTCAAATTCAAACAGCAGCAGATGTGGGTGCACATACCCATTCATATAGATCTGTTGAGAATGTAAGAAGAGCAAGTCTTCCTTTATTTTTTGGTGCTTTGACCTTTTGTTGTCAAGAAAACTCTTTTTGTGAAAAATGCTTGAAAATGTTTTGAAAGGCATTGCTGCCCTCAAAAACATATGACGCTAAACATTTTATAAAATGTATTGCAAGATTAGTGTACATCATCACGCCACCCCAGTGCTGTACAATCACACACATACCACATACAAGTACCACACACAGTAAAAGCACACACACACATATATCATAGTACCCTTTATGCCTCATAAATCACTCATTTATAGTTTGTGGTGTTTACTGTTACTTTTTTGCTTTTAAAGGAAGTTATTATCTGGGAGCAAGGAAGACGACAACATTGTGTTGAAGCACAATAGTGTGGGAAGGGTGGGCATTTGTGTGTATTTCTTTCAGTTTGGCGAATTTCTTGGCAATTTCTTTCCCTTTATATAAAAAGCAATAACTATTTACACAGTATGCCATTATCCAAGTTTTAGATCTAGATTTGGGTCTTTTTTTGTGATTAACAGTGTCCTGCCTAATCTTTCCACAATTTATCATAGTCAATATAGAGCATCTACTACTGGCGTAAGCTTTTTAATGAAAGGGTAGGGATAATTCTGATCATATGTTTCACAGAAAGCAACATTTGAAATAAATCCCAAAGTACATTTTTATATTTCACTTAGGAAGTCATTTTGGTTAGTCGAAATGTCCTTTATGATTTCCTGTTGAGGTTTTTTAGTGTTGAATATTCCAGATGCCCTTGTGTTAGTACTTTTTAGAAATGTCAGATTCCATAAGTATTTGGACTTGCATGTGTTTCCTTTTGTTTGTGAGGGTGTGTGGATGGGCTAGGCAGGGAGGAGACATTCCTCTTTTTCACTGCAATATAATGAATTCATTGTTTATAGAAATAAAGCAGTTATAGGTTTGCCGCCCACATAGCAGGCCACGTAAGGGCATCCACCAGCCCTTAATATTTTAGCATTCCTAGACCTAATTCAATCCTTATGATGGCCAATGAAGTGCAGCTCATTTCTGCCTCTGGCTATCCATTTCCATAAGCCATCATTAAATTGATTCTTAAAATTAGTGTATGCTATTTAAGAACTATGATCAGATGTTCTACTATTTACCATACTTGATTTTCATTTGCTTCTAGGACATCTGGGCTTCCAGGACAGTTTTGTTACATCAGGTGTTTTCAGCGTGACTGAGCTTGTGAGAGTGTCACAAAGTAAGTATCTCCGCAAGTCTGTTCTCCATCAGTCTGCAACAAACTTTGGGTGAAATGTTTCTCTTTGCTTCCTCTTGCCGTTATGTAATTATATCAACTGTCCTGGTCATGTAGCTTAGCATGTTGAATGCTAAACAGTAGGTTCAGAATTGATTCACACAAAGTCCTACTCTTACCAATACCGACCTTCAAGGTACAAGCAAATTCCACCTGCTGATTGAAAATAAAAAATTTGGATGGGCCAGGAATCAGTGCTGGAGGCAAGAGCATCAGCAGAAGAGCAGCATTTCTTAATAGCCTGCGTTGGACCCCAGTTGGGGAAATCGAAGGCTATGATGGTGTCTCCTGCTGGAGATGGTGTTTCCATTATTACTTATAATAAAGTTTGTAATGTTGGGGGTGGAAGTCTTGGAGCCAGGACATAGTCAAACATGGGCAATGCAAGGAGAATGTAGGTATGTCAAAGATACATTTGCGATACTCTCTATTAAAGCACTTGCTTTTACATGCAAGATTTATTTTGAAATAGGCATTGGAGAAGAGAGGAGAAATAATAAATATCATACATTACTCATATTGAGAGTTGTTGCATTGGCTGGTTCAAGGAAATATAAGAAGCATTTGTGAATTAAATGTCTAACACAGTAAAATATTGTACAGTAATTGTTCCGTACAGTAAGTGCAATAGCCTTCCTTGGAAAATAATGGTCTTTGAGTAAAAATCACTGTATAAACGTGTCACTCATTTTTTATGAAACATTGAACATATAGTGATGGTAATGTGTTTAGTTGCTGTTATGCAGTTTGTGGTTAAACTAAATTTGGTGGTGACTCTAACTGAAATGATGGTGCTTTAGAAAAACTTAGTAACCGCTATTGCGATTGTATTGCACCACTCCTTTCATTTTATCTTTTTTGTTTAGCCGTGTTAGGAATTCTCTTGTTTTTGGATGAAGGGTTAAGTACCCTCAGTTGTGTGTTTTTTAACTTACAAAAACAATAGAACTCTATCTTTCAAACCTGCAAGTGGCTTAGACAGAAATTCTCTTTTTTTCTGTTTGGATTTCAGTAACATGCCTCCTGTTACATATCTTTTTTTCGCCTTGGGTATTTAGATGAATACCATTAAATGAAGTTGTACATATTGTCTTGAAGTGTCCTGCCACGTCCAATATTAACCGCCAGTGTTCGCTGCGGCTTCGACTGCCATTTCCACCAAAGACTCTCAAATTACTTATATGAGTGCACCTTGCAGGCATACACGCCCATAATCCTATGACCAAAGATGCAGATCATTACATGTATTTAAAGGGAGTGGAGTTGCACCCCAAAAGGGGAAGTTGAAGGTTGTCTGCTGCTCTGGTAAAGTAAGAGGATGGGTTCTTCACCGTTAGTTTTGTATCCGACAAAATAAAAAAAAAAAACAAGAAGCAATCCCTGCTCTGAAGCTTGGAAAGTTCTTCACATTGTTGAAGAAAGAGGAAAGAGAAGTGTTTTGTGCTCTCAAGCTGAAAGAGACCAAAGAGTGCTATCAGTTGAATTGTCTCCTTTTGGTTCAGTGCATCACCAAGGAAATAAGACGTTCAAGAGAGCTAGCTTCCATAACATAGCAGTGGACAAAGTCAAAGGTCTCTTCATAATACCCTTGGTTCACCTTTAGAATTGAAGACTGCCAAGACCATTATTTACTCTGATGATATTGCTGGTCTATGCAGGAATAAACAATTCAAAAAGCAATGAACGCTATGGACTGATATGTTTCTAGAGGATAGAACACACTGCATGCCTGCCACACATTCTGGTGTGCAGACTTGGAGACAAACACATGTGGGAAATGGTGGCCAGAATTGTTTTTGAGATATGGCTTGATAGGTGTGAATGGCTCGAGAGGGTTATATGCCCTGGCACAGCCAACACACATGTATTGGGGTTCCTTGTCAACCATAGACTTTAGCTGTGTGTCCCATAATTAAGGAGATAAAATAAGGGTTGGGAATGGCAGTGCTACAACTTGATTGCAAAAAATGTGGGAGTAGCCATACATCCTCTGTCATCACGACTCATTGAGGTAAAACTACGAAATTTGGACATTTGCTTAGAAGCCTCTGGGGAGGCCTACAGGGCATGTATACGTGACAAGCTGTAGGATGTAATAATATACTTAAGTTGCAACAGTTACCACTTAGACAGTGGACCAGAGATCTTTTTCAGACAAGAGGGAAATATCTGGCTAAGATAGTCACATCCGGTGGCATGCAACAAGGCTGCTCTTTGGCACAATCTTTATTTGATATATTTCTCTCTTATTTACTGGAAGCTGTTACAACTTTTGATGCTTCTGCGTCTGGCATCTCATTTAGTACACTCCTTGTTCTGCTGCAATCAGACAACATGGCCATTTTCTCTAAGATGCCTAAGGAGCTCCAAAAACATATCAATGCCACAGCTAGCTGTGCCTGGATTAACAGGCGAAGTATTAACACAAAAGCCTTGGTTATGAGGTTTGGGACCAGCGCTGGTGCTGAATTGAAAACAGGTTGGAGGAGATGAAGGAGTGTTGCGTGACCAGAAAGGGCGATTAGTATCATGCGTAACGCACCAATATTAAGGTGACTTAAGCTTCTCTTACCAAGTAATAAATTCTTCTTGCGTGAATGGAAAGGGGCTTTGAGGGGTTATCCAAACTATACACTTAACAACGCTACATACAGGCCTGCTAATATTTCAACAGAAATAGTTTAGTTTGCAAATTTAGATTGGGACTGAGAGTGATCACAGGCAGATAGGATGCGGAAAATAGACCTCTGTCCAAGTGGGAATAATATTTTTGAAACCTCACAACACCTAATATTGGCTTGTTCTTTGTACCAGAAAGAAAGGGAATGGACTTTGTCACACAGTTCGACCCCTCTGATCGGAGGCGGGAACTCCACTTCAGCCTGATTAACTATGAGGACCAGTGTTACAGGACAGTGATTCTTAAGCTGTGGATTGACTTAGCCTTCCTAAGATTCTTAACCTGATGCCTACTCCGAACAACCTGCCTGAAACACTGCAGAGCTGCCCTCCCCTTACTCGGTCTTGCAAGAGATTGAAGACCTGGCTGTTCTACCACTTGAACTGCTTTTTTTGGTTTAATCTTATCGGGATCTAGCGCCGGGAAACCCCCTGGGGTAGTTGTGCACTTTATAAGACATAATGGTGATAATAAGAGTCCGGGGGTCCGCAGCTGTTTATAAAATTAAATAATATCATCAGATTCATAAAATACATATAAATAAAAAAAGCAAAATTTTAAATGTAAAGTTTTAAAATGCTGCATAAAAGCGTATTAATTTGAAATTGGAAGCTAATATTTAGGTGGCTATCCTTATCTTGATTTGTGGGATTAGCGCAGGTACAGCAAATGGAATTTAGTATGGCCATTGATGGCTTAATTGTAATAGCGCGGTTATTCGCTGAAAAAGAGCATGCATCAAGTGCAAAAAAGACAGTGTGATATGCTAGAGTCTAGCATATCACTTCGTCTTTTAGCTGCATAGCTTGAATTTGAGCCCAGGAGGATTAGATCCTGATGTGCAAATACACATTTTTTTTGTTTAATGGAAATACATTTTTCCCCGTGGAAAAAAAAACCCTTCCCTAAACCCCACCATATCTTGGGGTGATCTGGTCCTCTTCCCCTCCTGGAAGGGTACTTTTCCAATGATTTTCCAGGGTGGGTAGGGATTTGCCCATAAACCTACGCTTATTGGTATTCACAAACATACAAGGCAAATCATGCTTTCTAAATGTCCAGTTGCCACCCCTTCTGTGGGGATTTACTACTGAGGATTTCTCTACACCTATAGCTTAGAAATCCACTGTAGTAAATCATTTGCACGCTAAAATTGAAGCATTTTCATTTTTATCCATAAACATAATCTTTCTGCCAATATTACCTTTGTGAAATGGGTCCATATTTTGAAATATGTTTATAGCTTCTGGCTTGAAGCGCTGGCTAAAATAGTGCCTTACAGTATTGATTTTTCTGCATGCATGAAATTCTAGTTGTATTTTGGTCGGTGTTTTTAGAAAAACTATTTCTAGGAGTTAAAAACGGTTACCTTCCTACAGACACTGGAAATAAGAATTCTTTTACTGGGACATGGTATGGGAAGGTAATCTATATGTTAAACAACTCTCTTAAGATACACACAGCAGACGGATCTGGAGTTACAGCTACAAGGATGGCAATTACACTGAGTGATGTGGTGCTTCTCCCACTGGCACATACACGCCCTTTGGCACCCCCTAGTGCAGCGCAAGGCATGCTAAGTCTGTTTTCCAGGTCCCTAATACTTCTATTTTTTATTTCATGGCTTAGGATTAAACCTAACTAAAAGCTGGAAAAATTGCACCCCCAATTTATCCTCAATTCATGAAGCAAAGGAAATGGTGAGTTCAGTGATTTCGATGCCAAATTCCCTTGTTTTAATTGATAAGACTACTTGGAAAAGGGAGGAAAGACCTTAAACTTGACTCAGAAACACTCCGTTTTAAGAGTCAAACTATCACATATTGGATACTGATCATTTGATTGGACTTGAAAAACTAGCTAATATTGCACCGGAAGTGTCTCAATGCAGCTGTAAGTGGGGAGAAGCTCTCTGTTACACTATTCATATTTGAGAACATTCATTGGGAGATTAGAAAGCTAAAAACAATTTGTCTTTAAGAGCTTACCAAAGCCATATGCTTAACTGTGAATTCGAAAGTCGCTCTCACCAATACAACTGATCATGGTTGATAGTGTGAGGGTCGGGTAATAATTTTTGAGGTCGTTTTGAGCAGCACCTACAAGTCTTGCAGTCTCATTCAGTTAATGAGAGCCTCTTTTGAAGAAAAAAAGATTCTCCCACTTCCTTGAGCAAATCATAAAACCAACCTTCTGTTGCCCCCTGGGCATGCCAATTTGACTAATAATAACCAACCCATGTTGGCATGTAAAGGACTTATAGCAAACATGGATTTTATTGTTAAGTCATTTTTTATAAGCACGTGATAATATAGGATAAGTATCATGGCACTTTAAATTGTTGTCGGAATCTGAGATGATGCTGCTCTGCTTGACATTTATGAGTCAAGATGTTCTGTGCCAGGGTGACTAGCACTTTAAAACCATGAGCCCAAATCTAATAAGATGGGCTGTAGAAAACGTTATATATAGGGCCATTAGATACGGATCTATCATTTTGACTGAGAATGTACATATTAAATTTGTTGTGAATGAATGTAGGGCCAAAGCAATTAATGGCTTGATGTACCATGCCAAGAGCTCAAATCACCAGGTAAAGTAAATAGAGATCTGGATCGACAACATATTTGCATTGAGTGTGCTGGTTATAATATGTGAAAATTATTAGTCCATGTGATAATTGTTAGTAACTGTGATAGTATTTAAGCCTTACACACTTAATTTGTAGCTTGCATGCTTAATTTGTAAAGTACCTCATTCACTTCTGTTTTTTTCTTTCTGTAAGACACAACTACTCCCAAAACACATTGTCATTCGGACCTTGCAGGGTGGGAAAGGAGACGAATCCATTGAAATTTAGAATATCTATGCCAAAATCTTCAGTTTGCATGTATTTATGACTTCGATGGCTGCCAAAGTTAATATGGTTCTCATAGAGAATATATGAAGTGAAACTACAATCCGGGATTCAACAGACTAAAACTGTAAACAGACCCAAAGGACAACGAAATAACTTTCCAACTCAACTTGTGGCATGTCGCTTATCACATGCCGTAGCACATTCTATGACAGCAAGGGACTCATTGAACAAAGTTTATGATAAACAATACCGATCTCAAATTGCTGCTGACATTACTTCTAAAAGATGATGATTTTCATGTGTAATGCTTCATTTTATGAATTTCCTGGCCAACTATATAAAAAAAAAACAAAGCAGACATTCTCTCCTCTTTTGAATCTGATACTGTTATGCAGTTTCAGTATATATACTTGAACTAAGGTTTTTGATATTTTATGAGAGTGTACATTACAATTGTAGAAATGGATCCATGAGGACATTGGAATTCTTTTTTTACATTTTACTTCTTAGACACATACTAGAGAATCTTTTCATGTGGGTATTTACTATAAGTAGTTTCTGAACTAGGGAGAAAATAACATTAGGTGAGACTGTGCCACACATCTGACCGCCACACATCTGACCGCATTTAATACAATTCTCTGTGACGTGGAATATGGCCAACCAAAACAATTGATTCCTCTCTTTGGCAATATAGAGCATGGTGATCTGTATTTTATAACGTGTGATTTTATAAGTTTCATAAGTTCCATGATATTGCATTGTTTGTCATTCTTGAAGACTTTCAACGCTGTATACTGGATATATTGATGGTGGTTGCATGGAAACTGTTCTATACCACCAGTGGAGCTGTTTCTTACATAGTTGGAGATTCATCTAGGTGAAATTTTTCATCACCTTGGACTGGTCTGTCTGACACTGGTCCATATAAAGTAAGGCTGAATTTTGTTTTTTTGTTGAGATTTCATATTGTTTGTGATGTATTGTTTAGATATTGAAAGGATTTGGACTGGTCTTTGGAAATAATATAAAGAGAGCTAATGTGTAGTTAACGTATAATCATATCACTATATGGATTTCTTTTAAAGCAATATCCTCCTACGTGAAAGATATAGTGATTATTAACAACCGAGATCCAAAGCATAAAGGTAGTTCATCCTATCTTTGGTTGTGCAGTCCTGCAGAATCTTGTGTACTTATGTCTGTTTAGCTTCCCTCTACTAGGGCTTTCATTGCTGTGGAAGTGAAATCCAGATGGAGGACCTTTTAGCACATATAGCAAAGTGGTTGAGCAAGTAACTTACCTGTAGTGGTAGATTACAAATCTTGTGTTTTATCTGGAATACTACCCTGCTCTTGTTTTCCTTCCCATGAGACGTCTGAGATACTTTTTAAAAATCTTTTGGTGACCAGATCAGAGCGATGCCGTTGAGGGCCACTGGAAATGGCTAGTGGAGTCCGGGTAGCGGGTGGTGGAATACAGGAAAGAAGGACAGGACTGAATCTTTCCTGCTGTTACATTTTAGGTAGTAGCAGTAAGATTTCTACGCCACAAAGCATTGGGAACTATAGTTACAGGGAGACAATCTGCTCTTAGTGCCTGCAGGTGCAGAATCTGGTAGCCTTGTTCTCTATCTACAGCCATTCTGGCAAGGAGTGTATGATGCCGACACGATTGAGGCGCAAAATGTCTCCCCAGTGACTCAGAAGGTAAAGGTATCTACTGTAAGGGCATTATGTCAAGATACATTTCTGCAGGGGGTTGTCGAAAGAGTTAGAATATTGCTTCACCAAGATTGACACTCAGGAGGCATGATGCAATGACAGATGCAGTGATTCAGATAGTAAATTGCATACGGTGTCCAAACGAGGTTTAGCCAAAAAGGACATTTTTGTCACACAGCACTATGCAACAGACAGACAAATTAAAACCTAATAAGCTTTTGAAGAATACAGGGCGCTACTTTGCCAAAGGCATCTCAATTTATAGTGATAGTCATTTTTCTGGTACTGCCTTGAACTTTACAGTGGAAGAGAGAAACCGAGCATGCATCACTTTACGGCACATCGTAATAAAAAGACATCCATGAACTATACACAGATGTTCTGCTGCACATTAAACCTAAATTTCAGGGAAGTGTCCTGTTGGAACATTAGCTTCTCTTAGGTTTTGGAAAAGCTGCAGAGAAAGACGTGAAACCAACAGCCATGGAAGGAGAAGAGGAAGAGTATGAGAGGTCTGCACACATGCAAGGAGTGAAAGGCAGACACAGGTGCTGTTAGGCTTGTGGCAACAGAGCTGGTAACAAACAACATGACATGGAAAGATGCAAAAGAAACCTTCCCCAGATAGCCCACACAAATCATGATGACAGCAGCCAGACAGGCCAGTGACACCTTAGATTTGACCGGGTTCAAGTAAAAAAACATATCAGTTACATGTGAGAGCATCGGAAAACAAGCACTGGCAAAGCCAATAGGTCTCAGCAATGAACGATCTATTGGCGTTGTCAATGTCTTTCAGCCATGTGTTATGGAGTGGATGTATTTAGTGTGGCTTGGAATTATATGGATTGATTGGAATTGTTTGTTGTGGAATTATGTGGTGTTGAGTGGAGTTATGTGTAGTGGAATTATGTGGCATGGTGTGCAGTGAAATTATGTGGTTAGTAATTATCCGGTAGAGTGTACTGGAATTTTGTGGAGAAGGATTGTGTGGTATGGAGTGTAATTATATGGAGTGGTATTGTGTGTCGTGGAGTGGCATGTAGTGGAGTAGAATCGTGGTGTGGTATTGAATTTTTGAGCATGATGTGGAATTTTGTGTTGTGGATTGAATATATTTGGTGTGTAGTGAAATTGTGTTGTGGAGTGGAATTATGTGGTGTGGAATGGACTTGTGTGAAGTTGAATTGTGTGGCATGGAACTATGTGGCATTGAGTGAAATTATGTTGAGTGGAATTATGTGGCATGGTGTGGAGTGTATCAATGTGGATTGTTAATGTGACATAGAGTGGGTTTATGTGGGATGTATTAATGTTGTATTGAGTAGAGGGTAATTAGGTGGAGTTGAATTATGTGGTTTTGAGTGGTATTATATAGTGTGTAAATATGTTGTGTGGTGCTGAATTGTGTGGCAGTGTTTGAAATTATGTGGCATGTTGTGGAATAGAATTATGTGGCATGGTGTGGAGTGGAATTATGTGTTTTGGAGTTGAGTGGATGTAGGTAGCATGTATATGTGGTGTGAAGTGTAATTATGTACGTTGGAGGTAATTTATGTGTAGTGGAATTATCTGGAGTTGAATTGTGTTGTGTGGAGTGGAATTATATGTTTTGGAGTGGAGTGGAATTATGTTGCATGGAGTGGTAGTATGTGAAGTGAAATTATATGGCATAGAGTGGAGTGGAAATATGTGAAGTTGGATTTATTGAATTGTGATTGTGGCATGAAGCGGAATGATATGAAGTGGAAGTGTGTGTAGTTGAATTGTGTGGTGTGGAATTATGAGATGTTTAAATATGTTGTGTGTAGTGGAATTATGCGGTTTGGATTTCTGTGTTGTGGCAGCTCTTTCCAACTGCAGCCTGTTCTAGGAAGAAGGGCCCACGAGATTCCAACGAACAGAGGATATGTGCTGTATAAATAGTTTCATTATCCAGTGGAACCCTATACTGCTAACATTTTACTCTAAATAATTGATCCCCTTGTTTATAAACCGGGGAGAAGGTCTTCTTAAAAAAAAATACTTAAACTGATAAATATAGACTATTTTTCAGTTGAGAGGAGTCAATTTGAACATAGGCTTGCTTGTTATGGCATCACATTCAGAGGGCTTAACATGAAGGCAATTAAACAACAAATGCATTCAGTCCAGGGAGGGAAGGCATGCCACTCTGGATGAGATGTGCTTCAGTTACACTTTGGGGTGACTCAAACTTGCCCACACGTGTTGTATCTCCCAAGGTTTCTTAAATTGATAGGTGACATGTTTTTTTGCAAATTATTTGAAGCTCTTTATGATAGCTTAGAGTCCCATAAAGTGGGCTGAACAATGTCGTACTGACCTCAAGCTGCAGAATAGGAGGAGACAAATGGAGAGCCCCGCTGTTGGGGACAATGTTAGGAGGAATTCTAAGCTCGATAGGAGACAGACCGCATCTCTCCTTTTTACGCAGATAGTGCAGGCTGCCGTGCTGACATCAATTTAGCCGATAGAGGGTAGGCTTGCTATTTGAAATCGGCAACCAAGTCGGCACACGCACTGTGGTCATATTCCGTGGTCTAAATCACAATGTGTTAAGTAAAAGCCACTTGTGGCAAGATCACTCACAACCCCCCTTTCTTTACAAAATTAAAAACTGTTGCAGCTCCTAATCAGTCATGGGAGGCGGTGGCTGCCTGACTCACGGGCGCATTGAGGCTCCAGCACAGATGTCGAATAGCTCAGACGGTCACAATTGGTGGCAATCACCAGTGTATGATGGATGGTCAAATAAGGTGGCGTTTGTTCATGTGCGCGGATATGGAAGGGGCTCCGCAGCCTATTTGGTTGAGCGGCACTGCACCGCTCAAATAAACAGGGAGGTCTCGACACTCAAGACTGCTGGCAAAGAGTATTGAGATATAATTTCATATATCCATCATAAATTAACAGATACTGAGAACAATACGGATGATAGCATTCATCGTCAAAAAATACTAATAATAACCTGCCTCTGCACAAGCTACCGTCTGTTCCTCAGTAGCTTATGTAACAAGCAATGATTGACGGAAGGGGCAAGCAGCGATGAGGGAAGGGGAGGGAACGGCTCAAGCAGTGAAGTTGTCTCACTTTGAAGTCGGAGAAAGAAAAATAAACAGGCGCTCTCAGAAAACAGATTTACAGGCCTGTTTACAGAAACGGAGCGGAGCTCGGAGTGAGTGAAAACACGACTGGTCGTGTTAAGTGCTCTTGAACAAAGAAAAAAGTAGTTCTTAAAATAGTCCCTAAAATAGGAGCAGTGGATGGGTAGTAGTAATTGATCCATGTGTTCGGGGACGGCTAATCACAGGAAGAGGCATGATGCATCCATGCCATGGACAAATGGGGAGAAAGATTAGGAGAGTGACAGTGGAGCCAGCAAATGGGAAGCATATTGGTGGGCTGAAGCCCACAAAGTACATAGATCATGTCTCTTCAAGACAGAGCATACGCTGTCTAGCCGAGATGTAAAAAGCAAGTATCATAACAGCAAAGCAAAAGTAACACAGCAGGATTGAAAAGCACTCACCGAGTGCATCACAGTGGTATGAAGAACAGGAAAGACCGTACGGTAGCCCCCATTGAAAGCAGTGGGCACAGAAACCCTGAAAGACCATTACCCATGCAACATAGGTATTGAAGATGACTGGCACTGCCCTGCAGATCAGTCCAACATAGAATTCAGTGACTGGCACCCTTGTGAAAGAAGCCAGATGCAGGAGAACAAAAAATAAATGAGCATAGTATCAGGTAGACCGGTTCAGTGGAAGAGTATGTCTGTGACTCAAAACATTTTGTAATGAGTAGTTGGGCCAGAAAAGAATGTAAGTGATGACTGAGATTAAGAAGCTAAATATCATTTACAGTTCAGTCACAAAATAGTTTGAGGTGTGTATTCCAGAGAGGCAAATGTGTAAGTCCAGGATATATGATTGTTAGATCCCAGACTCTTTTAGAAATAATTTTACTTTTTATGAAGAACAAATGCCCCTATTTTACCCTGAAAAGAAGGCATTCAGTTATTTATTTTAATGTCCTCCTATTATATATTATACATAAAGCACAAAAGGTGATGAAATCATAACTGTTGCAGTACCATATACATCAAAGATCTTTTTTTTGAGACACGTAGGCTGTTGTAATCATTCTGAAATCACAGAATATATATATAGCAGAATATGGTGTGAATCCTCTATGGATACAAACTTATTTATTAATCTGGTAAATGCATAAGTGTGCCAATTTATGAGTTTATTGACATGATTCAGCACTGCAAGAATTTATTAGGAAGGGCTTTTTCAGGAACAGGGGACTTCACATGTGATTGATACTCATTATTTTGGCACAGAATTACATTGAACACGTTTTTGTAAAACAGTGAGCTTGCAAACAGGGAAAGGAGGGTCTGATTAAGAGCTGGTTCCAAATAATTTCTATGGAACAGCTTGCATCAGACTGTAATTACTAGGGGCTGCAGTGGGCTTGATTTACTCTTGGCCACTTCCAAATACTAAGTTGGATAAGTAAAGTATATGGGCAAACCGATTCAGTCTGTCATTCACCACACATCATGTCAATGGCGAGAATAAGGCATTGTACAGGCTTCTCTGGTTCCTGTTTACAAATTTTAGAAACCACATTATGCTAAAGCTTGGCCAGTGTGAAGATCATGGCTGGCACTAAGAGTTAATGAGACAAGCCTAGATTGACATTCTATTTAATCCTTAGATGACAATTGCTTTTAGGATCTGGGATAGTTTTGTGGTGATTTCTTGATCAGAACACCTTTCAGCTTAACTTTAAATGGTACTGAGATAAGAAATTTGTTTCACTGCTGAAACATTACTAAATAAGATTGGCACTCCTACTAGGACTATGCTTGGATTTATTTCTGATACCTTGTTGATACTTGAGCCTGTAGGTTTTGGTGGTGATGGTTGACCAGTGGCCTTGTTCAGCAGCTGTATCAGGCTATCAGCCATGACGATTAGCTGATCAAGTCAAAACTAAGATTTTAGGACAATTTCCATGGTAGATTAGAGGTATAAATGGCAACTTTCGATACAGAATGAATCAAAAGCACTGTGGGATGCTAGAGTGATGGTGGTTGGCTCAGTATGACCTTAAATCGTTTTGTTTGATTTTTTACAGATTGCATTGTTATTAAAACTTTCTGCCCAATTGCAAACCAAGATCATTTCTGTCTACAAGGCACCTGCAAAAACCTGTAACTACTCTATATGTTCCTGAAAAACTTTATTTTCAAAGGAAATGTTACACGCCACAATAATATGGTGATGGACTTGGAAGGTTAAGCCATCCCTATTGACAAAGGCATGATCCAAAGGGCCATAAGACCCGTCTCAGTTATAAGTGAAAGTTAGGGGTGGAGTATTGCGTGTTCTGATGTGATTGTCAGGGGATGTGAATAAGGCAAATTATGTGACCGGTAACTTACAAGCTCATTATGAGTTTTGCAGTAAATGTTAAAAATTTACCACAGCCAATAAATCCAGAACCTTCGCTGTAAAGAATGTATTTTTTTCCACACCTTTCTAAATTGAAATGCATCATATGCAGTAAATTCCAGTCCATGATAATAATTGAACCCATAAAAAAATACATCTACACAAATTATTATTTACCACAAAGTGTGGTAAATAATCTAGTATTCATATTTTCTATGCCGAATAAATAGCACATGTGCATAACATACTGAACTCACAATTTTTGGGCGATTCAGGAGAAAGGTAGCGGTCAATGTGAAGCCCCAAAATCTATTTAACACTTTTAAAATTTGAGCTCTATGAGAAAAGCTCCTGGGTTGGGAATCGCCAATCGGTATATATATCCCTGTTTATACCCCGTCATCCACTGCACTATGAGCCACATATGCAACATGCACCACTCTGGTACTATTATTGTTGGAACTGGATTATTTCTCGGATACATTTTTTGATGAAACCTGATGACTCATACTGCAAAACGATAGACCTGCCTGCCACCCTCACCTGCTCCCAGCCTGTCAGCTTGAGGTTGTGGCCGGCGTTCTGCAGCGAGGTCAGTGATGCTGGGTGAGTGCCCGCTAGATGCACTGCTCTGGCTGTAACCCGACCACAACCTAGCATATCTCACCTGCTGCTGAACGGAACACAGCAATTGACTTGTTAGCCGTCCTCGTCTAATGCCTGCCTAAGGACTCCTTACTGCTGTCACTGACATTTTGTGGTGAGGCCTGAGAATTGTGTTAAGTGCACCCTAATAGCCTCACTCTGGTAGTGTCTTAATCACCTAGGACCATCCCAGGGTATGACTCCGATGCTGCTTCAAGGTATGAAGCTTCACATGGTGTGGACATCGAATAGAGTAATTGCGCCCTCCAAGCCCCGCTCTGGCAGTGATCTTGTCTACTGCTCTTGCGACTTTCCTGAGGTCTGACCCCGCTCTCAATGGGTTAACCAGACTCTGCTGGTACGCGGTGCGGGGCTCAAAACTGTTGCAGGTCTAGCCAGGTGGTTGCAATGCAGCGGGAGCCGGTCTACGTGCTTTCCATTTTACGCTTTACGGGTCGCCTCCAGCACTGGAGTCGTCTCTCTGGTGGTGAAGGCCCTATCTCCTTGGTGGTGTTACCGACCACCAACGTGGTTTGCAGGGACGATAATGTTACTGGTTGGCGAGTTGTCAGTTCTGCGTTGCGGGAGCCCGATTGCTCCTTCACTCTCCATGTTCCGGTTGCCAACACCTGCTGTGCATCCCTCAATGTTTCCCTGCTTGCCCTGTTCACACTGATGAAGTCAACGCCACATTTTCCCTTGTGTCGTATGAGCTCTTTGACATTCACTTATCACTCCTTAGTAGGTGGGTGCATTAGGATTCATGTTGATCTAGAGGGAGGGTTGTAATCCATCAATTTTGCCTAGCTGTCCATCCCCTGAGACGAGGGCTCACTCACAAGATGGAGCCCCTCTCTCCTTGGTATAGAAATTAAGGCACGACTGGTGACATGAAGTTTTAATGAAAGGAAAGAAGGACTCAACGCCCCATCTTATGTCTCCTGTAATGGAGCGGCCATTTTTCAATGGTTAGAGTATGATATACTTTATAACTTAAACATCTTCCACTTTCCTTGTCATAAGCCAACTACCTGGATCCCAAATGATTCCAATGGGGCGGCGACGCTAGTACCCGAATCCTCTTGAGACTTGCCCTCGATTTACAGGAGGAGACACTGCTCCGGTGGCAAATCCCAGGGGGAAGGAGAGAGCGTGTGGAGTCAAATATGCTATGGCTCGTCTACTCAACAGCAACACTGCAGCAGGCATTCACACCAGTCTGATGAATGTTACCGGCAGATATGGTACCTATAAACAAACAAATAATAAGGCTTTAGTCTAGTATTAACTCTATCTCTTAAGGTATCACCTCACGAAAGCTTTTCAAATCTCAACCAACCTTTAGTTTTGTTGCTGTTTTGTTTTCATTTAAATTGTCTGTAGAGGCTCCTTTATCAAAATTTTCGAAACTGTAGTGTGTATGATTTCAGCATCAAACCCACAAGCAAATTTGGGCGCGGGGTTAGCTTCACCCAGGCCCTCTCTGGCAGAGCCCTGCCAACAGTATGTACAAGTTGAACAAAAAAACTGGTTACCTTTGTTTGCAGCACAATGTTGCAACTGATCTCAGCGCATAATAAAATCAAGTCTGTTAATGCATCTCTCCTTTCCATCGTGGTCTTTTTTCCATCCAGGTGCGAGGTTAATGCGGGATGTTCTATGCGGTGAGGTCCAATTGGGAGTATCAAGGGAGCTGGTAAGGTGGAGTCCTGGAAGCCGGGAAACAGGTAAGTGGCAGGCGCAGAGGCTAAGCAAAGGGGAGGAGTGTAAACGGTCTTTAAATAAGACTGCTTTAGAACGTTCATAAAGGTCACATTCTAATTGTTTGTAACAAGGAACAGGTGCAACTAATGAACTTGATGAGGCTGCCTTCTAGACAGTGCTTTAAAATGTACACAAATGTTGCATTCTAATTGCTTATAGCAAGGAACAGGTGCAGATGAAGCATTTGATGAGACTGTCTTCTAGAGGGTGTTTTTGAACGTTCGCAAAGGTTGCATTCTAATTGCTTATAGCATGGAACAGTTGCAGGGGATTAGTTTAATGAGGGCTGCCTTCCGGAAGGTTCATGTTGCAGCCATCTATGCCAGCTGCTTGATGCTTATTCTGGTGGATTTTCTGGATGTTTCCTTGGCGCCTGAAACCTGACCATGCATATGCATGGTAAAGCATTTGTAAAAGCTATTAAGCCTTTTCAAACAAACAGGGGAACACCAGCTGTAGCTAGCTATTACCAAAAGCATGAAATATGGGGAAAAGTCAGGGTACACGCCGTTTGTTCATTCATAAGTGTTGGGAGGAATGATGTGAGTAATGCCGGTATATTGTGATAGTCAAAAGAGGTGAGCTGTTCAACGACTACCCCATTAGTGATGTTTCAGTATCATAGGGTGAGCCATTCGCTGCGTGAGATACTTGGTGGCGACATGGCGGAGCCCCCTGAAGTGACCCCACTCACACATCTTAAAAGCTGAGACACCTATCAAACTAGTGTCCAGTTTCTATGGCGCTACTCAGGCATATCGCAAGAACTACTACACAAAATCTAGACTGGAGTGGCAAAAGGACTTCGGTTCGGATATAGATGATGATGTCTGGAGAATTAGCTGTGAGGCCACACGTCGTGTGTCCCTAAATGGCCGGCACCGACTAATCCATTTTAAATGCTTACACAGAGTCTACTATACCCCAGAAAGGTTATTTCGATATGGGCTGCGGGAAACTGCAGAGTGTGAGAGATGCAGAAAGTGCCCCGCGGACTTCATTCACATAGCTTGGTACTGCCCAACAATTGCCAAATACTGGGAAAAGGTCTTTCAGACATTGAGTGACATCACAGAGGTCCCAATGCTCCCAGACCCCATGGTTGCCCTGATGGGCTATACCAGGAGAATAAAAAAGGGAATTTGACGCTTGATTGAAATGGGTGTGCTAGTAGTAAAGCGCAGATTGGCGATGCGATGGATGCGAGGCCCACCTCCTACAATACAGGAGTGGTCACGGGACATGTTGTATTGTAACACTCAGACGGAATTGTATAGTGAGCTGCTTCCCCCTCGAAGTCGTCCCAAGAACTTCTGGGGATTATACCAAACATATCTCGCTGGGAAAGCCCACCCCACTACAGGCCTACCCCCTGATACGGAAGGCACCCCCGGGGTAAATGCTTAAGCTAATTGAGGAACGTGATTCTGAGATATGTAACTATCCTGCATGATTAATTTGTCATTGTAGTTGAGCTTTGGGTGATACGGAATCGCAGTAGTTATGTCCGCTACATGTCCTCACTGTGGCTATTTTAGGATAAAAATTGATTTGCATTTCTTTCTTCACCACAATATGCTTTTATGTTAATGCTTCAAAATGTGCATTTTGTAAGGACTATATCAGTGGTACCTATTGGAAGCGAAACATGTTATTTTATTGTAATGGATGACCTAATAAATACAACAATAAAAAAATAAAAAAAGAGGTGAGCTGTGGCAGGAATCTTGACATTCCTTTTCCAGCTGGGTCCTCCACAGCATATTAAGCACAGGTGGTAATTACATTTTCCTCACTACCTTCACACCTTAATGTTAGTTAGCGAACATAGGTTTTACAGTCCCCATTACCCTTAGCACATGTGGTAAATGTGATAGTTTTCCCATTAGGACCTTTATAAATCACATAATCTGGACTTGGTAAACAGGATTGTTTTTCAGTATGACCATGATGAACCCCTTAATCAGGTAGTATCGTCTCTGTCTCAGGGAAATTAAAAGAGGTTTATATCTGCACCCACCTAACCCCTTCCACTGAGTTGGTTTTATTTTTTTCGATCAAACATGGAGACCAACCCCCCTAAGATCATCCGACAATATATTGGAGCAGGTAGGCTGCAATTCCTTTAGATTTATATAGCCTCCCAATCTAACTAAAAGCGCTTCCAAAAGCCTAAAACATAGATTTCTCAAATCTCACCCAAAAACACTAATTTCTGACCCATACCTCTGCTCAAAAAGGAGTTACAATAAGTGACCTTATATTCTACACTAGAAGAAAAGAGCAATGGAGGAAAGCCGTGCTCTGTCAGGCTCCAGGTTACTATATCTAGGAAAATCCCACATGGGCTTACACTCTCTGTATCCCCTCTCTCGCTTGCAAAGCTGAAACAACCATCTTCCTATATAATAATGGGATTATCTTCATTCAATCTTCAGAACGCAACCTAGAAATTTTTGACGAATCCTTGTCTATTATCAAAAATTCTATAACTAGTAATGAATATCTTCCCTCCCATGGTCGTCTTGACTTTTCAGGCGTCCTACAGGAACCCTACCCATGCCCTACCCACATTAAGCGCTCCATCCCTTCCCCCCCGACCCCATACTCCCCCATGGTGTGCAACACACACACACAACACCTACTCCTCACCACCACACGTGGAATCAAATTCCCTATCCATGAATCACCAAACTAGTCTACGTCCTTACTACACCTCACAGTGATCACTGAGACACACAGCCACTGAAATAACCTATCTCCCCGATGAACCGGACACTCCCCTTGTACCAAACGATGTCACCCTTGATGCCCGATAACCCAAATCCAACCAGTATCATACCCCATAATACTCCGGTGCTACCCAACCAGCTCACAAACTCTTCACCCCCTCCTCATGCCTTATTCTATTGATAATCTGACCTCCACCCCACTGATTCTACTTGGCCAGCAGCACTCTAACACTACAGGCTTGAGCACCCCTCCATCTCATGGCCTCGTTATCCAAACCTCAACCACTTGTTCTCACACCTTACTGGAATCCAGACTTATCAAGATTGCGCATGACTTGCAACTACTTACAAAGCCTAATAAGCATCACCTCAGAGTTGGCACATAATAGATGTTTCAACAAAACTCCTGTGAAGAATAGACACAACCACGACCACTAATTACCATACAATACCACCATCACACACCACAGCTAACGTGACCTCAACAATCTGTGCATCTCCCCACCCGAGATGGAGAATGAAACCCTACCCTAACGCCTACACTTGGCTCATCAGACTGAATGATCATCTTTCTGATAGTGACATTCACTCCCTCCTCTCATATAATTCTACTTACTCCGTTAACAGAGTTGATTTTGACCAAATCTAAACAATTCTTGCATACCCACACAGAGAACCAAGGTCCAACCACATAGCCGTAAACAAGTCTAACCTTAAGCAAGTGCCCATTACTCAGTCTACCTCTACTGACATCAAACCACACCTGAAATGCATGCTACTCAACTGCAGATTGGCATTGACACTTGCGGCGGACATTGTGGACCTCATCCTTGCACACGAGCTGGACCTATTAATCCTGACTGAAGCATGGCTAAATACCTCCTCCACTCCTACCCTTGACTTACTAGTCCCACCTAATAAGACTAGATAGACCCAATAGACCAGATGGCGGTATTGCTCAGTGAAACAGTCACATTCCATTGACCTATCCTCATGTTAACACTTATGCATTGATATTTTGAGTAACAAAAATCCACTGTGTAAACCACACATGATCTACCATCCACTGGGAGATAACATCACATTCATAGAACAAATCATGGAAACCATCTCAACCAATGCAGGAAAACACTGCACCCAGATCTTCTTCAACGATTTTAACCTCCACTGGAATTACCTTAATGACCTAGCAGTCAACAGTCTGAACACCTTCCTAGCTGACTTCAGGCTGACTCAATTCTGCGACAGTCCTATGCACAACAAGGATGCGACCCTGAAGCTTATCATAGCCAACAATAACACAATCCAGTTGGAATCTATCAGACTGGACATCTCCGCATCACTTTCCTCATCACAGAATCAGTGAGGACTATTAAGGCGCAACTAAACAAACCCAAACACTGGCAAAGGAACATGCATCGTATTTGATTTCAATTATTTTTATTGCGTTTTGTTTCTACTGGTCGATACTGAGAGATTACAATTCAATTCAATTGAAAGAAGAGTCAGGGCTGTAACAACAATTTTGCTGTAATTTTATGAGCAAAAATCGGAGAGCGAATAAAGTGTGTAAAATTTGATTTCACACACACCAGGACACATATGAGAGAGGAAGGAGTTAGATGGGGGGAGGAAAAGAGAGTAGAGAAGAAGAGGAACAGTGCAGAGATGTGAGCATATCAGCCTAAATGCAGAAAGACGAAAGCTTTGATTAGCTGAACAATCGTGGAGACTCTCACCGTCCCTCAAACACCTTAAACACTGAGGAACATTTACAACAAACGCATCAGAAGCTCAAAAGCAAATTTCTTTAGGAACCAAGGGGATAAAGCAAAAAATCTTCCCAAAAACCAGTTCGAACTTATCAAGCTACAAACCAATCCTCCCCCTACAGGGTCTAATCCGTAACCAAACTGTCAGGATTTTGACTCCTTTTTCAGGGAAAAGAAAAGAAAGATCAAAATGATTCGCGGACAGCTAGGGGGCACCTTCCTTTCACACCTCATATTAGCACTCATCCGCCCTGGATCACTGAATCGCCATGTCTCTCAGTCTACACTCCACAGTCTACATATTCAAAACCTTTGATGAAAGGACCATTCTCAGAATTCTATCAGCACTAAAACCACTTTAGTGACCCTCTACCAGCAAATATCTTCAGTGAGATCGAAATGTCTTTACTCCGACTCTGGACCAAGATAGTCAAAGTCTCACTACTTCAGGGATCGATCCCAAACTGCCTTAAAGTTGGGTAGGTTGCCCAGATTTGGAAAAAAAACCATGGCTGATCACGCAGACCTATATTACTTCTACCCAATCTCTAATATTCCAACCCTGGCAAAGCTACTTGAGAAACGTGTACATGTACAACTATGCAACCATAGAACAATTCAGTCTCTTGGACCAAGTCCAATCCGCTTTCCATCAAGGCCACAGCACCGAATCGGTGCTCACACACATAGTGGATGACGTGCTAAAATTGTTGGAACAGAACAAATCCTGCCTTCTTATCTTCCTCGACCTCTCGTCAACCTTTGACACGGTCAAACATGACAGCCTCCTACACCTACTTGAACATAGGATGGGGATATCAGGGTCCATCCTTAATTGGTTCACTTCATTTCTCCACAATAGAACTCAAAGAATCAAGGCCAATATGTCCCTATCCAGCCCCACACAGATCACATTAGGGGTCCCACAGTGGTCCACACTCACCCACTCTATTTAACATGTTCATGGAACCTCTAACCAAAGAACTGAATCTACCTAATATCCACTGTCACATGTAGGCACTGATGAAACCCAACTGTACTTGGAAATCTCTTCCCTCGAAGATATTAGGTCTTTAAACATAACCTTACAAAAAAAAAAAAACTCGCTGACCTGTAATCACCTTATACTAAAATGTTCTCAAAACTAAATTCCTCTTAATTGCCCCAGCCAAATACTCACCGTACATCGCAGAATGGATGAAACCACTAACAGCCCTTAACTGCTTACCACACATTATAGATTCAACTAGATCACTGGGAATAATGCTTGACAAGAACTTGAACATGTAGGAGCACATCAGCTCCACCACCAAAGGGGCAAACTTCCACATGAACATCTTAAGAAAAATAAGAACCTTCCTACTCCCTGATGCCTTTAAGTCAAGTCAGATGCTCAAGCTCTAGTAATTCCCAAGTTGGACTATGGAAGTGCAACCCTCTAAGGTCTACCCAGATCTAAGCTGGTGCCTCTAAGGGCATCTTTTAACTCTGCTGCTAGGCTCATTACAGGATCCAAAAGAAACAATCACATCACTCCGGATCTGAAATCTCTAAACTGGCTCCCATATGAGGCAATGATTAATTTAAAAATTGTCTGCATGACCCATGAAGCCCTACGCTTTAACACCCGAGATACCTTGCACCAAAAATTTGAGCTATCAGGTGGCTGTAGAGCATCTAGAAGCACTAGCACCTTACTGCTGTAACCACCGAAATTCTATAAAAAGAAAACATATAACTGAGCCTTCGCGGGTATTGCCGAGAATCCTGAACTCCCTGCCCCCTGAAATCAGACTAAATCCCTCATCTGCTTCTTTCAACAAAAGTTAAAGTGATACTGATGAACAAATGTCAGTTTTAGATCTCACAAACTCTATTCCTGGTAATGAAATTTCCCATATTATTTTCTCATGTTTATTTCTTGCATATTATGTTTGTATTCTTGGTATTGTAGTGTGGACCCTTAGGGGGTCGCTTTGGGTATTCTGTAATACCTTGTTCGGTCCTTGATGATGTTGCTGTTTCTTCTATTTGTATCCAGAACATTTGTATAGCACTCTCATACCCATAAGGGTCAAGTTCGCACTATATGAAACTTTATTAGTAAATAAAATAAATAAGGTGCAATTAGGGCACCATACTGAGAGAATATTAGGAGGAGGCCATTTTGAGAGAACAAATACACAAACAGATTATGTGAAGTATCCTTTGCAATCCTTTTCAAAACTCATCTAAACATCAAGAAGCTTACCACAAAGATTCTTGATGGACCCCTGCAGAGTACGCAATATAAGGTTTTCAGATCCAGTGCTGGAGATATTGGCCAATGAGGTTTCCAAACATTAAAACAGACTTATGGGGCATTTGATGATGAGGACACCACCTAAAACCAGGTCAAGGATTCGGACTGAAATTACTGGAAAAATCAGTGCGGTCTTGACATATCCCAGTGACGTTGAGGATGAGATGTCTGCAGGACATAGTGTCAAAGCACAAATGTGAGGCCATGCCTACAGATGGAGACCCAGCTCCATTTGAAGCCCTGGGAAGAGAAGGCCCTCAGTACACTGGATGTGACTTGGGGTCGATGGCACAGAGGCGACAACAGGTATGTTGAAGTAATGAAATATACATGGGATATATAATTTTATAATAGTAATATATAGGCTGTATGTGCCAAACTACAACCTTGTCCATAATGTTATGTGTAAAACTAAGATTATAAGGCATTTCAAAATTATGTTTAACAAGGACATTTCATATAGATGTTTAAGATCAGTGTACTAGAGTATTAAATAATGGAATGGAATTATGCCAGTGTACATTTTAATAAAATAATGTTATAGTGTGTACACACGGCATATGTAAATTTTGAATTTTTTTAATGTTAAACTACAACAGACCTCTCAGCATTGCCCTTTCACTACGATATGTCAAAGACAGCTGTGCATGTGAGGCAAGGGTAAATTGAACATAGCCACCACTTTTTAAATTAATTAAACATGAACAGAGTGTCTAAAGCCCCACTGGCCACAACACATATGCAGCGTGTGGCCTGTCATTTAAAATACTTCATGTGCCATTTCAATAATGAAGACATCGGCTCGTATTTGTATACTGACAAAACAGACTGACGTTTTGTCAGCCACACAAGTAATTTAATTTGAGGACATTCCTCTTAGTAAGACTGTATAAGGGCTCTTTGTAATCTATGCTAACATAAGTACAAGACTAGTGTTTGTGCACCAATTGTAAATTGTAGAGCCATGTATATTTTAAAGGATACAAGCGTGAAGTATTGTTGTTACGCAGGTTTACTGAAGTGTTAACAATGAATTTCAAAATTCACATATGTTTAACATTTGCAGGTAAATCACGCCAGGAGGAGTCTCAAGATGAAGAGCCATAATGCTTAATCTGCTGCAAAGAGCACCGGCCAAATGTAAACCTACTACAAGTGGAAAAGTTCACGCCACCGCAACATCCAGAACTATATCCATCAGTAGCTTTAACCCAGCATCGGCCAACATGTCCTCTGCTGTACCCGTGAGAACAATCGTTTGTGGAGGTGGACCCCATGCTTCCACATCTTCTGCATCAAACCCTCCATCCATTTTAACAAGTACCTCTGCCAGGTTGACATCCGCCAGTGACATTCCTGCAACAAGTGATGCAGCTTCTATGGAATCGATCCACAGTAATGTCACCACTGTGACCTGTACAACCAGCTCCATGATGCAGTCACGCTTGTTGTGCTGAGCTCTGTGACTATCTTCATTAAGAGACCACATACCATGCCATCTGACCATCTCACTCCGATATAGCTGCCATACTTGGGGAAAGGACATGATGCACTCCTCAGTACCTATTGGAATGAGGCTGAAACCATGTCTTTTCTGCGTGATATAAATAACATTTTTAAAAAAACAGCTTGAGCCCATGTGCCTGGCTTAAAAGGCTACAATACAACGCTGAGGGCAACACAGGGACCAACCATGAGCACAAGTATGTAGTCTTAACTGGTTTATTGCTTAACTGCTAGCACTCCGTAGACAAATGGTGAAAGGACAAAGTAGTAGAGCATCAGCTTAGTAAATTATTAGAAAGACAAGAAACGACACAGTCTCAAATGACCCAATCATTCCAAAGAGACACTACTAAACCATCAACTGCTACAACATCACCCTCCTTAGATACCTCCAGCCCAACAGGTAGGAGATGTTAAGGACTTATGGCAATACTCCTGGCCACTTGGAGGAGCCTGCATCTTAAAAGAGAGAGTAGTTCAGTTTACGACTTGTATATGATTTTTTATTTCAAATGCAGTAGTTTAGGGGTATCACCGTTTCTGGATACTGTATTGTCTGGTATGCAATAAACATTATCCCATTCACAGTTTGGCACAATTCACGTTTGTATGGATGTCCTTCATGTAGTATTGAATAAAGTGCATAAACCATGGGCATATCGTATTATTTTGTTTTGCATCAGAATAAAAAAGTTAAGTAAGCATGAAATTGCGTGATATAAAAAAATGCAGGAATTGTTTTATCCTTATTCTGGCATTGCACATCCTTGTATGCCTATTTGACTTTTTATACACATTCTCTCAAGCATCCTGACATTATTCAGTCAAAGTAACGTGTGATAATGGGCCGTAATCAGTCATAATGGTGCACCTATGTAAATTCAAATTCAATGATAGATTGTCACAGATAGAATTATTGACCCATGACCTACTTTTAATTAAATTATTTAACACTCCTACGGGGATATGTCCAAATTTACCACCTGATTTTAGGTAGAGGTATTTTTTATGGTTTAACTCTTTTTTTTATTGACAGTTGCAAAAAGTGAAAAGCAGGTCATCAGGGCCACGCAGGGCCCGACTGTGATAGAGGCAACTCAATTGTATCGCAAAATAAACACAAACAACTCCCCCCCCCACCCACCACCCAGAGAGTAAAGGAGGAAAGGAAATAAGAAAAGAACCACCCCCCTCCCATCCCTGGTCCAGGCTTGTGACAAAGTGTGAGCGCAGGCAGCTTGTCTGGGCTGAAGGGCTATCTGGCTACAAATTGGGGTCTGGTGCGTTGAGACGTAAGAGGCGTAAATATCGTGGACAGGTCAACTCTCGAAAGTCTTGTGCAAGTAAAGTAAGAAAGGGTTGCCACAGCTCGCTGAAGGAAGAGCCCTTCCCCGCCAGGGTGAGGGAAATCTTTTCCATTCCCAGTACGTGCCATAAACGTTGGTACCAGCCCGTGTGGGTAGGAATCTGAGGGGACCGCCAATGGATTAATATGTTCTGGACTGCTGAGCCTAGAGCGATGGCTATTTGCTTCCCTCTCCAGGCCTTAAGGGGATACGTGAGTGGGTTGGGCACCCCCAGGAGAACATATGCGGGAAATTTAGGGACTTCAGTGTCGAGATGTTTGTCTACTTCATCCAGGACATGTGTCCAGTATGACCGGAGATGAGTACAGTCCCATAGTAAATGGACCAAAGTGCCCCTCCCGCCGCACCCACGCCAACAATCCGGGCTTAATGTCGCGTCGACCTGGTGGAGCCGCTCCGGGGTGTAATACCAATGGTACACCAATTTAGTAAAAGTTTCTGTAAGTCCGACGTGTGTTGCTGTGTGACGTGCCCTGTAACAGGCTCCCTCCCACTCCTCAGGATTAAGATCGCGCCCAAGCTCCCTCTCCCATCGGGCCCGCCCCGCGTGGTACATGTGCGAGTATTTAGATTGAAGAAACTTGTAGAGATCTGAGATCAGTTTTTTGTCCGAGGACCTCGTTACCAGCCAGCGTTCATATGGCGTAAGGCGTCTAGCCGCCTGTGAGCGATTAGTAGGGTGTAGAGCCCAGTGGCGTACCTGAAGGTAACGCATGCGTTCCGATTCCGGAAGGTCAAAGTCCTCCCGTATCTGCGAGAAGGTGATAAACTCGCCATCGGCGAATAAAGGACCCAGCTCCCAGCAACCGGACTCCCGCCACCGATGGAAGGACCGTTGGTCCAACCCCGGGCTGAACTCAGGGTTATCCAGGATCGGTGTGAGAGGTGATGGAAAGGACGTGAGTTCATGGCTTAAATTCGTCTGATCCCATGCCGTGAGTATCGTACAGGTCACTTGTGAGGCATATAAGTTGGAAGGGCGGTGAGCTTTCGTGAGGAAGGGAACCTTCCTAAGTGATGTACCCGCTACAGCACGGTCCTGGAAAAGCCAGTTTCTTTCAGATTCGGCCCGACTCCATTCCACTAGATAGCGTAACTGTGCGGCCTTGTAATAGAGGGCGAGGTCGGGAACCCCCAGACCCCCCTCATGCGGCGGGAGAAAGCTGACCACACGTTTCATTCTTGGCTTACGGCCCTTCCAAATGAAGGCAGAGAGATCTGATTGCACCTTTCGGAGCCAACCCGTAGGTGGGGACAAAGGCAGCGTTTGGAATACGTAAAGGATCTTGGGAAGAACGGTCATTTTTATAGCGGCAACTCGCCCCAGCCAGGAAATCTGATGGTGTTTCCATCGCCGAAGCTCGGCCTGAATCTGAGTATGGAGGCGGGAGAAGTTGGCCAGTCTCATGCCCTGCAAGGTAGGAGCCAAGTATATTCCCAGGTATGGAACAGGGTCGTCCGACCACGATAGTGGGAAACGAGCCTGCAAGTCCGCTCTCTCGTGGGGTGGCAAGGAAAGGTTCATCGCCGTCGACTTAGAGAGGTTGACTTTAAACCCGGACGCACCTCCAAAAACATCCAGTTCGTCCAAAAAGGCTCCTAGAGCTCCTTCCGGGTTCGCTAATGTGATGAGGACGTCGTCCGCATACAAACTAATAGTATGAGTGTCCCCCCCGAAGCGTATACCCGTGATTTGCGCATGCCGCCGGACCCTCTGTGCCATAGGTTCCATATAAAGAGCGAAAAGTAAGGGTGAAAGGGTGCAGCCCTGCCGCGTTCCCCTATAAATGGGGAAGGGAGCGGAAGTATGCCCATTGACTCTTACGGTCGCTGTGGGGGAGCGGTAGCAGTTAAAAATATGTGTCCGCATCTTATCCCCAAATCCCATGTGGCTCAACACCTGTTCAAGATACGGCCAATGGACCCGATCAAAGGCCTTTTCGGCATCGATCGTGAGCAACATGTATTTCCCCGGGATGCGGGAGGCTTTTTCGATGAGATGCGCTACTCTTTTCGTGTTGCCACTTGTCTGCCGCTGTGGTATAAACCCAGCCTGGTCGGGGTCCACCAGCCCTTGCATATAAGGGCCCAAGCGGCTCGCCAGGATGGAGGTATAAATCTTCAAGTCTAAGTTCAAAAGCGATATGGGCCGGTACGAACCGCAAACGGATCCGTCTTTCCCAGATTTAGGGAGGACGACTATCGCCGCCTCCAGCATGGAAGAGGGTATTGCTCCCGTCATCGCAAATGAGTTAAAAAGCCGGGCCAGTAAGGGAGTGAGGGCAGCGCCGAACTGCTTGTAAAAGGCCGCGGTGTAGCCATCGGGGCCCGGGGATTTGCCCAGTTTCAGGCGGGCTATGGCAGAGATTACTTCCTCCGGCCTAATCTCCCGTTCGATGTGTGCCGCCTGGTCCGGCGTCAAAGTCGGAAGGTCCGCTCTGGACAGGTAAGAGATAATGTCTGCCTCCGCCAGGGGCTGGTCGTCGTACAGGTGAGCGTAATATGTGCGGAAGGCATCTGCGATAGCCGCATCATCGGTAGATAGTACTCCGGCGCTATCTCTGATCTCCTGAATGCCCCCACGTAACCGCGCTTCGCGGAGTTTATGCGCGAGGAGGCGACCGCACTTATCCCCCTATATAGAAAGAGTGTCGCAGTCGCAAAGCGGCATATTCAGCCTTGTCCTGATCCAGAGCTAACAATTGCTTCCGTGCAAGTGATAACTGACGCCACACACGGGGAGCCCCGGTCCGCTGGTGCATCTGCTCCAGTTCCCGAACCTGTTGCGACAGCTCCCCCCTCTTGGCCCTGCGGTCCGCATTGTCTGCAGACGAGATGGCAATGACCTCCCCCCTGATGACCGCCTTGAGGGCCTCCCACCGTGTCGAGAGTGATGTGCCCGGAGTGTCGTTGTGGGCGAGGTAATCCACTATAGCGCGCTGCAATTGAGTGACCGTATCTGGCCTATGTAAGAGAGCATCCCGGAATCGCCACTGCCCAGGTGGGCGGCTGACCTGGGGGAGATCCAGTGAAATTTCCACCGGGCTATGATCGGAGAGGGAGGCAACCATGATGTCAGTGTCGAGGGTGGCCGCAGAAATGGCCCTGGTACCGAGGAAATAATCCAATCTCGCGTAGGTCTTATGTGCGTGGGAGTAATATGAAAAAGCCCGGGAGTGAGGGTGATGGTGTCTCCAAATGTCGGTGAGATCAAGGTCGCGTAGCCATTGGGACCCTGTGTAAGAAAGGGCGCCTACCTGACTTGTGCGTTGGGTGGACCTATCTAGGTCATTATTAAACACTAAATTAAGATCACCCCCTATCAATATGTGGCGTTCTTGTGTTGCTGTGGCGTCTGTGAGGGCGGTCTGTAGAAAGCATTCCTGTCCCTCGTTAGGGGCATAAACCGATCCCACCACCACAGTGTGACCCCCGATAGAAAAGTGATAAGTGAGGAGCCTGCCCTTGATCTCGGCCCCTTTCTGTATCACCTTCCCCCTAAACGCCCTAGAAACCAGGATAGCCACCCCGGCCGTCTTAGTGGTCGTGGAAGAGAAGAATTGGATCGGGAATGCGCGTGACTTGAGACAGTGACAGTCCCTTGAGAGAAGATGTGTCTCCTGCAGGAGACAAATGTCAGCACGAGTATTCTCTAAGTAGGATAGCAGAGCCCTACGTTTGACTGGATTATTGAGTCCCCTGACATTGAAAGTGAGAACCTTGATTGGGGATGAAATCATTTGCCCAGGTCTTGAGCCCCACAGTTAACCTGTACTGTTGCGTTACCTGCACTTCGATGTAGTCTTGCCAGGGAAAGCAGTCCCTCGATCCCTGGACTAGGGCCCCCCAGAGTCAGAACGCAGCCGAGAGCGAGAGACCTAGAAAGAGGAAAGAGAAAGACCCTAAGAAAGGGGAAGAAGAGAAAAAGAAACCCCAGGCGCAACTGGCACCAAAAAAGGACAAAAAGGAAAAAATGTACCCAGTCTATCATTAGTCCGTCATCCCAGGATGAACCGGAAATAGGGAAAAGTCTTTGGGGTGCAATGGTGGCCAACAGAGGTTCCCTCCCGTCCCACCCGCCCACCAGATATCTGCAAGATGAGAAACATAATGGCCAAGGTCCATCACTCGGAGGCCTCGTTGGTTTGAGCCCCCGGCATGGCCGCTATGGCAGCCTGTTGCTCCCTCTTGGCCTCCTGCGGGTCGGGTTTCCTGATGCGGCGTCTGCCGCGCTGCTGCCTCCATCTCGGGCGATCGTCAGAGGCATTCTGGTCCGGGCGTTCCACAGAATCGTGATCCGCGGGAGGAGAGATCCCCAGGAGCTTGCATGCTTCAGTGAAGGAACGGAGTTGGAAGAGCTTCCCTTCATGTCTGAATACTAAGCGGAACGGATGCCCCCATGAGTAGGAAATGTTTTTTGTCGCAGGGCCTCGGTGATAGGTCTAAATAGCCGGCGCTTCTGAAGCGTGATTGCTGCGAGGTCCTGAAAGAGCGCCAATGGTTGATCTCGAAAGTAATCGGTTGCATCGATCGGGCTTGGCGAAGAATGTCCTCCTTAGTGCGATAATCTTGTACGCAGACCAAGATGTCTGCCGGGGTGCCGAGGGCGCCCTAGGAGGGCCCACTCTGTGTGCTCTGTCCAACTTGAGATCGGAGTCGGGCGCTCTGCCCAGGACGAAGTTGAAAAGCTCCCGCACATAGTTAAAGATGTCTCCCGCCACTGCATCAGTGCGTACCCCTCTGATGCGGATGTTGTGGCGGCGTGAACGGTTCTCTAGGTCCTCCAAATGGGACTGGACGTCCACTTGTTGCTCGTGGATTCTCACCACCTCCTGTCGCAAGGCCTCCAACTCCGTATCACGGGTGTCGCTCTTGGTCTCTAGGGACGCCACTCTTTCCCCTATTTCGTCCATATCCTTACGGACATCTTTGATCTCTGCCGTTAGGTCGCGCTTCATGACTTGGAGGTCGTCCCGAAGGGACGCGAACAAAGAGTCCAGGTAGGCCCGCGTCAAGGGCATGTCTGCCGTGTCAGCCATCCGCCCCGCTAGTCCGTCACTGTCGGTCTCCGCCGGGCCCTCACTCCTGGCCCGTGCGAAGAGATCTTTGAGGGACCTCTCCTTCGGGGTTTGTTTGTCCTTCCTGCCCCGGGTGGATGTCATGCTCAGCCGCCCCCGGCGAGAGGGCCCCAGGGCTCGGTCGTTCCCTGACAAGGAAAGCCTCCCGCCGCTGCCCCGCACAAGCGGTGGATCTCGGCTCTGTCGTTAGCCTGCACTCACCCCTGTACGCCAATGTCCGCCGTGCAGCCCCGCCGGTGGATTATGCGGCCTCCCCCGGTGCAAGTCCCGCCAGTACAGCAGGTTCAAGGCTGCCAGAAGGACGGCCGGTGGCGTTGTGTGCAGTGGAGACCCTCTGTAGCACTGGAGAGGAGTCACAGGGGGCGCTCGGGGGCTCCCTATCAGGAAGCGGAGGTGAGGAGGAATAGGCCCCCAAGGAACTCGGGGCACCCGTCGCCGGTGGGCCCGGTGGTGCAGTTCAGTCTAAACCGCCGGCAGGGGATCCTCGCAAGGACCCGCGCTCAGAGCCGGGCTGGGACTCCGGGACTCACAAGGGCAGTCCGCCGGTGTAACCGGAGTCACCAAGGAGCGGCTCCCGCGCGGGGCCGCCGCAGATGAGGGGGCACACAAAGGACTCACCGCCGCGGCCTCTCGGTCCACACAGGCCGGGGTCCACTGGGCCGCCACCGCTGCCGGGCGCCCCAGAACTCCACCTTCCGCTGGGTCCTCTGCCTCGGTCACTCGGCTGCGCAGCCACCATCCAAGTGCCAGGCCGGTCGCCGCGCGCCTCAGGTTGAGTTGCCTCCCGATGGCTGGGCCCAAGGCCAACGCCGCTTCGATCAGGCCCCAGGCGTGCTCCCGCTGTCCCGGCCACAGCAGCGGCCGCGGCGTTGACAAAGGCAGCAGCAGCCCCCCACCGCAGCCCGCGAGGCCCGTCCGTCCACCGGGAGCCGAAATGCCCCCCGAGTCCACGCTCTCAGTGCTGCCGGTCGCCTCCACGATCCCGGCCGTCGCTCCTCTCGTCGCACTCCAGGCCGCGATGAGGCCCCGGCAGTATGCAGGCCACCGACTCTCGGTCGCCACTCAACCCTCGGTGTTGGAATCAGGGGGGACTCCGGGGACAGCCGCCGATCCGAGGCGCCACAATCCGCAGCCCGCGGGTGTCTACTGGTGCGCTCCGCTCCAGGCACCAACCTCGCGGTCCGCGCCGCAGCGCAACACCCTCCGGCAGTAGGCACGGCACCCAGACAGGGGCGCTGCCACTGGAACCGCCGGAGCTTCGCAGGTCCCCAAAACCAGGTCCGCCAGGCTCCGTGTGTCTTCAGAAGCCTCGGGGCTGCACCTCAGCACAGTGCAGGGACCCGGGCCGGTGCTTAAAGTCGGTGGGCGGAGGAGAGAAGGCTAAGCACGTCTTAGCTCTCCGCCATCTTCTAGAGGTATTTTTTAGAGGTATTTTCTGCTGGTTTACACTGAACCAACATACTTATAATTGCATTTTAGTGTCATATTTGATATTTATCACATTAGGCATATTAGCATTGATGTCCTTACTGAATGCATAATTTCTCCTCGAGCGATAAAACTCAGGTGTGCAATTCATGTAATAGGGACACAGATCAGAAGGGAGATATGCTTTTTAACAATATCCATGCTGAAATGCTGAGCCCACATTACTGGTAACGAGGGCCAAACTTGTAATTTTAATGATATTTACAAATATTTGCCATGACCTCTAGGCACTTCTAAACACAGGTGTGAGTTGTGCTGAAACTGCGGGTTATAATATGGAAACTCTTATTTTTAAGAGTCAGTGATGGGACGGATTATCTTTACGTAGAAAATGAATATGATGACAATTCCTACACCACAGTGTGGAAAATGCATGATTATAAGACACATTCCCGGAAGTTTCCTTCTTGTATGCCTCAGAGTTTTAAGAATCAAGAAACCGTCATGACAATGTGTTATTTTGGAGGGCAGTCTGACAAATTCCTCGTAGGTTGATATTTTTATATGCATCTTGAATTTCTTTCTTATTTGGTGGTATTGTTTTGAAACACATTTTGAAAATGGCGATAGACAATACAATAGAACAGATAAAATAATGTTCACCTTTCAAGGTTATACCTCACTTCTTACTTTACATAAGCTCACACTCGGAGTCATACACTTTTTGCCTGAGGCACCAAGGTGTCTGGCTCTCTATTTTTGAAGCCAGGACTTAAGAAAATAGCCATTGGCAACTTTTGTAAGACTAATGAATAAGACAAGTGTTATGTGGATGGGATGCAAGGTATTAAAATATGTTTACATCTCATAATAATCCTCTCTTATGAACGGTTAATCGTCCAGTAGTGACTAATTGAATAGACTACACAACAGACAGCTACTGGCCCACATTATACACATCTTTTGTTTTTAGTATTTCAATATCTTTAAGGAAAAATGGTATGGTTTAGTCTGATAGGCTAAACTCTTTGTCTGACTATGACAGCCACATCTCTGTTATTAATCCTTCAGAGGGAAATGTTATATTTTCAGAACAAGAAGTGATGGACGTTCAGCTTTCTGAGCGTTGACTACATGATGGATTGTTATTGGCCCTTTAAATAATTGAGACTATCTGTTACAGGGCAGTGACTGGGGCCAGCCAGTAGTAGCCAGGTTTTTGCACATCTGTCCACTGGCTTGAATACAATGGACCTCCACATGCTTTCGGCACCTCTTAACATGCATATTAGTCATGGAATGAAGTTCTATTTTGCAGCGTTGTCTTAAGTGATTTCAGGGCCTCACGCAAGACATATTTTGGGGGCCCCTGTTGTTAACAAGTTTGAATTGTATTACCCAGTGTTTGGAAATGGAGTTCAAACAAAAGCATTTGAAAATGTCTTTCTGGGGCCCTAAAAATTCTAATGATGACACTGGGCAAAAAAAAACTGAATCAGCAGCAGAAGTAGGCATAGAGAAAGAAAGATGTGGACAGAAATACAGAACTAGAGAGAGGTGAACTAGAGAGAGAGAATGTTTACTTTTTCAGTGGGCCCTTGGAAGGTAGGGGCTCTGGACAATTGCCCACTTTGCTCATGCCTTCATACATCTCTGATGTTATGAAATATGGCTAAAAGGGCTGCCTATGGGTGACTTTTTCTCTCCCTGATGAGGTGTTTATCTTTAGGTGTGAAGAAATTGTTGCATAGTGATGTAGCACGGTTTTAAAAATCATAATATATGACGCATTTATTTATTAAAGACATGAAAAGCTGAACATACACTTTGTACACGTTAGACACTGACACATGAAAATGAGACGAGTGTAGTAGAAGCACCGTAAAAGCATGCTTTTTAAAAAAAATATATAGCACGAACTAGACCCGAGACATTGGGTATCAAAGCGCTTTACATGAGCACCAGTTTCGTTACAGATGGACACATTCATTTTTGTTAGGCACAGGGAGATTAAGTGATTTGCCCAGAATCGCAGGATGTTGAGCGTCTTTGCTGAGACTCGAACCCGGTTCCCCAGCTTCGAGGTCGACCGCGTTAGCCGTAAGGCTGCATACTCTCCCTTTAAAATAAGGCTTTAAAATAAGATGAAGAAAACATGCATATAAGGCAATACTAATACGTAAAAAACGAATTGTACTAATAAGAGTTTATTATTAAAATGTTGTTTATTAATGTTTATTGATGAAATGAACTGCCCTAGTGTTTCTAAAGCTTTTTGTTGACAATGCCCATTTAGAAAAGTCAGTGCAAAGACGTGCAGAAACATGATACAATCTTGAACTCTTGCATAGTAATACTAGAGCTTCTATAGTTTATGAAAAATTACTTTTTTGATATGTATTTAGAAAATTATACACTAATATGAATTTTGAGAAAATTTGTGGTAATAGGGTATTCCTAAGTTAGCTATTTTAATGTAAATAATGATTGTTTTAAAGTTCTGTATATTCTCTATTTGAATTGATTCAATTACATTATATTTGATGTTGGTTTAGAGCTCATTTAATTTAAACGTGTGATGCTAACCTTAAGGTTTTTTCGAATATGCTTTTCTCCAGTGCTGACTTTTCCCCGACTTAATACAATAGCCCATTTACCCCTAGTGAAATGTGTCTGTACATGTGTACACCCCGACATTTTTGAATGTTTCTTCAACTTTCACAGTGAAATATTCCTATGGGAACAAAGTTTTCATCTATTGCTATAAGATGATTACTTTGTATCTCTTTTTACCGATACTAGGCCTATGTGGACTCTCAATCTTTCGTTTCTCATGACCACCATGGGAAAGCAACTCACTGTTGCAAGTGTCCTAGAAGAAATTAAGTGAAGCTGGACATTTGATAGTCTTCCGATGGTGGCGTGATACCACATCAATGTTAATTGCTAGAGACGTTATACAAGAAGAAACCCAAAAGGAGGGGCAACACTCCGTTCAGATTTTTCCTACCCTGAGACCTGGATGCTAAGCTGATCGATTTTTGAGAACTTTGTTATGTTTGGACTGCCTTGCTGATGCTACAGTCTATATCAGATGGACTGAAACCTTCTTTGCCGAACCTTTTCCATTTTTCCATTTCTTTTATTTCCTTGTTTATGCTATTGGACTCGCCCTTAAATGTACTTTAAATTTGAATACTTTCGGGGCGTGGCCAAGATGGCGGCGAGGTAGGAAGCAACTTGCGGAGCTCCTGCCCGTCGCCCACCATCTACAGCGTCTTACTGCACTCCCGAGGGCCGCCGACTGTGAAATATAGAGGCGGAGTGTGTCCCCGACCTGCCTAACCCCTGGGTCCCGGGGAGGTCCGCGGCGGAGGCTTGCAGACGGCGGCGGAGGAGAGGGCCCTCCGCCAGTGGGTGGAGGCCTTGAGACAGGGGCGGCCTGGGAGCGGGTCCGCCGAGGCAGGCATCCCGACGCCGGCATCCACCGGACACGGAGGGGGCGAGGAGGAGGCTCCGCTGCCACGAATGAGCCAGAGGTCCCCGCCCTAGTCCCCGGGACGCTACCTCAGTCAGCGAGTGGGGCTGGGCTTGTAACAGCGATCCGAGGCGAGACTAGGCACGCCATTTTCTGCCTCCCGGTGTGGACCAGACGGCTGTCTTTGAGTGCAGCGGCGGCAAGCTGAAAAGGTGACGGGAACGGCGGGGCCAACCAGAGGGTGTATACCCCCACCGGAACGCCGCGGCTCGCCTAGGGTGACGACCAGCCCTACCCAGACTTTGCAGCCTGTGCCTGGGTGGCCGCCGCTGCGGTGTGCCGAGTGACGATGATGGTCCACGCGGCGTGAGCGGGGCCCTGGCACGCTTGGCGCCGGTCGCGGTGGCGGGCACAGCAGGAAAGAAGTGCCGCGGAGCAGACGCCCCAAAGGCTTGGCCCCCGAGGACTAACTGAGCACCGGGCCGGAGAGGTGAGGAGCGTGGTGGGGGCGCCAGGGTCCCGGGAGAGTTGGAGGGGGCCGGCATCAGAGACCCCAAGGGGTCTGGAGAGCGCCCACACTGCCTACCATCGGCATCACAGGGCCCATGCGGTGTGTCTGAGACTGTCTCATCCCGCCCAGAGGGCACTGGCAATCAACTGAGAAGCCATAGAGATCCCGCACAGCCTGGAGCCCTATTTCTTTGTGCAGCTCTTCGGACCTGGCCCCTACCTGGAGTGCTTGGAGTTGGGGCCGGGGCGCCACATCATCTACGCTGACCTACTACGTGAGGGTGCCCTGCTGGTGGCAGGGGCCGGGGAGCGGACACACTACGCGTCCCAAGCAGCGACTGGGCGCCTCACTGGAACCACTGAACGGAGCTGACCCTCCCCACTGAACGGAGCTGACCCTCCTCTTGCGGCGCCTTGGAGGCGGAACTTACCCTGCGCCACTCTCCGACGACCGGTCTATACCTTGGAGCGGGCGTTGGGAAGTGGGGGCGCCATTCGTCTTGAACCCATATCCCGGTGGGCCGCCTGACGCGTCTGGGCTGTCTGGGCCAGGGCGGACCTCTTAAGTCCAGAACGAAGCATCGACCCGGGTGGACATTACCGCGCGGTGAAGCAGGCGCAGCAGCTTACGCGCCACCGCCATTGCATTGAAGGCCTCGAGACTATGTCCACGGCAAGGACGAGGAAACAAAGATCACTGAAGGAGCTCTTCGAGAAAGCATCCTCTGCCCCTGCACCGCCGGCTCCTCACCCCAAATGGCGACGTCTCAGCCCTCGGCCAGAGGCCGGAGATGACATTATCACCAAATCGTTCTTGGAGTCGCTCTTCAATACCTTACGGTCCGACATACAGTCTGTCAAAACGGAGCTGACCGCAGGGTTGCGGGAAATCCGCAGAGATGTGGACAATGTTTGGGAGCGTGTGGCCACCCTGGAGAGCAGAAGCGACAACGCGTCGTCAGAACTAACCATGCTGCAACAGGAGGTAATCCGACTGCAAGATCAACACCTTGATATGCAGACCCATCTGGAAGATTTAGAAAATAGGTCGCGAAGGCACAACATTAGAATACGGGGGGTGAAACCGTCGGACGATACTAAGGACCTCTTCGCCTTTACGTCAGGTCTCTTCCGCCACATCTTGGGAGCCCCGGCGGATAACCCTATCGTCTTAGACAGGGCGCACAGAGTCGGCCCGCCCCGCGCGCCGAACGCCCCACCAGCCAACATCCTAGTCTGCCTGCAGGACTTCAAAACCAAGGAAAGTATACTGGCCAAGGCACGGGCCCTACATCCTCTCTCCTACCAGGGTCACTCTCCTGTGCTGTATCAGGACCTAGCTTTGCTCACGCTGCAGCGCAGGAGGCAGTTCCGCCCGGTGACGGAGCACCTTAGACAACAGAACATCACGTACTCTTGGGGGCACCCGTTTCGCCTTATTTTCCGCTTCCAAAACAGAATGCACCAGATGCGCTCGCTCACAGACGCAAGCCAACTGCTGGGCCTAGCGGTGCCTCAGGAAGACGAAGGTCATCATGGCCACGACTCAGAGCCGGAGACGTCGCCCACGGGATGGCAGCGCGTTCGTCGGAGGAGGCGACTCCGGAAACCGAACAAACAAGATATTGAGAAGGGGCAGCGGGAGGCTCTCACCTCAGCCGCTGATGCCCTAGCTGGGCCAAACACCGAAGCGGAGTGACTGAGTTTCTCATGATTTTTCCAGTCGGTGGCTCAGGGATCTGAGGTGGGTGGCGGGAGGTTCCGAACCGCCATTCTTGTTCACATTATGAGCCTCACTGCGACGACTTCCTGGCTACTCCGGGAAGGCGGACATTGTTACAAGAACATTGTTTTCCTGTTTGGACTGGGGTTTTTGTTATTGGTGGTGTTTTTGGGTTTGTTCAAGGGTTTTTTTTTTTGGGGGGTATGGGTTCCCTCGTCCACCTTCTCCAGTCACCCCTCCGCTATATCCTCCCTCTTCACCTGATACAGTGTCCCATTCTTTCACACTGCCCTTTGTGATTGGGGATGTGCATAGCTTCGTAGGACCCCTCTGTCTTTAGGATGCCGCACGAGCCCTTTAAGGTCCTCACCCTTAATGTGAAGGGTCTGAATAACCCAATCAAGCGTAGGGCAGTACTGAACTATCTGGAACAATCTAAGGCAGACATCTGCCTCCTTCAGGAAACTCATCTTCTTTCTTAGGACCATCATAGGCTTCGGTCTAAATACTTCCCCACATGCCCGCCTTGTCCCAGTCCCAGGCCGCCTTCCTAGACAGGCCCATACAAAAGGAGGAGGTTATATCAGCAATCTCCCGTCTCAAACTGGGTAAATCACCTGGCCCGGACGGCTACACGGCTGCATTTTACAAATCATTCTGTTCCCAACTAGCGCCTATCCTGTCGAGCCTCTTTAACACCTTTGACCACACCGGCACCATCCCAGGAGAGATGCTGGAGGCGGACATAGTTGTCATCCCGAAACCAGGGAAAGACAGGACAGACTGCGGGGCATATCGACCTATATCACTCTTGAACATAGACATCAAACTTTACACTAGCATACTGGCGGCCCGGTTGGCGCCTTACATGGCACAACTAGTCGAGCCGGATCAGGCCGGATTTATCCCCCAGAGACAGACGAGTGACAACACCAAACGCGTTTTACACTTGATAGAGAAAGCGTCCCGTACCCAGGGTGAATATATGCTACTGGCCATTGACGCTGAAAAGGCCTTCGACAGGGTGCACTGGCCCTACCTGGAAATGGTTCTGATGGCCGCTGGGATCGGAGAGAAGTTTCGGACTCGGATATTAAATTGCTATCGCTCCCCCATGGCGACGGTCCGTATTAATGGATACACGTCTTCCCACTTCCATATTGGTAGGGGCACGCGACAGGGGTGCCCCCTGTCGCCTCTTCTCTTCACGCTATACATGGAGCCCATCGCGCTTCGAATTAGGAAGCATCCCCTCATCACCGGGATTAAATTTGGGGGAGACGTCCACACCATTAGCCTCTACGCGGACGACATCCTGCTCTCCCTTTCGGATCCGGCCACAGCCCTACGCGCTCTTTTTATTGAACTAGACGCCTTCACCAGGGGATCAGGGTTTAAAATTAATATGGACAAATCCATGGCTTTAGCCCTCTCTCTCTCCCCACACACCCTTGCCTTTTTAAAAGAGGAACATCCGGTGTGCTGGGCAACTACAGCGATACCCTATCTTGGTATTCAATTAGCGCCCACACTTCCGGCCACTGCCGAAGCTAATTATTCCTCTCTCCGCACCCACATACGCACAGAGCTGAAAAGGTGGAAGCATTGCATGATGTCCTGGCTAGGCAGAATCGCTGCAACCAAGATGACGATCCTCCCGCAGGTTCTGTACCTTTTCCAGACCCTGCCCCTTAAGCCCCCGATAGGCTGGATTCAGCAGACTCAGGCGGAACTATCGCGTTTCATTTGGAACGGTCGCAAACCACGTTTCCGCCATCAGATAGCGGTCCTTCCGCCAGAGAGGGGGGGAGTTGGGGTGCCGGATCTTCAAACATACTACCACGCGGCCCAGCTGCGATACTTGGTGGAGTGGCAACGGCTGGAGTCAGAGAAGCACTGGCTATTTCAGGATCAAGCTGTCGCCGGTAGACCCCTACAGGGGATCCCCTTCCTCCGCAAGTCGCACCGGCCACCTAACATATATGCTTCCTTGATCACTGGCACCATCATGGATACTTGGGATCGCACCAACGTCTCCTCACAACTGACTACTTTTCCGTCACCCCTGACTCCATTATTTGACAATCCGGATTTCCAACCGGGCACAGACGCTCGCGCATTTCAGGCCTGGCGTTCCTCCCCTGTAGGTCCCTGGGTCATCTTTTTGATTTAGACGGCATTATCGCCTTCCCGCAGCTCAAAGATCACTATGGCATCCCCGAAACAGAACGGCTGGAGTATCTTCAACTCCGACATTGGGCAATGCAACCGCAGGTCAAGCCACAGGCTCAGCGTTTGCTGACCCCTTATGAGAAGTGGGTAGTAACCTGAGCCTCTGATAAAAAAATCATCTCTGATTTGTATAGAATGCTGTTAGCCCACACCATATACACACATAATGCAGGTCGCGCGCGTTGGGAACGGGACTTGGGGAGATCCCTAACACATAAGGAGTGGGAGGGCATCTATCACAGGGCGCGACACTCAGCTTACCACGTGGGCCTCACAGAAACGCTGACCAAAATAGTTACGTATTGGTACTATACGCCGGAACGGTTGCATCGCTTTGACCCACGCCGAAGCGACCGCTGCTGGAGGGACTGTGGGGAGCTGGGCACATTGGAACATGTTCTTTGGGGTTGTATCCACCTACAGTCATACTGGTCCCAGGTGCTTGACGAGGTTGACCTACACTTTGACACACAGATTCCGCGATTTCCTTCTTATGTCCTACTGGGCCTACCTAACCCCTTGACGTACCCACTCAAATCCCGGAAGGGTCGGTTGATAGCCATTGCCCTGGGAGCGGCCATACAAAACATATTAATACACTGGCGGTCCACCCAGCTCCCTACACATTCTGGTTGGCTCCAGAGACTCTGGCTGGTGCTGGGCATGGAGAAACTCACACTTACACTGTCTGGTAGAGGGTCGGAGTTCCCCGAACTATGGAGGCCCTTCCTGACGCTATTAGTGTCAGAATTCAGGGAGCTGACCTGCCCTCGATACTTGCGGCTTCTTCGCCTCCCGGACACTAGGATTCCCAGTAGCACGCCCAAGAATACTCGCAAGGCTCGTCGCTAAACATTGAGCCATCTTCCCTCATGTTTTCCTTCCCCCTTTTAATTTTAGGTGGACGGGGGGTGGGTGGGATGGGGGGGTAGAAGGGTGGGAGCGGGTGGGGGAGGCGGGGGGAGAGTTTCCTTTCTCCGAAGTCCTTTCTTTGTTTAACTGGCAGGCCCGCTCTATGCTCATTACCAATGGTAACTCTGTAATGCGAACAAGTTGTTCTCTTTTGCAATATTCAAGAGGAGCAGGAGTCCTGGTTTCTTATTTGTTTTGAAATCAATAAAAAGATTTAAACCATAAATTTGAATACTTTCCCCTTCTTTTTAGGATTAGAGCTGTCAGACAACGAGCTATCCTTCTGCCTTAATGGTGGTGGGACTCTAACTCTGTAAGCTGATTCTAATTATAACCATCCGAGAAAGCCTGCTTAAATGTTTTGCGCTGTTATACAAGCTGTGATATTTTTAACTGAAATTCTCAAGAGATTGTTTGTGGCAATGAACTTTGAATCTTTAATACAATAACCAAATTAACCAAATACCTGTCTGAGTCTATTATTGAGTCCTGTTGGTTCTTCCATTCAAACTGTGCTGGTTGCTAATGACCCAAATCTGTTGTAGAGCGAATCAGCGAGCTCTGTCAGAACATCAAGTATTACTTCTTTTGTTCTTTGTTGCTGTTGCAGAGCTTTTGGTCTGCATAATCCTAACTCAATTTAACTTCTTCAGGAGATTGGGTCTTCCTGTTGCTATTCTTTATTTCTACATCATGGTTTTAAGAGTGGTGTACCTAAAGCTGACTCAAACTTGTGAGTTGGCTGTCAATTAATGGTTATCATTGGACAGGTAACATGGTGTTTGGCCACCTTCATTTCTACCCCTCCTATCGGCGGAGAAAGATTTGTTAGAGGATCATTGTCTCTGTGGTAAATGAAAGTGCTGCAGATTGTCTAATCATAAAGGGCCCAGTACGGTTAGAGTAGTAAAGGAGAGTAGGGTGAAATAAAATATTTACCATGCTTATTCTGCGTAAATAGTGAATCCTTAGGAAAAGTTACTTGAAGCCACTTTTCATGCAGCTTTTAGGGCTACATAAAAACAGTAAAATGATCTAAATGCAGACTATACCCCTGCCCCTCAATGTGATTGTGACCATATGTAAAGGAGAGATGATGTCTGCATTTAGATCAAGTTTTTGTAAATTCTCAAGTAATATTAACAGGATATGGTGGCTGGACATTCAGATCGTATTATTATTCGATCCCCATATTGCTCTTATCCTCCCTTTTCGGTATAATGTCGCTATTTTGAGAAAAGCGGCATCTCTACTGACCTGTTTATAAGTCTATAACTCCACAAAACAAGTTGACTAATCCATCTGATTTATTTATTTGTTACAGAGTGACAAAATCATGAAATACATACTCAAAGTGGAATTAGAAAAGTAAAAATCATTATTAACACTTCAGATTGTTATTTTGGGGTTTAGTAAGTGATGTAATTTGGTGCAAGACAAGTGAAATAGCACATGCTCTACCTAACTTTGGCAGAGAAAAAAGAAAGTGGGCAGAAATGTGTTTAGAAGCACAGAAAACAAACAGTAAGTAGTGGGGGAAGTGACGGACAAGGCTAAGTACCATGCCTTAATAAAAAATATAAAAAATGGGATGAGGGTTCATGAAAAGGAGGGATACCAAGGGTTTACCTTCCTCTATAATAAAGCATGTAATTGGGAAAAGGCCCAAAACAAAACTAGGATATCACTAACATTTCTATTCCAAACTTTCCCATTCCTGCCATGTCAGGTGTGAATGGGCACCTGGCAAATGCTGTTCTTTTTGGCTAAGTATTGACTTCCAGTTAATATTTAAAATGATAAGGGGTTATTCACTAATGTGATTTTTAGGGTGTTTTGCACAGATTTTCTATCTCCAGAGTAATTTACTTGTTTTTTCTTGATCATGTTGGTTGGTTTTCTAACTTTCTAAAAATCACTTTTACAAGTTAGGTATGAAATTTTTGAATTTTCTATTCTGCTATGCATTGCGTCATCCACATTGTTAGTATTTTATTTACTCTTGGCTCTGTAAAACATTTACGCTTGTTTCTATGCCACCACCACACCTTTCTAAGACTTTCTATTGTCCCATTTAATGCTGGTAATATATTACTTGTCCTCATGCATCTTGGAGCTGAGGCAAAGCGTGCCATATCAATCATTTTCCCTTTGTTTCATGCTTGTTCATACAAAGTGCTTGAGCAAGACCACTCCTGAGGCCCAGGGAAGATGAAGGAGAGGCGCTCCTTAGATTGATCAGTTCACTTGAAAGTTTTCGTCAATGGATTCGGTTGTCTTTTATGCCAATATAGAAACACACCTGGATGAATTAGCCAGTTGTGATTCGACCGACCCGGCGTCATTCCGGTTCTCTAGTGTTGGTAATGGTCATGTCCGATACAGAGGTTTTCTTCTAGGGTTCACAACATGCTTCTCAGGACGATATATCACGTTTCTTTAAAAATTGGCCCATTGTCTAGGGGTAAAGAAATGAAAAGTTTTAAAGTCTGTCCACTTCATGTCCAGATGAGACATGTGATCTTGGTGGAGTTATGGAGCATATAATATTTTATGTGTCTCAGTACAACCTGATTAGATCAGATTTGGTGGACCGCTTGCAATCTACTTGATACAGAGACATGTGGTGTGTGCAGTTATGTGGATAAAATGCTATTAATGTGGTTTGCACATATGACTGATACAATTTTAATTATGCCAACGAAATTCACATAATTTCTAAATTTCACTTTGCACAAAATTTGCAAAGAATCTCAAAATTTAACAATTTACATTACACAATTTTGCAAAGTATTTTGCACACAGTGGAGCAGTTTACACAGACATTTTCCGCTTGAACCTGTCTCCTACTGGCATCTGGCAAGACTTTTTAACACAAACCGCGTGCTCAGATGAAAAAAGTCTTGCAACATGCCCACAAACCATATTTCACTCTAGAAGCATAATTTTGCACCCCCGTAAATTGTTAATGACATTCTGTTATGTCATGCATATAAACAGATCCACCACTGATACTTAACGGTTTGCTGGCTAGTCCTCAACATGTTATGCTGGTAGGGTACATCTGCAACTTATTTGACAGTGCTATTTTTTCAACTTACCTTGAGGACTCCGACACTGAGGGACTTCATCACGTAAGTAGCTCCTTTCTACTTTATAGTTGTGAATATCTGCCCTGTTGCAAAACAGTCCACATTATTCAATAGATGGACCCCACGTCTCGTGACAAAAACGCTTAACATGAATACATATGAACCTCTTTGTTGTGACAAACGTCTCTTTTAAACTTTGTAAGACACATTCTTACATTTACAGATGCAACCATTTTTTCACTAATCAAATAGGCCAGGACAGAATCCTCTTTTATAAAAAGTTGCCAGAGAAGTGACGTTAGCTAACAAAGCACCAAGAAAGTGCGGGTTGCACTTGGATATTCTGAATGAATTGCAGCTTGTAAAATTATCGTAGCAAAAGTGTATTCAGATTGGTTGATGGAAGACCACCAGAGTGATTGTCTGCCATGCCTTCTAAAATTCAGAGGGATATATATTATTCTAATTCAGTAATAGAATTGCGAAGGGGCTTATGAGAGACAAAATAGAAGATTTGATCAGTGACAACCTACAATTGAGCATTTCAAGGTCCAATTCCCAAGAAGCCAGAATACTTACCCAGAAAGCACATCCCCATGCGATTATGCTTGAGAAAATGCACTACTCAGTATCATCGAGACAAGATCTGGATCCAATTTCAGTATCCTTTAGGTCTTTGATGCACTTATAACTGTAAGGCATCATCATGTGGATGAAATTAAATGAGGTACTTTCTCAGCAGCTTTCACAGTGACACCATGCAAAGATTGAAAAAATGGTATCCTGCAGTACTCAAATTCGAGTGGTCCATAGAGGGGTGCCAGCTAGCAGGACAGAAATGCATAGTGAGACGCAGCTCCCAAGAAGGAATCGATCCATATTAACAAAGATGGCACAAAGAAGGATGTTGCCTAGTAATTATATGCAAATATAACTGCAAATAAATTATTTCTTAAACCATTTTTTTCATTCTTCCTTTAACACACCAATCATTTCATTATCCCATAGATTGCAGTCATTTTCATTCATATCTTTTGCAGTATGAGCACAGATGTATTTACATTCATAATATACACACAGAAGCTGTATGACTCCACATGTTAGTCCATAGCCAGCAAAGAGAAAGTTAAAATATATTGTGCATACGTGTTTAATTTTTCGCTCTACTATGTGATGCCAATTCAGCTACTTACAACATTTAATCTAGTTTGACACATTGCTAGTAACATATGTATTTATGTTTGGCAGATTGTAGCTTAACATTAACACATGGATCTAATTGTTTTCATAGCGAAAGAGACAGACAGATCCTCCTTATTCTGTGATCTTATCTTGCCAAATTAAAATATATGTTTTCCATTCTAAAATCGTTCACTACTTTGTCTCTACTTGGAATACATTTTTACATATGAGAATCTGAATTCAGTGTTTTGCCTTTTTCCTGTGGAGTTTATCAAATAAGCATACACATGTATTTCAAGAGTTAAACTATAATAAGCGTTATCTACTGCATGAATCAAAAAGCACCGTCATCTGAGTTTGCTACAGACATTTTACAAATGGCATAACTAGTGTTTGGTGTGCTGCCTCTTTACACAAATTTTCAATCTAGCAACCAACAGTCAATCAGAATTTTTCTTTTGAAATCATATATTGTAGCAAATTGATATTGAATAAAGGACAGATTTGTATTGTTCATTCTTTTTAGCACCACATTTCCAACTAGCCATATTTAGAAAGGGAATATTGTTTCTAACGAGTCATTCATAGTACTGCTGTATATGACACTAAATGTAATTCCAAGAAAATAGCCTGGCTTTCAATTTAGACATATGCACCCTCCAAATATTAATTTGATATGAATGATTTTCTCAATCAATTTAAGTGATAAACTCTCTAATGTATCCTTCCCTTTATTCACATTTAGAAAATGAATGACGATTGATTTAACTAGCACCTTCCACCTGACTAAGGGGCCGATTCCGATTCGGGCCGGAAATCTCTCCGACCGAGCCGGACTCGGAGAGAATTCCGACCGAATCGGACCCTAGCAGTCCGACCGAACGAGTACGATGCGCACGTATGCTATCGGACTCGATTCGGTCGGACTCCCATTGAAGTCAATGGGAGCCAGTCGTACGACGCGTACACGGGCTTCCATTGACTCAATGGGCACGACGCGAACAAGGGCGCCCCCTACAGCGTGTTCGCGTCGATGCGGGTCGCACCGTACACGCACAGGTAGGGGGGACCCATGGGTCCCCCCTGTGTGCGACTCGCGCGGCTACGCGTACAGGGGGGTCCGACACGGACCCCCAAAGTGCGGCTCCGACTGCTCTTTCGAGCCGGGCGGCGCGAGTCGGTCAGAGCGGTCGCGATGCGCATCGTACTCACCCGGCCGGGGAACGTCTCCATTGCGCGGTGCGAGTCATCCCCGTGCGAGTCGGTCGGAGCGGTCGGGTCCTGCGAACGAGTCGGTCGGAGATTTCGCGAGCGCACGCATCGTACTCGCTCGCCCGGACGCACGTACGATTCGGTCGGGAAATAGGGCTCCGAATCGGATCCTGTAAAGCCGAATCCGATTCGGAGCCCTACCGGCCGAGATCGGAATCGGCCCCTAAGTCTTTTGTGCAGGAAATGGCCATAAATCATGGATGTAAGATATAGGAGTTCTGTACATTTGCACAAAATATTTGATATGTAAAACATTTTATAAATCAAAAGTGTGGAGGCTGTATTTTCAATAAATATTACATGCCAAAAAATAAGGTGAATTGTAGATATCAGGGTGGTAGGTAAAAAGGTTCAAAGGTTTGCAGTCCATCTCATCTATTATGAAAGTAAAGAAACATTTATGGCATCACTCACTTACTAGTCTCTTAATAACCTCTTCTTCATCAGCAAGCATGTTGCTGCGGGTCTAGAAATCCACGATCAGTGATCAGGAAATAGACATATCATTTTGGTGAGTCCTATGTGCAGTCTCTTCACTTTTACAAGAGCCTTTCTGATCAACTGTGGTACATTCATCTTCTCGTTTTCCATTAAGTAGCATATCCAAATGTGGGATCAAGCACATCCAAAAAAGGAAAAATCTTCTACAAGTTACTCACCTAAATTGAAATGCGTTGGCACAAATTGTACACATTCTTTACTCCCTACCTCATTTGATGCTCCAGCTAATTCTTCATTTAATCCTGCTTCAGTTGTTGCACTAGTATCATGATGTAAACCTTTAAAGAGTTTAATTAACTTGGATGCAGATTAAGATTCTATGACATATCCCATTCTACGTTGTGTTTGCTTAGTTCAAAGCTGATGAAAGAAGGATTTAAGTCAGTCACCTAACCTACAGCACATAACCCTTGCTGAATCTAGTGGTGTAATCTAGATTTTCTCCTTCTGTAGCACTATCTATGTAAGTATCACATATCTACCGCCAGTGACCTCTCAGAGCTGGTGAATAACAGTATGATGCAATGGCAAAAAGTGACTTTCTGTTCAGTGCAATAATGGACTACGTCAAGGATATTTCTGGTACATAATGGTGACTGCACCATAATTTAGTACCAAACTTGGTGTTTATGTATATAGGAAAAACCGGACATATTGTTGGGAGTACATATTCTTAAAGAGACTTAAAATCTAGATTCGAGCCAGGTTCTTCTCACTTTCAGGCTTCTGTTACACAATTTTGATGCGAATAACTATTCCATTAATCTTTCTAACTCTCATACATAGTTAAGGTACTTGAGAGATCGGCATTGGGTTTTGATTTTAAATATGAAAGTTAGAGATAGTGCTGTTTCCCATGTAGTTCCATTATATTAGAGTTGAAATTTCATTTGAAACATACTAGTACGTATGGAGAAATAATTTCAGCATCCTTTTGCGTTATTAGTTCCAATCGCCTGCCTAATTTTGGCCCATGCTGCCAGGTGATATTCTCTTTTCTTTCAAAAGGGTCTATTGTTATTTCCACCATAGATTCTAGTCAAGTTAAAATTCTAAGCATAACAGAGGTCAGTATTATTAATTTTGCATTCTAGTAGAAATTGAGCATTTTTCCATTTGTTATCGTCACTTCACAGTGGAAATTTACTTTTGTTTCCCAAAACCCAGGTCAGTTGGATATACTCTGTGAGCCCTAGATTTGATTTTAACTCTACTCAGGATAGTGGATACTTGCCTGATTGATAGTAAACACTCTTGCTCATGATGATCTTGCTGTTTTCATTGTGATCTTGACTCCAGGAATCTCAGAAAAGTCAGTTCTCTGTAACTAGTGCTATCTAAAATGGATAAAAAAAGAAAAACTCTTAAGTGACCGGTAGTGCAGTGTCTAAAGATGATTCAACAAACAGGAACAAAATCAATAACTTCAAGTGGATAGAAAAACCAAAGTATTTTATTTTCTCAGTCCGACTAGTTTCTGAACCACAATACTTCTTCATTCCCTTAGTGAAAACCTATAAATAATCTCATGTAAGCAACGCACCCTATTTGTTTTTTGACTAAGGAAGCTGTGCATGTTTTTGACAATGCTAGTTATGTGTGGCACTACAAATTACTTTGTATTCTGAATTCATACAGAATTGTTAAAAAGTAATCTATTAATTTCCCTCCAAAACTCCAGGAAGAAATTATGTCCTTACTCACAACTCCTGAGAGAGTGCTGAGTTTTGTAAACTATGGAGTTGGAGCTTCACCACTGGTCAGCAAACGCGTGTTTGCAGGGGCAGATCAAGTTACTATGGGTTGTAACCAACTAAGTAATATTGAACAATGAGAATGTATGGTTTCATCACTGACAAACTTTGAGTACTTAAGGGAAATTGCATTGTGTTAATCAAATGTATATTTTTATTTTATTTATGTTTTCTGTAGAGATCAATGTAGAACAGTAGTAACTGAAGAGTGTGAAACTGTTGTAAAACCATTGCAAGCAAGACAGTAGGGAAGGAGGTGTATATCTAGGCAAATTAGCAAGCATGGTAGATGAGGCAAAGGCAGTATAGTAGGTTTTGGAAGGTTCCTTAAGGTGAGCAAATCAGGTTGCATTTTAAGAGACGGAGGAAGAGAGTTACAAAGGTTAGGAGAGGCTCCAGAAAATGACTGCTTTTGTGCTGAGGAAGTGTTCAAGGTTGGTGTTTGCAGAATGAGTGAGTTCTTTCTCTTAAGACCTTTGTCTGCACCAGATATAGTGAGAAGTGATGCAAGGTAGGGAGGGATTTTGAGATGAATGGCCTTATGAGTAAGACATCCAGTTTGAATTGTTTTGTGACATGGATGAAAATCCAGGGGAGTTTCTTCTGCACTGGAGTCTTCTGATAAGATTTTCTTGTTGAAGAAATTAAATGTCTCAGACCCTTCCCCTGCCCTTTTTATTGTGGTGCTGTTGTGAATTATATGTTGAGTTGGTTAATAAGCATTTCTCGACAACATTCAAATAAATCTTGAAACCAAGATTATTTTTAGCACTTTAGTACCTCAAAAAGTCATATATTATTCCATTGTGTTATTGAACTAGGCATTATTGATTGTGATTTCATCATGTAAAGTCTGTGTTGGAATTCAACCAGTGAGAGTGGAAATCTTAAATATAGGATCATCTTTATTTGGAATATGCTACAAGTTTGAACATCCATGACAACTCTCAGTCAAAAATCAGCTATTTTGATAAACAGTATCCAAAGTCACAAATCTACTATTTTGATATGCAGTATCTGAAAGGTAAATCAGCAGGCAATCCAGTTGCCCTATTGGCTCTTTTATAGAGAGATGATGTTTGCATAGGTTTTCTCACTATCCACATTAAAAATAGAATGCTGGAAGATAGTGCCAAGAAAACTATATAAAGTAACCCGATGAAAGAAATTGGAAACTTTCTATTCATTTTGACATTGTATGACAGAGATATTGGAATCACTAAATCTGCACATTTACGAATAACTGAAGCAAGTTAAATTACTTTGAAATAGGAAATGGTACTAAATGAAAAATCAATCTTTGGTTCGCATTATAGAATATCCTATAAGAAAGATGTACCTCTTCTTTGACCTGGAGAGGCTAAAAATTATTAACATTGCCAGTATATAAACTCTCATTACATGCACTTGTGTTATCTTATAAGGATTTGCCTTGAGAACAAATACTTTTTCTATGCTTTGAGTGTGAGAAGAGCTTTATTTTGAAACAAAATGTATTCCAACAACTGCTAATAAATTCGTACTGTCGTCCATAAATATACCTGTACGCAATCATAGATCGAGTGCCCATCATACAGTGACCATGTCAGCAAAAGATGTCACCATTTATTTCTGACATCAAACTTTGCTATGCCTTAAATGTAAGTTGATATATTAATTTCCATCTCACAATCTTCTAATGAAATGAATGTTATCTTTTTAAAATCAATACCATGGATAGATGGAATCTTTAGGGTTCATGGGGAGGTGTGGCAGGCATAGTTGGAGAGTCCTCAATTGATGTGAAACACAAAGGACACACAAATCAAGTGATAGCCTTCCTTCACCTGGAAAGCATGTGGAGATAGTTCCTCAACTTAAATGTACAGAGAAAGCAGCAAAATGCCATACTTGTTGTTTTATAATTACTCTATGCCGATTTTCCCTGTTTTGAAATCTTTTCCAATGTTGCAAGTTAACTTACATTAGTAATAAAGAGGTGTCACAGCCAGGATCACACAGTTGGGTCATCAATGATGTGTTGCATTTATTATCATGTTTTATGTAATTAGAAGTACCTATCATCCTGTGGTAAAGATTGCGAGATAATATTGTATGATTTAGATGTTGGTGCCTTGTATATAATGTCATATGACTGTTTTTAGGCATATTTGTGTGTACAAGCGCAAACACATAGACCGTTTATGTTCATAAATGGAACATGTTATTATGTGCAACTGGTTTTTCTTACGCAGATAACAGAACGAAAGCCTGTATTCAACAGCCAGTGAAAGAAGAGTCTGTATCCACCCCACAGGAGGAAGTGCAAGAAAGGATTGACGCAAGGCAAGCTTTTATGGACAGGACACTGTCAAAACATGGAGCGCAGGAGGAATTACCCCTGTACATCTCCACATATACAACAGAGGTACTGCCATTAGCAGAGGGCTCTAAAAATTACAGCTTAGAAGAGCTCTCACTCACTGAATATTCAAGCGAAGAGGTACTGCCTTTTGGACAGAGCTGTGTGGATTATGTCCTAGAACACCCACTTTCTAATGAAGGTCCAGAGGAGCAAAGGTTTTCTCTCAATGAAATGCAGCACAGTGGAACTGAACAGACCGAAATCATACCCCAACCAGGGCACATTGAGCAAACACTATTACATACCCCTGCAATATGCTGTCAGCTCCTTGAGAAACTTAATAGTAGTCTGGAGAAGCAAAATATCCTCCAGCAGAAAGTTAATAAGATTAACAAGGAATCCCTAAAGTTAAAAAGAAAACGAGTACAGGCTATTGAGAGTCGGAATGTGTTAACTCATAATTTAGTAATGGCGAACAGAGCTATCATGAGACAGCTGATGATGAGTTACGGAGGCATTACCAAAAACCTCCAAAAATTTGGTGAACTGTTGCAAAGACAAGAAAATATGTGCTCTTTGTTAGCAATGAAATTGATATCTGCTGAGGAAAGCCAAGTTAACTTCTCATCCCTTGTGGCAGCATCATCACAAGCATCGGGCAAGGGTACTAAACCATTGCCAACAGCAGCCATGAAGAGAGGTGGGAGATAAGAGTGGTAGAGGCACATGACATGACAATTAAAGGGACGTTTGTGCAATATATTATTTAGTGATTATCGCTTTACATATTCCAATAGCTTTTATGCCAAAGCATTATGAACTGCAGATGTCTGTATACTGGCATTTCATTTTGTGTTGTTAGTATATTTATTATACAGGAGTGACAATGTGTGTCTTGCCAACACAGTTTGTATGTTAATAAACATTTATATTGGTTGACATTTTAATTTGTGTGTGACTGTTTATTGATCAGTAAAAATAAAAGGTTAAAAATGGGGTTGATTTAGACTGGTTGACTTTTTGCCATATCCTTTTGTATTAGGTGATCTAATGTTCAAATCCACAAAGCACGTAAACAGAAATGGAGAATTTAAAATTGTATAAACACCTCCAAACTCACTCCTACTACATGATTCCCTACGTACACATGGCACCACACACAAACCTACTAAGTTTTCATCTTTACCCATGACTGCTCCTAAGTGTCCAAAGCTTTTGAAAAATTAATTTGTTGTCAATTTCTTTCTACGCCGTCTTTGTTATTGTTGCCATCTGTATTGACTACCACCTCCATGAAAAAATAGGATCATATCTCATTCATGAAATTTTCCACTTCAGCCCCAGTAGTTCTGGAGGGCTCCTAAGCTAAAGGATTTGTGCTATTTATCAAGCATTTCTCTCTGTCCCCATCTGTTTTTTTTTAACATAGCCATGATATCCTTCTCTGGGTCTAGTATCCTGCCATGGAACTTGAGCTGCACCTCACCAGAAAAAATAAATCATGAATAAGCCCAGTCTATATCATGGTATTGAATGGCTTAATTAAAAATGTGTCTTAGGACGGTATTTTCTTCCTTGCTTTCTATTTAACCTTGTCTAATTTTTAAGCCATTCCATTCTTCGGTATGGCTGAAGCCCTTCTTAGGCAACAGGTGGCTGTAGTGCCTTGTTATAACAAAGGCGAAGATGCATTGACTAATCTTTACCACACCTTATCTTGCATGCTACCCTTGAAAGTATCACTTCTCAGTACCTCTTTTTTCTGACATGCAAGACAGACTGAAGCAAGCTCAATTGCCCAGTAAAATTGTATAGCAGTGTGGGTTTTGTAGGTGTTTAAATCCTATATCTTATTTTAATTTCATGGTTAATTTTAATTTCTCTCCTTTGGAAGTCAAAATCTGATCTCTGCACCAAAATGGGCTATGTATGTTTCCTCATTTACATTACTCTTTTATTGATAGATTGCCAGGGGCTTTTACCAGTGTACTTGTGTTGGAAAGTGGATTATTGGTAGGGGCAAATGTATGTCTGCCACTGGCAATAAGGCCACTAACAAATGATAGGACTCAGCATAGGTCTTAGAAAAGTATTCCTATGCTAACCCTTGGTAATGTGGCTGCGAGCAGACAGGCTTAACTTCAAAGACAGGTATGTAAAGCATTTAAAAACACCAATTCAGTAAATAATTAAGACACAACACATAATAAAAATCCAACACCAATTTATAAAAATAGGACATATTTTTATCTTTAAAATGACACCACAACGACAAACATCCAATGTAGGGAACCGGAGATAAGAATTTTCAAAGATTTAATAAAATATAGCACTTAGAAGTTTATAGCACCATATTGGGATACCTGCTCGCGATAGACCGGTGCAAAGTCAAAGTTTCAGGCCGACCGCGATGGAGCCCTGGGCGGCTACAGCTTGCGGCATGTCCCGGTCTCAGTTTCTACCTTCACACTTAGAAACTTTTCTGGAGCTTTTCTCCCCGAGGTCCCTCGAAGCTCCCAGCCAGTCTGGATCCGGTGAGGGTTCGCCGGATGGCCTTTCGACGAGCTCCCGGTCAACTTCCCTGGAGCGGACTTAAAAGCTTTTTCTTTAGCGCTTCAGCGGGGCAACCCAGGAGCCCAGGCCGACACGCGATGGAAGGCAGGCGGCTTGGCGTTCGCGGTTGCTCCCGGTCACCTTTTCTACGAGCGGACTTAGACGCTTTTCTGTAGCTTTTTCTCGCGGGGTCTCTCGATGCTCCTCAGGTAGCCGGATCCGGTGAGGGTTCGCCGGCTTCAGATTACTTCTACTCCCGGTCAAACTCTGGAAGTCGGACCGACGGAGCTTTTAGCGGAACGAACCTGGATGACTTGGCCGACTCTCGGTTGAAGGCAGGCGGCTTGGCTGACCAGGTTGAGTCGGTCCCTCTATGGAGCTTTTTTTCAAAGTTCCTCCAAAGTTCTCCAAATTTCTTGAACTTCTTCCTGAAGTTCCTCAAAGGGTCCCAAAGTGTCTCAAACTCACTCCAAGGGTCTGGAAGCTCCAAGATGGTCCTTGAAAATTGAGGACTTCAGTTCCCACAATCCACTGGGACGTCACCCTTACAAATCCACTGGTAGTTCTCAAAGGTGCAGATTTAGTTGGTGATGTTCCAGATGAGCTCTTTTAACCTGTAGCTTTCAGGGAGTCCACTCTTTAGTTCTTTTTCAGCAAAATAATCCGCAGGGCTGTAGTTTCAGATGGTGCAGTTTTCAGAGGTCAGGCTTTAGAAATATTTGCACAGCAAAATCTTCTCAGCTTGGCAATGTCTTGCTTCAGTAAGTTTCAAGCAGCAGATCTGGAGGGCTCTGCCCCTCTCAGATACTTATTCCATGTTCTCTGGGTCAGACAGGAGGTCACTCCTGACCAATGGGAGCAGGGTAACTCCTCAAAGATATGACCACTTCCTGTAGAGTATGGCATTATTTTGTCCCACAGTGCATCAAATCTTCCAAATCCATAATGGCAGAATTTCCAGCAAGGAGGCAAGAGCTGGCTAAACACACCCCTAGGATGGCTAATTTACTTACTCTCCCACCTGCATCTGCTCATACCTTCCTTAATCCCCCCATCTGCCTGAGGTAGAAAGTTCAGAGTTGTAAATGTCCCTGGGTTCTGCTTTTCTCTTTGAAGCCCATGGTTTACGACCCCTCCCCCTGGCCTGGCATTCCTGTGGACCAGCACACTGCCCTCCCAGCCCAGCTGCATAACCCCAGGGGCTCTTTATCACCTCTCCAGGCAGGCTGGCTAATCCACTTAACTCTGACCAATCAGGGCAGACCGCTGGAAGGCTGAATCTGGACTTACAAACAAGAAAGTCTTATAACTTCTTGTAGGTACAGTTTAGGAGAAATTCAACAATTTCATATTGTTGGATTTATTAATACCATTCGGGAAATCTTTGAATGGCATCTCTAGCCCTCTCCTATCAAGAGTTATTAATTAATAACTTCCTACCATGTTAACCTATGTAACAGGGTATTTGCAATGGGAAAAATGACTTGGGCCATTTTTCCAGCACCAGGACTTACAAAAACATATTTTATAAGTACTTTGCTTATATCTACAGGACCCCCACCCCATAGGACAACTAGGGGAGACTTTAGGGGTTCTGAATCTGCAAAAATATTGCAGATCCTCACTTCACAGTGCTCCTAGCATCAAAGTCGAATTTGGGCAGCACTTTACCACAATGTGGGAGTGAAATGTGAAATTTCACTTCACCCAGGCATATAAAAACTCATTTTATAAGGGTGTACCTTATAAATATCTGACCCCCCACCCCTGGGATACCTAGGGGAGACCCTGGGGGTCCCTAAAATGCCAAAACATTGTAGGTTATCCATTTTTAAGTGCCCCAAAGTCGAGTTTGGGCACAATTTACTTTTTAAAAGCAGTCATGGCACCCAGGGCTGCTTTTAAAACTGACCTCAGGCCTCAGCAGTGCACACATGCAAGTGCAGAAAGGCTGCTGGCCTCTTAAACTGCCATGCCCTAGGGTACTAGGTACTTCTATGTAGTTTCAATCCCCCTGCCCTATTATATACTAGGGGCTTATGGGGTAGGTCATGCCAATCACAGGGGTACCCCACCATACCATTGTGTACCCTAGTGTATGTAGGTGTTTTAACTGTATTCTAATGTGTCTCTTTCAGCGTTGCACTGGCCCTGGGCCTGGTTAGGCAGAGCCCAGGGTCAGTCAGAGTCAGTTACCACCAGTACCATTCAGCAAAAAGTTGGGGGGTGCCCAGGGCACAGGATGACTTTGCAACATAACCCCCCCCAAACGAAAGGTGATGGGTTACTAACCTACACCCTGGTAGTCCTCATCAGCTAAGTGGAAAAACCTGGAAAGTCCATCCGCATTTGCATGGGCAACCCCAGGTCTGTGTTCCACTGTAAAGTCCATTCCCTGTAGGGAAATGGACCACCTTAACAGGTTGGGATTCTCCCCTCTCATCTGCATGAGCCATCTGAGAGGCCTGTGGTCAGTTTGAACACGAAAGTGAGTCCCAAACAAATATGGTCTCAACTTTTTCAGGGACCAAACCACAGCAAAAGCCTCTCTCTCAATGGCACTCCACCTCTGCTCTCTGGGAAGAAGCCTCTTGCTAATAAAGGCAACTGTCTGATCAAGGCCCTCTTCATTTAGCTGTGACAACACTGCCCCAATCCCTTGCTCTGAAGCATTTGTCTGAACCACAAATTCTTTTGTGTAGTCAGGGGCCAGTAGCACTGGTGCTGAACACATAGCAGCTTTCAGAGTGTCAAAAGCCTTCTGACACTCTGGGGTCCAAATCACCTTCTTGGGCCTCTTTTTAGAAGTGAGTTCTGTTAGGGGCCCCACAATGGTCCCATAATTTTGAACAAACCTTCTATAGTACCCTGTCAGTCCAAGGAATGCCCTGACCTGAGTCTGGGTAACAGGAGCTGCCCAATCCAAAATAGTTTGGATTTTAGCTTGGAGAGGCTGTACATGGCCCCCACCTACCAGGTGGCCCAGGTACACCACAGAACTCTGCCCTATTTGGCACTTGCTTGCCTTAATAGTCAGGCCTGCCTGCTGCATGGCCTGAAGCACTTCCCTTAGGTGGCTTAAGTGATCCCCCCAGGTAGAACTGTATACAGCTATATCATCCAAGTTAGCTGCACTGAACTGTTCCAACCCAGTTAAGACCCTGTTCACCAACCTTTGGAAGGTGGCAGGTGCATTCTTTAATCCAAAGGGCATTACCTTGAACTGATAATGTCCCTCTGGTGTGGTGAATGCTGACCACTCCTTTGCTCCATCAGTGAGGGCAATCTGCCAGTAACCTGAAGTCAAATCAAAAGTACTCAGGCACTTAGCAGCCCCTAACCTATCAATTAGCTCATCAGCTCTAGGTATAGGGTGAGCGTCAGTCTTTGTGACTGCATTCAATCCTCTGTAGTCCACACAGAACCTTAACTCCTTGGGTCCCCCCTGAGGATTAGGTGAAGGTACCAGCACCACTGGACTGGCCCATGGACTCTCAGACGGTTCAATTACCCCCAATTCCAGCATCTTAGCAACCTCAGCTTTAATGCTGGCTCTGACATGGTCAGACAACCTGTACAGTTTATTTTCGACAGGTAGGCTGTCACCAGTGTCAATGTGGTGCACACACCACTCAGTGATGCCTGGGGTCAAAAAGAACAGGCCAGCAAACTGCTCCAGCACTTGCTTACAGTCTCTGTGCTGCTGGTCTGTCAACTTGGGAGAGAGTATCACCCCCTCCACTGACCCATCTTGCACATTAGTGGAGAGGAGGTCGGGCACAGGCTCAGTTTCCTCCTCCACACCCTCATCAGTGACCAGTAACATGGTCGTGCCTGCCCTGTCATGGTGGGGTTTCAATCTATTCACATGCAGGACCCTATGAGGGTCAACCAAATAGGTAACCTCACCATTCTTTTCTAAGATTGGAGAGGGCCCACTCCACTTGTCATGGAGGGCCCTGGGAGCCACAGGCTCCAACACCCACACCAATTGTCCTGGAGTATACTCAGGCATAGTAGCCTTTTGATCATACCAGTGCTTCATGAGCTCCTGGCTGGCCTCCAGTTTCCTGTTTGCCTTGTACATGTACTCTGCCATTCTAGATCTCAGGCCTAGCACATAGTCCAGCACATTGTCCTTTGCTTCTTTAAGAAGCTTCTCTAAAGACTCTCTCAGCAGGCTCAATGGCCCCCTCACACGGTGTCCAAACAACAACTCAAAGGGACTGAAACCAACCCCTTTCTGTGGCACCTCCCTGTAGGCAAACAGTAAGCATGGGAGGAGAACATCCCATCTCCTCCTGAGTTTCTCTGACAACCCATTTATCATGCCCTTCAGGGTTTTGTTGAATCTCTCAACAAGACCATTTGCTTGTGGGTGATAGGGGGTGGTGAACTTGTAGTTGACACAACACTCATCCCACATAGCAGTCAGATAGCTGGACAGGAAATTCCTGCCCCTATCTGACACCACCTCTTTTGGAAAACCCACTCTGGTGAACACACCAGTGCTCTAGCCACTGCAGGAACATCAATGGTTCTAAGAGGTATGGCTTCAGGGTACCTAGTGGCATGGTCAACTACCACTAAGATATACCTATTCCCTGATGCAGTGTGTGGGTCCAGGGGACCAACAATGTCCATCCCCACCCTTTCAAAAGGAACCCCCACCACAGGCAGTGGTATTAGGGGAGCCTTTGTCTTGCCCCCTGCCTTGCCACTGGCCTGACGGGTGACACAGGAGCTGCAAAACTCCTTTACCTTCTCAGACATATGGGGCCAGTAGAAATGGTTCACCAACCGGTTCCATGTCTTTGTCTGTCCCAAATGTCCTGCCAAGGGGATATCATGACCCAAAGTCAGGATGAACTCTCTGTACCTCTGGGGCACCACCAACCTCCTGGTGGCCCCCTCTTTGAGGTTTCTGGCCTCAGTATAAAGCAGTCCATCTTCCCAGTAGATTCTATGAAACCCACTGTCATCCCCCTCCTCTTGCTTAGAAGCAATCCGCCTCAAGCTCTCAAGGGTGGGATAGTCACGCTGTCCCTTACTGAACTCCTCTCTGGAGGGTCCACCTGCTCCTGTCAGTTCTGCCAAATCTGACAGCTCTGGCAGGGACGGAGTCCCTCCCTCAGAGGTCAGATCCTCCCCATCAGGGTTAGATTCTGCCTGCACCTCTGGAGTTCCCTGGGCTGGCTCACCGGGCCCAGTACCCTTGTCCTTGGATGCTTGGCCCTTTGTTCCAGGGTCCAAGTGTCCAGCCCCTCCCTTCTGGCTAGTCTGTGACCTAGTCACAGCACATACCCACTCAGGGAGCTCCAATATTTTCATATGGAATCCTCTCTCCACCTCTGACCACACAGAGGCTTCAAGATCATTGCCCAGTAAACACTGGACTGGGAGCACCTTTCACACAGCTACCTTCATAGGGCCTGTCACACCTCCCCATTCCAAATCCACCACAGCCATAGGATGGAGTTTGGTAGTGCTGTCTGCATAAGTCACCTGGTGAAACTCACCAGGTAACAACCTCTCTGGAGGCACCAGCTCATCCAGGACCATAGTTACACTAGCCCCAGTGTCTCTGGTAGCCTCAACCTCAGTCCCATTCACTTTAGGCCTCTGCCTGTACTTGTCCATGTTTGGAGGTAAGGCAGTAAGGGTTGCAATATTCACCCCACCCAGGGACACTAAGGTTGCTTCCACCACCTGACTACTCCTCACTGGGGCACCAATCTCCACCCCTACAATGACACTGGCAATCCCTGTGGATGGCCCCTTAGGGGGGAGCTTCTTGGCGCAGACAGTATCTCCCTGCTTGTGCCCTGGCTGGTTACAGTCAAAACACTTACCCACTTTTGAGGGATCAAAGAACCTACCATTCTTTCCCTGATTCCACCTCCCTTTGGATTTGGGTTGGCTCGGGGCCCCCCCTCCTTGTGCAGGTTTTTGTGGGTCTTTGGAGGACTCCTTCTGGTTTTGACCTTCTTTCCCTTGGGCTTTCCCCTGGGGAGGGACCTTGTCCTCCTTTCTTCTGGTCACCCCCCTGGTGCTGTTTGGAAACCCGGGTTCTCACCCACTCATCAGCTGCTTCACCCAGCTCTCTGGGGTCTGTCTGCTTAGAGTCCACTAGATACTGGCGTAACTTCTCTTCTGCACAATGAGTCAAAATATGTTCTTTCAAAAACAAATTATACAATCCCTCATATGTGTCAACTTTGTTACCAACAATCCAGCCTTCCAGTGCCTTCACTGAAACGTCCACAAAGTCTACCCAAGACTTTGAACTCAATTTCTGGGTGCCTCTAAACTTCACACTGTACTGCTCTGGAGTCAGACCAAACCTCTTGACTAAGCATGCCTTCATCTGCTGGTATGATTCTGCATCCTCTCCCTTCAGGGTCAGGAGCCTATCCCTCCCAGCTACTGGAATCAACTCCCACAGGAGTGCACCCCAATACTTAGAGTGGACCCTACTCATTCTAAGGGCCCTCTCAAAAGCTGCTAGCCACTTGTCAATGTCATCCCCCTCAGTGTACTTGGGTACTATACCCTTGGGAAGTTTGTGATCAAATGCACCACCCCTGGACATTTCCAAATCTTCATCATTTTCACTGCCACCATTTCTTTTCAACGCCTCCTCCCTCTCCCATCTCTTCTCAGCCAAGTCCAGTTTCCTCTGCTCCAAAGCTAATTGAGCCTTAAGCTGTCTCTCTGCAAGGGACGGTGGTGGTCCGAGTAAGGGACCCTTCCCCACTCCCACCATCTGGATTCAATTGGCTAACACTAGTTAAAATGGAAGAGGCATCATCCTCAACCTCCTCTTGGAGGAGGTTGGGGGGACACCCTCTATCCCCCCTTGACTCTCCTCAGCTGCCCTAGCCCAGGCTTTTAGGGACTCAAGCAACCCTACCTTCCTAAGCTTCCTGCAAGCAGGCAGCCCCCTAAGCCTACACTGTTCCCTAAGATCAGCCATCTTAAACTGGGATAGTTTAGCCAGGTCCAGCTCCATGCTTCCATAGTTTTGGGTCACAAACACTAGGCACAGCAGACTTAGAACAATTTGGAAAAATCACAACAATGGATTAAAAACAGTTTAGTCCAAATTCCAAAAATTAAACTCGAATGTTTTGTTCTAAGGCAATTTAGAGGATTTTTATAATCTTAATTCATTCACTGAAAGGTGTACTTTTTAAACACAAGTCCTCATCCACACCGCTGAGCACCAAATGTTGGAAAGTGGATTATTGGTAGGGGCAAATGTATGTCTGCCACTGGCATTAAGGCCACTAACACATGATAGGACTCAGCATAGGTCTTAGAAAATTATTCCTATGCTCAACCCTTGGTAACGTGGCTGCGAGCAGACAGGCTTAACTTCAAAGACAGGTATGTAAAGCATTTAAAAACACCAATTCAGTAAATAATTAAGACACAACACATAAAAAAAATCCAACACCAATTTATACAAATAGGAAATATTTTTATCTTTAAAATGACACCAAAATGACAACAATCCAATGTAGGGAACCAGAGATATGAATTTTCAAAGATTTAATAAAATATAGCACTTAGAAGTTTATAGCACCATATTGGGATACCTGCTCGCGATAGACCGGGGCAAAGTCAAAGTTTCAGGCCAACCGCGATGGAGCCCTGGGCGGCTACAGCTTGCGGCAGGTCCCGGTCTCAGTTTCTACCTTCACACTTAGAAACTTTTCTGGAGCTTTTCTCCCCGAGGTCCCTCGAAGCTCCCAGCCAGTCCGGATCCGGTGAAGGTTCGCCGGATGGCCTTTCGACGAGCTCCCGGTCAACTTCCCTGGAGCGGACTTAAAAGCTTTTTCTTTAGCGCTTCAGCGGGGCAACCCAGGAGCCCAGGCCGACACGCGATGGAAGGCAGGCGGCTTGACATTCGCGGTTGCTCCCGGTTACCTTTTCTACGAGCGGACTTAAACGCTTTTCTGGAGCTTTTTCTCGTGGGGTCTCTCGATGCTCCTCAGGTAGCCGGATCCAGTGAGGGTTCGCCGGCTTCAGATTTCTTCTACTCCCGGTCAAACTCTTGAAGTCGGACCGACGGAGCTTTTAGCGGGACGAACCTGGATGACTTGGCCGACTCGCAGTTGAAGGCAGGCGACTTGGCTGACCAGGTTGAGTCGGTCCCTCTATGGAGATTTTTTTCAAAGTTCCTCCAAAGTTCTCCAAACTTCTTGAACTTCTTCCTGAAGTTCCTCAAAGGGTCCCAAAGTGTCTCAAACTCACTCCAAGGGTCTGGAAGCTCCAAGATGGTCCTTGAAAGTTGAGGACTTCAGTTCCCACAATCCACTGGGACGTCACCCTTACAAATCCACTGGTAGTTCTCAAAGGTGCAGATTTAGTTGGTGATGTTCCAGATGAGCTCTTTTAACCTGTAGCTTTCAGGGAGTCCACTCTTTAGTTCTTTTTCAGGAAAATAATCCGCAGGGCTGTAGTTTCAGATGGTGCAGTTTTCAGAGGTCAGGCCTTAGAAATCTTTGCATAGCAAAATCTTCTCAGCTTGGCAATGTCTTGCTTCAGTAAGTTTCAAGCAGCAGATCTGGAGGGCTCTGCCCCTCTCAGATACTTATTCCATGTTTTCTGGGTCAGACAGGAGGTCACTCCTGACCAATGGGAGCAGGGTAACTCCTCAAAGATATGACCACTTCCTGTAGAGTGTGGCATTATTTTGTCCCACAGTGCATCAAATCTTCCAAATCCATAATGGCAGAATTTCCAGCAAGGAGGCAAGAGCTGGCTAAACACACCCCTAGGATGGCTAATTTACTTACTCTCCCACCTGCATCTGCTCATACCTTCCTTAATCCCCCATCTGCCTGAGGTAGAAAGTTCAGAGTTGTAAATGTCCCTGGGTTCTGCTTTTCTCTTTGAAGCCCATGGTTTACGACCCCTCCCCCTAGCCTGGCATTCCTGTGGACCAGCACACTGCCCTCCCAGCCCAGCTGCATAACCCCAGGGGCTCTTTATCACCTCTCCAGGCAGGCTGGTTAATCCACTTAACTCTGACCAATCAGGGCAGACCACTGGAAGGCTGAATCTGGACTTACAAACAAGAAAGTCTTATAACTTCTTGTAGGTACACTTTAGGAGAAATTCAACAATTTCATATTGTTGGATTTATTAATACCATTCGGGGAAATCTTTGAATGGCATCTCTAGCCCTCTCCTATCAAGAGTTATTAATTAATAACTTCCTACCATGTTAACCTATGTAACAGGGTATTTGCAATGGGAAAAATGACTTGGGCCATTTTTCCAGCACCAGGACTTACAAAAACATATTTTATAAGTACTTTGCTTATATCTACAGGACCCCCACCCCATAGGACAACTAGGGGAGACTTTAGGGGTTCTGAATCTGCAAAAATATTGCAGATCCTCACTTCACAGTGCTCCTAGCATCAAAGTCGAATTTGGGCAGCACTTTACCACAATGTGGGAGTGAAATGTGAAATTTCACTTCACCCAGGCATATAAAAACTCATTTTATAAGGGTGTGCCTTATAAATATCTGACCCCCCACCCCTGGGATACCATTGGGATACCCTGGGGGTCCCTAATATGCCAAAACATTGTAGGTTATCCATTTTTAAGTGCCCCAAAGTCGAGTTTGGGCACAATTTACTTTTTAAAAGCAGTCATGGCACCCAGGGCTGCTTTTAAAACTGACCCCAGGCCTCAGCAGTGCACACATGCAAGTGCAGAAAGGCTGCTGGCCTCTTAAACTGCCATGCCCTAGGGTACTAGGGACTTCTAGGTAGTTTCAATCCCCCTGCCCTATTATATACTAGGGGCTTATGGGGTAGGTCAGGGGTACCCCACCATACCATTGTGTACCCTAGTGTATGTAGGTGTTTTAACTGTATTCTAATGTGTCTCTTTCAGCGTTGCACTGGCCCTGGGCCTGGTTAGGCAGAGCCCAGGGTCAGTCAGAGTCAGTTACCACCAGTATCAGTCAGCAAAAAGTTGGGGGGTGCCCAGGGCACAGGATGACTTTGCAACAACTTGTAACTCAGTTTAAATCAAACAGCCTTTTGAGACTGTTAAATGTTCCTATTTTACACATATGCTGGTATCTGGCTCAATGAAGATCATAAACTGCGCCCAGCACCAAAAAAGGGTAACTTCTCCTAAGGGGCCACATTTATAAGTGTGAATACTGGGATTCAAAACTTTATTTTTCATCTCCGCCGAGGAAAGGGCTAGAAAAATGCTTCAAAGTTATTCCTGCTTAGCCTTTTATACCTGACTTAAATTTGTGAAAATGTACTTTAGGAGGCCTGAGCCAGAACTGGCTTTAAATCAGTTCTGCTACTCATCACACCTTCAGAGCTGTAATACACTTCTTTGGCTGGGAGAGTTAAAAACTTTGTGGACAATGCCTTCCTTCTGAACTCAGAAAAAAAGCTAATTGGTGTTAACTGCTGACCCCGTAGCAGGGATTAGCAGATTGTTGTTCTGCCACCAGTTGGCAGAACAAAGGGAAGCTTTTGCACTACCTCTTTTAATTTGGAGATGTCCAGGAAGGCGTCCCCTATTTATTCCCATGGACCTCCTAGACACTTGGTTTCCAGTGACAGTAAGGAGGTAAATCAGTTTTGAGCATGTCAGGTAGGGTAGTGGCCAATAAACGGAAAACAGGCATGTCTAGTGGCAGCTGGGTCCTGCCACGTTGAAACAGGAGATCCTGGGTAAATTATACAGTAAGGCAAAGAGGAAGTGCTGCAAAAGTAGGTGGGGGGACTGCAAGAAAATAGTTAGGATAGAGTGACAGATTTTCTTCAGTCACTGGCTAGGGCACAGGATAAGTCTGGCACATTAACGACCACCTCCTCAGAACGTTCCTGGACCTGGAAAGACTAAATCTGTAGAAGAAGGCCCTGCTGGAAGAAAAACGCCGACTTATGAATAGAAGAAGAGGAGTCTCACAAGGACTCCTGAATCCTACTGGCACCCAGGGATTTGAACTGTTGTCATAGGGTCGAGTAGTTTGTCTCCTGTCTTGGACTTGGTTTAGTGGCAAAGTGTTAACGATAGCATTGCTGTCTCTGTCATCCAAACCACAGTAGTGGCTCCAAATGAAGTGGTGAGAATTGTGATCCAGGCAGAGGGGACATCTGTCAATTTTTGATGAATGCAGCTTTACCACTGAGCTCGAAATGAGCCCCTTATGCCCTTTTAACATTGCTGAGCCTAACTCATAAGAATATGTTTAACCCAAGGCTAATTTATGACCATCCAAAAGGTCATCGGAGAGATGCTGTATTAATAAAGAAAGGGCTTGTTTGTTCGAAAGGGTAAAAACATCTCAAATTACTTGTGTTAGTATCCCTGTTAATATGGGCTTATTCAGAATAATACACTGCCAAAGGAACTGACCGACCTTATGTTACAGAATAATGTTCATCTTCCCTATTAACAAGAGACATTGACTATGACATGACACAGTGCATGGACCATCTGGACAAAGTGAGTTTGAAAACATACGTGATATTTACAGCAAAACGCGTTATCTTTAGGACCTACGGGGAAGAGCTATAGCATCCTATAAGGCAAGCAGTCTCTGGCTCAGTATAATAAAAATGTTCCTTCTGGAAAGATAACTGGCCCCACACTAAAGTATGAATTGTAAATCCTACAATATAACATGATACAATACGTTCAGTGAGACCTGACAGCAGCGGCGTAGCTTGGGTTGCCAGCACCTGGGGCACAGCAAGTATTGCAAAATGTTAAAAGAAAAAAAAATAGTAGTACGAATTTCTTTTCTTTTGAAATTTTGCGCCCCCTAAGAATTCTGCGCCCCGGGCAGCTGCTCCTGTGGCCCACCCTCCACGCTACGCCACAGCCTGCATTGTGTTATATCAACGCACTGGTATGTGACACATTATGTCGTGTGGCAGATGTTGTGCAGGAGGAAAAGGTATGCAGTCGATACGTCAAAAATTCAACTAAAAGTTACATTTGTTTGTGTTGTCTTCTAGTTGCATCTAACCTCGTCTTCTAGCACGAATAATCTATATTAGAAATAAATGCAATCCTTTCATTTTTTTCTACCTTTATTAATGCCCGAGCCCTCTCGCATAATGACAAATGCCATAATCTGCAATATTTTCTATTTACCATATGTCTCCACCATTTTTGTGAGTCACTTGTAGAGAGAAAACTGAGTATGAACTTACATGGTTTGTCGAGGCCTTAGATATTGTACAGGTTAAGCGTCCTGCAAAGAGTGGCACGTTTTTATGCAGTGTGGAAATTCCCCTGGGCTGTCTTCAATTTCAGGTTACACTCACCGCCTACTTCAGTTGCCTTTTCCTAGGCTGAGAGTGAAACAGCCCTCTGACTGGGCCCCTCATTGATGTTGCAGTGACCCAGTTTCAGCTTTGTGATTCACCGATGTACGATAGAGCAGCCAAAGCCAGGCCAGAGCAAAGTGAGTTCGGATGGTCGGGCGAACTCTAAAGCACGCGAATTACTCCATCGTTTGAAGTTTTTTTAATACGACAAACTTTTCCAAATCGAGGCCTTCAGATTCGCGTGTGCATTTTTCCCCATTTGTGAAGCCATATGGAGAGGGAAGCAACCCTTTAGGGCAAAAGGGGAAGACACTCTCCTGCAGAACAGTGCTGCATTTTAATAATTTTCTAAATGCCCTCGAAGTGCTACATAAAAAACAATAATCCTAAATTTGGTTTACTTCCTGCACCACCCTCAGCTCTGTAGGTATAATTAAAAGAATAAAGCAACAAGACATTTTCAGGCCATGTTTTTAAACCTGGCCTTTTAGAGAGCTTTAGCAGTTCGTCACGCAATTGTTTTTCCAAACAGTTCATACAAAATATACATCCATAGAGGGATATTTGGTCTGTTAAATTGCCATATGCCTTTTGCTTCCACTCACCAAAGTATACAACAGCATGGGGCAATGATGAGTCAGCCTACTTTACCTATTGGCTCCCTTCACTTTAAGTGAATGACAAAGCCTGTGCACATTATTCACATCCACCTAAAAAGAGTTCCTTTCCCTTCAGTGACAAATCTATTCAAAGTTTGTTCTATTTTATTTTTAAATTGATTTTACATACCAGGGGCCCTATTATAGATAGGGTGCAATTTTCCAGTGTGGCAGGTGTAAACAGAAAAAGTGTGCCCTATCATGTGGAATGCTCTGCCCTCGGGGCAGCCGCGAACTTGAGAGACATTGAAGAGACATACTGAGCAGCTGTTTAAAAGCTGCTCCGTGTTTCTCTGTGCAGGCAGCAACCCACCTGCACTTTCAAGAGGGGAGAGAGATCCCCTTGCAAGCTGGTGCAGTGAGCAGCCGCGGCCCTTGCAGGTACGAGCGGTGGGGCTGGGTTGGGGGTGATCCGACAGACCACCATGAGGGAAAATTTAAATAAATAATACATTTTCCCTTGTCGTCTTTCGAAATCCCCTCTTACCTACACGGGCCACTGCTGGCAGGGAGTGACTGCACCTGCCTGCACGAGGATGTCTGGGGGGTCCATGGGCCCCTTTGCCCCCTCCAGAGGGCTACCATGAGGGGGCACATTGACAGGGTGCCACCTTCCAGGTGCCGCCCTGATAATGTGCCTCCTGACAGCTGCTCTGCCTCTGCAACTGTATCTGTAATACGGCGCGGGTGCAGAGGCAAAGGGATCCCCTCATTTGCATAGGGCCATGTCCCCATGCTAATGAGGGAATGCCCTCTTGAGAAAGCGCTGGCGCATACAAGCTTCTGCGGTCCCGTCTGTAATGTCAATGTGCCCCGGAGGTGCGCAAAGCAGGAGCACATGCCGTTGCACCCCTAGAGCACATTCTGTAATACGGTCCCCGTTATTTATTTTACGTGCACATAGAGTGCCAGGTGAGATGGTGATTTATTTTCCATCTCCTTTTTAAATTGGTTATATAAAATTGTAGCTACCTGCAATTTGAGTGATTAGTTAATGGTGATTTGTTTGTGTCTCCTTCACAAATAACACTATTAAAATGCATTGTACAACTGAAAAAGCTTAACATCATGAGTAAAACAACCACATCAGTGAATGTTGTTAATGTAAAAAACAAATTTGCAAGCATTTGTGTCCACATTTATATGGTTGCATGTTTTCCTTTTTTCAGTTTGTGGTACTTGCTTGCAATAATAGCTAAGCAAATAACCATTGCATCAGCTTGTGAAGGCCAAACTTCTTGGTTTTGCTAGGACTTGTTTTCCTAGGCTTACAGCATTGTATGAATAGGATAAAAGTATGATCAATAGATTTGTCTGCAAATTGAATATCAGAAATATGACCTGCATGCAAACACAAAGAGTTTTCCCAAGTTTGTGGTGAATATTTGTGAGAAAAATAGATTTTTCCTTTCTGACTGTCGTTTGTTTTTGTAGTAGTAGTAGCCTGCCAGTTTTCCATTTTTTTACTGATAAACACAGACAGAAAACAACGTATTTCCTGTCTGTAGCTATTTTTCTAAGTGGAAAATACAGAAAAATGGGCATCTTTCGGTTGCTCTCCAAGCTATTGCTCATGAATTCCCAGCCAATAGTTTGAGAGATTGAGAGCACGTGGAGTTAAAAACAGCATGCGACTTCCTTCAATAACTGCATAGCTCAGCATGTTTGTGCTATTATGTGAATGATCCTGTGTTCTGTCCTGACCAATGCCACAGACTCTTGTGAGCCAAAAGGCAGAAACATGTTGACAGTCTAAGGGGGGATGGGTATTGGTTCACCTAGTTTCGACACTGGTTTTTAATACCAAGTGATATCTTACTCAAATTAAAAGGTAGTTTTTATTCATCACATTGGTTTTTACATATTGATATAATGGGTTCAACAATAGTTGGAAGTGCCTCCTTTACTATAAAGTGAAGGCCCACTCTTCAACAAACAGTGTTTTTGAAGAGCAAAGGGAGTCCTGTGATAAAACATGACACCTGGTGGTGTGTGAGGACATCGTCTCACAATTTTTTGTGTGTCCATATATAGGCTTGAGGTGGACAATCACTTATAAGAGGAACAAATGAACATTTGCTTGGGAGGCTTTTCTAGTGCTTAACACTTCAGGGCATGGCCTGTTGCTGTATGCATGGAATAAGCTGATTAAGAATTAGAGGCAACCATTGTGAAAGAAGAGAAAAAAATGTAAAGCCTTCCTGAATGACAATTGATCCTCTGTGGTCCTCAGATAAGTAGACAGCTTGTTCCATTATTTTGCAGTGACTACTAAGAATGACCAACCAGCTTAACAAGTCAACTTAAAGCATGTAACTAGAGTCAAAGCATACGAACTTGAGCGGCGTGTTCTATTTGAACATAGGCAGTGACTTTACCTTTCATGTAAGAATGTCCCTTTTGGTTAAAAGAAAGCTGAAAACTATGTAGGCATTTTAACATAATATGTTTCTTCACTGCTTTAAGCTAACACCGAAGCCATTGGGGTACATCTTTTTAAACCAAGCATAGAGCAAGCTGCCATATTGTGCATTAACTTTAGTTTCTGAATGTCTCCCTGAGATAGACCTTGGTAAAGAGGATTGTAGTAATCTAGTTGTGATCTTTCTGCATTCCATAGGAAAAAATGTTTGAGATAGTAAAAATAGTTTGCATTCAATTTATTGAAATTAGGTGGCATAGATACAGAGCTATCCAGTATTACTCGGAGACTTCTTACAGTTTCAATTGGGATAGGTGGGTTACTAGTTCAAAGGGGCGCCAAGTAGCAACCAAAATTGAACTGTGTGCCTTCCAAATTAGAAGTTCAGTCTTGTCAGTGTTGTTTTAACATATTTTTCAACATCCATGAGACAACATTGAAGAGATAAGATTTAAATTTGAATCCCCTGTTGGATCGTCTAGTCTTGTTACTAGCTAAATGTCATCCACATAGGCCATGACAGTAATTCCAGATGACCTAATAAACCTAGCCAGATGTTGAATAAAGTGAGTAATAATAAGGATCCCTGCCGAACTTCTTGATTTACCGGCTTAAGCTCAGACTGGAATGCTAACGTTCTTACTGCTCTACTGAAATGTAGGAGTGTATCCAGTCCAAAGCTGCAACTCTGATGCCACTTCCTTAGAATCTACTGCGTAAAATACCATGCAAGATGGTATTCAATGTAGCAGAAGGATCCAAAAAGATTAGAGTTGGTCTGCCACCCTGGTCCAGGATCCCTCAAATGTATTCATCCACTACAATCAAGTTTGTTTCTGTGCTGTAAGGTGATCCAAAACCAGATTGTGCTGCGTCCAGGGCTATATTTTTCTCCAGATGGGAAGAATTTGCCTGTTAACATTTTTTATTGATGCAGGCAATTGAGTTATCACATGGAAACTGCGCTCAGAGTATCCAGATTGACTGTAGTGTTTTTTCATTGTGTGTTTTCAAGCAAAAGGCACTGAGGCAGTGCAATAGATGTATTAAGGATGGGTGTTAGCATGTTGTTAAAATATTCCAGCGCTCGATATGAGATGTTTGGAGGACAAAGCTTTAAAAGATAGCCAGATTTGATTAATTTGAAAATAGCTAGCATGGGCTCTGAAGAGAGTTTATCAAATCAAGTTAATAGCTATTTTGGGAAAGCACCATCGGACAAGAAATTCAAGAAGCTTAAAAATTTCTGAAATTACCTATCAAGATTGAATTGTGAATAGATTTTTAAAATTTGGTCATGGGAAAATCTGATGTGGAGTCATAGGAAGTCTGTGATTGAGAAAGCAAGCTTCAATTACAGAGGGCATTAATAAAAGAATCAACTGTTTCGAACATTTCTAATATAGTGGGTTTAATGTCCTCTCCTTGCTCATGATTCGATGGCTGTCTTATCTATCTCAGTTCATTGCTTCTGATTTAGTTGCTTTCCTCTCTATTCTTTGGTTCGCCCAACCCAAGGTGCATTTCCGTCCTGCCATGTTTTGATTGAGTGAGCTATATCTTTCCACTGCAGACAACAGGACCTTGCATCGCAGTGCATGAAGGACTATGTTTTCTCCCTCTTTCTATGTTTCTCCTTTACTGCTCACTCAGCTCTCTAAAATTAACAACTCCCCACCAGTATTTGCTTGTCCCCTTCAGCCCTCATCCTCTGTACGTGTTTTCCTGCTGTGTTGGCAGGCAGCCTCCCTTTGATGTTTCTGAAACAATTCCAAGATGGCTTACCTACTACTGGACCTACTGCTGCTTTTTTGGAACTCATTTCCTTTTGATTATAAGAAAAATCATAACAAGATGGCCGCCATGCATGTACACTGTAGTTAACTGGAAAAAAACGAAGGGGCAGATTTATCGAGTTGTGTTGCCCTTGAGCCACTCATGGGGGCGCAAGGGCGACACAACTACTAAGTCCGACTTATCAAGCCATGCAAGGCCACATTGCGTGGCCCTCCGTGGCTTGATAAATTTAGAGTAACACAACACAGCGCACATCACTGCGTTGTGTTACTCTGCCCCAGAGAGGCGTTCCACAGAGTTTGGCGCATTCCCAAATTTACCATTACTACTATTTTTTTAGTTTTATATAGCTCGAACTTGACCCGAAGGTATCGGGTATCAGAGCGCTTTACATGAGCACCAGTTACTTTACACAAGGACACAAAGGTAGCCCTGGGCATGCGTTAAAATGCTGCACCTTCCCAGCTGAGACGTAACGAGGAGAAATATCTTTATATATCTTTATTTCTCCTTTTTTTTTTCTCATTCTGTAGCACACGTAGAAAGAGGCAAATGCCTCAGAGGATTCTTTTTGTGCAGGAAGATTCCCTTTGCTGTGCAAAAACAATCCTGTCTGCAATGCAGGCACCCTTGCACCACGGCGCAAGGATGCCTACGTTGGCACTAGACAGCTCACTGTATGCCAGCACAAGGAAGGGACAAGAATGCGCTGTATCATGTTGAATATGGCGCATTCCTGCCCTTTCACGCAGCCCAACGAGGTGGCTTGCTGTGCTGCGTGAAATATTGATAAATCTTCCCCTTGGTACTACAAAGCCAGTAGCTCTGCGCCTTGGTGTCACAACCGAGACCTATTGTCTTTGTCAGTGCTCACTGATATTGACCTTTGACATGAAACAGCTGACATCCTATTCTATGCGGTTACCTAGAGGCTGGAGTTTCTTTAGTTTGTCCATTTAATAACATTGTGCAGTTTCTGTAAAGTAAAAATTGAATCTGGGATGCAAGAGAATAGAACTGCTTGAAACACTAGAGGTCTCATTTTTCTGAGCTGTCCTGTGTTTTGGGAGATAATACCCACCTTGTAAACACTGATGCCTTTGGGTGCGGTATCTACCAGGAGCAGAATCACCCACTGATTCTGTGTTGTGTTTTTTCTTGTCTGTTTATACCTCGGTCTTTGGTTTGCAGCTCTTTTAGCTAGTATCCACCGAAAACTATCAAAGCAGTCTAATTGTCCAGTTGTTGAAAGGGGCCTTTAAGAACATACCACACAGATTTGGGAGTGAGCGAAGGGGAGGACGTGAAGATGATGCTAACAGCCTGCGGGCCTGAGATGAACAGGTGCGGTGACCTTGCCTCCTGTGAGCCATTACACAATCCAGTGGCGGTCCACTCAAACCTTGCTCTCGATCGATAGCCTATTAAAGCAGCACAACAAGTCTCCATAAAGGTAGTGGTTAGCTATGTTTATAAATGGAACACCGCATAATGAGACGGGGTCAATACCAGCCTGTACCAGTCATTTCAAAATGAGCATCACACATTTCATATCTTGTCTTAAGGCCGAGGCCTTCGGCTGTTTAATAAAATGACAGCCGACGGCTTCTCTCAAACCTCACTTTTTTTTAACAGCGCATTTTGGCTCTCACTGCTACGAGCTTCAATGTATTTGATGTACTTATTAGGTACATAAAAAGTTTATTAGAGCAGCATACTGTCTCTTCCTGGTGTCTAATCCATTTGCACATGAATATATTATAAACCTGTATCCATGCAAGGTTGCTAATGCATTCCCACAGTTTTTATTCCGTCCTTTTCTTATAACTAAATCAAAGCAATTGCAAAAAAAAAATATTTAAGTAATCAAAATACCAGCTGGCTAGTTCTATTAAGTGTGTTTCCTGTGCTCTCATTTACGAAATTTCCAAAATAAACCTTAAAATGCTGATTTCGCTCCCTCAGAGGTTTTTTGTTCGTTTTCATATTTTTCTTGACAGTTATGAATCATTAATTTATGACGTTAATCTGGCAACAGTACGAGTTTTAATCAGAGCTCCCATTTATAGCCTTGTTCGCAGGTGGGCAAACCGAAGTCTGCTTACATTCCCCTCCCAGCACCCTCCAACCTCGCTTCAAAAGACCTGGTGTTTGCGAGGCTCTTCCGTGAAAATAGTTCTAAATAAAGCTTGTTATTCGAAAATATACATAGCAGGCGCGTTGCCACTGTTTGTCTATTGTATATGATGTGACTGCCTATCAGCTGCCCATCCATCTTCTAAATACCTTATTCAGTAACTTATGTTTGTGGATTTATTTTCTGCAAAATTAATCTGATGCAGCAGGCAGTTTTGACTGAAAGTAGGCTCAAGGCATGATGATGTAGGTACACAGACAACAGATAATAAAGCCTAAACCAGAACATTTAAAATATATTTTGTTTTTGACAGTTTTTTTTTGTCTCAATTTAGTATGTGGTTTGCAGGGAATAGCACTAACCTGCATAATGCATGCCGAATTGTGAGTGTGAAAAGAAAGGCAGGTGATAACTTTGAGAAACAGCCAGAGAACTACAACAAAATAAGCATTTGCAAAGCCATGGTTTGGTAATATTGTGCTAACTCATCCTAACACAGGCATGCACAATTATTGTTTGCATGTATTGGAACATTAAAGCCAAACTTATAGCTTTGCCAATGCTTGTTTGCTGTAATTTATGATTTGGGGTATCATCAGTATACTAATGACATCCCGTCCTTTGACCATGAACACTCTGCCCTCTGCATTTAGTTCACTCCATTCTGTTTGATGAAAACTCAGGGTTAAGATCAAATGAATGAGATGTTTGCCTTCTTGCTTCCACTGAGCACTTACAAACACACAAGAACCCTAAGGGTCATTAAACTCTTTCTCACCTTATGTGACACCACTTTGCACTGCCAGAGCTTGTTGCTGCCCTTCTGACAACTGTGTGGAGCTATAGAAGTGCCGGGGGCAGTCGGCTGTCTGAATACTGGTTGCAGCTAGTGTTAATTACCTCTACCTTTCCTGGGCTGGCATTTCTCTTGTGGTACCTTCCCTGCAGGGCTTTAAGTGGGCCGGGTCTGAGCACCGGCAGTTATTTTCAAGGGGCCTCGAAACGGGTCTCTACCGGGCTCTATTTTCGGGCCTCGCAGAGGTAGTCCGTTTTCTTTTTTTTTTCTTGCACCAAACTTATTTTAGTCATGACCCCCCACCCCCTTTCTATCTGTCACCTTCTGCTTCTCTTTCTCTCCCTACTCTTTCCCTTCTCTTATTTTCCTCTTCTCCGTCACCTTGTTTATCTCTCCCTGTTTGTCTCCTGTGTACCCTTCATTCACTGGTTCCACCCCCCCTCCCCGCCCCATCTTTCTGTAAGTTAGTGCCTAGCTCTCTCGCTCGCTCATTCACCTCCACACGTCACCACATCCCTCGCTCTTTGCTCTTTACACTTGGGCGCTCGCGCTGGAATGCCAGTCTGCTGCTGCACGTGCCTCCTGATGCCAGGTCCTTGCAGTCACGGGCCTGGCCACGGCCTCCTGGCAGGAGGGTGGGGAGGCGGCTATCCCTCGCCGCTGCTGGGTGGTGTGGTTTGTTTTCTCTCATACTCCACTGCGCGTTTCCCGGTAGCCTCTGGTTCACCACTGCCCCGGACGCCTCTCGTGTGCAGCTCCTCCGAGCACGCGGCACCGAGCCGGGAGCGCGCAGGAGGCAGGAAATACCAGCGTGAGGGCCCTTTCCCATGCTCCCTGCAGCGCTACCGCTTTGGGAGGCCGGCGGTGCTCCCTGCCCTCTTCCCCTGCGAGGAGGAGACGGGGGAGTTACTGGCCTCTGTCCCACCCAAGTGGCAGCTTTCAGCACTGCTGCTGCTGTCAGTGACGGGAACATCACATGCAGTGGAGTCACTGTGAGGCTGTCGTGCCTGCCACATAGCCACCCATCTCGTTCACTCCCGATAAGGACAATCATGTCTAACCTGCTTCGAATCCGGAAAGGGGGTCACCATCACACCCAGAGTCTCTTGTGACAGGGGAAAGGGCCAGCATCACAAGCAGAGTTATTTCTGATGGTGAATGGGACCACAGAGTGGAGATGTAGGGGCTCTAAGAAGGGGTGAAAAACAACTAAGCCTCATAAACAAGCAAATGGTCTTTAAAGACCTGTGAAGTACTCGGGTGGGGCTGTGAGCGTGCCCAGGAAGCTGTCTCAGCCCGGGCTGCCACACACGACGGGGGGGGGGGGCAAGCCCTTTGAGCCCAATGGGCGTTGCGCACCTGTCCATCACATCAAGAGGTAATGACTTTTCAGGCACCTATCGCAGAGTCATTCTGAGTAAAGCTTTGTTTGTTGGGTAAGTTACATAAAACTAAGGATAACAAAAAAACTTGTAATTTCATAGATTTATCGCCTTATTTTTGGTAAGCGTAAGATTGCGATCCTGCAACCAACCTCCAAACACACACAGCCGCACCGGAGTACTTCACAGGTCTTTAAAAGACCATATGCTTGGTAATGAGGCTTTGTTGTTTTTCACCCCTTTGTACAGCCCATGCAGCTCCACTCTGCCTATTGCTTGAAGAATGCGCACCCCCCCCCCGAAATGTTTTCTTAGCCCCCCCCCCTCGAAATTTGGCTCTACTTGCGCCTCTGGGGAGGGTGTATGGCGTTATCCATACATATCTTTATTTAGACACGCCCCTACTTGGATAGGCCACACCCCTTTAAGAGGTTTGCCCCGCCCCTTTTAGAGCACCCCCAGTTTTTTTTCCCCACTTAAAGCCCTGCTTCCCTGGGAACCAAGGCTATGAAGGCGGGGGTAGCAGTGCTTAATTTGAGCTGGTGGTTTCCGGTGCTCAGCACTGGCACTTAATCGTCAACACTGGCGCTTAGAGCGCGAACTCGACCCAAAGGTACCGGAGGGCTTTTCGTGAGCACCAGTTAAGGATACATTAATTTTTTGTAGGCACATGGAGATTACGTGATTTGCCCAGAATCACAGGATCGTGAGCATACGCCAAGACTCGAACCTGGTTCTCCAGCTCCAAAGTTGGCAGATCTTTCCGTTATGCCACATACTCTCCCCACTTATAAGGTTTCATGGTTAGTAGTTAGTTCTGTTATAGGTGGCGCTAAGAGGAGCAATGGGCTGCTGCTAGCTGCCTCCTGACGAGAGCCCTGGCGCTTATTTTTTCACAAATCAAACACTGGGGGGAAGGAGAGCAGAGAAAGCATTGTGAGGGGATGCAGGAGAAGGTGCAGTGGCAGGTACAAAGACAGGCGCAGTGGTACCAGGGTGCACATGAAACATGGGCAGTGTGAATCAAAGTTGCCCAGCAGCAGGCTGTGGTGTGGGGAGCATTAGGTGAGCTCTACGTGCCAGCAGACTGTGTGGGATTTAGTTATGGCTAGTGCTCATTCCCTCTACTTTTCCTGGGCTGGCTTCTTCCCAGCCTTGCCTTCCTTGGGAGCTACAAGGCAGACAACAGCATGTCAGCCTTAAAGATGGAGCAAGGAGTATAGAGATTCACTGTGAGAAGATGCAGGACAATGTGTGATGGGAGGTACAAAGGCTGGGGTGCCAGGGTGTGCATGAAGCACAGATTCGGATATAACTAAAACTCATCCTAACTAAAGTGAGGTGAAGCTAAGAGTCCATAAACAATCTGAACTAAGCTCTAAAACTGTGTCAGCCATTCACAAGCATCTTAAAGGGAACCTTAATCAGGAGTGATGAGCTGTGATAGGCCTGATTCTCTATACTGTATCTTTGATTATAATGAAAAGTAAAAATAAATCCCACCCAGTTGTGAATCACTCTTGGGAAGTACCTACCTGATATCATTTTAATACAAGTGACACTTCCACTGTAACTCAGTTATGCACTTTATGTTTTACTCAATCATGGAACTTGTAAGCGTATAAGCAAATGTGTACATTGTACTTTTATGGTCATATGACCGAATAAAGTTGATTGATTGATTGTAACTCAGAGATACAAACGCATGCTATAAAAAACGCGCTCTCTGCAGGGGACATGTCAGCTAAATGTGCAGGCAATGAGGATGCAAAAAAGCATTTTCACCAACCCAGGCAATGTATGACATTATTTCAAAGTAGTGCTGGAGGAATCGTCGTGAAGAAATAAAAACTTGGAAAAGCCTTCATCTGGTCTATGGTATTCAATAAAAATATAGCTAAAAAAATTCATGAAAGGTCAGAAAGAAATAACAAAAGCCAAATGTACTGAAAGTAGAATCACCATCAGTGACCAGTGACTTAGATAAGTCTGGAAAGATATAGACATCTTTAAATGAAACATAAGCATGCTTGAACTACCTTCATACCAAGTATTGTGATGTGAAATCGTTTTAAAGATACAAAAGAGGATAACTGTATTATTTTCCTAGCCTTTTAAGCAGTGCATTAGGCACTGCATTGGTCACATCTCTGGTAGATATTTAAGGAGAAGCCTCAAAGACCATGTTGCGGGCAACTTTCGAAGGAAAGTGTGTTTTTCATTCCACGGGTAATTAACGTTCACTGGTGAGAACTCTGTTGATAAAAATTTGCCTGAGTTTATTTGAGATGGAGAGAGATTAGGGGAGTAGGTAAGACAAACCTGAAACAACCGAGGCAGAAGAAGTGGGCCGAGAGTTACGGGGGGTGAGTTGATCCCCATTTTTTTTTTTAACCAAAGTAGAACATTGGAAACTACCAGTAGAGCAAACACAACATTGTCACTTACAAATGATTTGTTGAGCAGAAATCTGCAAGAACATTTCAATATTCATTTTAGAGTTTGGATTCGATGAGTGAGGAACAAACTTTCTTCTGTGTGAATTTGTGGGAAACATGGAAATACCACCTCCCCCACAATGGAGAATGTATTTTTGCTCTGAAGGTCTTTATCACTGAGAGTGGAATTCGGTCTCCCCTTGGGTGGTTTCATGCATAATTCATAGTTACAAGCTCTGAGGGGTTCCCCTTCTAAAGGGGACCCTGCTCAGTCCAGCAGACCTAAGACATCAAATTCTAAGAATCTTTGGAGTCAATTTTATCCAAAACACTTGAAAATGAGTCTGGCAGTGAGTGTGCTGCTCATTCTTTTCACAAATCATTGCTTAAATGTGCGTATCATTAATGTTGCAAATATATTATAACTAATGGCTGCCCCTCTCAGACTTTACTGTGTAAGTGATCTGCATTACACCAACAAGGGCTAGTTTCTTCACTTTATTTTACTTTCTGGGCTCCATTTTGAACTTTACTTTTCAGTACTCATTTTGGCTAAGTGTTTTCATAGTATCCTTTTCACTTACAGACTATTGTGCCCAATAGGTCATCACTTCTCAGTCACTCCTGTATAGTAGTTGGCTCTCACAGATAGGTCAGAAGAAAGCACTGGATAACAAAGTACATAGAAACGTTATTTACCAGAACTAGACTACTCCAGAGTCCTGACACAGCTTCAAAGGCACTTTAAGCCAGCATGTTCACAATAGAATGCACCATTTACACAAGCATTCAGTGGTGGGGCCTTCTGGACTACGCCAACTGTGTAGCTGAAATATGTTTATGTGAAGGTTTTTTATTACGTTTGATAATATTGTACTGCACACATGCACGGATTTTCATTCATTTCTGAGCTATGTACCACATTTAGTAAAATGTGGAGATTTAAGATGGGTTTCAAAATGTAGCTTTATACGATCTAAGCAAAGAGTAACAGACCAGCAAAATCTCTTAAATTTATCAAACAATTTCTGAAAAGCGTGTGTTAGATTCTGCAGCATAACTATATGATGGATTTCTGTACAGGGCAGACTACCTGCAGCATGGCCATTTTTCTCGGCCATAACTGCTCACGCAGCAGCATTCTGCTATCTGCAGTGGTGTTTGAATTATTGCAGTCCATGTCCGTGTAACCTTTTACACAAATTACTTACTAAGGTTTCTTTTTTCACGAAAATTCATCAGTTTTACAGCTTCATGTAGCTGCTGTTGGGATTCTCTGGTCTAAAACAGAAATCGATAAACTTAGTTAATTTTCCTAAACTTTATTGTGTCATACTCCAATAAAAATCATTAAAGGAGGGGAAAGAAGCACTTTAATTTTTATTTCTGTGAATTACGTTCACGTTGATTGCTTTTAATTATTATTTCCGATTTGTTTAAGTTTTAAAAGCAGATATAAATTTCATAGTGGGATAGCTATCAAAAAATGCCTTTTCCTTATTTCGTGTCCCTACCCCCTAAAACAGAGTATTGTGTTCTTTTAACACACGTGTCCACTGATGCCTCTAACCATATTAAATTATAAAAAGAAGTATAGTTTGGATAGATATTACTGGGATATCCAGTTAGTCAAAGTCACGACAAAACCTAGCATGTGTTTTTCAGCTGGAACTGCTATTGGAACTCTCTACCAATGGACATCAGACTTAGCTTTTTATCAATAAACAAGTAAAAAACTCACTTTTCCAATTGTTCCTGAAATAAGCTCTGGCTCTTAATATGAACCGGCATTAAGTCATATGTGATTGGTATCTCTCCTTATTTTGCTCCTGGTAACTCATTGCTTAATTTTTTGTATAGTGCCCTAAGGTAACTGTGGGGGAGTTTGTTAAAAAAAAAAATAGACTTTTAAATAAAAGTGCCCTGTTTGCTTCTCTTATTTTCATATGATCATGGCAATAGCTCTCACGATACTCATAGTTTACTTAAAAATGTGATTAAATAGAATTGATATAGTCATATCCCCTACTGTCAGAATGTAATTGTCTTTTACTTTTCACTTGGATAGTCATGAGACGCGGTAGTATTTGTGTAGTGAACCCTGGTGTAAGAAATTCCCTTAAAGAGCATCTCTCTGCTGTCACTGCTCTTTAAAAAGTTAAGTGGAGAGACGCTTAGGGGCTAGTGACTTTATCTGCACTTAAACAAATACTCTCTAGACCCAACTCACAATGTGGGCACCCATATTTACAAGGACTAGTTTGTTCCTCCCGAATGTGTACATTGTCTCTCTCCATACAGGCTCACATTTCTCAAAAGGGACCTGCTTTCAGCTGAGGGTTGACTTAGCAACACACATGCTGTTCTTTTTTTTTTTTATAACATTTTTTATTTTAAAGATTTTCCAAACCAGCATATTGATACAGTAAGATTCACGGTCTGCATTACAGTTACTGCTTTTCAAAATTACTACATAAGCAGTTCTTTCCTTCCCTCCCTGAGACATAGCAGCTTGAAATAGTCACAATGTTGTCGATAACCATAGACGAGCAAAGGAATTGACAAGCATTATGCACAATGCAAATTGTATATGTGCATGCCACCCATTTGCAACCTTTATAGTAAAAGGGAAAATAAAAGGACAACAAATTAAAAAGGAAAGGAAACAGAATGCAACTATGAACACTAAATTCCACTGGAGACCCATCTCAGTTAGTACCTTACAAAGACAGTGCCAAGGGAGAGGGCACAGAGCAGCAAAACAGAACAACCAACCATACCGCTACCCATTACACTAAAAGAGACCAACTAGAGGACAAATTATATTTCTCTAGCACCCCTCATCGACTTTCGAGAAAGGGGGGAGTAGCTGACGATTTCTATACATGAGATGGCACTCATGTAATATTGTATCTCAAGACAGCGCAAAGTCTTGCTTCCTCAACCTACATTTGACTTTTTTTCTCAGAATCGCTGTCTCACATTGCGCTCACTTAAGCAGTTCCTTCCGCGAACGCCATTGGCGAGGCTAATCCGGGGCTTTCCAACACATTGCAATTTGGCGCTGCACCAGTATTAGTAGTGAATCTAGTTGTGACAGCATTCACCTTTGCGTTGGGACATGTCACTGAAGTTGTAACAATATGTGACTTCATTAATGAAATGTACCTCGTTATACCAGTGAGGTGCGAGTACAGGATATTACCACACCATATGATAAAAGTCAGCACCTTCAGCATTACACCGAGGGCGTGCAGCATGTGCATGTGGAAATAAGATACATTTTTGGTGGTAATAAACATGCTATGTAAATAATAATTCCGAATGACTTTAAATCTGGCATTCCTGGGCCAGTATTACATATAGGGCACACTGTCCTTGCTTACAATGAGTGCGCTGTCTCCATGGCAGTCGCACACTCACATGCACTGGGGGTAGTTCCGTGAAATACGGAGTATCTGCTTCAAAGATGCTCTGTGTTTCTGTGTGCAGGTGGCAACCTGCCTGCACTTTAAAGAGGTGTTAGAAATCACTCTGCAGGCAAGTGCAGAGAGTGACTGCACCCACCTGCAAGGTTATGTCTGGTGGGTCCATTGGTACACCTTTCCTCCCTCCACCTTTTTGTGGTGCACTTTCAATCTGCCTCTGAGCTTGCATCCGTGTACAGCGCTGGCGCAGAGTCAAAGTGATTCCCCCATTTGCATAGGGCCATAAAATTAAAAATGAGCAGGTGTTAAAATAAAGCAAAAAAAATTTGAGCGAGAGGCAGGAAGAAATGGAGGAGCATAGAACAATTACCATAAGGAAACATGGTGGAACACAAAAAAGCCATGGTAGGCACTAATACAGATTAGTTTTTCAAAGAGGGTGGATTGACAGAGAATATGAAGAGTGGAGAAATAAAATGAGAGATGGGAGAAGTAAGGAATGGAATTAAAAATGGAACATGGGAACTAGGAAGAAAGACAGATAAAGAGGGAAAAAAGATAATGTGAAGGCTAATGAGAAGTAGGATCTTAAGCAGTAGTTTGAGGAAGACATAAGGGAAACTGTAACAAGAAGAAGTTAGGGAGAGGTAGATAATTAGAGGAGAGTGCAGCTGGTACAACGAAGCAAGGGGGAAAAGAAAATGAGATACAAGTGGAGATAAGAGGGACACAGAATGAATAAGGTGACAGAAAACTGGAAAATATAGGTGAAATGGAAACTGGAAGAGACATCTGAGAATTGAGAACAGTAGATACGAAAACAGAGAATGAGAAAGCAGGAGCTAAATACACGGCGGGAAACTTTAAGTAATAGAGCTGTGAGAATTAGAAATATAGTTCTGGTGGGGAAAATGATACTAAAGGTTTGACGAGGATTGGTCGATATAGATGGAGGTAAGAAAAGAACTATGAGAAAGTGATGAGAGGAGGTGAGTGTATTGATCGATGGAGCTGACGGGCACCTGGGAGAGGTGGAAGTGAAATGGACACTGGGGAACACTCGTGCAGCTAGGGTCTGTGGCTCTTGTTGGAGGTATTTTACTACTGATATTGCTGTGGATCAGGCTTCAGCACTCATGCTATAATATGAGTTATACAAGCTTTAGTTTCCGAGACTACCTACACATTTCTGCAGAGGTCGAATAAAATGTAAAACCACATCTGTTGGCCAAAGCACAGAACCTGACTAGGATCATGTACATATCATTCAGTACTGGAGATCAAGCTGTGTAAATAGTGGTATCAGTCTATATGCTATTGGGCATATCTCTGACACACTTACACAAACACAGTTCTAGACACCACCCTGAAAATCTCCAGTTGTCACTCTAAATCTCATCCTGCTGGTCTCTTTTTCCTGAGCTTGCATTTGTACTAATTTTGTGCCTGCTCGGGCTGCAGCAGGCGTTCTTCTCTGCTACGGAGCGCAGTTACAACTGCACAATCCACAGAATTGACAATTGATAGCCAGGTGAATACGTTCTGGTTCAGTCAACAAGTGGTGGCACCAGCTCAGATGTGAAATGTGGAACATGAAGCTACTTCATTCCCTACAGGAAGTTTTAAGGCCTCAGCAACCACCTAATGCCTCCCAAGTGTAGGGTTTATCCTTCACTCAGTGGTCAGCTTTACTGATTGGAGTGTGATCGCAGCTTCCCCATAACATTCCAAACACCCTGTCAATTTTCAACCAGGCTGTCTGACCAATCAGCTGTCTTCAATCTATCCATGGAACTTGTGCAGGCATTGAACCCATCAAGCAATCAAATGCAAACTGAACAGCTCATGCTTAACCTGTGCGCTTGCAAACCACTTGTGAAGGCAGTACTGTGTTCTCGCCTAAGTCGACTCTGTTAAATACATCGTTCAGTTAGCTGTCCACTCATGCTAAAATTCTTCCTTAGCAAGCCCCTTTATTTCTAGGCTGTGTAGGGGCTAGTAGGTTGTTTACATGTTATAGGGTGGATGCCAAAGAAGGGAAGGAAAAGAGCAGATCCAGTTCTTTTAATGAAAAGTTGTATGGGTGCAATGGAAATTGGAAACTAACGTCCAATGCCGATAAATGCATGAACGCGCATTCAGGACGCAAACATTTTGAGGACGTTTACAGCATAAGACCTTAGAAGGATATTGACGGTATAATGTATGGTAACTAGAATATGAGTAAATTGTGCAGTATGTGGAATCATGGCACTGTACACCTCACCGGTGACATCACAGCTGAAGCCATAAGTCTTGTTCTGGAGGCCACATCTCCACGATTGGAGAAAGTCCAGAGAGCAGCTGCTAAAGTGGGGGATTGTTATCACCACAGGTCCTGTGAGGTGGGGATCAAGAATCTATACATGTACAACCTGGGGGATGAGAAGTTGCAGATGTTATGGGGCATTTAAATCCCCGAAAACAGACATTGTGGAACATTTTTCTGGGAAATCCAAGCGATTATGGTTGGTAACCCAGGTCAGGATGGTCCAGGACCACAGTTAAAATGTATTTAACAAGATGAATAATAAATGTGTGGAATATCACAGTATAAATGGTGGTTTTGACAAGAACAAGACTAAATAATGAATGCGTAGGATAAGAATAACAAGGAGCAAGCCAGGGTTAGGTTATATTCATTCTCGTAACTGTGTAATTAAAGCATGAAGATCAGTTTTAATTGTATGAGCTTGGCAGTCCTTCGTTCCTTTTTTATGTGTTGTTGGAATTGAAGTGTATCCATGTTTGTAAAAGCAAAGACATATTTGTACTAAAAGACTACTATGTATTTCCTGTTCAGCGTTGCATCCACTGCATCAGCTAGAACAGGTGAGGTAAGTCATCATATCTAAACAGGAAAGGCTTCCTACTTACTTAGCATTTGTTCTCTTGTTCTTTCAGCTCCGATTGCTGCAGGCACTGGTCCCAATTTCTCCCTTTCAGATTTGGAAAGTTCTTCGTATTACAGTATGAGCCCCGGAGCAATGCGGAGGTCCTTACCTAGCACGTCCTCTACCAGGTAACTGATGCGACACTGCCTTTGATGTTATGCTTATTGCACCTATGGAAACATTATTTGTCAGAGCTGTTGTAGCGTAAGAGCGTTTTAATTTACATTATAGAAGGATGCACTGGTGGTTGCAAGGATGCAGTTGTGTTCTTTTCATGAATCCTCTCCTTCTCATTATCTGTTTTAGGGAGGCCCAATTAAACATCAAACAACCTTGCTTTTAACCAGGCAGGTAGCCTGCCCCTTCCAATGGATGTTTGTGAATAAAAGCGGTACCACTGGGAGGTGGAGTTTGGCTGCATCAATGATGGCCGCTCGGTTATTGTGTCCTGTGGGCCATTGCATTTCACGGGCACTGTCCTTGCTCACTGAGGACATTCACCATAAACAATTATTGAACATGCATTTAGTAATGGCCACGCATATTATGTTGTGACTATGGAATCCTCTCACGCATTGGGAACATTGAACCTTCACCCCGTACCGCTATATTTGAGTGATTGGGAATTATGGCTTCTCCGCTGTATCAATCTATCAGACAGTAGAAGAGAGGAGTACTTTCCCATGTCTGACTGGGAACACTGCTCGATGGAACCTTTGTACATGCTGTTGAGGCCAACAGTGAGTGCAGACTGGTGAGGTGAGGGTTGCAGGCGATCTGACAGGGGGTGGGGCCTCTGCATGGTAAGCCAGTGATGGCGAGATGTACCAGAGCATGCCTAGGGACAATGGGAGGGATGTAATCTAGGGCAATACAGAAAACAAAATTGAAACTGAACCTGGCAGTGGCAACATCAATCCACAGTCGTCATATTAGGAGAACCAGTTGTATTTACATTACTAAATGGGCTAATAAAAGCAGTGAATTACTGTTCACCTCCTAGGATATTTCCCCTTTAAACGGAAATGGCTTGTCTCAAACTACTCTCCCTGTGGGACACTGCATCTTGTAGTGAGCAGAAGATAGTCAGCCAAATGTCGCCATCCACCCCTTACCCGGGACGAGTAGAATGGGAAACGCTTCACTAATATGATCCCTTGACAATTTGTAACCAGACCACTGATAATTTTCTTCTTAAAGGTGAATGGCTAAAATAATTATGTACAAAGCAAAAAAGTACTCCACAATTTACATACCAAAAGATCTGACACTGGGAAACACGCCTGTGAGAATCTGAATCCTTGAAACTGCAGTATGACTTTGTAAGCTTAGTGATCAGAAGTAACTGTGCAAACACCTTTTTAGATGCAGAAAGTATTAATACTGGGCTTACTAATAAATGTGGTGTTTCTATCCTCATTATAAAATCCATCCCGCATAAGATGAGTAAAACTTCAACTGACCCCAAAGGAAGATATAGTATCGTAACTCTGAAGAGCCTTGACTTGGTACTGGCAGTGGGATCTGTCTCCCCCCATAATCCCTGTAACGCCTCTTCCTTTCTAAGATCTCAAGACTTCTGACATGGTTCAACCCCCATGAGTGCATTAATAGGAGGTGACTGAAATCTTGTAGTCCCTGTTTCTTTGCAAATCAGACTTCATTGACCAATGTTATAACATAGACTTACTTCTTCAAGTACTATGGCTGCATATATGTTTTGAGATTATTACATCCTGATGAGAGATATTTTTCTGTCCAGTCCACAGGGCATGGCCTTAGACATTGACTCTTTGTGTCCAGTTGATTTGCAGTACACCATCCTCACATTTACACCAATGCTGTATGCGGCACAAAGACGCAGAATATACCGGATCCCTGCTGTGCATTTTTAACAAGACAGTAAACTCAAAAATAACAAAAGAGGGAAAAGCCCCCTCAGAGTGTGGCAGAAATCACCCATATCTTCAATAAACATTGACATTAAGATCCTAGCTAAAATCTTTGCCACTATGCATCCCATCTTCAATATATGACTGCCAAGTGGGTTTTGCGGAGCCACATACAGGGACTTTTGCATCTACACTGTTAAACTCAGACTAACCAGTCGAGGTAATTGCTCCTTACTACGACGCAGAGAAGGCTTTTGACTGCATTGACTGTCCCTACTTCTTTTTCACCATTGAAAGAGTGTGACTTGGTCAAGACTTCATATCAAAAGTAAAATGGCTAATTGACACCCCAACTGCTCAAGATAATTGCAGATGGTTTCTGTCACAACCATCTGCAGTGAGAATTTGGACATGTCTAAGCTGTCTATTGTTCTCCCTTGTGTTCCTCTTTCAGTAACAATACGAACCTCCAATGACATTACGGGTACACAACTCTCAATAGGCCACATGAAAACTTTTCTGTATGCAGATTATATACTCTTCTCCCTTACTGTGACTCCCTTACTGGTACAAATGTCGATAATTCACTTCTTTCTCCTTATTTTCTGGATATAAAATCTCTGGGACAAATGCGAAGTACTGCCTATGATATGTTACACTACCAAAGTCAGCTTCTGTGGATATGACATGGGTCCTGGAAGACCTAAAATAAGTAGGAGTGCTGATAAACAGAGGATGACAGCACATGGGTGAACCTGAACCCATTAATAATATGAATGCATAATGACTGCGATGGACGCAATTGAGTCTATCCATGTAGGGGAGGATGCAGATAGGTAAAATAACAGTAGCAACTAGGTTCAGTGGCTTGTTCAGAATGTTGTCCGTATTAACACACAAATCCTTCCTGACACGGACTGACGGCTACAAAAAAACATCTATATTGGGGGACATCACCTGAGACTGAAACTGTTTAAACCACATACCACACTTCATCTAGTTGGCTATGACTCCCTCACATGCCCTGCTATTTGTAAGAGCACCAACTTTCACAAATGACCCACCCTATGCACGGGCAGCATTAGAAAGCAATGTGCGGAACAGTATACAGGACATCTACAAGGTATGTGCCTACAGGTCACTGCCAAAGACTAGATGATTATGTGATTGGAGTCATGTTAGAAAACTGGAATGATGCTTAAAAAAAACCAAAGGTTAACTTTCTCCAACAGCTACCATATTGCTTGATGAGTAGGTCCTTCCTCTGTCTTATTACGGGAATAACCAATACGAATCAGGATTTGAGGAGGTACTATCAGGATTATACACTGTTGCAGAACACTTATTTTCAAAACCAGTCGACCATTAAAGTGTTCTGGCAGGATTCATTGGGTCGAGAGTATACAGAAGAGGGCTGGCTCACATTACTCAAGATTGAAAAGGCATGACTGAAGTTCCAATACTACAACATTCTATAGAGTTGGTACTGAGCCCCACAAAAATGTGTAATGCAAGCCTCCTGACTCATTCAGAATGCTGGTGCTGTAAACAACTGAGATGCGACTTTTTTCTACGCCTTCTATGTGGCTCTCTCCTAAGCTGGACCGGCTTTGATGTCAAACACTTATGACACACCAATTCTCCCATCAGCTCTCTTAGGCCTTAATCAGGATACAATTGGTATAATAGAGCTGATCAATCACTAACTTAGATAGATAGCAATATCAGTAGCAGTAGCCAGGATTTGCATACTACCGCACGTGTGGATGGCAACTATACCCACACAAGACATAAATGGTTATCTGAATTGCTACATGGTGCCTCTTGGAAACATGTCATTTACATAATTAACATATGGTTAAAAATGTTGGTTTCAATATGGGGATAGTTTATAGGCAAGTAGATATACACCAGTGTGGGCGAGTACCCAATGAAAGACAAACTATCGATCTTCTGAACCCTATATCTCAATGTCTCACAAGAATTAATCCATCCAAATTTGGTCAATTTTGAGCCATGGCTCTTGAGTTGACAGGAATGACTATGCAATTACATACAGTTGAACACGTTTTTACTGCATGATTTTGTCTAAGGTCACTAGAACTAATATTGCTTTTCCTAAAAAAAATGTGTTAATCGATGAGTGTTTCTTACAATAGGCATATTTGGTCCACTTGATTTCCTCAAAGATGTTGTTATATAATATTGCCTTATGCACATAGGTCCATGGTTAACTTTCACCTCTGAATATTCTTTCCAATACTTACTTTTCCCACCCCTCCTCGTTTTGAATTATGGATGTTGTTATAGTCACTGTTTTACAAACAAGCGCCTAGATACCCTCATGGGTGACAAGCAGCGCTCTACAAATCCACCTTATATTACATTACAACCTTATGCACGTTATCTTTGCCATTCTAAATGTATGCATAGAGCAAATCTGTATACATAGACTTATCCTCTTATTGTTCTGTTATGAGATGTGTCACAATGATTATATAGTAGTTTACTCTTTTCTCATGAATTTATATTGACATTTCAATGAAGGATGTATTGCAAAAAAAAAAAGAAAACTGTGCCTCACAATTTCCTCTTAGTTATGCCCTACCCAACGGCTTACACAACAGTGTCAACTCTGTTGTGTTGAAAATTAATACTTCTGTATTTATCCATACAAAAAGTGATTCAAAAGACATGGCAGCAGACTCCACAGCAGATGCCACAGCCTGACCAACATTTCACCCACTTCCAGAAGCTTCCTCAAGATGATTGGCCAATGACCTGTTTACGTTTTATGTACACATGATTGATTCATTGGAGACAGGTGTGAAAATTATATCCAATGCAATTCAAAGGCAGACTGATAATTTGCTGCTCACAATTTCTAAAAAACAAATCACCACATTAAATGTACATTTCATTAATCCTCCAAATATGTTATGATTAATGACGGTCACACTCAAAATTCACTCAGAATTAACAGTAGCTGGAGACAAATGTCCTACTTTTAGCCTCATGCAATCACAAAATGTAACATCTCTCCTTATCAAGTGCTTTCTTTTGCAAAGGAGGGAGAATTATCCTAGAATGCAGTGTCTTTCTACATACGTGTGATGTTCCTATGCATAACCACCAATATTCAAGATGTGTTCAGTATTCTCACTGTCTTTCAGTGGAGTATCTTCCGATTGTTTTCCTAATGCTTTGCTGCCAAGGTTTCACCAGAGCTTGATCATCTGAACATTATCAAGTTCCAGCCACTGACAGCATTCTTAGTTTCTTTTTTGTCAGCTGTCAGGAACCTTGATATTTCTCACATTTGACGTGGTGTTTGCTACCTGAACTCGTTCTTGCTATTTTAATCCTGTATTTGTTCTTTGTTTCTTTAAGCTACACACACACACACACACACACACACACATACACACACAAACCACCTCCACTCCCCTTCTCTCTCGCTCGCGCTCTCTCTCTCTGACGACTTCTTTGATTACTTTTCCAAAACAATCCCTTTTGACTTTACACTGTGTGGGTTGGGAACAATCCTTTCTAAATGTTACTGACTATGATGCACAGAATTAGTGATTTCAGATGAAGATGAGGATTGTGCCAACCTCTGCTGTTAGGTCATACATTGTAAACGTTTGTGTAATGATGTCCAAACTCGCTGGATCCATGGCAGATTTTCAGAATAACAATATATTATGACTTATATTTTGATTAGTTTTATGCAAATCTGAATATGGCTATTAAGAGAAACTGGCATGGATCTGACCTAGATTAGAGACCCCGAGCTAGCCCCAGACACGTTCCCTGTTTAGGATTGTACTACGGAATATCGATCCCCAGAATATTGTGGTACAAGTATTTTGATGGGCTAAAATATCAAAGGGTAAGTGCATATAGGGAAATATATATTCTGGAGATATATTGGAGCTTCCTTGAGAAGCTCGTGGAACAAATGTAGCACAGAGACACTGAGGATATAAAACAAGCATCAAAGGAAAAACACTGGAGGTGCACTAGTCTTGCACCCAGAAGTGCCCTAGGTTAACAGCTAAGGACCAAAAATAAATTGGGGCCAAGCAATGGGAAGCTTTACATCAGCCTTCACATTCACAATCTTTTAAAGGATTATAGACATGTCACACCAGTGGTAATACACTCCAGTGTCCAAAGATAACCTCAAAGGCATACAGAAGGAAATGCGGCAAGAATGGAAGGAAGATCTTTGCCTCAATTTGCACAGATGTCGATCCGTTGGGGCAACAAGTAGAAACATTGGAAGAGACAACTGGCAACCAAGCCCATAAAGAAATAAGCTGTCTGAAGACTTCACACAGAAGACAAACCAGAAAATACTCTTCGTGACAAATGCAAAGACCTGGAAAACGGAGCAAGGAGAGGTAATATCAGGACGCTTAATGTGAGAGAAGACGCCGAAGAATTTGATATATTGGAAAACATTAAACTACTTTTTGCCCAAACCATGGGATTGAAAATGGCAATTCTGTTGCTATAGAGCAGGCAGACTCACTATGTGGGAAAGATAATGTTCCCAGATGAAAAGGCCAAGGGACATATTGGTAAAGCTATCATCATACCTGTAGAAAGAACAAATGCTGTGAAAGAAAATGAAAGCCTAGTAATTAATGGGAATAAGATAATCATCCTGCAGGATCTATCCCATGTCACATTTATGAAGAGGAAAATAATCTGCTGCTTGACAGACAGCTTAAATCGGATTCAGGCAGACCTTATTCCAAAAGGGGAGAGAGATAGTCCTAATGTCACAGGTGTCCACAAAGGCTTTGCTGTAATGAACATTGTGCCACCATAAGGAATGGAGAGCCAACCAGAGCATGAACCAGGGAAGAAGACCATGAAACACCATTGAATGGCCATACCTCTGTCAAAGGTCTCGACAGATGCAAAAAGAATCTCCTGAAGGCAGGGAGGAACTGTGATGATTGAGACCCAAGGGGGTAAACAAAAAACAAAAATGAAACAAATGATTTTAAGGTTGCATAGACTGCTGTAAACATTCACTCGATACATGTACCTCTTTAAATATTGTTTAGTTCTTAGTTAAAGTTATCATTCTGACCCATACACAGATGCAGCGATGCACGTGGCATAGGCTGCACTATTAACAAGGCACTGGTGCTTGAGGGAGATGTATGACACCCCGGATACACCTACAACTATTCTGTGGGACGAGCACGTGGCTGTGACGGTTTCTCTTGCCTCTCTGGCAAAGACAATTGAAGAGTTTGTGTGGTCAGAACTCGACAACGACCTAAAGCAGCCTGAACTGGAACACAAATGTACAAGCTTGAGAAATTCACTGGGTTGATTGACCTACATCACAGGTCAACTCTGCACAATACTAATAAGTAGATCGGAGAAGGCACTGTTGACCATTAAAACGTAAGCTGTATGAAACAGGGAACAAGGCACAATCCTTGTTAGCCAAAACCTTGGAAGCCAAAGAAAATTGATCATATATCTTGGGGTTGAAATATAACTACAGCACAATAAAAACCAGTGAAAAAGATAAGGCTGTCATATTTTGGATGTATTACAAAGCCCTCTACATGAGGGCAACAAATCTAAAACAGCGAAAAATAATGTTTGAGGCATGTGAGCTGTAGATCACATGCTTTGCATAAGTCTGCCATCTAGTGTTGGGTCCGGATGTTTACACTTTGTTTTTCTTAGAAGAAGTCATTTCCAGTCACTAGGTAGGTGACTCCTCCTTTCGGTGATAGTGCTCATGGGCATCAACTCCATTGTTAGATTGGTTTTTTTCCGCCATCTGGTTCGGACGTGAATTGCTGCTCTCTGGCTCCACTCAGTTTCTCAGGTTTACCTCGGTGCACAATCCACTACCCTCAACGGTATTGTTTCTCGATCGCGTTTCCCATTCTCCGCATATCGTATCGTTATAAAAATATTCGATCGGAAAACTCGTGGTCTACCCGCGTCGGGTCAGCTCACAGTCGATGGAACGGACTCCATTTAAATTCTGTCCCGGGTGTCGTGCTAAATATCCGCGCACCGACTTGCACGAAGTGTCCAACTTGTGTCTCTCCTCGGAACACAACGAACAGGACTGCGACGCGTGCCGATCTTTTCGATCAAAGAAGACGCTTTGTGATCGTCTGGCTCGACGTCATGAAATGTGCCAACGAAGCGGCTCCACTCAGGATCTTTTTGGAGAAGATTCCGAAGAAATCTTCGACGCCCAAGAAGCCGAAGAAGAAGAGGAACACATTTCCTTGTCAGACGCCGAATCGGACATGGAAGAAGACGTTCCGCAGGGTCAACGTACCGTGAATACCAATACTCCCCTGCCCCAAACCATGCCCGAGAAAAAGGCTCCGGGCCCCACTGTGTCTTCGGGCCAAGGTCGGCAACGAGAACATGTTTCCAACGCACTTCCTTCGGGCTCAGCACCGAAACATCAACCAAAGTCTTCCAGCTCGGACCGAGTCGGCCCCATTCGGGCACCGAACCGAAATCTTTAGCTCCGAAATCCAAACATGTCCTTGTGACCATTCCTTCAATGCCGAAAAAACCTTCGGATCCGAACACTTCGGCGCCGCAACAATCTGCTCCGAAAACATCGGCGCCGAAAGACAAAACAGCTCCTCCCCCATCCAAGGAGCTTCGTTTCGACGTTCTGCCTTCCAACACAGACCCGAAACAGAAAGAACTTGTTATCAATCCTAAGACTGGTCATATTCATGTAAAATTGCCAGCTAAACGGAAACCAGAGATGGAGGAAGCTTACCACATTCCCCTTAAAAAGAAAGATGTGGCCACTAATCCTTCTCTTCCTCTTTCCCCACTTGACCCTAACTTACTCATTACTCCTACACATTCACCACAACCACAGTCACCTGACCACCAAGGTGACTGGGGTGGGGACGACGATGCACCGGATGACAATGATCCCGATGCATGGGATGATTATAATACAGATCCTGATACTGACAACAACCCGGATCTATACCCTACAAAACCATCTCCACCTGACAACAATGTAGGGTTTACAGAGCTAATTAATAGGGCTGCTCAATATAACGGGGTTCATCTCACAAAGAAACTATGGAGGAGGATTTTCTCTTTGAGACCCTAAGCTCTTCTCAAAGGTCAACTCACACACTACCCATGCTTCAGGGCATGCTTAAGCACGTAGACGACATATTTAAAGACCCGGTGCGTACAAAAGTACTAACACCACGGGTAGACAAAAATACAAACCTGCACCTACAGACCCTGTCTACATCAAAAGCCAACTTCACTTAGGCTCCCTAGTGGTTTCTAACGCACGCAAAAGAACAAACTCTCAAACATCAGGGGATGCCCCTTCTCCTGACAAGGAATCCAAACTATTAGATGCCTCAGGCAAAAGAGTAGCTGCACAGGCAGCCAATCACTGGCGTATTGCCAACACACAGACTCTCTTAGCGAGATATGACAGGGCTCACTACGATGAATTGGAACAATTGCTCCAATTCTTGCCAGATGAGTATCAATCAAAGGCACATGATTTAATTTAGGAAGGAAAACTAATTTCCAACACTTCCATTAGATGTGCTTTAGACGCAGCTGACAGCAGCTCACGCTATCAACACCAGTGTCCTTTTAAGACGACACGCCTGGCTACGTATTTCTGGGTTTAAACCCGAAGTCCAAACTTCTATTTTAAACTTACCCTTTGATAAGCAACACCTCTTTGGTCCTGTGGTGGATACTTCTTTAGAAAAGATGAAAAAAGACACAGAGGTCGCAAAATCCATGGGGGCTTTGCAGACCCCAGCTGGTCGGGGTTCCTTTCGCCGCTCCTTTTACAGAGGGGGCTCTAAAAATATTTTCACAGACACCTCTTCTTCCTACAAAGGTAACTATCAGTCACCCTCTTCCAGAGGTTACTTTAGAGTAGGATTTCGAGGCAATAATGGCAAGGGAAGGGGCAAAGGGAACACACCCCGTACTTACCCTGCAACATACAAACAGTGACTTGCCTCCGCTTCCCCCCCGATCATTCCACACCCGTCGGGGGACGTCTCTCTCAATTTCTTCCCATCTGGAATACAATCACTTCAGACAGATGCGTCCTAGAAATTATCCAATCTGGTTATTGCCTGGAGCTTACCGACAATACCCCAAACATTCCTCCACAAACACACAAAATGTCACCAGAGCATTTGGAGCTCCTCAAACAAGAGGTTCACTCTCTACTGCAAAAAGGAGCTATAGAGACCGTCCCATTACAATATCAAGGGATCGGGGTATACTCACTATACTTTATCATACCCAAAATGGATGGATCTCTCAGGCCTATATTAGACCTCAGAGATCTAAATCTCTACATTCAATCGGACCACTTTCACATGGTAACACTCCAACAAGTGCTCCCACTTCTTCAGCAAGGCGACTTTCTGTCTACTCTAGACTTAAAGGACGCATATTTCCATATTCCAATACATCCCGCTCACCGCAAATTCCTCAGGTTCGTGGTAGCGGGAAAGCATTACCAGTTCAAAGTGTTCCCATTCGGAGTGACCACTGCTCCCAGAGTATTCACCAAATGCCTGGCAGTCGTCGCTGCACATCTGCGAAGACAACATATTCACGTCTTCCCATACTTAGACGACTGGCTCATCAAAGCCAGCACTCTCACAAAGTGTCTACAGCACACTCAAAGAGCAGTACACTTACTGCACGACCTCGGATTCACAGTAAATCTGTCGAAGTCCTATCTCCAACCCTCCAATACACAAACATACTTGGGAGCCACTCTAGATACACAAAAAGCTCTAGCCTGTCCCAATCCAGCCAGAATTCGCAATATTCAGGCTCTGATTGCCAAGTTTCAACCCAACCACTCATTACCAGCTCGGGTAATTCATGCAGCTCCTCGGAATGATGGCATCTTGCATAATGATAGTTCCCTATGCAAGACTTCAAATGCGTCCCCTTCAGGAATGTTTAGCACGTCAGTGGAATCAGTCTCAGGGTCAATTTGCAGATCTAGTGTTGATGGACGGCCGCGCTCATGGCTCTCTGCAGTGGTGGAATCCACAGAACCTTTCCAAAGGGCGGCCTTTCATCGACCCAGTTCCCCAGACAGTGCTAACTGCGGACGCATCGCTCAATGGTTGGGGAGCTCATCTCCAAACTCATACTATTCAGGGATTATGGAATCAAAAGCAAAAGCAACTCCATATAAATCACCTAGAGCTGCTAGCAGTCTTTCTAGCGCTCAAAGCCTTCCAGACTCACCTTGTAGGCAAAGCTGTCCTGATACACAAAGACAACATGACAGCCATGTATTACATACAGAAGCAAGGGGGGACACACTCTCTCCAACAGTCACACCTTGCACAAGCTATTTGGAAACGGGCCATTCCTCACAAGATTTATCTACTAGCGGAACACCTCCCAGGAGTGAACAATCGGATCGCAGATCTGCTCAGCAGACAAAAACAGCAGATCCACAAGTAGGAACTTCACCCTCAAGTTCTCCTCCTGTTCTTTCAGATGTGGGGCTTCCCAGACATAGATCTGTTCGCCACACACCAAATCGCAAAATGCCCAAACTTCGCCTCCAGGTATCCACACCCATTATCCACAAAGGCAATGCTCTTTGAATGAACTGGTCAGGGATATTTGCCTATGCTTTTCCGCCTCTCCCACTCATTCCACTAGTGGTTTGGAAACTCAGGCAAACATCCCTCACACTGATCCTGGTAGCTCCCACATGGGCCCGTCAACCCTGGTTCACTACACTGCTGGAACTCTCAGTAGTTCCTCATCAAAAATTACATCTCACATCCAGTATCCTCACACAGAGCCATGAAGAGATAAGACATCCAGACCCCAAACCTCTCAACCTTGCGATTTGGCACCTGAAATCATAGAGTTTGGCTGACTCAATCTTCCACCAGATTGTATGAATATCATTAAAGAGGCTAGAAAACCAACTACAAGAGCTTGCTATGCAGCTAAATGGAAGCGATTTGTTATTTATTGTCATAACAACCATATCAACCCACTGGATGCTTCAGTTCAAAATATAATTTGTTATTTACTGCATTTGCAGCAATCAAATCTTGCATATACATCTATACGCTTACATCTCGCTGCAATAGCTGCATACCTAGAGAATAGACAACATCTGTCTCTCTTCAGAGTGCCTGTTATCAAGGCTTTTATGGAAGGACTTAAGAGTTATTCCACCAAGACTTCTACCTGCCCCAGCGTGGAATCTTAATATTGTCCTTACCAGACTAATGGGCCCACCCTTTGAACCATTGCATAAATGTGAACTGCAATTTCTCACTTGGAAAGGTGCTTTCCTCATTGCTATCACATCACTGCGGAGAGTGGGTGAGCTCCAGGCACTAACCATAGAGGAACCATTTCTACAAGTACACCAAAACAAAGTGGTTCTCCACACTAACCCTAAATTTCTACCCAAAATAGTGTCTGCCTTCCACATCAACCAATCCGTTGAGTTGCCGGTGTTCTTTCCTCAACCGGATTCAGTGGCAGAACGAGCTCTACACACTTTAGATGTGAAATGAGCATTACTTTACTACATAGAAAGGACAAAACCTTTTCGTACTACTAAACAACTCTTTGTTGCTTTTGCTCCACCACACAAGGGAAATCCAATTTCTAAATCAGGTATTGCAAGGTGGATAGTCAAATGTATTCAGACATGTTATGCAAAAGCAAAGAGGACTTTACTAATTCCCCCTAGAGCGCATTCCACTCGCAAAATAGGGGCTTCTATGGCTTTCTTAGGAAACATTCCCATAACTGACATCTATAAAGCTGCAACATGGTCTACACCACACACATTTACAAAACACTATTGTGTAGATGTGTTACCCAGACAACAAGCTGATGTAGGCCAGGCATTTCTACGTGCAACAGCTACAGGTTAGCCACCGCTTTGGGAGATTACTGCTGTATAGTCTATGCAAAGCATGTGATCTACAGCTCACATGCCTCGAACGGAAAATGCTACTTACCCAGTATGCATCTGTTCTTGGCATGTAGAGCTGTAGATTCACATGTGCCCAGACACCTCCCCTGGCACCTGTACCTGTTCCAGTACTATCTTACTTAGATACATACGCATGGACATCTTTATTCTACTCTTACTAACTCCATTCTCACCCTCTGCGGGAAAACAATCTAACAAAGGAGTCGATGCCCATGCGCACTATCACCGAAAGGAGGAGTCAACTACCTGGTGACTGGAAATGACTTCTATGAAAAAAACCAAAATGCAAACATCCGGACCCAATACTTGATGGCAGACGTATGCAAAGCATGTGAATCTACAGCTCCACATGCCAAGAACAGATGCTGGGTAAGTAGCATTTTACTTCTAGAAGATATTCACGTACATCAAATTGCAGAAGCACAGAGAGAGAAATCCTGTCAGCTCCTTTATATGATGCTACAATATTGAACACAATAAAATAAATGTTGGCTTTCCTGGGAAATTTTAAAAAGTATTTGCCCCACAGATTGTGATATTGTTAACAAAGGTAGAGGAGATAGGGTGAAAACGACAGGGACAGCAATCAAAGGGATACCCAAACCTGTGAAGCACCATTTGGAATGTTGGTCTTACAGATCATTTGACCTTTTAAATCTAGGTAATAAGTTATACCTGAAAGATTTTGCCAGCAGGTTTAATGAGTTTTTACAACATTTGATACATGAAGAGCAATCAGGATTCATCAAGCATAGAACCACGTTTGATCAAAGTAGGAGACTAGCTATCTTGTTGAAAGATTCACTGGCAAAACAGTAAGTATGATGTTGATTTCTTTAGATTCCAAATGGACATTGAACAGGGTGAGCTAATCCTTTATGGGGAATTAATGTTGAAGTTTAGATTGTGGAATGGCTTTTTAAAAAATGGTTATATATTTATACTAACCACCCAGGATAGGTTCTTGGTAAATGTCATACATTTGGAATAGTTTGAGATGGATAGGGTGACAAGCCAAGGAGGCCCATGGTCGTCCATATTGGTTGCGCTAGATCTGAAACCACTAGGCACTAAGGTAAGAGCCTAGACGCAGTTCACACAAGTGTTCCTGGGCGTGTGAAGGGAAAACATAGAATCTATCTGTTTACACACAATGCCTTGCTATCACTTACGGAAGCCAAGTCAAAAGAAAGGCCAACTGAATAAGGGACTTGAGCAGGGGTGATATCACACACCAGTACAACAAGGAAATGCGATGTTAGCAGAGATTAGTCAAATTGCTTATTAGTTCACAGGAAACAGAGGAATGAATGTGTATAGCTATGAAGAAAGATGCATGAGCACATTGTATTATTGGAAAAGATTGATTGATGCACATGCTTAAAAAACTTGAAACAATTTGAAAAAAAGAGCAATGCCTGATTTTTTATTTCCATCCCAAACAAACTCAAAACAGATGCTGGCCTCACCATTTTTTCTTCAGAGCATCTGGGACTCGCTACCCAATGTTAATTAAGACTAGTTGTTTATGGTATAGGCATTTCCTTAAAGTAAGCAGTAAAGTGCTTCTAAGAGACTTTTGGACTATTTATAGAATATTCTGTAATTTTATGCAGTACCCAATAACATTTATTGCCCCCACGACTGGGAGTAAGAACATACAGTGCCCATTGTATTGTATTGTAATTGCATTTATATAGCATTGTGTTAAATAGTTATAAAGGTATTTTCAAGGACTGTTCAAATTTGTGGCATGAGCTGCAGCTTTTTAGTTTTAAAAACCATATGATGCCATATCTGTCTGTCGTGGGACACTGATTCAGTCTGGTGAAAATGGCTACAAGCCCTTCTGTGCAATTAGAGAAACATGTTCTTTAAATAACTGAATATGCAACTGTCTCGCTCATTTGCGCCAGGAAAGGTGCACTAGGACCCATGCAGCTGTCTTTGACTGACTGCAGCTGAGGAAACTTATGGCCCATTAATTCCATTTATAGTATAGATAACGGAGAGACATGGTTGTTTTGATTATACTACTAATATTTTGTGTTTGAAATTCTTCAAAAAATCAAGCTCAAGTCCTGAGATCACAGTATGGGGTTGATGACAGATGTATTACTTTCCTGCAGGACTGATCTCTCTGTTGCTCAACCATTAGTTTTCATCAGAGATAACATTGAAATGGGAAGAGTCCATTATTGGGGGTCGAGACAGCGGATAGATATCAGATCCTCCGTCCATGGCTTTGAGCTCAAAACAGAGTCGGTTCTCTAAGTGTATCTAGCTGCGACGTGTCTTTGGTCATATCTTACCAACCAAGGACTCCGTGCCTACCTTTGCCATACTGTGGTTGGAGCAAGGTTATGTTTCTCAGGCTCCCCATGAGTTAAATGGCTTGTAAAATCCCACTAGTGATACACTGCTTCAGACCTTGACTAAGACGACTGAGACAGATAACTTTGAGTTGAAAGGTTAGTAATTGGAGGATGCATCATCTTCAAGTTCGATGTAACTAGAGGAGACTACGATACATCACACTCCAATATTTGTATTACACTCTTGAGCATCTGCATTAGATCTTAGAAGACTGTTGAAAAGCATCCTGATATATGTTGTTTAGGTGAGGAATGGATCCTGCCCCGCAGAAGATAAACAAAGAAATATATACATTCAAGGATCTGAGTGTAGACATCGGCATCCGCAGTGTGATTTTCAACCTTGTTCTAACGTACATAAAAAATTGACCATTAGTGAAGAATGGAAATGCTTGAATTAATCTTAACCATTGATAATTGAGGTCATTTCACTACATTCTGTTATTGTGTTGCTCTCTGTTGCATTACAGATAGAGACCAACCGTAAGCAAATATGGCCAGAATGCACCGTAAAAAGGCCAATTAGCCATGGTCTGCTAGATGGTGTTTCCTCTAAGTGGGAATAGAAGCAACCCTGAACACATTTCAGCCATGTTTTGCCTCATTGAGCAGGTGAAGCTTTAGTTCCTATGGTAGGGCGCGCTCCAGACCCTTGTCTGGGCATACCCTTGCTACCTAAGACAAGTCACTGGGACAGAAAAAACAGGGTGGATGGAAATGCTTTATTTATTTAATCGTAACCATTGGCAGTTGCTGTGATCAGATTGCATTTTATTGTTTTTGTCCAGAGTGCAGTGACGAACCATAACTGACAACCTATTCACATCACATTTGACCAAAAAGGGACTTTTAGCACAAACTGATAGGTTATGTCCCTTCTGAATGGTGGCACAAGCAACCCTAGACATGTCTAAGTCTAGCCGTGCCTCATCACTCAGATGCCGCTTGATTTCCTGTTGCACAGTATTTTAGATAGCCCAGGGTGGCCTCTTATGACGACTCACCGCGACAGATTAAAGGTGTGATGGCTGAAAATTATCAACTAATCTTAGCCACTACAATTTCATGGGACACATTCTATTCCATTGTTTTCAGCTCCTTGTGACATTATAGAGAGGGATCAACCATAAGCGAATCAGTCTTCTTCCAGCCCAAAAAAGCTCCAGCCACCCAGAACCGCTGGTCCATGTTTCCTCTGAACAGGAAATCAAGCAACCTTAGACATCTTTCAGTCTTGCTGAGAATCCCCATAGAGGTACAGCTTTTGTTCAGCGTGGCACAGTGAGCTATGGGGCCAGGGCCTAGACAACCTTATGCAGGCGTGAGCATGACTAGTGGATGGCTTTGCATGTGCTTTCTCGTGTGTTCGTATTGTGTCATCCTTCAGATCGCGTCCATCTCCTCCACTTGGATATCTAACTTATCAGAGTTCACTACCCAGTTAACTGCTGGTCTGGCTAAACACAGAAGGACATTGTCAAACCTGAAGGAAATATTCTTGCCTGACCCATACTTTATATTCACTGAAAGAAAAAGCCTAACTAAGCAGGTGCTGAATCTAATCATCAAAGGTTTTATTAGATGTGTTGATGTTCTGTACTTGGTATTCTTACATTTTATAAGAATTCTGTCTTTAAAGACTGTCTCTTTTATTTGGAATGCCCTTTGTAGGACACATTTCTGATTTATTTAAGATTGTAACATTTTTAGCTCATACGATTTGTGCAAGCCACAAATAAACTATAATAAACAAGGAGTACGGGCGTACAAAGTGATAGAAAAGCATCCACATAAACTATAAAAATAGTTGTTAATTTTTCAAATGTTAAGTCAACAGATCTTCTTACATATATTTGCATTACTACTTTCTCGATTTATGCTTAGTGAAGACAGATGGCTGTAATAAGCACAGGAAGAGAGAATGTAGGAATGTAAATATTGTTAGAAAAGCATACGTTTAAACTATTTAAAGGATGCTGTGGAATTGTTTAAACGTTAACAAGTTTCCAGTTTACTCCACATATATGTTATATTTCCCAGCTGTCTTTAGTAACTTAAAAAGACAACTATTTTTGTAAAATTTATTGAACACAATTTTTAGTTATCTCCATCTTTATGAAGGCAACTTTCTCTATGCATTGCTATACATTTATGTTATATTCACATAAATACTGTAACGGTTTTATATTTTACGTCTCTGTTATGTATTAAGGCCTTGTTTTTTTTAATTTATCACTGAGCATTCTCTGTTTTGTTTCAGACATGAGAAAAATCCAAATGGTAACATATTGCAGTTACATTTTAATCTTGAACTGAGCAGAGTCATAGCTGTCAAGTTCTCATCAGTCTTTTCTTCATAGTAATATTTTGCTTTGCAGCTCTTTGACACCATAGTAGCTTTCCTGATGTGATGTTATGTTATGATCTCTTGATGTAGTGCAGCGAATCGTTTATATATTTTTATATATTTATATAGCGCCTGAATCGACCCCCGTAGGGGTATCTGCGCTGCGGACAGGGCTGCAAGGAAAGCTAATGAGCGGGATCAGAATAAGAAGGTCTTAAGGAGCTTCCTAAATTGGAGATGATTGGGACATTGTCTCAGATGAATAGGGAGCTGATTCCAGTAGAGAGGGCCAAGGTGGGAGAATGCCTTCCCACCAACCTAGCTTTCCTGACTCTAGGGACCACAAGAAGAGATTTGGTTCCTGAGCGAAGGGATCTGGAAGGTGCATAGGGCGTGAATTTCTCGGCAAGATAAGAAGGACCAATGTTGTGTAAGGCTTTGTGAACAGTGCAGCAGACTTTAAACTTTACCCGCTTATGCACTGGGAGCCAATGGAGCTGATGGAGGAGAGGGAGGGAGGCGGTCTTGGGGGGGCATTCAGGACCAGGCGCGCCGCTGTGTTCTGAACCACCTGCAATCTACATAGCAAGGACTCATTGGCTGAGACCAGGAGGACGTTGCAGTAGTCCAAACGACTCAGTATAAGTGCCTGAGTCAAGGTTTTCCGAGTGGAATCGGGGAGCAGAGGAAAAACTCGGCGCAAAAGAGCCAGCGTGTGAAAACAAGAGCCAGCTGTCTGAGCAGCGTGCTCCTTCAAAGTGAGAGCCTGGTCCAAGCAGATGCCCAGGTTCTTAACAAGGGACTTGGGGGCAGGGGGAGCGCCAAGGTCCCCCGGCCACCATTCGGGAGTCCACAGCAAGGGGGCCTCTCCGAAAAGCATAATCTCAGTCTTCCCAACGTTGAATTGGAGAAAATTGCATCTCATCCAATTAGAAATAGCCCTCATACCAGAGGAGATAGCCGATTGAACAGATGGGGTGAATTTGCTGAAAGGAAATAGGAGCTGCGTATCGTCGGCGTATGAAATGGGAATGAAACCACAGGTCCTGAGGAGATTGGCCAAGGGAGCAACATAGATATTAAACAGGGTAGGGCTCAGACAGGAGCACTGGGGTACTCCCTTGGTCAGTTCCTGAAGGAATATCTGGGCACTTCTGCTGAAGTAAATAACTAGCGAAAACTGACTAAAACAGCCAGGTTTTTTTGCGTCCCAACTGGTTGCGGTCAACAGATGGGCACACGGGAACCATGACGACCCGAACTTCCGCACAGATTGGTAGCTTATGGGACAGGGCGGATACAACAGGGCACTGTACACAGACTCCCGGAAGTTAAACCTTACGGGACCCACTGCGCGCACAATCGACACGTGGCATAGGGTCAATAGGCAACTGGGTTGGCACAACAAAATCACGCTCGCTACACCGCTCTGGGAACCAGATTTCTTGGGTCGCCCGTGCGCTTGTCCCGGGTTTGATAAGTGGGATTTGATTGGCATCTCAACTGTGGGGGACGTATGGAGTTCGGGGAGACTGGCCACCTTCGCAGACCTTCAGCAGAAATACCAGCTTGCACAGACCGAAACATTTCGGTATTTACAGATCAGTCACGCAATCAGAGCGGTGCTGCCCAGGGACAACCCACTGCCCGAGGCCTCTCCATTGGAAGATAGGTTATTACTTGATCCCATGAACAAAAAAGCCATATCCCTCACGTTAATAAACAACCGCCCGGACCCCTTGGTGCGTCTGCGGCAACACTGGGAGACAGACCTCGGAGCACTTGAGGATGACGACTGGCGGGACGCCCTGGCCTCCCCCAGAGAAGTGGCTATCCTCATGAGACTGCGCCTGGTCCAATTGAAGATCCTACACCGCGTCTACCTGGATGCGGGAGTCTTAGTCAAAATGGGTAGAAGGGTGGACCTTTTGTGTCTTAGACAATGTCACCAAGAGGGAACCTTTTTCCACATCGTCTGGGACTGCCCAGCTGCGCGATCATTTTGGGACGATGTTACCAAACAAATGGAAATGGCGGGGGGTAAAACTCTGAAGGCCTCCCACAACTCTGCCTACTAAACGTTTGGGACGCCACCGATCTTACACAGACTGAGAAAACATGGGCCTCAATGGGATGGGCCATCGCAAAACGTAACATTGCACGGAAATGGGGGGTTGGTGTAATCCCTAGTGTCCATGACTGGGCAGTCGACATGGATAGAGCCGTGGTAGCCGAAAAAGATGTCTTCAAATACAGGGGATGCCCCAAAAAATGGGATTGCAAGTGGGGTGAGTGGAATAAATACAGGGGGGTCATATGTCTGTCTCCAACAATTGAACTACGGCATGAACGGCTGAAACATGTTGACGTGTCCGATACTGACACTACATCTTCAAATGGGGATATGTGATGTTATTGATTGAATGCCGGCCAGCTCACAACTTCTGTATGCATATTATGACCTTGATGCATTGCTGTACTGTTTCATGTTTTTCTTTTTGATCAATAAAAAGTTTTTTTTTTTTTAAACTGCCGGGTTTTTAGGAGATTTTTTAATTTTCCCAGCTCTCTGCACAAACAAATTGTTAGGGGAAGTTTATTCCAATAGAAAGGGGCCAAGTAGGAAAAAGACCTCCCTCCACATCTGAACCTGTGGAATTTGAAGAAAGGCTTTGTCTGTAGATCTCAGCACTCTAGTGATAATAACTGTTTCTATTTTGTAGGTAGGTTCGAGCCTTACAGTTCAGGGTTTTATAAGTGAGACAGCACATCTTAAAGATGAGTCTTTTCCTTATAGGTAGCCAGTGGAGAGAGTGAAGTATTGTGGCAAAGGGAGAGCCAGATGAAAGATTACACACCAGTCTGACTGCAGTATACTGCACCACCTGCAATTTAGATAGTACGGTCTCATTTGCACCAGCAAGTAAAGCATTTCCATAGTCGAGACCACTTGTAAATAAGGCTTGAACTAGGGTTTCCCTAGAAGTAGCAGGAACCAAGGAAATGCTTTCTTCAGCAGTCGCCTAATGGCAAAACAAGTTCCCCAAAGATTAGAAACATGTTCTTTCATGGACAAAGAAGTGTCCAGCTTTACGCCAAGATTTTTAACTACGTGTTTTGGGGACGGGGCAGGACCTAATTCGGATGGCCACCAATTCGATTTCCACAGATGTTGTGCTTTCCCAAATAAACGTACTTTGGCATTTGCTCCTTTTTTATTGTAGGTAGTTGTTAGACATCCAGGAGGCGATCCTCCTCATGCAATCAGAGAAGCTGGCTTTCAGCCCTTCCAAGTCGGGGCCAAAGGAGAAAATCAGCTGTGTCATCTGCATGAGATGTTGTCTTAAAACCACATACCTTGACAATTTGTGACAAAGGGGCAACATAGACATTAAATGATGTGGGATTTATTGTAGATCCCTGCGGTACTCCTTTCCCAAATGGTAAGGAGTGTGATTTAAAAGGCTTCAAGGCAATGGTTTGAGAACGGTCTTTCAAGAAGTCAACAAACCATTTAAGAGCTTTGCTGTAGATCCCAGTGTCATGCAGCCTGCAATTTAGAACCTCGCGAGAGACCGTATTGAAGGCCGCAGTTAGAGCCAAGAGCACTAGCATCATTGGAGATGTCGCATCCAGGGATGATCTAATAGTGTCAGTGACAGAATCTAACAGAGTCTCTGTGGTGCAGCACATTCTAACACCTGACTGTGATGGATCAAAGAGCCTGTGCTCCTCCAAAAATGCGGAAAGCTGCTTATTTATAATACTCTCCAAAAGTTTGCTGAGGAGAGGAAGCAGCGAGAAAGGTCGAAAATTAGAAGGATTGTTGGGGCCAGCATTAGGCTTTTTAAAGATGGGGAAACTAAAGCAGTTTTCCAGATGATGGGCATTGAGGCTGAGTCCATGGAAAGATTAAAAAGAAACATAATGGCAGGCGCAATTAAGATGGAGAGACTTGCCATGAAACTGGAAGGGCACAGGCCCAGTGGTTATCCTGATTTGGGAGCCTCTACCAACCTCTGAGTTTGCTCCAAAGTACAAGGAGCAAAACTTTCCAGATGAAAAGTAGTCTTAGAAGAAGGCAAATTAAAACCAGGAAGACTGTCAGGTTGGCTCTGAGTTGGGGGGAAATTAGCACAGATATTATTTAAATTTTCTTCAGAGAAATTGGCTAATGGGTCGCATAGCTCTCTTGAGGCCGGTATCACATGCGTACAGGTACAAGGTTTAATAAACTCATTAAGAGTTCTAAAGAGAATTTTTGTGGACTAGCCTGCTGGATCAATTTTATTTATAATAACGTTTTTACTTTGCAAGGTTGTCCAGTGACATAACCATTCCAGATTTTTCGAATATACGTGTGAGATAAATTTACAAAGAATTCATCTATATAGGAGTAAATGATATAGTCCACAGATATTCTGAAAATACAGGCCAGAAGACCCACTCTTGTGCATGTTAAATGAAAACTCCCTCTACGCTCTACACTTACTGTCCGTGTCCTCATTAAAACAAGCTACAGCTTTCTAAATTTAATCATAGAAGATATTTATTTCTTTATGTGGTTTATAGGTCTGACCAATTACTTGTTTACTGTTCCTTATTGTCCACAGATGCTACAAACATGCACCACTCATCATTAAGCTCAGTCAGGGCCAGCTTTAGGGCAGTGCGACTGGTGCGGTCGCACTGGCCGTTGACCTGGGAAGGGGTCACTTGCCTCGGGGGTGGGGGGGCTTTGATTAGCAATAACTTACGATTTAAAAACACCTTCACCAGAGTTCCTTGTGTGTCCAGTTTTCAGGCAGCATTGAAAATGTCAAGATAACTCTTGTGGTTAATGTTCCTGCTAGAGAGAGAGAGATCAGAGTTTTGTCTAGGGGCAGTTTTGACTTGCCATAAAGTTGCACAGAGGGTTAAAATGCCTGCTGCAAAGAACGTGCACCATGCAGATCACAGATCTGTATATATGTGGATAGCTGAGTGGATTAGTAAAGTCGCCTTTACCAGTGCTTTAAAACAAATCAAATAAAATGTATGTGAGAGAGAGGTTATGGAGAGATGAGGGGCACTTTTGCCTGGTGGTCCTGATTGAATCCGAGGAGGTGGTCATGGGGGTGGGGCGCCAAAAATGATTGTCGCACCGGGCGCCAACAGCTATAAAGCTGGCCCTGAGCTCAGTTCTTGCTGTGTCTTTCCTTTGGATGATCAACCCAATCTCATTTTGTGCTCATATGTACATGCAATGGTTGCACCAAGTGAAAGATGGGGCTGTAAGCTCCGTTGGTAGGAATCTGGCGCCTGGATTTCTTACAAGGAGAACAAGATATAAAAAGGTGCTATGCTCAGGGCATGTGCTAGCTGTGAATTGACAAATGCGCTATCATGACTGCAGAGAAACACCAGGCACTCACTCACCGTTGCAAATGTCTGTGCTAGTAGCTCTCCTGCACTTGAGAGGGACCTTTAGTGGCCAACAAGGATGGGTGCAGGCTCTGACTGCACCCACGCTCGGGGTGACCTTCAGACCGCCTTCTGGAGTAGGGCACCTGTGTGCAGATGCTGACAGTGTGGATTCTTTTTGGAAGAAAGTTATGGATGTTCCAGCATGGTGTGGGGGCTTATTGTGTGATGGCAACATGTGCACAGACCTTATGCAGGTGCTAACCTTGCGTCCTTAGAAACTAGATTGCAGAAGAGTTCAAACAAACAGCTCTGCCCTTCAACAATCTTGATCATTGTGCTCCCATGTCACTTTCAATAGTACTCCACTAGCAGTGAACGAGGCCCTGCTTCATGGGAAGCTGTTCGACTCCACAAGGATGAATGCAGTCAAGCCTGCACTACCCCCCTTAAGGTCTTCAGGGTCTCCATCAAGAACTGGAAGGAAGGCTTCCTCTACATTGATGCCAACACTGTGGAGTCCTTTTAGAAGGGCATCATAAAAGGCTGCATGGGGTAAAAATGGAGGTTGGGGCTTTCAGAGACTGTAGCCAATAGTGGGCTTTCCCTGAGGGTACCTCTTTGTTCCTTCCCAGTGGGCACCTTCCCGGATGACATGCACAATGTGTGATTTCTTCAGGATGGCATAATTTTGTGTGTCCCACCAAGGCCTAGCTGCCAATGTGCATGCTTCAGTAAACTTGAGCAAGCTCGCAGGCAAAGATTTTTTCCCTTGTCTGCATGGGGAACGCCCCCGTGTAAATATGTGAATGACCACTTAACCCTGCATGGGTGCCAATGCTGTTCCTTTGTTCTTCTACAGTAGGCACCATACAAACAGCTGCAGAATATTCTATAACCCTAAGGGTCCGCTGGAGCATAGAAATAGGTGCTTTTATTAATACAGTCCCAAGAAGGAATGGACCTTTCATTAATTCCAATTAGTGCTCAGTCCTGGATGTTGTTATATTCTTATGAAAATAGTCTTGATAATGACCTAGGGCCTGATTTAGAGGTTGACAGACAGGTACTCCATCACAAACATGATAGTTATTCCTCCTGGCTTATTACAGGAGCATTAGGATTTTAAAGCACTTGTTATAAGGCAGACGGGGTAGCCCTCATATTTGTAACAGAGTACTTGTCCACCAAACTCTAAATCAGGCCCCTAATTTCAGTGGTGGCTTGCATAGGGCGTGCTGCGGGGCGGTGGGGCGGGGGAGGGGCAGGGTGGGGGGTAGTAAACTCGGACATACGACGGAACGGAGGAAAGTAATTATTACGTTCCTCCGTTCGTCGTATGTCCGAGTTTACTACCCCCCTACCCTGCCCTTCCCCCGCCCCACCGCCTCGCAGCACGCCCTATGCGAGCCGCCACTGCCTAATTTAACAGAAGTCTTGAGTAATTAATTCATAATCGTTTTTGCCCTACTTAGGTTTTTCAGGCATATTCCTTTTAATCCTGGTTTACTTTGCATGTAGAATTGCGGCAGCATTTTACATAGGGACGCTGTATTACCTCTATGGAATACATCCTATTAAAAGCCAAAAACTTGGAGTATTTGAGAGCAGCAAGATTTTCAATACCGTTGTCCTTTTTGATTTCCCAAGTACTGCATTTTGTGTGTTATTGTTCGAAGGCTTGTTGAAAATTGCTGCATTGTGCAACTACACAATGTGGGGTCGTCTTCACCGGTAGTTACGTAGCTGATGAAGTAAGAGTAAAGGCCCACTGATTTCAGCCTGCTTCTACTTACCGCTTTGGTGAATATTTTGCAGTAGTCTAGCGGAAGATAACGAAGCCAGAGTGCAACCTTTGACATTATCTACAAGAATATATTCTTGAAATATTATGTTGATTGATGGCTGTTAAACATTCAGAAACTTAGTAAATATGCAAACATGCAAATACACTCCCTCTAAATTTACACCTTACTTTTCACATGTGTCTATTCTAAGTGTCCTTACAAACATCACCAGAGATGGCACGGCCACTCTCCTGTTTTGCAAGGTATTATGCACCCTACCTGTAGGTGGAAGTAGCAAATTACACAAATTATGACTTTCCACCTTCACCTGATCAAGTAGCAGAGAACTGTTCACTTGGAAAAACTCTTAGGGTGTGATTTAGGGGATGGCAGGCAGGATATTCTATCACAAAAGTGGAGCTATGCTATCCGCCCTATTACAAGTGCCATAGGATATAATGCACTTGTAATAAGGCAGACAAGATATCCCTGATCTTCTTGATAGAGTATCCAATCGCCAGACTCTAAATCAGGCCCTTAATGTAGATAAAGGAGCTCTAAACCCAAACAGACATCTTCAGAAATATTCTGGAATGTCTGTTGGAGATCGTTGGTAACAGAGGGGCAGCGCTGGGTAAAGAGAACTGTTTTGGTCTCAATGCTGGATGGTCTCTGTTGGACTTGGCCCTCTCTGCAGGGTCACCCCCGAATCTTTTGCCTTCACCCCTCCTGTTTTCTGAATTTCGTTTTTGTTGTCATTAGGACTCTGTGCCCTTTACCACTACTGACCAGTGCTTGTGTTCACTCCTTGAAACATGGTGAAATTGGCCTACACCTGATTGGCACATTTAATTTACCTTTAAGTCCGTAGTAAAATGGTACAAGTGTATTTGGGCCTTCCTGACTATCTTACCAATAGATTGCAGGTGGTGCAAAAGGCAAAAGCCTGTACCCTTCTGAGTTTGCCTCTGAGAGCACATGTCCCCGCATTTGCGGCCCTGCACTGGCTCCCTATAAAGAAGAGGATTCTTTTTAAATCCCTTATCCTGGTGCATAGGGCCCTCCATCAAACTGGTGCAGGGTACCTCAGGGCAAGAATTCGTTTTTATGCTCCATCTAGGTACCTTCATTCGGCCAATGCTTCTTTGGCCAAAACTCCTAGGGTCAGGCGCTCTAGGGTCAGAGACAGGTCCTCTTTTTGCTTAGGACCATCAGCATGGAACAAATTGCCTCTTGAGCTACGGGTCATTACAGCCTCCCACTTTAGAAAGGAACTGAAAATGTGGCTCTCTCATCAGGATTAATTGGTCTTTGGTCATATTGAGCAGTGGCATTTGAGGTGCAGAGCGCCAGGACACTCCTTGGAGTAACAGTACTCTGTATAAGTGCCCTTACATTACATTACCATTTCAACAAACAGAGTCACTCTGAAACCATTGATCACAATATTTATTATGCCACACTAGTCCTTTTTATTGACTATGGGCTACAATTATTAATCTTTTTTTACTTCTTTTTATTATTATTTACATTTAGGAATCCCTTCACCAACTAAATTTCAACATCCCCTCAGTATATTCAAAAGACATTAGACAGATATATACAACACATATACACACTGTATGACTAACTACACAAACTTAGACTTATTGTACATAGATAAACTCATGTATTAACAACTGCTGTAATTGTAATATTTCATTTGATTCACACACAAATGTACATATTATCTACACCTTTTTTGCACTTTTTTTTCCCTTTGTCCTACTGTTTTATATACAAGTTATACTGGGACCTTATTCTTCTTTGTCCTCAGAACTAACGATTTAGCATGGTCCTACAGGGGTCAGAGACTATTTACAAATTATATGCAAATGCAATGAACATTTCAGGTCGGGTGGCCAAAAAGTCAGCGTCTTTTTGTCCGTGTTTGCTCTGAGCCTCTGTGTAATACAAGCCAACGCGTTTCGACCTTAGATGGGTGGAACCAAAACACTGTGTTTATGTAAAGGTCTTCATCAGGGCTGGACTTAATTCGGGTAGGACATCTGTTACCATTTTCTGTTGATGCGTGGTGGTGAAATGGCTTGCTGCCAGAACGATTGTTATTCGATGGGAGTAGTTTCAGGACGTACAGCTGTGTTTCTCAGGTACTGCTATTTATGACGAGTCAATATCTCGACCGTTGGTTGTTCAAGGGTTCAGTTCTTTCTTTCCTCTCCCGGCGTCTGTCTGTGGATCACCGACTTCTCGATTTCCTTCTAAATTTTAGAGGGAAAACCCCTAAACCCTCAGAGTTGGGACACGAAGGTCCGAAATGAAAATGTCAATTTCTATGCACACGCATTCAAGTAAATACGAAAGTTCGCCAAATCGTAGTTGAATAGATGGAGGCAAGTAATGTCTTTTGATGAATTTTCTTTGTCTTTATTCAAGATAACAACACAAGGTCCAGCCAACACGTGTTTCGTCGTTAGGGTATTAACCCTCGACTTCTTCAGGGCTGTAACGTGAAAGATACGATATTCCGAGCCTAATCACCGGTTATAATTCCGACCCGGCTGGTCATGAGTAATCCAATGCCTCCATCTATTCAACTACGGAATCCTGATTTTGGGGCGGAGGCCTTTGCGACATGGCTGGAATCTGCAGCTAATATACTGGCCCCTTTGAAGCTACATGCCCGTAAAAAATGTCGTCCTTCGGCCCCATGGTATAATGACAGACTCAGACTGTTAAAACAAGCCTGCCGGCGCTCGGAGCGAGCCTGGAGAATAACCCCAGAGGAACATGAAAGAACGCTATACAAATCAAGTATTAAGGAATACAAACTTGTACTGGCGGAAGAAAAATCGAAATACTGTACATATAAAATTGAAAACTCACCTTCCACTAAAGAGTTATTTAAGCTAGTACAAAGCTCTCGACCTCTCAACTCATAACAGAACCAGATATCTCACAAGCGTTCTGCGATCAACTGGCCACTTTCTTTCAATCTAAAATAATGCATATTTACACAGGCTTTGATCCAAACCCCGGATCGTCCACTAAAACACCGGTATCCAGCAGGCTTACCGATAGGGTGCCTTTGGATCACGGTAGGGAGAATACAGGTCTCTCAAAATTCTCTGATCTCTCGCCCCTACTTGTTGCACAATATCTCCTGAGAATGCATGCAGGATCACCTATGAAGGCTTGTCCACCAGCAGTTCTCCATATGGCAGCATACGCCATAGCAGAGCCCCTTTGTAAACTCATGAATAATGTGATTCTATCCGGAATTTATCCGCAGAGTTGGAAACAAGCCATTATTAGGCCGCTCCTAAAAAAGCCTAACCTAGATCCAGGGGACTGCAAGAATTATCGTCCCATATCCTTGCTTCCAGTTCCTGCAAAAATCTTGGAGCTGCATCTCAATAAGCAGCTGATGGAAACTGCAGAACAACAATCAAGGCTTAATGATTCCCAGTTTCAATCTAAAATAATGCATATTTACACAGGCTTTGATCCAAACCCCGGATCGTCCACTAAAACACCGGTATCCAGCAGGCTTACCGATAGGGTGCCTTTGGATCACGGTAGGGAGAATACAGGTCTCTCAAAATTCTCTGATCTCTCGCCCCTACTTGTTGCACAATATCTCCTGAGAATGCATGCAGGATCACCTATGAAGGCTTGTCCACCAGCAGTTCTCCATATGGCAGCATACGCCATAGCAGAGCCCCTTTGTAAACTCATGAATAATGTGATTCTATCCGGAATTTATCCGCAGAGTTGGAAACAAGCCATTATTAGGCCGCTCCTAAAAAAGCCTAACCTAGATCCAGGGGACTGCAAGAATTATCGTCCCATATCCTTGCTTCCAGTTCCTGCAAAAATCTTGGAGCTGCATCTCAATAAGCAGCTGATGGAAACTGCAGAACAACAATCATGGCTTAATGATTCCCAGTTTGGATCTAGGAAACACCATGGGACGGAAACAGCTTTAATATCTGCCACTGATTACATCAGGCGTACCGTGGATGAAGGACAGGGGGTGGACTGCTGATTCTCTTGGATCTGTCAGCAGCATTTGATACCATCTCACCTATTCTGCTGCAAGACAGACTCCAGAGTCTTGGTGTCTCTCATAAAGCACTAGCCCTCCTGTCCTCATTCCTGACAGGGAGATCTCAAAGGGTGAAACTACAGTATTTCCACTCAGATCCCTTTGTCCTACCTTGTGGAGTTCCGCAGGGATCTTCTCTGAGCTCCACACTTTTTTACCTATATGTGGCACCTTTAGCAACCGCGATTTACTCATTTGGATTGGAGGTAGTGTCATATACTGATGTCACACAGATCATGGTTACTATCCCCAAAGGCTCATGCTCAATGTCAGAAAACATTCTCGGGTGCATGACGAAAGTGGCAGAATGGATGTCTGTTAACTTCTTGAAACTTAATGGGGAGAAAACAGAAGTGATGATATTCAGATCAGGGACATCAAAGTGGAACAGCAAGTGTTGGCCTCAGGATGCTGTCCTGAGCAAGAAGGCTAAGAACCTTGGAGTTCTGATGGATATTGAACTTAACTTTAATGTTCAAATGAACCGCACCATCTCTACCTGAACTTGGCTCATAAGGATGCTAAAAAAAATCTTCCCTCTCATCCAACGACCAGCACGAATACAGGTAGCACTGGCCTTGGTAATGTCCAGACTCGATAACTGCAACTCACTATACCTTGTCGCCAATAAGAGTATGCAGTACAATCTTCAGGTGCCGCAGAATGCACTGGCAAGACTTGTTCTGGACATTCCCAGGAAACAATCTGCCAGGAAGGGACTAGAATTCCTGCACTGGCTCCCTATCGAAAAACGTATTAGCTTCAAGTCACTCTGCATGGTACACAAGCCACTGTATCTTCCCTACCCATCCAGACTAAAAACAATGTTCAGCTGGCACTCCCCCAGTAGACCCCTTCAATCTTCGCTTCAAATGCGACTGGTGGTACCAAGAACCAAAAAGAGGAAATGGGGGGACAGAGAGCATTCTCGGTGGCAGCTAGCAAACTTTGGAACTCCCTTCCTCTCGCCCTTAGGTCTATTCCACTTCTTTTACCATTTAGAAAGGCTCTTAAGACCTGGCTTTTCTCGGCTTAGCATCTATCTGGGCTACTTTCCTCTTCAACCTTCTTCTGAACGGTCGGTCTCTAGCGCCTTGATGCCTTAGGGTGATTGTCGCGCTTTACAAATTTCAAATCAAAATCAAATGTGATGTTGCCTCGGGTATGTGTCAACCTCTAACCTGAGACCTATTGAAGTATTAATCAGCAATGAAAACTCTAATGTGTTAAAAAGTTGACGATTAATTTCTCATACTTAACATTATCATTATATGCTTAATGATTATTCCTTGTATATATTCTATTGTGTTTGCATATTTACCAAATAAAATTTACTTTTTAAACAAACAAAAAAGTTGGCGATGAGATTAAAAGATAATGTCCACTAAACTGCCTTTCAATGTTTTGTTCTTTCAGCTCCACAAAGCGCCTCAAGTCTGTGGAGGATGAAATGGACAGTCCCGGCGAAGAGCCATTTTATACAAGTCAAGGGCGCTCCCCGGGCAGCGGCAGCCAGTCGAGTGGATGGCATGACGTCGAGCCAGGTAATGAGCCGGCACAGCACAAAGACTCGTCAGAAAATGTTCACACTGGCCTGGGCTTCAGTGCCCTATTAATGCTGAATTACTGTGAAAGAGGAACTCCAGAAAGAGAACAGGGGGCAAACAAAGCAAGACTTTATTTCTTTTGAAACCGCATCTGAGCGAAAAATTGCAGTAATTATTCTTCAGCGGCAGTCGTTTTTTTGATGTCTGGCATTTTTGTTTTAACTCGGACTTCTGGCATGCGTTGTGCGTGCTGTAAGAACGTTTTACGCTTCGTGCCTAGCCTTTGCCTACTGTCACTCACAGGCCATTCCTAACGTCTTCATCTGTTATTACTGCGCATAAATGAATTCTTGTGCTGTCCGCGCCTTACACGTTTGTATGTGATTTGATGTTTTTGCGCATGCGCTGCGCCCTCAGTACATTCCATCCGTATTAGAGCTCGGGCGGCTTGGGCCTGGGAGTACGCACATCTGTGAGAGGAATGAGTTCAGCCAGGGAGTGGATATGTGATGTCTACGTAGGCATTAGGTCGGCCTTTTCGGTGTTCCTCTCTGTAATGAAGAGTAGGAATCCCACATGGTTGAACATTGAGAGTGCAGGGTTTCCATGTGGGATTCCTACTCTTCATTACAGAGAGGAACACCGAAAAGGCCGACCTAATGCCTACGTAGACATCACATATCCACTCCCTGGCTGAGGGAAAAAAGTTGACATTATTTTACAGTTTATTAATGTATTTAAAAGAGCTCAGCTCATTATTAACAATATGTGAGAATGCATTTTTAATTGTGTAGCATGGGCATATATATATGGCAGAGACACTGGCCTTGGACAAGGATAAGAAACTGCAACTGTTCGGAGTAATTACTTAGATGAAAAAGTGTCAGAAATCCATATTTCCCTTCTGTACACACCTTTGCATTTACCTAACGTTGCCCTTTCGTTGGTTTGCAAGGGAAGGAAAGCACAAGCTTTTGCTATGTTGAGCATTTGGGATGAGTGGTGAAACACACACTTCATTGTTCTTCGTCAACAAGTGGGGGTGCATTGATATTTTATCTTGAGTTTATTATGTTGGAAGATTTGCTTTTGGTTGTTGAGCAAGGGAAAGAAAATGGCCACAGCTGGGCAATAGGAAAACCTATTTTAAGTGTATAACTTGCCCATATGACTTTAACTTCACAATTCTTTACCGAATTCTGGGTTCTAATGTTCGCATGTAGTTATTCTGCCTTCATTGTGCTCGAATGGGTCAGTGAGTAAAGCATTTGCTGCTGACCACTGGGAGGGAGCTGAAAGTTTTGGTTTGAATCCCCACAAGACGCGTTCAGGCTAGCATCAGAGCACTAGTAAAACTGAGGTAATGCTAGCTCAAAAAGGAGTAAATGTGTGTGATTACTGCTGCACAAAATGAGTTATTTGTGACGTGAACAGTGTCCACCAACTGTTAATTTTAAGTTTCTGTAATGTTGCAAAGATGCATCGTAATTTTTTTTTAGTAGTGTACCCTGTGTCACAGCACAGCAGAAACACCATGTGACCATTTTGCATAAATAACCGGATAAACCACACTACTAGATTTCATGCGTTGTTATGTGTTGCACTGTTGTACTGGCAGGGGTGTGTTCCATGTTCTGCTGTGTGGTTGATTGGCTAGCTTTTGAAGATTGTTTGTACCAAATTGTTCGATTGTCTAAAAGTAGGAAAGTGGACTTTCTGGGGGAAAAACCATTTCCTGCTTCTTAGCATCTTCCTAGTTTTGAACTTTCCTACTTTTTTAATGAAATGTCGTAGGTAATGCTTTACGTTCGTTAGAGCCATGCCCTTCTTAATGGAACTGCTCTCCTAAAGTCTCTGCTTCACAACTATGTAACAACTAACAAGGGAATGTGAACTTGGCAGGAGAAAGTGTTAGGTCGTCCAGAAGGAGTCACTGCTGTTCCAGCATGCTCAGCAGTGCCGCAAGCAAACTCCTCCTCTTCCTGTCATGAGGCAGCTGATCAGCCTCATGACCACAGGACAAGTATTGTCATGTCAAGTGTTTGACATGCTGTGCCTCAGCCTATAAATGCTTCAAGTAGCTGGTTCAATTGAGGATGACTTTAGCAGACTGTGCAGTGTTCTATGATAGTATGCATGTGTGTTTTAATTACATTGTGGTAGTTTTATCTCTCTGATGCTAAGAGTCAGAGCCATGTTGGACTAGGCCAGCGCATTATGCATTGGATACAAAAATTTGCAGGTGGCACAGTACGTGAAAGTTTGACTCCCTATGGGACTTAGTAAATTTGATCATGTCACAAAAGAGGAAATTAAGTTCTACAGGCTCCAGGCCGAGAACAGAAGTAAACTGAAATGCCTTACCATGCTATATAGTTTCCACCTAGTGTTGACTAGACCTTTCATAAATGAGAAAACACTGCTCCCACTCGCAAGTAGATTTCCTGTAGGCTGCCTGTTCTTTCCAACTTACTATAATGGTTGGAAGATTATGGAATAAATCCATGGAATACCATTCCCACAGCCCAGTGGCTTGAACCCTCCAGTAGCTCGTTCAAAATAGCTATAAAGACCATGTTGTTTGCTTGATCCCTGACTCAATCTGTTGCCACCAACAGGAAGACCATCAGTACCTGGAGATAATGATGCAGGATACTGCATGCTACATAGGTTTTCCTCACTCAATATATGTTACTTTCTGTACCAGGGGACGTGGAATATGGGAATTTGCAGGAAAATTCTTCGGATTTTAAAATTTCAAATTTGCTCCTTCTCAGTTCGTTTCGGCAGGTCTTATTCTAGTAAAGGCGCCTTCTTTGCATCACCATATATATATTTTTCTAACAACAATATGCTAACTTCCCCATTCTTCTCTGTAATCTGTATGAGACGATCATACATGAAGAGTGAGTTGTCTGAAAAACGAAGGCCCTGATTTAGAACTGAAAGATATTCTGTGTGTCTTGTTTATAGTGTATGTATCGCTCTACACTTTAAGTTGAGTGGATAGAACATCCACCTATTTTTGGCGGATTTCCAGCATTAGCCAAACTTTAAACAAGGGCCAAAGTCTTCATGAGGCAAAGTTAGTGATTCAGACTTGTGATCAGAGACTTAGGGCCTGATTTGAATGTTGTTGGGTGGGAACTGCGTCACAATAGCGATGGAGTTCCCTCCCCGCCAACATTGTGGTCCGCCCGCCCAATTTAGAATCGGGTGGACTATAGGTTAGAAGGCGGCAGAGACTACTCTTTCTCCACCGTGGTCTAACCCCTCTAATGGAGTAAGGGTTTTCGAAGTTTGGCTGCACGTCTGCCCCCCTAATTTAGCTGGGTGGGCATACAGCTGATTTTCATTGTCTGTTACGGCCAGGAAAAATCTGAGAGTAAGGGGCAACGAAAAGTGCTTAATGCCCCCTTGCTATGGGAGAAAACTCCTATGGCAACGGGGGTCATTGTTTTTTTTTATTTAAAAAAAAAACAAATTCTGCTCTGGGATTTTTTTTTCGAAAATAAAAAAATCACTGTAACATTGTCAGGTGACAGTTTGATGTGTAGCCCTTCCGTCAGTGCGACAGAGTAAGTTACTGCATTGCCCTGGCAGAGAAACGGGCCGCCAGCCAAGATTTATATCGGGCCCTTAGTAATTTAAATCTCTATTTTGTTCCTGTGACTGATTAGCCCTTCTGCTCACTAATTGCCAGTAATAAAACCTAAAATATGTTTTTGACAAACCTTTAGACAAAAGCAGTGTTCAGCAACTTGTTGCAAATTATTTCTACAGTAGACATACGTTAACAGTCGGTGCTAAAAAGCAATGATTGCTTATACATTAATTCATTACACTTTGTTACTCTGCCTTGGGCTTGGTTTGCATTTGTTGACTGTCGGCTTTTGTGGTCTGGGGTATAAATGCATTTCAATTAACTTCTGACCATTAGGTATAATAGAATATAAGTCACTTAATCTTTTACATGGAAATGAACAACTTCACTCGACAATGCAATTGTCTTCAAAGATATATTTTCTAGCACATTACCGTTCTGTGGACAGACCTTGACAGAAGCTGATCTAATTCTAGTCCTAATGTAAGGTACCGCACAGGCAACCCCTTTACTATCTCTGCCTAGTGAAGCTGTGGAGCCCAAGGCATGAATGCCCCAGAGTGGCAAGTGAAATCGATTTTGAGGCTAGCAACCTGATAGAACTGTGATCAATCCCCCAGGGTATATAAGTATATCAGTCACGCATCCCTGGTACATCTAGTCTGGTTTACATATGAATTTGGGATGGGAGGCCTGAACCGTTACCTGCCATGAATTTCTGCTGCTGAACTCATTGAGTCATCAGTCATTACTTCAGCCGGTCTGTTAGACTCCTTACAGCACCCTTGTAGAATATGTGTATTGAGTGTGTCACAAGCCTTTAATTCAGGATCTGGCTTGTTGATTTCCACACAAAACTAACTTCTTTCTACATACAGTAGATTTCAAGACATATGCTTCTCCTTATAAAACACATCTCTGTAATGCCCCCGCACATCTGGGACTAGGAGGAAACCTCTTATAGTTTTACAAATCGCAAAGAATCATCCTTTTCAGTTGGCCTAGGGGCACTCTTTCTGCTCTGGGTTCTCCTACCCTTTATATCACAGTCTCTTACTCGTCACATTGTCGGAGTGTTCCCTCACACACAGGAATATCTCATTCCACTAATTCAAAAGACACACACAGACTTACACACATAGACACTCATGCAGAGGCTAGATTCAGTATCTCACAGGAATTCCTCACTCAAATAACTGAGAACACACAGTGTTTCTGTTTACTAACTCACTGGAATAATTCACTCCACTAATTATCAAACGCAGACACACACACACTCTCTCTGCGTTTAATCTCACACAGGAATACCTCACTCCATTAATTCAGAACACACAGACCCCTCTCGCTCTCATCTATCAATAACGTAAATATCCTTTCTCAGACTCAGTCCGCACATTCTTCTGTATTTTCAGCATCTTGTGCGTGTCATCGTTTGCGTTTAAGGCTTCGGTGGTCACGTGCTCCGAAGAGGAATCCTAGAGTTCACCCTCGCGTGCGTGGTGCAGATTAATCGGATGGCAGCTGAGCCATTGTTCCCTGGAATCAAATGACAAGAGAAAATCCCATTATATAATTATAGTGAAACTAAAGAGCTTCATAAACAGATTATGGAGCTCTCTGATGTTTGTGTTTTGAACTTTCCTTACAGTCTAATGGTCCCAAATGCAAATAAGTCTCAGAATGTCCTGCGTATATGGTGCTCTTATAAATTGGACGGCACCTCTTGCTTTGTGACCTTAAATACATTTAGAATGGTCGATTCCCCGGCGCTCTGCTGGTGTTGGTGACCGCTCTTTCACGTGCCGGAGACAAAGGCTACCGAGTGAAATGGCATAGTTCTTGCGTCAGTGGGAGAAACAGCCTTTACAACGAGTTTTTTTTTACCTCGTTGTGCCTTTACCATGCATTTTTTAGCACACACATTTTTACCACGTGCATGCCTTTACAACGCATGCCTTTACCACGCATTTTAGGTAAGTTGGGGGGTATGGTGGGTCTCCCCCCACGAATACATTGTTTTTATATATAAAAACAATGTGTGGTGATGACATTCGTTGTAAAAGCATATTCGTGGTATAAACATGTGTGGTAAAAATGCATGGTAAAGGCATACAATGTATTTACCTGCTTTGTACCGTCGTACAACCGTTAGTGGTGTATTCTTAACTTGTTTATTTTGGGCAGCTTATACCAGTACTAATTCATAGGCACCTAGGGCTGCTTCAGAATTCCAGGCCTCTTCCTGCAGGCGCGTGCAAGAGCCACTCCAAGGGCACCATAGCATTTTTTCAAAGTCCGAACTAAAACACAAGTTAAAAGCCCCTTCTTGAGCCACACCCCCTAGGCCTGTCTTCCTTTAGACCCCTCCCTCATCTCCACGTAAAGGGATTGAACGTGCTTTTGCACAGCGCCTTCCATACTGATTGCATTCTTTTTTACCTGGCATATCTGTGGTTTTTTGGGTCCGAGCGTTTTGTCGCGCTAGCAAGCCTCCTGGCGATCTTTCCTGGACTCTTTGGATTCAGTGAGTGTCATCCTCTCTTTCCCATTTCACATCAGCTGATTCTTACTAGGTTTCCCTGCAGAGCTGGGGCCTCAGCATCTCATGAGCACATGTGCTGGGATTCCTTTTCAACTAGAATTGGTTACATTTCCGAACATACCTCTCTGGAGCAGGGCTCCTTATGAGTCCCCATGTAGACACCTCCCTTTTTTAGGATACCTTGCCACAGTGATAAGTTCTTTCTGGATAGACTGTGTCCAGACTGTGAAAGGACTCATAGCTGGATTATGGGCATCTTCAATTACAGGCCAGTCTGCGACAACCATAAAGTTCAGACCAAGTCTATTACCTTAAAACGTACACAAGGTGCCAAGCGGCTTTATATCAGGCCTTTGAAATGACATCCTGGTAGATTGTTGAGTGCTGTTGGAAACACTGACATCACGTACCATCATCTTCACCGAGCCCACACTAATGATCCCAAGCCTCAAATGGAAATCCAAAGACGAGAGAGCCAAGGCCTCCTACCGGTTTCACAGCATTTCCAGTTGCAAAGATAGACAGGTTTCTCAGAGTCAGAAAGAAGTATCAGAATTCCACAAAAGGCACATTGACCCCAGTTGACCGTAGATGAGTATATTGAGGACAGAAATATCATTCTACAAAAATATTGTGGCCAAAATTACAACTACCAAAGTACTGTGAAGTTAAGTATATATGGGGAGGGCCACTGAAATTATGCAGCAGGGCAGGACCAAATTATGTGGCTGGGTTGAGTAAATGATGTGACACGAAAAGGAAAATTATGCGGCATACTGCAGCACAATTTTTGGCAGTATTATTTCATTATTGTGCTCATGGTAACACTATTTAGGCAAAGGTTTGACCTCATTAGTATCAGTTAAATACCTAGCTAGAGCCATTAGCCACTGAATAATTTTTTGTTAAAATCTGCAACCTATTCAGCAGATGATATATTAGGTGACAAGTGTAGCAAATTCATAATTATGCGGAAAAGGCAGCAGCCACGTAATTCCTTTGTCCCTGTATGTAACTAAATGTACATTTATTATTCTTAATTCCACCTCCACATACCTTGAAGATATATATTTAGTCAAGGTACATATCTGTGTAGTTATGTATCATAAACAAATAATTACCTATATAATCTTGCCTTCACAATAGTTTGGTAGTCCGTATTTTGCCTACCGTATTTTTGTAGGCGGATGTTTCTTCCAAGACATTCTGGTAGTATACCCATCCCTGTGTTGTGTTAGCAGCAGTGATATCCATTATGTCTACTTATACACACCGACGCCTATTTGGCTTTCTCCTCCCAGTATGCAGTGTATTAAGTGTGTAGTCACTACACAAAATTACGTCCCTGCTCTTAAACCCTGGCCTCTGTAATGGGGCCAAGTCTCATTTGACTCGTTAATTGAGAAGCTTTTAACCTGGTAGTACGGAAAATCTTCCCATAAACAGGAGTAGCGTGTAGGCTTGAAGAATGCACTTTTGATCCCCTTGCCGTCACATGGCTTTAGGATCTGGTGGGCCTTTGCGCTGATGGCTTACTTTGTTTCGATTTTTTTCTCCTACTAGACACAGAGTGGGTCACTGTCATTTGGATTTGTCTCTGCATTGAAATCAAGAGATGGATAAGCGCTCTTGGAAATTCGCTGTCCAAGAACACAACAGCAGAGTCTGGAGGGAGGGTCATTTTAGGACAATGTCCTATTTTGAATGAATCTCCCTAGCTCTAGCGAGCTCCTTAGTCTTGGATCTTCCAGTGTGATGGGAAACTGTCTTGTGGTCAGTGCTGAGTCACAATCTAAGGTCTACATCAGACAAGATTCTTCGCATCAACATCTTGGTATTGAAGATGCTGTTTTGTATTACAGGACTTCAATTACTATAGTCAAGAAAGGACTTGTCTCCACGGATAACGTCTCTAGGATGTTTTACATCAACAATCAGGGAATATTCACTCCCTCCTTCTGTGCATGCTGCAAGTAGAATTTTGAATTTGGGCTCGACCAAGTTTGTATGATTATTTTCCAGACACTAACCATGAGTTCAGAATACTCAAGAGACTAAGACTATCTTCACACACATTAGATGAAGTGCATTCTTGTTTTGTTGGGGCAACTGAGCGTCAATTACTTTGTTTCTGATAAGAATGTGAAAGCGTCTTGCTGACCCCTGTTTGTGTAAGAACTTAATTAATAGCTGTTTCTCAGATGCGGAATAAACAAATGCTAGTTGTGATGTATGAATCCTCTATGAGCCCTCCGTGAACAGCTGTGCAACTAGAAGTCGCGAATAACTACAGATCTCTAATTAGTGCATCAGTGTCCGCAAGTAATTGGTGATCCCTGGCAAGCACAATGTAACTCTCCCCAGATGATCTGCCACCTTAAGAAGCCACTCATGGGAAAGACAGAAGGGGACATTTTAGGGAAAAAGAGAAAATAGGAGGAGTAGACCAATAGCCATATGCTGTGTTGGATGTCATCAGTACATGTTGGAGTCTTCATCTAATTGCTAACCTACTGCAAGAAAACCTTGTGACATGAGTTATTGTACAGTTGTTGCCATTATTGTTTTTGCTTTTGATTAAAATCCATAAGGAAATGTTAAAAAATATGCATTTTTAGAGGTACATATGGACATATCTTGCCTAGCTTCCTGCAGTTGCCTTCAACAACAAATCATATCTCAAAGTCCAGAATTGCTGGAATGTCAGATGTCTCTGTTGGCTGTCAAGTAGCTCCTTAGATTTGGGGTCCTCTAGGAGATTGGCCAGTGGACTCAGGAGGGGACGTTGTTCATCTCAGCAGAAAGGCCTAAAACTGCATGCTTAGTTTTCATTGTTGAGATTTTTCAACCGCATATACCAGCACTAGTTTACAGTCATCTAGTGCTGCTTCAGAATATTTTTTAAAGTTCTTCGGTCATCTAGGAGACGTTGTGCCGGGCACCATTAGAAAATAACAAGTCGCTCAGATTTTGCCTGTCTTCCCTTCCGAGGGATATGGATCAACCTTTATGCACTTTAGACCATATGATGTTTTTTCTAACATCTGGCCAAGTCACACACTCAGAGGTTAAGCCTTCAGACTTACCAGTGATTGGGGCTTGAGGGTATTTATAAGAGTGCTGCCACTAAGCCTCAGTTAATGGACTCTTGTTCCTGTGATATTCGATGAAATTAAACTACTCTTCTGGAAAGCAGCAGTCGCATCATCCAGGAAGATAAGCGAGTGGCAAACTGTTTCCTCTGTGAGTCATCTGTACAGTTTTAATAGGTAAAATTGCCACCATTTGAACTGTTCACTCTGTTTAACACTTCTTTTCATTAAATAGGAAATCGTTCTTCTTTACTTTTTTCTAAACTCCTTTTAGAGGCTGAGAGCATCCATATCAATTTGGATTATTTCCAATGGGTTCCCAGATTTGATCAATATTAAACTAGGGCTTTCAGGTTCTCACACATACACTTTTTAGACACAATGGTCCTGGCTCCGGCACACAAGCTGGCAATGCTTCTTTATCATGTTGAGTTGTCACACATATTTTAGAGGGTATTGCTCTCTGGGAGAAATTGAGTGAAAGCATGGTCATGCAGGCCTGTTTGTTTCATTAAGTTTGTGCTAGACATATTGTCACTAACAGCCATGTGGGCAACGACCCACAAACGCCACTTTTGACATCTGCCCTTCTGGTGCTGATCAGTTTAGTGTAGTGTTACTGAGGAAATATGTTCTTTACCAATGCGACGAAGGCTCCAGAATTTGGAAATATTCTACTTCTGTGTGGGTGCAAACATTTAAAACCCTACTTTTAACACCACGGGTTCCACAGTATTAGGAGTGTCTCTTTTAGCTGAAAATTTGCTTGCAAGAACTCAGAGGAAACTTTTTTGTTTAGAACATCACAGAACTTTCTTTTTAGCTGAAGTACATGCTACTTCTTCATACCACTAAATCTGCCCTTGATGTGTCTGGTAGGCTCCTGAAGATGCAGAGCCTACGTGTGCAGTTTAAACTGCTATTTCGATCTGGCAAAATAAACCATTTGCCAGGCCCAACCCTTCCTTTTAAATACATATAAGTCACCCCTAAGGTAGGCCCTTGACAGCCGCAAGGGCAGGGTCCAGTGTATTTAAAATGTTGGACATGTACTTTTGCGTGGCCTGGTAGTGAAAAATTCTTAAATTTGTGTTTCACTACTTCCAGGCCTATCTCTCTCCCTCAGGATAACATTGGAGATGCCTTATTACATTTTACGATCAGCGTAGTATGATCGTTTTATTGTGATTATGATTTAACAGTGAAGGTTAGTAGGGTACAACTGGCTGAATTGTCTTTTATTCTTGTAGAAACCCCTGACGAAGAGCCCATGAGGCTCGAAATGCATTGGGAACATAACGTGATGAGCCTACTCTGTGTTTCACCTTTGACTGATTATGTTGCTGTGAAAAAGCCTTGATGGGCACTCAGTAAACATTGGAAGACGCTAAAATAAAGATGGAAGGTGAAAGGATGCTGTCTCAACAGTGTTTTAATGAAATTGGAAAAGTGTTTAAAAATAATGATTACTATGAGTGTCACAAGATTACATTGGATAATACTGGAAGAAATGGATATAAGGAGGGAAGCTTTCCCACATTCGCAGTGCGGCAGGTGGGGCGCGATCAAGTGCCCCAGGATACTTTTAGAAAGTTTCCATTTTCCTTCCTTAGTCATTTGGCGTGGCCTGTCTCTGGTCACATGACTAGGTGTACTTGGCAGTTGGGCTTTGTGTATTCCTCCTATACAGCCACACACAATGGGAGCTTAGGTGTGACTGGATGGGCTACCACTGGCAGGATGGAAGGGAGGAGCTGGGCCCAGCTTCACTTAAATCTGAAAAGGCTGTGTCCTGTCTCCACACAAAGGGCTGCATACCCCCTGTAGTTAGTCTGGAGCCAGGGCAGGAAAAGCAGGGCATCTGTACACTCTAAAGGCATACCTCTAGAAGTTTCTCCCCACTTCAAAGGCACAGCTGTGTATAAAAGAAGAACACCAGACACCACCAATTCAGTACACTTCTGGATACTCTGCCATGAAGAAGGACTGCTGTGCAGCTGAAAGGACTGCTGAGCTGCTACTGTGAAAGAGCTACTGCCCTGCTGTGCTGACCCGCTGCCCTCTTGCCTAGGGGAGGAAGAACTGGACCTGCAACCCTTCTTTAACCCAGGACCCCAGAGTGACTCCAACAGCTAGCCTGCAGGCCTCCTGATCTGAGCTTCAGGGACTTAAAGGCTCCCCAACAGCTCCTGGACTCGTCTTTAGCGAGTTCCTGACCCCCAAGTGGTGCCTCTCAGGTCCTGGACCCTTGGTGTGGATCACAGGCTTTTAAATGAAGGTGTTGGGCTCTTTGCGACTGTGAATATACCTGTTCGCACCGGAACCGTGCCGCTCCCACCCCAAATCAGCGTGAGCCGCTGCCAGTCCGTCTCTTCGCACAGCAGAATCGTCAGCCCGTGGGGACTCGCCAACGCAAAGTTCCAGCCCACCCGTCTGCGATACCCTGCCTGCTCTTCATGCCACGCAGACCACCGCTAGCGACCCTTTCCAACGCAAACAGGACTTTTGGCACAAATCTTGAGAAGGTAAAACTTCAACTGGACTAATCTGGGACTGTATCTGACCTGGGCTCCATTGCAGTTGGCCTAAACTTTTGACTTTGACCCAGTTCAACGCGACCAGGTAGCTGCGCTTGGCACTTTATACTTTTGGGCTCTATACTGCAATTAATTCTTTAAAAATTCATAACTCCGGTTCTACTGATTGGATTTTTGTTGTTTTGGTCCTATTTTATTTATTAAATTAAGCTCTATTTTTCTAACATGGTGTGGGATCTTATCTTTTGTGTGATGTTTTTCACTATTTTACTGTTTGAAGTGTTGCACGAATACTTTACGCATTGCCTCTAAGTTAAGCCTGACTGCTCTGTGCCAATCTACCAGGGGGTTGAGCACAGGTTAATTTGGGGTGTGCTTGTGCCTTTCCCTGACCAGGATTGTGGTTGCTGCTTGAACAGGGCTCACACCCTAGTCAACCAGTAACCCAATTTCTCACAGTCTGGTGTACACTGAGTTCTTTGTTATATATTGCCCTGACCATGTCTACAGACTCCTAGAACCTCAACCCATGTGGTTGACCATTTGTTATGACAGGCTGCAAAGGACCTGTCCAGAGCAATGCAAAGGATTTTGTTTCTACTCATATTAAGGGGGCAGGAATTTAAATCAGAGACATCAACGCTGATGAGCAGCATGTCTTTGTGTGTAGTATATACGTGCAGGTTCTATATTTAACTTCTTTGCCTTCCCCAGTCATATTTTACATGTTGCACAGAAAGGCTAAGCCTGGATAGAAGAACATGCAATATGGTCTGGTACTGCCTAAAACCCCCTCCCCTTAATAAGCCAAATAACCTTGGGAAATGGGGACCCTCCCAGCTCCCGTGGAGGCTCGCCGCCCCCCTTTCCCCCAAGGCAAACAATGCAAACACCACAACTGTTTGGATTAGGGGTCGCAGTAACCCCGGCCGTATTTTATTACATAAAATCATCAAAACATTGAAATTCTTATTATTTACATTATGTACAATATGCAGAAAGTCCAATACATTGATAGGTACAAGATGTCAATTGGCTAACCTTAACATGCTTCTAGTACATAGCTATTCCTATCGTAATCTAAGCGATGAAGATATTCTCTTTCTGCGTATCCTTGTTAGAGCCTACGGCAAGGTCAACGACTGGCGGCCCCAGATCCCGATAAAGCTAGGTCCCAACCTACCGGAGTGACCTTGCACAGGGGGCTAAGCTTACCGGATGGATACCTCCCCCGGGCCACCCCTACACCCTCAACGTTAAACTCCATAAAGGGGCGCTGCAGTTATGCATCCTTGCGCACTTGAGCGCATGCGCGTGCGGGGATTGGCCAAACAGCCTACTGGAAGCGAGACTTCCCTTCCCCCCGCACCCCTCCAGCCTACCGGCTGTAACTGCCCCTGGAGCCTCATGAGAGACCCTCTGTCTCCCCCTCGGGCGTCCCCATTTGACAATGGTGATGCCCGCTAAGGACCGAAAACTATGCTCACCAATCATGACCTTACCGCCACAGGCCAGTATAGTTGACCAACTATCTGGCCTCCCCCCTCTGCCTACTAGAAGGTCATGCCCTGCGCCTTGCGCCCTCTAACCATGCCAGTATGTTCTCCATGAATATCTGATTACCACGACTTGAGAGATGAACACCATCCTGCAGAAAAAACTGCTCCCCTTGGATGCACCCATGACCTATAGATCTAAGCTTCGGGGTCCTGAATAACTTTTCCATTTTGTTGTTAATCCTCTTAACCGAATGATTCAAGGCACACACAGACTCACCCCCTCTCCACTCGAATCTAGGAATCATGTGTGACCACACTATCATTGCCTCAGGGCATCTCTTTGCCAACCACCCTACCTCAGTAAGCAGGGTCTCAACTACGCCCCTCCGCCCCAGGTGCACCAAGTCGTTACCCCCTAAATGCAAAATACAAACCGCAGGAGGTCCCTGACAATTTTTTAGCGCGAGTGTCACCAGGTCCCTGAATTGACTAAGTCTCAGACCAACTTGCCCGTAAAACGAGATTTTTGCACCTGCCTGCCGTGCCCTGACCTCATAGGAACCTGTAACAAAGAACTTTTGTAACCTCCTTACATACGAGTGGCCGATTATCCACACATCCTGTTCCGCGTGTTCCCAGGCGTGAACCTGGTCTGTAACGTGCGCTGTGCGTCGATGAATTGTTGACTGTTGTCCTCCTGCCTGACAGGATGTTGCAGTCTTTGCTGAACGGTGGACCAATGCAGGCTTCCCCCCTGCGTCACAGGATGTAGAAACTGCAAATCAAACCATGAAAGAAAACCAACCGTCCGCGCATTATTTTCACACTTCTAGAGCATGTGTAGGCGCACATAGCGTTTATAACAATTCAAGGACCATCTACCAATCCTTTGCACCTCACTCCCAGAAAATCCCCTGGCCACCGCTTCGGTGGCAGCCCCTATCCTAAAGTAGTGGGTCCCAAAACTGCCTGGGTCTAAACCGGCTTTCTGCATGGCTAGGCCCATGACCCTCTTAAACTGGAAGATAGTGAGCGGGGTCCCGTCTGTGTGCACAAGTAATGCCCCCCCCCGCGCCCCTTGGACGGTGCGCCAGAAATATCTCCAACCTGGCGACGGGGCAGCAAGCGCTTCCTTCAGCCCTACGCAAGACCACCCCTTCCCCCCTGCCTTCCTGATCAGTTTTGGACCTGGGTATTGATATCAATAAGGAGTCCCCCTGAATCTGCACGTGCGCCAACTGCAGCCCCCCTTGCCAATCCATTTTGTTTCTTGCTACCAGCTCCCCTATCCTGAAAGCGCCATAGAACGCTAAACAGAAGGCCGCTTGGAACAAAAGTGCTTCCCCAGCTGAAGTACACACTTGGTGCAAAGCATCCATCAGTGTGGCCAATGTCTGTATTCCTATGGGTCTCCTTACGTCCGGCTGCCCACCCTGTAGGCGTTGCCACCCTCTCAAGGCTTTCCGCACTATAAAAGTGCCAGTGGGATCCCCCTTTTCCCTAACTTTCGCGAAAAAGGAAATGGCTGCAATATGTCGCCTTGCTGATGCTACTGAGCGCCCCTCATCTCTCATAGTTCTTAAATAGGAAACGACAGACCCAGTGTCGTGCCATTTTTCCTCCCAACTGTCCCCCAAAAAATAGCAGTAAGCCCCAAACGCCCCTTCGTATGCCCTCCTGGTCCTGGGTGCTAGGCTAGCTGCCACGAGGTCCGATAACTGGGGGCACCAAGCTGCCAAAGCTGTTCTGGGAAAGGCGTTGGGTTCTCTGCCGCCTCTGGGTGATGAGACCTGAATACCTGCATCTTAAAGCGAGAGAGCGCATCAGCGGCATGGTTTAATACTCCTGGCACATGTTTGGCTCTAAACAGCAGATTCATTCTCATGCACAGCAGTATTATCTCCTTTAGTAGGCGCAAGATCATCTTACACTTTGCATTTTGATTATTGATACATTCCACAACAGCCATGTTATCGGACCAGAATACCACAGATTGGTTCCTCAGTTGTTCTGGCCAGACGGTCAATGTCACCAAGATGGGAAATAGTTCAAGGAAGCTTATGTTACTTGTAAGCCCCGTGTCCTCCCACCACGCTGGCCAGCGTTGGGCAACCCATGCCGGACCTAGAATGGCGCCAAAATCCTCACTACCCGCTGCGTCCGTCATCAACCCTATCTCTGGGCTGTACCTGGGGGAACTGGGCCACACAATCCTACCGTTGAAGTCACGCAGGAATGCCTTCCAGATTCGCATGTCCTGCCTGACCTCACTGGACAGTCTGGTGTGATGGTGCTTTTCCCTGAGTTCTGACATAGCTTGTGAAATGGTGCGCGAGAAAGGTCATGCCATTGGAATTATTCTCAATGCAAAATTCAATTGCCCTACGACCTGCTGTAAGTGATGTAGTGTAACCTTCTCCTTTGTCAAGCAATGCTGCAAGGCAGCCCCAAAGGCCGTGATTTTTTCTAGGGGCAGCCCTGACACTTCCTGCACAGAATCCATCTCTATCCCCAAGAATTCAATCTCAGTGCTTGGGCCCACCGTCTTGCCCTGTGCCAAAGGTACGCCAAAGTCTCGCATGAGTGCACAAAACCTCTGCAATGCCCACCTGCAGTCCTGAGATTCTGGTGCCACCAAGAAAAGGAAGTCATCAAGATAGTGTAATACCCACTGGTGCCCTGTCGCTCGCCTGAAAACCCATTCCAAAAAAGAGCTGAATTTCTCGAAATAGGCGCAAGATACCGAACATCCCAAAGGCATACATTTGTCCACATAATACTTCCCCTTGAATTGAAAACCCAACAGGTGAAAATCAAGTGGGTGCACTGGCAGCAGGCGGAAAGCTGACTCAATATCTGATTTTGCCAACAATGCTCCCCGCCCCAACCCCCTAAGCATCTCAACTGCTTGATCAAAAGAAGCGTACTTGACATTGCATAGGTCATCATCAATGGCGTCGTTCAGTGACACACCTCTGGGGGCCGAAAGATTATGAATCAGTCGGAATTCCCCTTGTTCTTTTTTGGGCACCACTCCCAATGGGGAGCAGACAAAATCTTGCATTGGGGGGGCCTCAAATGGGCCAGCTACTCTGCCCAACCGAACTTCCTTCTCAATTTTTGCTGCTGCCACCCCTTCATTAGCCCTGACCGATAGCTGATTCTGGCAATGCGACACCCCCACATAGCCAGGCGCGGGGATCCTGAAGCCGTCCCTGAAACCTTCCAGCAAAATTCTAGCAGACTTGGGGCAATTCTAACCGTTCAACCATGGTATCAAAGCACTTGTTATAATGGGAGATCTGGCCTTATCAAGGGACACACTCTCAGTCCTGCTTTTTGCCTCCCTTGTCTTTTGCTTTCTTAAAGCATTTGAACTCTGGGTGCGAGGAGTTGCCACAGAAAGAACATGCATGTTTGAATTTACATGTGCCGGCTGCTCTGTTACACGAGTGCCTGTTGAAATCTCAAAACGCCCCCTTACTCTTTCCCCCGCCCCCCGAGCTGCCTGGGGGGCCTGCACGAAAGGACTGACCCCGAAAGGTGTCTTGAGACTGACCCCGGGTGGTGTCCTTTGGACCACCTCTGAAAGGTGTTAGATATATGATCATGTCAATCTGATTCCATCCCAGTGCCGGGTCAGATGCCTTAGCTCTTCTAAAATCCTTGTCATAATCTTTCCATCCATTACCACCATAAGTGTGGTGCGCACAAGTAATCCTATTCTGGTAGCAAGCCATCTCTGAGGCAAGACCTGGGAAACGCTCACCCATTATTGACGTGAAAACAGTAAAACCTTTGATCCAATTAACCAGCGTCTCCTCAACCCTAAACTTCAACAACATATTAGCCCACTCTCTTGGGTGCGTCCATTCCTTATTCTTTTTGGCCTCCTCCCTTTCTGTCTCATCTAGCAGCAGGGAAAACATATTCACATAGGAGCCCTTCCAAATCTTTTCCTTAATTTCTAGAGACACATGTCGCCCTAATTGCTCTCTAACGGAGCGAACTTCACCTAATCCCAAAGGTGGCAAGGTTTGCAGCATACCTGTTGGCGCCATCTCCTCCGGCTTCGTTGCTCCTGCGTCTGCTGGCGTGGTGGCTGCGGGCGGGACTCTCCCGCTCCCCATTGGCCCTGTACCTGCCCCCAGCGGAACCCCTGCCGGCACAGCCGGCCCGTCACCGGGCTTAACCCCATCTAACTGTGCCATTATCTGTCTGGCCATCTCCAGTGCATTCTCCCCGCTACCCGACACCCCTGCTGCCGGGGACCAGTTACCCACTTTTTCCAGCCAAGGGAGTACAGCTGCTAGATTAGATACCAAATCAGGGTGGACAGGCGTGGGGACCAGCGGGGCCTGTGGGGTGCCCTCCGTTGCTCCCGGCTGTTCGTCAGTGGGGAGGGGGGCACACGGTGTACTTGGCTGACCTCCCGCCCCCTCGCTTCTAGGCTGATCTCCCCCACCGCCCGTATTAGGCTGACCACCGTTGGCATGCGGAACCGGCACAGGCTCCACCGACCGGGGCACCACCCCCTCAGGGGCTAGTGCAGTGGCCCCATCCGTCCCATCCCCTTCCCTAGGTGGAGGTGCCCCACCTTTCTTAGGTCTAGTCCTTTTTGGCACCGGGGGAAAAGCTGCCTTAGGGGCTACCCCAGTTCGCCTGGGCCTATCCTCTGCCCTCTCTTGGCCATCCACCTTATCATTAAAGCGGCTAAAGCCTGGCCCATTTCATCTACCTTCTTCATCATGGAGTCCATTGCCCCCATTTTTCGCATCATCGTCTCCATAAAACTATCCATGCGAGAACGCTGCTCGTTCCTCTTCACCTTAGGGGCCATTGTTGTACACACCCCAATGCACTGAACCGTAATATAACCGCAACCTAATAGCTGGAAACCAGTGCCCCACAATACGCTGTGCACCAATGTAATTTGGGTATCAAACACACCCCCTAATAATCAAAAAACCCAACAATGGCACACACACCACAGCCCACTGTGCTCTGGTCTGAGACAGACCCTTACCTTGTAGAAGTAGCAGCCCCCTGGCCGGCCACAGCACCCACGCCACCAGAGCCACGCCCACCAGCTAGTCTAGTGGGTCAGGTGAGTATTCTCAAACCCGCGTGGCTCCCGGTGACGATGGAAATGCAGGCCCGCCAGTACTGCCCCAAGGCGACAAAATCCCCGTGTCCTCAGCGCACACAAATCCTGGTACCAAAAGTGTCTGCAACCTCCTCAGAGTCCAGCCGATGCTCCCTGCGCAGTCCCTGCAGTGGTAGATAACAAAGAAGAAGAAGGGGGGCCACCGGAGCACTCCCAGTAATGGCCAAATGATTTGCTGGGGTTTGAACAGCTCTCAAAGCTGCACCACACCATCTCCCTCAATCCCCGAGTGTTGCCCCTGCCTCCTCACACGAATTGCGGGCAAAAGCGAAGCGGAGCGCTCCCCCGGGAGCTCCGATTACTGAAGCAAGGCAGGGGAAATCTACTGTGTGCAAGACGAAGCGGAGCACTTCGAATGCGCTCCGTGTGCAAGCGCTGTCCTCCGCCGATAGGGAAATCCACGAGGATACCTGCAGAAGAAAGCGGAGCACTTCAAATGCGCTCCGTGTTCGAGCGCTGCCCCCCGCCGATAGGGAAATCCACGAGGATACCTGCAGAAAGCCGAGCATTTCCAATGCGCTCCGTGCTCAAACGCTGCCCCCCGCCGATAGGGAAAAAACCACGAGGATACCTGCAATAAAAAGAAGAGAAAAGGTGAAAACGAATCGTTGGGGCCTCCGACTGAGGCCCTGACCCGTCACGCGACCTGCAGGCTGGGGAGCGACGAAAACGAGACCGTCTGCTCTGCTCCCCAGCCTTTTAAACGCAGGGTCAGGCAAGCCGGTTCTGACCGGCTTGCCCGACGTTGACCGGATGCATGAACCGGAAGCACTTGTAAGTGCTTCCGGTTCACGCATGGACAGCCAATCGCGTGTGGGGGTTCAGGGGAGGCAGGGCACCACGTCACTTTTGTGCGCGGCGCGCCCTGCCTCCCCCGGGTGCGGGGCCCGGCGCGACCGCCATACTGGCGGCGTGCCCGAGCTGTGCCCGCCTTGCAAGAGCACCCCTTGATAAATGGAGAATGTTCAGATTTATGTGCCCGCCATCCTTCTGGCAGCGCCCCCAAACACTCATTTTTCACACACACATGTGTACTATCTCTGTATGCAGGCACAAGTTGTGCACACCGAGTCCCAGTGAATTTCACTACGGTATACTCTCTGGATTTGTACCCTCTTCGCACACATTATGCACATGCAGGTCATAGCAAGGTTTGTCAGTTTGCTGGGTGCGAGCCGATCGCCTCTAGTTCCTTATAATTCTTCATCTTTTTGTAGCCATAGATTTCAAAACAGTTGCATTTGCTTGTTTTTATTCTTCTGAAGACAAATAATTAAAAGAGTCATCAGACAATTTTGTATCCAATTAAACTAATTTGTTCTGGAAGTTTAAGATTTTAGTGGTCCATAACCCTTTCATGTTTGTGCTTGATATTAGTTTGCAGTTTTATTTCCTGCAAGCCATCAGAATCCGGAAATGAAACTTAAAATTGATGTATTTGGTCTCTGCTATGATATTACAGAGCCCAAGTGGAAAATGTGTGCCTCTTTAAACTACAGCTGGTCTCTTACCAGGCGATATTTATACAAAGTGTTTCTTTTGTAGTTGGTACAAGTTAGGTCTACTCCCAGGGATGTAGCTACCAATAGTGCAGCAAGTGCAGTGTCACTGGGGCCCGTGAGCTTTAGGGGCCCCCTAACAAATCTAGTATGGTCGTTTTACTACCCCTCCAGCAGACAGCCGACCCCAATATCCCTGCTTGCATCGGGGCCCATTGTACCCTGGCTATGTTAGTCTATGGACCGTGGTGGGAGCACCCCAAAAATAGTGAGTGCTTAGATCTCTCGTTTGTTGTTGATTACTTGTGTTAGTGATTTTATGACTTCTTGAAGTATATGTTTCCTTTTCCACATACGACATTCCCTCTCTCATGAAAACCAGTTCTTTGGGGCAGTAATGGAGCCTGCTCTTGCTGTGCTGGCCAGTGTCCGCTGAAACTGCTGTCCTCAAAAACTGTGGGTCCGATTCAGAAAGCCATTTGCACGTGTAAGCTAAATGTACTATAACAAAGTCTTAATTAATGAGTGCAATGTTTTGGCGAAGGGAACCCTTGCCGCATAAGCCCATTTATTTCAGCACAATATTACCGCATGATGGTGCCTTAATGTGTATAGGTATATCTCACTCTTGTGTGGGGAACAGGCACTCCAGGGTGGGCAAAGTTTGGTGACACCCACAAACTAGGACCTATGGGGGGCAGTAGATAATAATCCCACACTAGGAGGGTGTAGCGGTACAGGTTTCTTATTCTGCCAGAAATGTAAATGCCGTTGCACATATGTGACTGGATTTCCCAATGTGGAATTGCGCATTATGTTCAATTGCACGTGTGGAAATGTCTCCTCATAGTCCCAATTGTAAATATACAAAGGAGCATATGTGGAAACCTGAAACTGTCGCGGGTTTCCAGGCTTATTCAGTTAACCCATGTGAATTCCAAAATTAGTTACCCAGTCCCCATGCAAGGCCGTGAACCTCTGGGTGCAACTTTACTAATTTATTTAATTTAGTTTGACCCTGTATTTCTTGTCATGGTTACTTCAGAACGAAAAATCTGCAGAGACATGGAAATCTTTTGTCATTTTCTCAGCATGTTAGGACTCCGGAACAACCATTGTTTCGTACCAAATGTTCTCATGTTAATTAATTCTCCTTAGAAATGTCTGGCTCTTCGATTGCTGTTACTTTCATATTTTTTCAGTACCAGCTAGTAAATTCACATTTAGTTTATAGTGTGTTCGTGTGTGTGTAAAACAAACACGTATTTAGCAAAAAAAAACACTTTACAGTTGTCCGCGTGTCCTAGTGTAATGAACAACATTGTGTAGTATAATGAATGTTGAAAAGATACGAACTTATATATTTTGTACTATTTTAACTCATATGTGGATGATTAAGGTCCCCTAGGAAGGCCCTTTTCCGAGTACAGATCTCTAGGATAACTAACTCAAACACAGTAAATTGCTGAAAGACGAACATTTCACACAATGAGACTATTAAACGGGGCTTTAATTAATATGAAATTATAGGCTATGCAAAGTCAATTGATGACTTCCTGATGGAAAGCACCTTATTTAACAACACCACATGCGGTAATATTAATTTTAATGTGAATGAATGACTAGCAAACATTCTCCTAGGATTAATGTGTTGTGCATGTTTCACAGAGCTGCACGTTACTTTTGCTGTATTTTATTAAACTCTTTTCCTCTTAAAGTCTAAAAAGCAACGTTCGCTTCATTGCCAATAGCCGCCGCATGTGAAGTGATCCCGAGGCCTCTGTTTTTTTTTTTTGTCGCATAGGACTGATTCATGCCGCACAAAGGGCCACTCTCGGTTGTGAAATTTGTCAATACTCAAATGCTGAAAAATGGCGCCCTTCCACTGTCCATTAGCACTAAATGTGTCTGCGCCCTTTTTATTGTGCGAGGAAATGTCACGCCATAATAAAGCGGCAACCTCCCGGTCCAGGGCAGCGCTATATATCCCTGCTCCTGAAATCCTCCTCGGACTCGGAGGGAGAGAAATAGGGGTCCAGTCTGAGGTGACAGGCAAACTGCACGAAGTAACAGGTCGAGGTCAAGTCAGTTTATTTGTTGAGATGAACAGCGGAGAGCAAGCTAAAAAAAAAAAAAAAAAAATACTCCTGCTCTTGCCATAATAGGGTCTGGGATAAAACTGCTGACTGTGCTAAGTGTTTATTCCAGCTGACAGGCCCTTTTTAGTGTTCATTACGTGATTTCACAGTTTAGACAGTTTTAAGAGGCGCAGGTCTTGTTCTTTTAAATATAGTTGTAGCTCTTTCTTCCACATGACAGATATCTACCTTTTACACTATTGCACACATGGATATGTTAAAACCATGTATCCATTTTAGACTTCCTGTAGCACATTAATTACTATTTAACCCCCTAAGTGAGTGCTTAATTTGAGCCGGTTGTTTCCGGTGCTCGGCACCGGCACTTAAATGTCAGCACCGGCTCTTATGACAGTCTGCCTAACTAGGGGTGAGCACACCAACAATTGTTTAATTTTTTTTGTGGTATTTTACTTTCATATTTGTTGAAAATGTTGTATAACTGAGACCCAGGTTAGTACATTTAATGACCTGTATGAGCAAAATATCCATTTGGTGCACACAGTTCAAGCCATCTGTGGCTGCATTTTACAGATTCTTAAAAGTTATCAGTGCATGCATACTGTGCCCTATTATTTAGCCTCCTTGAAACCATAATCTTGAATGTAGTGACTTCTAGTTTTAGCACCACAGACCTCTGAGAGAATGCATAAATATTAAAAGAAGGACTGTGCACGCCCACATCCTTTATAGCAAGATGCCTACCTTGTGCCACAAAATAGCTCCGTGTTGACTTTATCTCAGGCATAACCAAGAACTTCTGAATCAGTTTCTGGGTCATTGTGTTTTTTTCTAGGCAGCGGTCAGGGTTTTACTGGACTTATTTCTTTTTGGTGGACACTGGTTTGTAGTCAAACATTTCCCACCATGTTGAAGATGTGTTGCAGTGGCCTATTGTAGTCTGTTTGTCATGTTTTTAGAAATACAACCTCTTTATCTCGTTCATCTTTTCCCAAAAGCACATGGGGTCTTATTCACAAAACAAGTAGTAAATCTGCATCCGAATAATTAAGTTCACACGTGGGTGCAGAAATACTACTTTTTGGAATTTACCAATTCCTATAATTCCTTGGCTCCATATAGATGGAATGGATTCTCTCGTAGAAATGCAGTTTAAAAAAATTCTCATCGAGGCAGTGGCGGCTGGTCAATTTATAAAGCAGTGGAGCTATCAAACGAAAGGTCATACACGCGCTCACATAAACACACACACAGGCACATATACAACATAAGCATATTCTCACTCATACACACAACGTGGAAACTTACCTGGGGTAGTCCTCAGCGCAGTTTCCTCTGCACAACGATTCTCGACTTTCAGAACGAACAAACAAGGCGCCAGAATGAGACTTACACTCTTGTACCCAATCGGAAGCTCAGATAGGACAGAAGGCTGTCCTTTTTCCTTTATCATGGCTTCTGATGAGGCATATGGGCGCATGACTGACAGGCCCCAATTCACCATTATCTGACATGCTGCACTGCCCGACGCTAGTGCAGCATGTCAGATATGTATTGCACCTGTGAAAGGACGGCTGTAACAGCCCTCTCCTGACATGCGCAATACAGCCCTAGGAGCCCTCTTCTGGTGCAGGGTGATATTGCAGCTTTTACCTGTAAGGAAATGATCAGTGAGATTGTTTCGTTACATATAAAAGCTGTAATATTTTGAGAAATAAGATGTAGGTGCAACATGATTGTGGGAGGGGGTCACCGCCCTTTTGGCCTCTATGGAGAAGCCGCCCCTGCATTGAGGAAAATATTTTCCCATGGACGGAGACCTCCCCCCTATAAATGGACTTACGCCTGCAAGGAATGCCTATGAGAATTCCTGTCAGGAGTAAAAGGTAAATTTGGTCATAAACTTAAGATTATGACCAAACGTACCTTTGTAAATAGGGCCCATGCCCTATATCTGATACAGAAGAAAAAAATAATAATGGGTGGAATGTTTGAATTCATTTAATCTTTTTGGTAATGACTCTGGTCCTGTTGCAGTCCATCTTTTTTTGCACACTATGCCCCGCTAGACAGAGACCAACCTCATGAAAATCAGTCTTGGTCCTGCTCCATAAGAATAATCCTGAATGAGCTGTCAGGCCATAGTGGATGAAAAACGATGGACTGGAATGTGGCCTTGTTTGCTAGTGGCTGAGATTCATTCACGCATTTATTTTTTCAATCACTTTTATTTGTTGCAATAGACACCCTAAGTGCCAGACTTAAGCCCAACAAAGGTCCCGAGCTCGGTGTGTCACACAACTCAAGCTATGCCTCGCTAATGAAGCCCTGAGGTTGCTTATGTTACCATCAGAAGGGGCACTGGTGTGGCAGTTCAGATGGGCTGTTCCTTAAGAAGCAGGATTAAAACTGCTCTGCTTCTGGCTGGTCTCTGTCTAGAGTGGCATAGTGGGCAAATACAGAAGGACTGGAATGTGGTCACCTACCTAGAATGCTTGAATTGATCTCAGGCACTGGTAATTACTCGTAGCTACAATCCAGTCCATAGCGTTGCCTCCTCTATGCTACTCTAAAGAGAGGCCAGCAACCTGGCGATGACCTGCAGAAGCTAAGGGATGCAGTAATATGGCATCTTCTTACCAACCTTTAACGCTCCCTGTTGTTGAATAAAGTACCACAGCTGAAGTTTGGAACATGTCATTGTTTCAGGAAGTACAGTAATTGCAGTCAAGTTAAGTGTGGAATAATTATTCCGAATGCTCCAAGTGGCCAGTTGGGCCAGCACGTTTTGCCTACTTACAGTATCCTTTTGGCCCCATGCCATGATGTTGCACAATACACAGGTATCCTGTGTTGCCTCCTGAAAACGAACTAAAATCAGCAATCGAGAGCAACATTATGTCTGACTGAATTTGCACATTCACCCTGTCTCCTATGAAAATTAATGTGTGAGTTTACATTGGTCACGGAGTGAACACAGTCTTATCCACTGCTTGATCGAACAGAATGTTGTTTCCGTATGCCACTCTCACTTTATTGTACATGCAGTGTTCTAAATGATTTCTAATAACTCAATAGATTTCTGAGAATTAAAACTTCTTAGAAAAACCATGATGTTATCACACAATTTACAGCAATTATAAATCCCTAGAGGCATCAGCATATGGTGCAGAAATCACTCTTTCACATTTAAAAACCAATCAAAGGCAAGACTACCAGAAACCAACATTAACTGCAAATAAAAAAAACCCTGCTAGCATCCTCACCTATTTGTGTTGAAAATGGTTTCAAGCATGCAAGTATTAGTATATGTAAAATGTGTGAAAAGGCTAATCCTACTGCTAATTAATGCATCATTTTTGGTTGAAGATTTTGAGTCAAATTCAAGAAATGGCAAGCTAACACCACCATGCATTCAGGGTGATATCACTGATATTTGATCAAGAAGCTTACTTGGTAATGCCCTGTGACCAGCAGTGCATTGCACATATACTATTTGTCCTCATGATTACACATGGAAACCAGGAGGAAATCAAATGAATTAAATAGTTAACCGAAAAAATAATTTCTTGTCATGAATTCGCTGAGCTGATTCAGACAGACAGAGAGAGAGAGAGAGAGAGAGAGAAGTCTTATTGAGCTTTGACAAATACCCCACAGCACCTGGTCACAGCTCTTCACAGGCATAGATGAATCAAAGATCCCTAAGGTATCCTTGCTGACAAGAAACAATATAAATACATAAAAACTGTATATTACATAAGAATAATTGTAATGGCCATACAATCTTTAAAAAAAAAAAAAAACACCCCGAAATAAAAAAATAGAAGCTGCTTGACCTAAGCAACACTACCCCAAGTGGAATATAATGCGGGCAGCAGTCCAACATTCAAATATAATTAAAGTTTAAGGATAAACCCTATGTATTGGAGCCTATTAAACCCTTCACGATGGGGTTATGGAAAAACACAGGGTCTAGAATGGTGCACCAATCACTGTCCTGACACAACAATGGCATAAACGACAATCCCCTTAACTGAAACTGTCCTAGCATCAACAATAGTGTCTGCTAACTCAGTTTCCTGGCCAAGGTTTGATGTCAGAAATGGTATTCCCCCTCATATCACACAGCTATATCGCATGACAATAATATGACAACCCCTACATAATCATACCACAGGAAATACAGATACTATCACTTTATGCCATGATAAGTCTGCCTGTTATGTCAAAATGAAACTAGTCATTGAAAAGTGTTTTAATCAGTTTAATGTCCTCCTTTGTAAACTGTAGATCTGTGCATATGCTTGTGAAGATTGATTATTAATTACACATCACCTAAATTGTGTGTGTTGACTTATTTGTAAGAGGTGGAATCCAAGGGGAGTATAACATCCCTCTAAGGTGTATTATGGTTTGGTCAATGTAATTGTTGGATTTAAGTTAGAGGTTGTCTGCCATGATGATATACAAATTCTAAAGTTTGGCCGATTAATTTCTTCCCAATTTCAAATTGCATTAATGTGAATTTATCATAGGTATCTCCTTCTATGTATAGTAAGATCCAACATTGTGAGTAAACTTTCTTAAGATAAGATTTTCTGTCTTTGAGAAGATCCAGGATCACATCAGTTTGATTGAAATGTCTCTCTCTGCATTTCATTTGCAACATTTGGTGTGTGCTATTCCTACATATATGTACTTTACCCTAACACTCATGATGTGAACTGTGACTGAGCTCTCAGGGTGCCTAAAACGAGGGACTCACAAGCGTAAACCAGTTTTCCTTAAGGATGTATTTGTCTCACCTTATGTGGATTCGAATGAGTGGCAAGTGAACACTTCAGGGAAATTTGTATAATGATGGATGAGTAGCAAACCAAACAAACAGCAATGCTGTTAAAAACAATGAGCTGAAGGGACCACATCAAATTGTAAAAAAAAAAATTGTAAGAAGCAAAATGGCAAAAAAATTGCATTTTAAGAGGTTCTGTTGAAAACTGTTCCTTTAATCAACGACAAATAGGTAAAATCCTCAAAAATTGTCAACATCTACATGTGAAATTCTTACTCTGACTGAGGGACCATATGATGCTGACCCTTGAGTGCATGTGATCAGATAAATATTGGGCCTCATAACCGTAATGGAGTTTATATTTGAGTTAGAACCTTTTCTGAAAGTCAAAACAATCCAACAGGCTCAATCAAGAGGCCGTATCCAGTGAGCCAACTTTGAGGTCAGGCAACCACAAATTGAAGGTGTAGTTTAAAAAAGACACAGCTGCAATGAAAAAATCTTTGTGTTAATGAGTGTTTTTGTGACCACTCTTCAGCTTGAGTTAGGTGGATGCTGGTCAAGACGGCTCCTCAGGAATTATTTAAGACTGCTTTACCAATACACTTTTGACTTATAGATCTTCAGCTCTGTTTCCAACAATTCACGTCAGTTTCAGGATAGCTGTAGGGGGAGTTACAGTAAAGGTGCCAATATCCTGTCATTACTTACCAATCATCTAAGATTCCTCCCATTGAGTGGTAGGCTTTCTCGGTTTCTGGATGCTTGCAGCTCTGTGCACATCTAGGCTCGAGATTCAGTATCGATAACAGGTTGTAGTTTTCCCACAGCAGACCAAGAATAAAGTATCCATGGGACTGTGATCAGAAGACTGTCTTTCGTGGACCTGCAGCAAGTTCTCCAAGGCAGAGATTCAGATGACGTATAGGATAACTGTCCTGTTGTTCTCTCCAGCTGGCAAAGTGGGGATTATTCCTTATTCCTCTCTCTTCCAGTGAACCCTGAACGCAGGGGTGGGGAATTCCTATCTCCCCAGACATCAAGATTTCTTACAAGGGCAAGAGGTTTTAATTTCTATTCTGTCCAAAGGACAAGTAGACAGTCTTACAGTAATCCGATACACAGCTGTTCAACCCAGTTTATTGGCAGTGAAAGGGTCAATGCAAAAGGTGGGGCCTGCACTTTAACTTTCCCAGAGCAGAAGAACATGATGGAGCTGAGCTCAAAGTTGCAGCTCCGTATAAAACATCCACAGCACTGGCAGGTAAAAGTCTTTTTGCTTTCTCCCCAAGGCTCTTGTTTGACTTCCAGGCTCTCTCCTGGTCCTTTTCATTTTCTTCGAGCACGAGACGAACATGGAGCTTCTGCAGCTCCAGAACACTCACATCACTGGAATGTAAGAGGCTGCCTTATCGGCCTCTTGGTTTCTGCTCCGACTTGAACCTTGTGACCCCTGCCTTTTATTCTATGCTTCACCCTTGGGCCTCAATCAGCCCCAAGATCCCTCCTCACCCTCGACTCCAGGGGCCTACAGTAAAACACCATGCTTTCCCTTCTTATGCAGCTCCTGCACAACCCCCCTTTGCACTTTGCCTTTCCTGTACACCTTATGTTCCACCCGGTGCCTGTACTTGCTAACCCCACTCCCCTCTGCTGCCCCCTCTGACTGCCCTGACCCGCTCCACTTGGCCTCTCATATCTTGCATCATCCAGAGCTTACATTAAAGCTCATTAGTTTCCCTATGGAGAATTCATGCAATCCTCAGGCCCACCCTCATTTCTTTGCACTGGGCCTCTCGTCTCACTTTGTGCGTGCATCAGGGGCATCTGAACATGCCGCTGTAGCAGCTACAGCAGCTGTGGAGTTCTTGATGGGCCTCTTCTTTCTGCAAGTCCAGACAAAGGTTCATAATTGACGTGAAAGGGTGGATGGATATATACATGGATGAATGAGTGAAAGGATGGATAAGTGAAAGAATGGATGGATGAGTGCATGGGTGAATGGATGGGGTGAAAGTGGATAGATGAGTGAAAGGATGGGTGGTTGAATGAAAGGGTGGATTGATGGATGAGAGAGAATGGATGGTGGAGTGGATGACTGGATGGATAGATTGATGGGTGGATAGTTGAGTGAAACGGTGGATGGAGGGACGAGTGAAAGGATGGATATGAGTGAAAAGGAGGATGGATGGGGTGAAAGATGGAAGAGCAAAAGGATGGAGGGATGAGTGAAAGGGTGGATGGATATGAGTGAAAGGGTGGATGGATATGAGGGAAAGTGTGGATGGATATGAGTGAAAGGGTGGATGGATATGAGTGAAAGGGTGGATGTAGGGAGTGAAAGTGGATAGATGAGCGAAAGGATGGATGGATGAGCGAAAGGAAGGAAGGAGGGATGGATGAGTTTGAATGATAGATTTGGAGCTGGAAGGATAGGTTTGACCAGGGGCATCCCGAACCCCTCGCTTTAGCAGCTACAGCAGGGGTGGAGCTCTTGATGGGCCTCTTCTGTCTACAGCTCAGCAGACAAAGGCCCATAATTAATGTGTAAGTGTGAGTGAAAGGATGGATGGGTGGGTGGATAGATGAGTGAGTGTAAGTGTGGCTTGCTAGATGGATAAATGAGTGAAAGGATGGATGAGTGACGGGGATGGTGGATAGACGATGGATGTGTTGATGAAGGAAAGGGTGAAAAGATAGATGGGTTTCAAGGTGGATGGATTAGCAAGCAAAAGAATGGATGAGTGAAAGGGTAAATTGATGGATGAGCGGAAGGATGGATGAGTGAAAGGGTAAATTGAGGATGAGCGAAAGGATGGACAGATGGCTGGATATGTTTGGGGATGGGGAGGTTTGGATATGGATGGGCGGATGGATGGACAAACAGAATGGTGAAAGGCTGATGAAAGAATGGATGCCAATGTAAAGGTGAAATGCTAGATATCAGTGGGTGAATAAAAGGATGAATGGGTAAGAGGCAAAATAAGGAAATCACTAGTATTCAAATCCTTCTATACTATGAGCCTGGCATAACCAGAGAGGCTATTATCCGAGCACTTCTATAATGAGAGTGCTGCCATTATTTGACAGTGCACTACATGGCACTAAAGCGACAAGTGGATTTTGTTACAGGACTAGTAGATTTATGAAGCTACCTGTCCCATGGACAAGTAGATATTTTATTAAATTCCACACCCCTGTGAACGGGTTCTCAAAGTGTACATGTGTGCCCTCCTGCCCCTTCCCTTATAGTTGGACCTCACACAGTGTTTATTAATATTGGTCATATGGGTTTGGAATTCTCACAGAGTGCTTTCTGCAGAATCCAAGAAGATAAAGGCCGCCCTTGCAGAGTCACACCCTATGTTCAACCAGTGATCCTGCTACAAGGCTAATGATTCAACTTTCTGCGCTCTAAAGGTATTTCTTCTTTGCTGAACACCAGGGCGAAGGCCTCCTGAGGTAAAATGAATCTGTGGAAAAAGCAACGATGAAAATTGATGAAAGTGAACTTCATTTCTTACTTACTTAGCAGCTCCAGTCAAAGCTCTGGAAATCTCGTACTTAACCCTTTATTGTGCAGGTTGACTTTGAAGCCCCTCTGCATATCTTAATAAGTGCACTCTCCACCAACCCGGATTTGTTTTAAACAAGATTTTATTGTTGTTCTCATCAGTTCCTATACATTTAGCCAAAGATAATACACAGCAGATAATACACCGCATATGCTTGCAAGTACCGCCATGAGAACTTTTCTATAATTTGGAAAACAGTTACAAGAGAGAAGAAAAAGGGAGACACTGACCCTCCCCTTCTATCCCTACCTCACCCTCCTATCCAGAATAGCAGAAAAATCAATAACCAAGTCACAGCATTAAGAATTAACCTATACCTGAATCGTGTGGTGACAGTTTCATTAGAGTCAATATTATCAATCTTCCTGCACAGTCAGTGGAAAATATGAAACGCTCTTAAGCATGGTGGGCATACAGTGCTGGGAAGGCCTTTCAAAAGATATTCAACCATTGGAGTCCAACGTTCCTCAAATGGAAAGTGTTTGTTCTTAATATTGACAGAGAGTCTACTTTCTTCCACCATAGTGCTGTGGCTAATTTTGCTGCACTTAGACAGTTCAAGATGATCACTTTGTAACTGAGCGTTATATGTTTAAGCGTCAGAGGTAGGAAACCTATGATCTCTTGTAAGGCTTTAGATAAATTTTCTCGAATGGGTCAAATTTGCGGGCAGTCTCACCAAATATGTTCAAAAGTTCCTATCTGGCCACACTTCCTCCAGCACATCGGGCTAGACCTAGGGAACATTGTGGGGAGTTTCAAGGGGTAAAGGTGCCAAATGTAGGGCAGCCTGTAGTGTATCTCTTTAGTTTTGATGGCAATCGAGCATTTGCGAAGTCTGACCATAACCTGTCCCATTCTATGTAAGTAATTGCTCTATTCTGTAGACTACACCACTTGCTTTGGTAAGCCCACATTTGTGTTGGGGGTACTATTATTTCTCTGGTAAGGGCATGCCCAGGCATGTCAGGCAGTGTGGGTGCAATTTACCTATACAGATTCTGCTTCCACCCTCTTCCTCTCCCAGGAGCAGGATCTACCCCCCTCCAGATGTGGCTGTAGCATGGAGATGACTTTGAGCTACCTGCTGGCTGGAAAAGTGATTAACTCAGCCCAGCAAGGTAGTTCATAGCCTGAATCTAATTAAAGGCTGATTCCGAGAAATAAGACCAAAATCCAAAGTACATGAAGGAGTGCAAATATAGACAAATTAGTATTACATTTGCTCCTGGGACCTTTGTTCACATAGGGTCATGCCAATTCAGAAATGTTATTTTATTGCAGCTTTCGCCTACTGGGTGAATACAGTAAGGCACTGCAGACTTGTAGATAAGCACAACACTACACATTTTGACTATAGTAAAAAAAAAAATAGGGATGTTTGTTTTTGAATGCCCAAATAAATTATATGTCCGGCACAGGCCATAAATATTGTAATAAAGTTCCTTTCTGTGACAGCCTACCTGTGTGCTGATACCAGGCTGAATTTGACAGTAGCCCCACTTTCTTTGCCCGCATACATGGTCACGTGCAACCAGCCAAGAGCCTCTTACCCCAGCTTCACAGCAATTAACTTTATTTTAAACCAGCTGGCATTGGGAGTTTGCTCTTAAAACCATTTTACCACAGCTTACTCTAAGTGAAATTCAGTTAGAGAGACTCAATCACAACAGAGATCCAAACACCGGGTGGTCCAAAAGCAGAAAATCTAGGGTGGCTGAAGTGAATCAAATCCTCATTCTTCATAGTTTGGTAACCATACATTCATGTCAATATGTATCCATACTTCTTCCAAACTTTCTGTGAGGTGTAGTCTGGTATGATTTTATAAGCAGTTGCCTAATCTGTGTTAGGGTGATGTCACATTTTGATTTTTCTTGAGTTGTTTTTAAGGGTGATAGTAGTCTGTAAATAAAGTGTATTCGCTTTCCAACTTTTGACTCAAAGTTGTACATTTGCTACCCTTGCCGTGATGGCTTTTAACAGCATATGTAACATTACCTATTAATTAAGGTCAGGGACCGCTGTACTTATTGATGCAGGGAATTAAAGTGCTTTATCACCACAGTAACAATAGCCATTATATCACTATTACTTTAAATGTACATCAGGTAGCATATTCATACCGGAACCAGCATTGGTAAAGCCAATAGTTCTCACCTTTAAAAGATGAATGCTGACCTATTGGTTTTGCCAGTGCTTCTTTGCATTGGCGCTTCTGCATCACTGTGCATCACTCATGCAAACATGACATGGTGAGTTTGTGTATTTTTGCACATTTGCAAAAATACATAGGGAACATTTTTGAATATCAAGAAACAAAATTGCATGTGCACACATGCCCACAATTGCATTCTGAAACACCAGTGGCCATTTCGGCATTTTTTACTTTATCGTTCTCACATAGCAAACAAACATGGCGGATATCCTGTCTACATTACTACAAGTGCATTATATCCTCTGGCACATATATTAAGGCATACTTAGTAAGTAAATAGTAATAAATCAGGCCATTGGTTTTTATATACTGATGAGAGGGGAGTGGGAGTGGGGCAAAGCCAGTTGCAGTGGGGCACAGTTAGTTGAAAGTTCAGCAGAAGAAGACTGGTGGTTGACTGCCCAGCCCTGTATGCTTCTCGTGGGCTTCTGCCTTTTACATAGGCAGAAAGAAATTGTAGCATTTTATTTCCACTCCAGCAAATATTTAATTGTTGAAGTGACTTGTGCATACCCCTAGTAGTGCTCCGAAGCACTGTCCTGACCTACCATAGAAGTAGAATAAAAAGTTCCTCCCTCTCACAAAGTACGTGTTATAATTCCTCATTGAGTACTTTGAGCTTAGTAGGGAGACAAGAACAAGACAGGCACACAAAGTTCCAAATTGTACACAGTTTTGATTCTTAAAATCTCATACTTTTGTTTAATTTAAAAATTAAAAGCAACTACTAATCTTTCTTTTGAATTTAAATATCGCATAAGTGAATATATGGAGCAAGACATAGCTTCCACAAAGCCCCATGTCATATGTTAAACTATCAGCTGAGCAAGGCCTTTAGCTAACAGCATTATGCATTTTAGTTCTTATATTTTTGCTATTAGCATTGTAAGTGAGTGCTCAAAATTCCCATAATGTAAAGAAAGTGATATTGGCTTCTGAAGTATCAGTATGGATTGGGATATGGCTTGGGAGCTATAGGGAGTGACTGTGGGGCGTGGACGCAGATGTGGGTGCTAGAGAGAATGTGGGGTTTGAGAGTGGATCCATTGCAAGGAAGTGGGTGCATTGCCTGGGCGTTGATGCATGTCTTAAAAGGGCCTGCAAGTGGATGCTGGGCAAGAAAATGGATGAATCACATGCAAGTGGGGTGGTGGTGAGAATGTGAGTGATCTTAGAGGTTGTTTAAACAGAGATTATGTGATTGTGTAGAGGAGTATGAGAGGTTGTGTTGTGAGAAAGTAACCGTGGTAGAGACAAGTGTACTTCAACAGCGTGAGTTTGGAAGAAGTGGTTGGAGACTCTGAAATGAACGGGATTGGTCAGTGAAGTAGTCTGTATTCAGCTGAAATAACTGCACTGCAAAAGTGAGTACAGACTTGTTTCTGTTATTTTGTGATATGCACAATGGTTTTGTTTGTTATTTGGTTGCTATTTCTCATTCTATCTGATATTTGAAGCTCCTAAAAAAAATTGAACTGACTCTTACAAATGTTGCTTAGGAGTGATTGACTTCTTTGGTTAAATGTTAATCTGGAGCCATGCCCATGAAACAAGAAGTGTATATCCATTACAGATTGGCTTTCCTTGATTGTGGAAAGAAGAAAAACAAAAACGTACTTCTTGCCCTTTCTGATGTCCTACCCTGTTGCAAAAGAGGAAGGTAGTTCATAAAACAGAGGTCAATCAAAGTAACAATAGTCCCTACACGAAAGTTACAAATAAGGTAGATGGAAAGATACACCAGGCAGGAGGTAAAAGATTAATCGAACGGGATATCTGAATTTTGAGAAGAGTGTGCGTCCCTTTCAAATGTTTGTCTACACTAAATTGTTTTGAAAATGTGAATTTTTAGTTCAATCAAACTGACACTTTGCTGAGAATAATGACATAAAAAATGCTGTGCTAGTCTGGTCCATATTTATGACAGTGCTCTACATGGTGGCGCCGTCCATCTATTTTAAAACTTAAGCAGCCAATATAACATTGTAAAATGCATAAATAATAATACCAGCAGCTCCAGATCATACTTGCTGCTGGTGATTGGCTGGAATAGCCTATATTGTTGCATTTGCAGACATGTGATAGTAAGAAGGTAGCATTGGTACTGCCATTTGGCAGTGCTGGGAGGGAGAGTGGATGGTGAAAGCGGCAGTGGCCTCCTGAAAAATATCTTTGGCAATACCACTTATTTTTTTCCACAAATTAAGCATTGGGCTAGCTAGTTTAATTATTATTATAGCCAGCATAACTGTGGTCATGTGTTAATGGGCAGGAATATTTTCAAATGGAAATTGACTTCTCTTCCAGTTGATTGACTGTAGAAGTTTGTATGTAATATTGTGATAATTAGCAGGGTGCAGTTAAAAATCAGCCTGGGATTGAATAATTCTCTTTCAAGCTTCCAGACAAGAGGGCATTTACAAGTATATACAATGCAATTATTATGTGATTTAAAATTATACTGGCTGTTTGATGACATGCCTTTAAGGGATGTTTACCCATTTCAATAGATTATCAATGCTAGGCAGGTATCCCTTGAATAGCCCTAATATGTAAGAGAATAGCCTTTGAAAGAATGCTTACCTGATCCTCTCAACAAAGGGCTTGTGAATTATTTGTATATGGCTCAACATGTTTCTTGCAGGAGGAGTTAGTGCATGTTTGTTGTTGGTAAGTCTTGATATATGTATTGATAAGCTAGACTTCTTGGTCGGATCCTAATGTCTGGTGTACTCATTTGTGGCTAAGGGCAGAACAGTTTTACTATTCTGCTGTTCTTTGTAAGTTAGTTTTTCAATTAAGTCATCGTTGAACGTAAAGTGTCATTTAGTTTAAGTTCGTATATTTTACTACAAGCAAGTATCATGTACTGGCTGACAGTTGAAGTGTCACAAAAGATAATGCTTATTTTTAGAAGACCTTACTAATTGTTATATGCAACGTACTTTGTTGCATGGTTTAAATGCAACTAATATTAAGACGCCAATTTTTTTTTTTTTTACATAAAAATGATCCTTTTGTACAAACTATACCCAGTGCTGGGCTTCAAGGTGCGGCATAAACAGTAAAAAGTATGCACGCCAGCACATTTTGTCAATTTACACTTTGAATAGTAAATGTGATACGTCACAGTTATGGCTAAAAGCCTTACACAGGGAATCCTTGCGGTCTGCATTAGGGAACATGTTGGATGTGAGGAGATGGATCCTGTGTAGTCTGGCCGGTGCATCGGTTGTCAGGCAGTCGTGCAGGGACAATACTAGTATTGCAGTTTTGTCTGTAGCGCCCACCCCACTGCAAACGAGTCAAGTTTGCAGCTTCAGCTACAGCACAGAGCTCTTTGCTACTACTACTGAAGTTGTCAAACAGCATGTTTTTATTTGTGCTTGCATATGGACATTTAGCAGAATGTCAGAACGCTGATGCATTAACGGAGTATGAAACGATATTCGAAATATTCAGTTGGGGCATTGTTTAAACTCGATATCCTATTAATATTTACATTTCTAAGCAACTCATTTTTCTGCTCTGTTTTTTTCTTTTTTTATGAACATGTGGTTTCTTTCTGAAAGTAACATAAAAACAAATACATTTCTTTTTAGAAACTTAAGGACTGATTGAGATCTTGGCGGAAGGTTTACCTTGTCACATCGGTGACGGATATCCTGTCCACCGAAATATAAATCCCATAGGATATAATGGGTCTATATTTTGGTGGACGGGATATCCATCACCGTTGTTACGGAGTAACCCGTCCGCCAAGATCTAATTCAGGCTCTTAGTTTTTAGTTGGGTACAACATAAATGCCTTTCTATGTTTATCTGTTGCAAACATTTCCTAAAAATGGGGCGTAAAGCTCATTGCAAAAGAAAGAAGGGACATCTTTTCAACATCCCCATGTAAATTCTAGTGTCAGTATTTATAAGCTAAAGGAGTAACACGACATTCTAAGACATGTTTACCCTCACTTTTACACCTTTGTCATCCCACTTCCATCTTGCACCACCTAATAAGAGCTACAAGTTTCCAAACATTTCATACATATTTTCTGTAGCAAATGAGAAGCAAGGCCAGCAGAAGAGACTGGCAAAACCAAATTGGAGAATATAGCCTTAATTTAACCTAACATTGCACACAATAGGGCTGGATTGGATGTTTGAATAAAGAATTTAGTATTTGAAGCTTTGCGTTCTTATGGATATGGTCCTAGAGGGATGAGGCACTGAAAGAACAGCGCATTGTGTCACTTCTTCTTAGGTTCCTCTCTTGCATGCACTGCTTAATGTTTTTTTCTTTATTTATGTATTAACAGTTTAATAAATGTTTGAATTGTGCTGTCAGAACATGCAACTTATAACCTGCTAGTGCAACATAGTCTGTGAATAACCCTAACCTGCTTTGCGCTTTGCTGCCTAATGTTGACTGTCACTCCCTTCCTCCCCTAAAGGACAACATGCAGAATTGAAAAACAAGTACAGCTCTTCTTGTTGATTGGTTCTTGGTCACTTACAGAATTAAAATATTGAAATCATAACAGAATAATGTGAAAAAAAGCAGCACTGTTACTTGCAATGCAAGGCTGCATAACACTCTCAGTATACAGGATATATTTGAAAGAAAAGATTTAACCTGTTGTCTTTATGCTAAATTTCAATTCTAAATTGTGATAACATTGTCGTACAAGCAGGGGAAATCGTTGCAAACATTTTTAAATTCAATATCAACCATGGTAGCGTTCTTGAAAAACAAGTTCTAAAACTGGGCTCAATTCCACTTAGTTCTACAAACCTGTTTGCATGGGATGGCTTTCAATTTCATGTTCTAGATGCTCTATTAGCTCATAGTTTTATTTTTTATGCTGGTTAAATAACTTTTGGTCTTAAAGAGAACATCTTTAAATACTGGGATCTCGTACACATGAGAAGAAAAACCCATGCCCACTGCCAATTGAATAACCTATACTTGAAATCCACATATACATATACATTTCTGTTAGACTTTAGAAATAAATAGACTCTAATACATGCAAACATCTTAATAAAAACTACAGCTATAAAAACAACCTTTTGTGGGTGGTTCCACATTGAGACTCTATGGGTTATCTGCTTATCACTGATGGGTGGTACATTTTAAAGAGACTACCATCCTCATGCAACTCTACATGTGATGGAAAACTGGGACTTAATATAAATGAACTCCTACTTTCTATTACCTACTGCAAATAAAGCTATGCTGTCCTGAAAATTACTAACTCAGCACCAGCTTTACAATCTTCAGCAGCGGTGTCAAATTACTCTCTGCAAATCTTCCATTATTGAGTTACAGACACTCCATCTGCACAACTCCGTCCTCGTCGTTGTGCATTATGGGCACAGTATAATGCAGTAGCAAGCTTGTTGAGAGCCCAACAAAACATACAAGCATAGACTGTGCAAGCACCGAAGGACTCAACATTAAACATTTCTTCCTCTGGTGAATAATGCCCATAGGGTAAGACGGAATGATCTTGATGCTGGGCTTTTACCCTCTCTAATATAAACCAGGAGTGTCTAGAAATTTGAAGAATGACATTAAGCAATGACAGAAATTGTATCCTGGTCGGAAGTGTTTAATAAGACGAAGAATGTGTTTGCAATAGTTTCTTAAACGAAGACCAGAGTATGAAAATATTTGCTGACTGTATATCAGTAAACATACATTTTGTTTTATACATGGATGACTATTTGTGCCACGCTCATGAATCCATTGTATGAGTTAGAGTTAGCTTCAAGTTACTGTTGCTAAAGAACTCCCTTTTCATAAGTTAAGTTTAATAGTAATCATATATGAAGTGGAAAATCAAGAGCAAGTTTAAACCAAGTTTAAAAAGGCTGAACTTACAGATGGGAAGCTCGGTATATCCTAAAAAACGTCGAATGTTAATTAGTTCACTTAGGCCAGCCTAGGTTCAACAATCAGTCCATGCTTTTGAGTCAACATTTGACATTTTTCAGTGTTTAGCTGGAACACATTATCTTCATATGGTTTTGATTCCGTTCATAAATTAACCTAATTTTAAAAACCTTACCATGAACCAAGAAGAGCTTTATTTCCTTTGAGGAATTCTATTTCAATTCTTTTGTCCTTTTGGTCCATCTTGCTGCTTCTGCACCCCATTCACCTTGCTGTCGTTCCATTACTTAGCATTATTAAATTGCACTTATCAATCATTCTTGCCAGGAATGCCATCGCCTACTACATTAAAGAAGTCAGAGAAGTCTGGTTTCAGCAGTCCCTCGCCTTCGCAGACCTCCTCCCTTGGAACGGCTTTCACACAACATCATCGACCTGTCATTACAGGACCCAGAGGTGAGGCTGTCATCAGGAGACCCTCCCCAAAAGCAGGTTGATCTCTGCTTACCGTGTAGTTCTTTAGTTTTCCTTCTGTAAATTTCCCTAGTTTAGTCCTATAAAATCATACGGTTTTAACACCAGAATCACATTTTGTCTGGACTTTGCAATTTCATGGAAAAGTGCTAGTTCCCAAAATATTTAGGGAGCATACGAGCAATGAAATCAAATCAAGCATGACTTATTGTCTTGCTTTATACAATATGACTTGCTCCCACAAATAATATGCTATCATGATGAAAAGTTTCCTGTCTTGGAGAGACTGCTCAACATAAATTAATCCACAGCATGTCCTCTGGTCTTGATCATAACCAAACTCATACATTTCCAGCAGTAAAATATACTAGAATTTCTGTTTCACTCTATAGTTAACTGAAGCCTTTAAAATGATGTTTACTCTATTGGTAGGAGGCATAATTTAATTGTTGCTGTCTGCTTACCCAATGCCTCATATTAGCCAATCCATATATTTGTGTATCATTTTCCCAAAAGTAAGTTTTTCATAGAATCAAAGAGCTGTGATTCTCCTGCATATGTTATAAGTGAAAATTATGTCATTTTGGAAGCATTTGAGCACTAAAGCATGCACCTTCATAAATCACAACAGGTGCTGTGTGTACTTCACACATTTATCTTTGATGTGGAATCAGTTTTCCAAAAGTTGGACATTAGACGAAAAACTCTTGTCTTGTAAGATAGATTGTTGCATTCCAATAGTTTCCTTCTAATTCTAAAAGATATCCTGAACAATTCTGCTCTACACTGGATCTTTAATCATTTCGAACTAACGGCAGGTTTACTCCCCATAGATTATGTTTGAGGGCACCAGGTGACAGTCAAGCATCTTCAAAAGTACAGTAAGGGTAAATGGGGATTGTTCTAGACCTTAAGGTGTCAGCGTTCACAGCAAAGTTTGATTCATGAGAAAACTAAGCAAAACAACTTAAGCTAATTGATTGGCTACTATTTACATTGTACTAATGGTGTTGCAACTGCCTTGTTGTCTCTTCTGTCGATTGCTATTAATTGTAACCTGGGGAAGTAAGAAGGCTATAACTAATTACATTAAGAAGATCTAGAAGATGTTTTTTAGTGTTTACTAATGTTTGCTTTGAGTTAAGGCAGAACAGGCCAAAGAGTTCGAACAATAGTTTGTGCAAGCGACAACTATTGTTCTTGCTAAAAATACCTGTATTGGCTGTCCCCGTTAGGTGTTGAGAGATACATGTTTATTCAATCAATGGTTATAACTTACGTAAAACAGACTGGGTTTTGCAAGACAGATTCTGAAGATGTCTAGATGTAAAGACATTCCTGTAAGGCATTATTATTCTTTTATATCAATTGTCACTTGTGTACTTGTTCCTAAAAAAAAAAACTGTGGCGTGGATTACATATAATTTAATTCTTTAATTTATGTTGTGTATCACTGCATCCTCTTATTAAAAGGCCCAGAACTAGTAAATTGATTCTTTGCTTACTTTATGAAATATGCAGCTGAAGACTGATCATTTTATCACTTAAGACCTGAGGTTTGTCCATGGAATTGTAGACCAAAAAAACATGCAATCCTTTACTTTGAACATTTGGTGCTATGCATAGGTTTACAGACTGCACATCCTGACACTCTTTGGCATGACTTTGAGTTTCAGGCGTGAAGAACAGTCAGCATAAAAAAAAAACTCACAAAAAAGTTAAAAACACGATAGATGACTGGGAGATCTAGCAGAAGATAAAAAAACATAATAGTAAGGAGTAACATTTTATTTTGGAGAGGGAGGAGAGTGTGTGCGCATGTGTGTGTGTGTGTGTGTGTACACGTCTTGTGCGCATACAAGGCCTTTAAGTGATGCGCCACAAGTTCTGTACTCTATTTTTTTTAGCAGATTTGACTAACCTTGAAGTATCTGGAGTTTGCTTAAATTTCCCCAAGCCTTAATTTGAATGGTTTGTGTGCAGCCATGAATCTTTGATTATCAAGAGTACAGTCAAGGCTTTTGATTTAGAACTGCAAACTGATTTGCCCACAGAGATATATGCTTGTGTTTATTTGAGAAGTAATAAGATAGCTTTCTTGACATTGAGTCACAGGGATATGACCAGTACAGTGTACTTAGAGGCCTTGGAGCAATAAGTAGTTATGAGACAGTGAATTCATTCATACAAACCAAGAGAGGGTAATTGATTTTGCAATGCAAAATATGTGTCACTCCTATGAAAAGTAGAGCATAGTGCCTGTTTCCCCATTTTATGTAAACCAACAATTTGTCTAAATTTGGTGAATCATGTGGTTAGCTGGATCTAAGGTCTCAAACAAAATAATGTAATGGATCTAAATAGAGTAAAATGCAGGCAATGGGGTTGCATTTCATAGAATTGGCACACACCTACCAGTGCTTCATGGATCCATCTTATTTTGCTCTCCTCCCACACTGGAGTTTTCAGACCCTTTAGAAATTAAGTGAACTAACCACATCTCTGTTCCTTTATGTCAATGTTTGCGGTTATTTAGGCCAGTTTTATATTTTAGCTATGCAAATACTTGTTGGAACTGCCAGCTAGTCACTGGCAATGCATTTAGGCATACTCTGTTGCAGTAGCAGTGAAAGAATATAGATGCTCGGTCAAATTCCTTTAGGACTACTGTGGCAACTCCCCAACATTACACCCTTCCCTTGCACTGTCTCCTCATTTGTGGGGAAAATGGGTGTCTTTACATTGCTGTATAATCTATTTTTTAGTAGTATGCTATCACACTGTTTAGTAGTCTATTCTGGCACAGATGCAGGTGCATTCAATAATGCAAAGGAAAGGCATGTTTTATATTTTTGTAAACAGTCTGTATCAGGCTGCTACATTCTGATTGGGTTCTGGCCAGTCAATAGCTACTCAGAATGTTTTAGAGGAGGCTCCCTATACAAGAAATAAGAGAAGGAGTGAATAAAACTCCTTTACTGAAAATTGAATGTGTTGTTATACTAGGAGTACGTTTGTTGTTCTTCCTGCATGTGAAGGTGCCTGTTGCTACTTCTTCTATCCAGATGACCCAAATAGGGCTTTTTCTGCTGTCAGAAGCAGTGAGGAAACTCTGCTTGATCTTAATGGGCTCATTTAACTGGCTATAGACCATGAATATAACACTTCTAACTCTTGCTTCTACCTATGTTACTATTGCTATTACCTGCCACCTCTAGAATTTAAGCCGAAGCTTCTCCTTCATCCGGTTACTACTACAAATGGTTGTATTCCTAAGTCTGACTCCCTCAAAGGATCAGCTAATCAATGTTCTCTGAGGGACAGCATACTCCAAGGTAAGTATTGGCCAGGTTTGGGATAGGCCCCTCATCTGCACTGCAGGACTCTCTAATACCACTCCTCAGTCTATTCCAGCATTGGATTGTCCCCCACCCCATCAGCTATAAAGCTAAACTACTATTACTGCACCTAAATAATTTATGTGTGTGGGTTCACTCACACCTCCATCTCCTTGAGTTTTATTCTAATGTGGTCTAAACCTTTGTGTGGGAAAAAGTATTCTGAAGCTACCTTGCTGCTGTAGACCATAGCTTGTACAGATGAATAGGATGTAGATGCGCTTGATACTTTCTTTAATATTTTAGTTTTTGAAAAATACTTTACTAGTATATTTTGTCTGGAAGGCAGTGGTCTATCAGTTGCTTGCAGAATTCAAGAACTGAGCAGGAGACTTTGATGTGCGGGGGCAGGGCTTTTCAGACTTCAGGAGTCTGGTAGAAGACCGCTACATCTGGTTCTTCGTATGTAGAGGGGGTGGGGGGACGGGGGGCGCGAGTAGGAGACCGGCTGAGCTGAGTTGTCTGGGAGGCTTGTGAAAGTTTGTCGGTGTTGAGGTACATGATGACAGTGTTGAGTAAGGTTTTGTATGTGTGCGTAAGGAGTTTAAAGAGTGCTCATTAGTGGTGCTCTTTGAGTTGTAGGGTGATGGGAGTGCAGTGTGGGAACTTGAGGGTGAGCCTGACCACTGGGCTTTGTATGGTTTGGAATCTTTAGGTCAGTTGAGTTTTGATTCCAGCATAGAGTGTGTGGCCATAGTCCAGCTTGCTGGTGATGAGGGCTTGGGTGATGGTTCTGTGAGTGTTGATGTGGAGCTAGTAGAAGATCTTCGAGGGCATATTAATGTGAGGAAGCAGGAGACGAAGACCGTGTTCACTTGCCCAGTCAAGGTGAGTTTGGTGTTGATTACTATTCTGAAGTTCTTTGCATAGGTTGCCGGGTGGGGTGTGGGTCCGAGTTCGGCAGGCCATCAAGTTGAGTCCCAAAGTGAGATGTCTTTGCCTAAGATTACTACTTCCGTCATAGCTGTGTTTAGCTTGTGTCAGTTGGTTTTCATCCATCTGGTGACTTCGGTCATGTAGGTGGAGAAATTGGTCCGGGTGTTTGACGTCTGGTAGGAGCATAAGAGTATGAGCTGTGTGTCATCAGCATAGGATATGATGTTGATTCTGTGGGCGTGGATGATGCTGTGTTCATTGCTGAAGATAAACAATGGTTAGATGACTCGGTAAATAACTTGTTTTCTCCAGAAAGCATCTGAGCATTGCCTTTTATAAAAGTGCTGGAGTTGAACTTTGTAATATTTCTTGAGGTTTGAGAGACAATCAGACTAGCGCCCTTCATCAAACATGCAGTTTACAGGGTGGAAAAGTTAATTTGTTAAACAGTAAAGTGTGCGTCTGGTAGTATATTTACATAAAAGCCTGTTTTGTTGGTGAAGAATCTTGTACTTTTAACTTTCCATGGTGGCATCACTTTGACATTGTAAACCACAGAGAACTAGGTCAGCGTGAGAAAGATCTAAGATGAGCAAGTGTTGGTGTGTAAACTATCTTGTTACATGTGCCCAGGCTAGAATTCATTTTCTTAAAGTTTTTCTTCACCTACTTCCTTACTCCAGCTCCAGGGTTTTGGGAGAATTCTGCTGGTCTGATAGCAATTTTTAGTTCCTGTTGAATTCCGTCCAACATCTGGGTGTCTTTTGCTTTCTCGCCCTTAGTGCGCCGGGTATGCGCAGACTTGGGTTCCGGGTTCACTGTGCCACTGGATTCAAGCTAGTCTGGTTGATGAAGGGTGATGCCCCGAAACCGGTCCCATGATTCTTGTTTCCGGTCCAGGGAGGACCTGGCTTGGCAGTTCACGCTGGACTGTTCCCATGAGGCCCAGGGTCAAGACTGATTTGCATATGGCTGGGTCTAAACTGGGGTGGCATGGGGGGGCAAAAGTGCAATGGATTTAACCCAAATCTCTTGACTGGGGGCGAATGTTTGATTTGCTCTGCATTCCGTCCATCATATGTGTCTCTTTTGCTTTCTCGTCCTGTTGACTCTCCATGTCTTTTAGACCTGACATCCTTGGTGTGGTCTTTCCCCAAACGTTTTGCCTTCACTCCTCCTGTTTTCTGAATTTGTTTTTGTTGGCATTAGGACTTCAAACTAGTGCTAAAGTGCTTGTGCACTCGCCCCAAAACATGGTAAAATAGGCCTGCACCTGGTTAGCACATTTAATGTACTTATAAGTCCCTAGTATATGGTACACGTGGTCTGTAAATTAAATGCTACTAGTGGGCCTGTAGCACTCATTATGCCATCCACTAAAATCGCCCTTCTAAAACATGTCTCTGGCCTGCCATTGTATCCTGTAGTGCAGTTTTAAATTGCAATTTTGACCTGGTAAAATAAACCTTTGGCGAGTCCTAAACCTTCCTTCTTAATACATAAGTCACTCCTAGGGTAGGTCTTAAAATGCCCATTGGGCAGGGTACATTCTATTTAAAAAGTAGGACATGTGTAGGTCCTAATAGTGAAAAAATCCTACATTTGTTTTTTACTTCTGTAAGGCCTATCTCTCTCATTGGATAACACTGGGTACATTTATTAGATTTATTAGGTGCTAACCTTTGATTGGGAAAGATAGGGATGTCAAGTTTGGACTCAAATCATTTGTATTTTAAAATCTTCCTTAATGGTAAAGTTGGATTTCAAGTGGGGGTTCTGTGGCTCTCATTGCCTGCCTATTTTATGTCGCTCAGAACCCTCGGTAAAAACATTACCCTTTAATAATTCTAAATATCATTATTGCAATAGTTGCAAATTGAATTCCTCTTCAGTCAAGTGACTAGATAAGGCCTGTTCCAACAACAAACACATTATTTTGAGGATTTTCTGTCCTGTTTTTTGCATTCTATATCCCTTGCCTTGTGCCAGATAACCTCCAAAAAAGACATTTATAAATTGGAATTGGCACATAAAACATTTAAAAATGCACAATTTCAGTCTGTGCCTGTTCATAGGTTGAATGTTAGGGTGACTCAGAAACAGTTTGACCTGCTTGACTGCAAATATGACTTACTTTGGTTTGTATTTATGAATATATTTTATTCATCTGCAATGATAATGTATGCCTTCATATAATCTTAACTTTTCAGTGCAGAACTAATGTGTGGAGTTAAGAAAAATCCCAACTTTCACTGAAAAGTAAATATCTCCCCCCTTCTAGACCAACCCTTTGAAATTTCAGCACTTCGATTCTTTTTCTCACACTTTCTATACCACTTGCATTCGGTTTTATGCCAGCTGTGCATATATGCATGGCGAATGCACTTCCAAATGTTTGTGCATGCCCTTGATGTTACTACTGGATAGGTGTACACCTTTAAGTAGCCTGACCACTTCAGAACCACTTACACAATAATCTAAATACAAAACCACCTGTGTATTGTGAACACCTTAATGTAGTATATTGCTCACATGCAGCCTATGTATCCCTACATGTTAATCACTTTTGTGAATCACATATACTTTACGCACGTGGAAATTACAAATTATTTCCAGGTGTACGCAAGTATCTTTTTGATCAGTCTCCTCTTATCTGATTCCTTTAGTAATAATGAGTTGATGAGCATATTAGGGCCACTGAGACAATAGCAGAAACTGTCCCCTCAACTCTTTTTTTAGGTCTGGGTTTTGACAGCTCAGCTGTCAAGCAGACATACTGCTTATAATATAAATAGAGTGGCATTTGGGCCCTCTCCTTTCAACTTTTGGCTTTCTTCCACCAGACTTTCAGTCATTGGCTTGAGACTTTGTCAATCATATCAGCCTTGAGAATCACCACCTCCTCAAGTGCTTGCATTGAACTTTGTGAGGGACTGCTTTACAACTAGGGAGCCCTTAATATAGTAAGACTTTCTTGTCTCACTTTAATATGGTTACCTGCATGCCTTAGCATTTAACCTTTGCCACTGCTTGTCTTGAAAGGTTATTGAGCATAAAGTGGCTATATGTGTGTGGATTAAACCTGAAAATATGCACTGGTCCAGGATAGATCATTTCATACAATACTATTGATTTAGGAAAGTGTTAAATATCAATTTAGTTCAATCTGTCTGCAGTGTGAGTATATTATAGAGTTTACTATCCTACAGTGTAGCTCGGTGTTTGAACGTTTGTCTTTTTGATCTTGCAGTGCAAGACCAACTTATGGTGTCTTGAAATCAATAATTAATGATTTACTGTTTTGTTTCCTCCAACACTATGAGGAAGTGTTACCCTTTCAGGGACAGAACTTTGACAAGTCAGAGGAAGTAACTACCTTAGGGCGTAAACCTGACTTTTGTCCCATTGTTGTCAGCGTCTAAGACTGGAAGTGGCTAGATAGTTAAAATCATTCAGTGACAGCAGAGAGAAATCATAGATGCACATTAAGAGTTCAAGTTAAATTACTATCATAATAAACAGTTGTATAATAGCTGTTAGATTGTGAAACGGGCTCCCTGTAATTATTTGGTGAAGCTTCAGTAACTGTTTTTGGACCTGTGCTTTAGAGTTCTACGAGATGTGGGCAATTTCTAATTCAAAATTTTGCTTTTGAAAAATTAATAGTTTCTCATGAATTGATTGTTCTGTATTTGAGGACATTCGAGACCAGTACACTAGAACGTCAAAGTTGTGCCATCAACAATACACTTCAGAGAACCTAAGGAACAAATCAGAGCATAACATATGCCCCTGAAGTGCAGGAAGACCCACGCGTCTCAGGGTGCAGTTAGCCAAGGGTTTGTGAATTTTATCACTCCACCATATCTCAAGTATTTAGTGAACAACAATACACCCACCGTAGCAACATTGCCAGGCTTGAGAATAGAAATTGCAGAAACAAATTAACAAGATATCATCCTTTATCCCTCTACACGCCAAAGGGATGTAATTTAATTCCCGTCCTGATTCAACACTCTATTATTCCTCCTCTTCTGGAAGAATCTGACGACCAATCCTTTCAAGCAACGCCTCTTTTTGCACATCCCTTCCTAATGCAGGATTGCCTGTGAAGAGGTCAACTCTGCCCAATTACCGTCTCTGCGCCTAAATCCATCCCTCTTCCAATTTCTAACCTCTCAGCCACATCCTGTTGTTTTATAGCTCAGTCCGCCCACACATATTCATATACACAAGACAAGGATAAGCTAGCCTAAGTGAAATGCTTTTCTTGCTATTTTCATTTCAATGTCGAATTTCTTTGTGGTTAGTGGCCATGTCTAGTGAAACCAGAAGTAGTTCCTCGAAGTGTTGGTTCCTTAGCTGATACCAGAGCATAATGGACTCATTATTTCACCTTATTGTTCAATTGTGCTACTCATTACTATGTCATAAACTGAATCCACTGGCAACTAAAAATCTTGAGGCCTCTTCACAAAGGGAATTTCGACATAAACATATGTTTTTAGCTGAAAATACCTTTTTTTAAACTCCTGCCAAAAATTCACAAAGAGAATCCTGACAGGCACTAGTCTGTTTACTACTGCAGATTTCTCAGTCATCAGTGTGGAGGAATCTTTCATGATAAATCCCAGTCAAGTGGTGGAAGTGAGCATTCCAATGTGTGGTTTGCCTAGGAAGTTTGGAAACACCCACAAGCAAATACACTTGTGGGAATTCCCAAACTCCTCTCTGACCCCCTTCTATCATAGAAATAGTTAAAGATTTACTCAAGCCAAGGAGTGGATTAACTCCTCTTCCAGGATCATTCCCTCATTTGGTGGGGATTAGAGGAAAGGCTTTTTCCACAGGAAAAATGTGTTCCTCTAGGAGGGAAAATAGGAGCTCTGAGGATTTGTCACATCACACTCCCAGTCGTGCACCTAGAAACGTGCACCTAGCGCAGCTTTACATGGCTACTACTGGGAATGTTTGTGAATAGCAAAAAGAAGTATATCAGCACCTGTACATAGGAGTATCTCAACGGGTGCAGATTTACTACATTTTTGGCGAATTGGTTCCCGTTGTCATTAATAAACTGTCTCTCTCCCTCATATGAATGGTTCAATTGAAATTTATCGCAACAGTTTAGATAAACTTGACAGTTTTCAGCTTGTCTGCTCCTTAATTCCTCTTTATGTAATGCAGAATTGGACTTGGAGAGAAACAATGGCTCCCATCAACCACAGGCAACAGATTAATAAGCAAAGTGTGTACTTCAGGACAACTCTCTCACAATGATTCTGTGTATCGGTAATGCTAACGTGAATAGAACTATAAATAAAATCTGAAAAAAGTATCGCTGAAAGGTGGTATTTAGGACAAGAAGGTGCGGTTATCTCGCAATTGTGGGAGCACAAAGAGCTGGTAGAGAAGGGAGATCTGTGTGGCAGTATTGGTGCTGAGTGAAAGAAGAAAAGTTGAAGTTGTCAGTAGCAAGTAACGAGCTAGTAACTAATATTTATTGAATAATTAACGTGTCTTCCTGTTGCGGCCGCTTCGGAATTGGGGTGGCGGGGCAGGGAGTTGAAAAATAAAAATAAAGATCACTTACATGTACAGGACGCACGCTTCTCATCGTCCTCTGCTCTTCCTCGCTCCCGGAAGCAGGAAGCACCCAGGTTCCCCCTAAGCAAATCACAACGCGGCTGGCACCATGACAGCAGCGTCATGATTGGTCTGAGTGCCCTGGTTCGGGGCTCAGATGGAGACTGCGAGTCTTTGCATGATCTCCACCCAGGCTGTGCATTGCAGCCCGGTGGAGAACATGCTAAGTGTGCATGACTGTTTGGGCGGCCCAAGACGGCCGGTCAAACCGTCATGCGCACTTAAGGTACATAAACCACTTCTCCTCCTGCACTGTGACAGAAGCCCAGCCAAGCTCCACCCAACCTGGCTCCGTAGAGAAAAATAAAAGGATAACAACGACCTGGTATTATCATTTTATTTTTCCTTTGCTGCGCTGCTCAGAAACAGATGGGCAATGCTCCTCCGCCTTAGCGGAGGAGCCGCCGCTGGACTGTGTTCCTTGTCCAGCTCTGGTCTGAATACTCATCCTGATGCTCCCATCCTCTGTCTCTCTCTCTCTTCCCTGTTGATGCTGGCAGGATTGTACGTGAATTTGTAAACTGATAAAACGTAGAATGGATAAACATAGACCCAAAGCATCTTCTGCCAAAGTAGCCGCAATTCATGCCGTCCGTCCTACAAAAAATAACCATCTGTTTTAACTTTCCAAATCTGGCCAGACATCCAGCCTATTGTATGACTAGTTTATTTTGCTATAGTATTTGCGGGGGGCAGGTTTCGCATTTTTCTTTAGGGACATATTTATCTTTGGTAATTATTTTGGTAACAGATTGTTTAAGTCTTATTTTGGCGCAGAGTCTGTGTTTGCTGTCAGTTTTCAGATGCTAACCCCATCTCTGAACCTTTTGCAGGTACCTGTACTGAACATTCCAAGCATCCTTCCATTTTTCTTGTTTTAATCGGTTACTTATAGCTCACAATATTCGTCCTTGAAGTTCCTATTGTGCATTAAAAGAAACTTCTACATTATCTTCGAACACAGTTGTAATTTTGCCTTATTTTATCTTTTTCCTTTATTTACCCTTAGCTTCCACCATGGCAAGGAGATACAGTAAGAAACCTTTGACATTTATGTAACTTAAAAGCAGTGTGGCTCATTAAACATCTATACACATGCTCACCCGTGTACATTTATGTCACCACCATACATTTTACATTCTGCATCACGTTTCTGAAAGGTGATTTGTTTAGCCGGCGTGGTCTCTGTCCCTCCCTGGATAAAAAGTTGGCAGCATGCGATCCTTTCTCCAAAGAAATGCAATCAATACACGAAGCAGGAATGTGCTGGTTATTAACTTACAGTGGAATAATGTCTGACAAATGAATTCAAGGTCAGTGCTTGGGCTAGGATTAGGAATGCAGAGAATTAACTCTTTCGGAGCCTGGGTGTTTTGGTCCCCCAACGCAGGGCAGCCTTTTTCTTTATAAATAGTGCAGTGAAGTGTGCGCTGAAGCGCCTCCAGGCGAGCTATATCATTTTGGGGCACAACCTTGTCCTCTTAATTAGTGCACCCCTTTCAGAGATATGTTTGTGCGCTCGCATTTAAAGTGTCCTTATTTATTGCAGCACCAACGAGTATAATGTCCTGCTTGCATTGTAACATTTACGCGCATGAGTAAATGATGGCTGTATAGCTGGTTATACTTCAGTTTTCAGGGAAACAGTTAGCAGCACCTCCTGAACCACCAGAAAACACAGCAAAACCAATATTTTCCAATTCCGCACAGGCTGATGAGACTGTAGGTGAACAACAGACTTAGTCAGATATACTACATTTTTAAGTGATAGCGAACAATTCTTTCCCAATCTCGGAGTATTTCTGGCCGCTAAAAGTTATTTTGAATGTACTGAACACATTTTAAAAGTCAGTAAAGTGTCACGGGCTCCTAAAATGGATTTAATAGCAGTTACCAAATTGTAATTTGGAAAGGCTGAGTTCTGGGCCTCCCTTCCAAATCGTGATTCAAATCTTTGTATCAATGATTTGTAAACAGAATTCCAGTTGCAAACCATTGATAAGTTACCAAGTACCAAGTTTGGTTGGTAACTCATTGGCAAAAGAGACAGGTCCCTTTTGGACCCTTGCCCTCTGTGAATTGGGGTGGCAACTCCTGGGGGAGTAGGCAGTACTCTCACTGAAGGTTTTTCAAAAATTAAAACTTTATTTTAATGTGCCCACGTATTCTTTAAGGAAATCCCGCTGCTCTAAAAAAAAGTTTCATTTTTGAAAAGCAGTCGCACAGGTGGTGGTCGCTAACCCTTTTAGGCCACCATCCTTTTGATAGTTGCAAATTGCGACCTGCCTACTTAATATTCATTAGGCAGGTTGGTCTGCAACCCACTACGTTTCACCATATAGCGCACCAACCTAATATTACATAGGTCAGTTTGCCTGTCAAAAAAAGAGGAGTGACAATTTGCGACCCCTCTTGAACTTCTCTTTTCTTCTGGGAAATATCTGGGATGCTCGCTTTCATCCTTCCTTAAACACCATGCCTACCTCCTAATTCCAGATGGTCAGGTAACAGTGATATAACCACCATGGGTTATTCAACACTATGTTGTGGTGGTTAATATCGGACTATAATAACATCAAATTCATTACTCCACATACCACTAAATCTTACCGTCTCACCTACTCACCTCAACTTACTAAGAAATGTAATGATTAGGTCGATGCAGCGGATGCAATATTATTGACATGCTACATAGCACATGCACTAAAACGAGAGAATACCTCTTCATGATATACAGCAGATTATAAAAATGTTTGGCTGTTTTCCTTATATCCTGATCTCAAGTATTTCCTGATAATATACACTGAGGTTTTTTCATTTTGTTTCTTCTTTATTTGTGTATGCGTGTTAACTCTTTGTGTTCTTTTGTAGTGAAAAATATATGTTTAATCAAAACTCATATTACAGCAGAGAAATAAAAGTGTAAAAACATACAAATAAAATTATTAAAGAGAAAAATAACATCATAAATATATATACATATATATACTGAAGATATATATATATATATATATGTGTGTGTGTGTGACGTAATTATTAAAGGAATGCTGAATATACACTAGTTCCCTCTTTTTATTCATTCTTCATCTGATTTGAGTTGAAATGTGGGTTTTCTTCTACTTACAAAGTCTCCTCTTTTCGAACTCATGTCTCTTCTGAAAGTTATCTATGCAGGGTGGGCCAGAAAGAGTCTAGCATTTCCCTATGAACCATACATCTGTATGAATAACGAACACATTTCTATTTGCCCCATGCACAAAGATTTTGCTGTGGCATTCTGTTCCTCGTTTCTTGAGTAAGCCAGGGCGACTATAAGAGCAAACCAAATACACTCATATTAGGAAAGGTTGTAATTTTACCTCACATGGGTTCAGATTTCTGCATAGGTCAATCAGTGACACCTCTTGCATCTACCTTGAACATCCTGCATCCTGTCTTTAAATTGTGATTTGCCCTCTGATAATTGCGAAACAGTTTACAATAAACCAACTTAATGCACCATCCTAAAGCACTGTAGCCGTCACCAATAACGATTTCACCCAAGTCTCTCGCTGCAGAAGACAGCCATCAGACAGTTATACAATATATAAAGAGTGATGGAGAGCTGGGGTAGAGGGCATGATTTCCACCTATATGAAGAAAAGTAGTCAGAGATTTATTATTACCAGGGGCAGATGCATTCTTTTATCTAAACGCGATAAGCAGATGTTGGAGACCCATCTGAAAAGTTGTGTTTTTCCGTCTGATTAAACTGTTTTTAAATGTATTCTCATAATTTATAATAAAAGCAAGTAAATAAAGAAATGCAGATTGACAGAAATATATAAATGCCTGACCTGGTAATTATTTTTACTTTTCTTTCTGTAGCGAGTCCACATTCAACGCCCTCAACACTTCATTTTCCAACGTCGCCCATCATTCAGCAGCCTGGGCCATACTTCTCACATCCAGCAATCCGGTATCACCCTCAGGAGACCCTGAAAGAGTTTGTCCAACTTGTCTGCCCGGATGCTGGTCAGCAGGCTGGACAGGTGGGGTTTCTAAACGTAAGGAGAACGTTTTATTGAGCTTTTTAATGTGTCAAAGTACCTGTTAATTACTATTTCAGCAAATATGGGATTTATTTTCATTTAAAAGTAAAATTTCTCAAATACGTATGTCTGACTAAATGGCTTGTGTAGCTGGCAGAGCATTGCAGCACATTTATTGTAAAGATTCTTCTACTGTCAAATTGTTTGCATTTTCATTGTGTCTTTAAGTTAAGTTAATGTAAGTTGTGGTTAAGTAATTTAATGTTCAATTGGTATTTTCCCTTGTTCAGCTAAGTATACCCTGTTTGGTAAGAGACAGTGAGCATCCTGGAGACAGTCTGTCTTGCTTGTGCTTTATTTTTATAAGATACTTTTCTTTGCCCATTTCTCTTCAATCCCCTTTGATCAGATCATTACTATATGCCCTCTCATCTGTACCCTCTTGTTTAGTCAGCATCCAAACACTGACAGACACCCACTTCATGAATGACACAAGTTGGTATGCTCATTCTTCCATTATGTAGTAATGTGCATCCCACTGGGGATTTTGTGACTTTATTTTCACAAAATTAAAATCTTCTAGCCCCTTTAGAGGGCTTTGTGTATATTTCACAGTAAGCTTTGAATGACTTCACTACATATAGGTACTTTTGACTTCTATCCTGTGGGAGGTCAGAAGAAAGTTAGTTATTAATCCATTTTAAAGAGAAGAAACCAGTTATCTTCAAGGAGGGTAGTAACTAAAACAATGTGATTATCATGTCTTTGATTGTAGCTTTCTCACACCAAAAGGTTTTGGGTGCCTAGGCGGGTGTAAATTGTGCACTGTGACTTTAAACTCCAAAAATAATACTTTGCTGGCGACCAGTTCGTAGCTTATTAGGTCAGCCTCTTTCAGCTGAAACTGTTACAACAGAAGGCAAGTGGGCTGAGAAGACAACTGTAAACTGTCATCTGAGGGAAGAGAGTAATGTTTTGCTTTAATACCCACATTATAGACTGAGCTTCCTCCAATCATTGAACTGGTACCGATTGTGGGTGTGGCAGGTGGAAAGGGTGTAAGACTGAAAAGAACAGTTTTTTAGAAGACAGCATGAATCATTAATGAACTTAAATTAGTGAATTGGGTTATACCAAATAAATTCATTCATAATGTGTGAACCGAGGAAGAGTTTCACCTCCTTTTGTTTAATGTTGCAGAAAAACAGAGTAACAGTACGAGTTCGTATAGACAGGCTGTTGCGACGTATTGATAAACCTCTGTTTGTTAAATGTGATCACTGCTTCCCTGGTATGTTTGTACAGGATGCATCCCTTGCCGGTCCAGTTGAATGCATTTTGACCACCTTCTTGACAGTGCATTCTTAGCTACATGGAAATCACTTACATTGTACAAGCACATGATATATATTTTCTTATCAGATGTCATATAATGTATGCTATAGTGGCTTATGGACTACATAGTTTCCAAACCATTTTTGTTCTGAGTGAAGTTAAGAAGAAGTCCAGAAAGGAATATTTAGCCCTTGAACACTAAAAGCTAGTAATTTCCTACTTTCATAAAATTGGTACTCATGGTGAGAACTTTAATTTTACAGATCAGGCCTCCCGTGCCTTACCATTTATGACTCGTCACAATATGTGTCTATGATATGTGTTGGGTGTCACCAGGCATTGCTTGCTGAAGGATTTCCTATGTCTCTTCTGACTTTTTGACCAGGCAAAACCTCTAGAGTGACTAGTTTCAACTATCACATCACAATATTATCCTCTCTTATTTGTGTTGTAACCATGGCCCCAGATTCTGTGAAACACTATGCACCCCAAGGTTTATTAAATTTGGAAATGCTGAGTTGTTTATCAGATTTAGGACTTGAATTGGTTGTATAAAACTGGTTCAGGGGCCTTAATATATTTCCTAGCATATTTGTGCTATAAATATGAGTCTTGACAGGAAAACGTTATTCAAAAGGGTCTATAAATTTAAAAGTAATGCATGTTTCAGAAGGGATTCATAGTTACTGATGCATGTTCTGCCCTATGCAAACTTCCTTGAGTGTAAGTGATCACAATTATACTTCATTTTTATCTTATCTTGACGAAAAGTGTTATGTTTATGCATTTCCAGTTCAAGGTAACTTCACGTGTATATTCAACATTGCTGTCTTTAGTACTTTAATAATAGTATTTTTTAAACAGTTTTTTTTTTTTCAGTGAACAATAAAACGTTTATTGATTTGTTCACCTAAATTAGGCGACAAACAACATTACAGTGATGTAGACTGTCAAGAAAAGACTAAAACCATTAATCCCTCCCAAGAGCCCTTTAGTCCCAACTCGCATGTGGGCACCATGGCAGCATCATAGACTTAAACATGTCACACTATTGCGTGTGGTGTTTGTGTGTACCTCGTTCTCCATCAATCTGCTAGGATCCTCGCTATAAACAACCACCCTAGCTGTCCAAAATAACAATACCAATAATACTACCACCACTAATACTACTGCTATTAATAATAGCAATTGCTATTATAATTATCATCATTATTATTATTACTGTTATTATTATCTTAGGCATGCAAAAAGTGTTATTTTCTTCCACAATCTAATTTACAGAATAAAAATCTATGTATGTTTACACAAGCAGGAGATCACACAGCTGTTAAAAATCCACTCAGTGACTGGATTTTCTGCTTTCGTAAGCAAAGAAGGGGTGGGGAAATTGTATATACTCAGATAAGGCCAAAAGTGATGATATTGTTCGGAATCCCAACAAAGTTGGGGCGTTTCAGCTATGGAGTGCCTTATCGTACAACACAGTGCTTGTGTTTATTTTCCAAATGTTTTGTACTTTCTTGGCATGGGTCTGCAGTGCAATGGATCTCATGCTAAGTTTAAGGTGAGATGATGAGTATTGTGTAATGTAAATCTCAGCAAACATTGCATAATACATTGAAGCCTGCCTAGCATTTTTTATTTTGGCTCTGGAGTGTAAACTTTTCCCCTCTCTCAAATGACTGACAAACTCTGATATCCCTTTTCTACACAAAGGACCTCAGTACACAAACAGCACACTCCAGTCACAAGCTGTACTCAGTACGGTGTATCAACTGACGTATTTGTGGAAATGGTATTTTGTGGTACTTTCTTTGAAAGCATGAGACAGATGATAAAAATCAAGTAGGTGACTACTGCAGACTAATCCCTTGAACATGGCCGTGGCCTTTTTGGCGGTCACAGTGAAAGTCCGGAATTTGACCTGTGTTGCCCAGTTGGCAGCCACCTCACGTCCGAGATAGGCAGAATGCACTGTAAATCTCCCCACTGCACCTAATCTACAGGAGTTGGACTAGCAGCATTAAAAATACACTTGGAAATCTACGATTTTTATAGATTATGAATATACTTCTTGGGAATAAATCTTTGCAATTCAAAGGCATAAATCTGCGAAGTGTAGATTTACTGAATGAATGCAAACAAATTCCTCCTTTTCTAAACAATGGAATACCAAAGCTTGGTTCACTGGATCATAAGTGTAAATAATCATTATCGCCAATGTTTTGAATTAATCTGCCTAACAGGAGACGTGTGAAGAAAGTTGAAGACTACAAATTAACAAAATATATCCCTTCATATTTTTTTTTTTTTATTTGGAGTTTTTTAAAGAGTTGAAAACTACAGTGCAGTAGTGCTTTGGTAGGTAGAACTGAAGGGTAATCAATCAGCCTATTGAAGTGGTTGTGTCTGCTGGTAGGAGTTGTTATCCAGAAACTCATGGTATAATTTCATCGCCATTAAATCATAATAGAAATTATCTTTATTAGCTAGGCGATAGCTAGCCTAAGGCATTTAAATTACAATTCTCACAACCTTCAGTGTGCAGTCATATCTGTTGATATGATGAATCACTCTAAACCAAGTATTTGTTTGAACATGTTGTTTGGTAAGATGAGTACACACCATCATGTGTGAGATGTGTGATGGTAGTAAACTGTTTGTTGTACGGTTTTAAATGATCGTGTCTATTAGATAGAAATAAAAATCTTGTTGCTTTATGCACTAGTCGTTTGTAGAAATCTCCACATGAACTCCCTTGAAATTTGTATTTTTTACTTTGTTGGCATCTTGGAGTTGTTTGCCATGGGGAGTTTATGTAGGTTGGGTGTGTTTTACATCTTATATTGACTGTTATTGTTCAAACAATAAAACCAGTTACAGCTTGATTCACAAAGCAAGGGCTTTAAAATTCAAACTCTTCTCCTCTGCCTTTACTCTTACAATTGAAGAACATTTCTAACTTTTATGGCATTCATGGGAGATCCCAGGTATACTCAAGGATATCCATGGGACACACTAGATTTTTTTGAGTTTTCCTGTATATTAAAAAGCATTTATTAAGAAGTTCCAAGAGTTGGGAAATGCTGCATGTGTAACTGTGATGCTAATATGCATGTGGATATTTGTTTTTTTCTCCAAAGGACAAATATTTTCCCCGTGGAGAGACCAATTTTCTTCAGCCCCATTAAATATAGGGATTTAACCTGCCCATTATCACCATGAAAACACAATTACTCTTGGTCTTTACGCGTCTAAATGGGAGTCCCTATTTAGGATTGAAAGGTACCTGCAAGGGGTGTGTACACAACAACAATCTTTTGGGTGTGAGTGTGTTTGCTTAAATTTGTAGGTAGTGCAAGCCAGAACGCCTTTGAACCTTCCTTTAAATTCCCAAATTTAAAAATTCTGTTTGTAAAATTACAGTTTAGCCAACCTAGGTTCTCTGATTCGGAATAGAACGTTTACTCATTGAAACCGTTTATTTTGTACTCTTAAATTGAACTTAGACTCTCAAAATCTATTGTCAATTGTGCCTTTTTAAATTGTAAAGAAAGAAAGACCTTGGTAGCTGACCATCTGGGAACTGTAGCCCAGCAATCACTGTCTAAAATCCATAAGAAAACGTTTCCCTAATGGACGGATCTTCAGAGTGTGTGCCTGTGTTACAGTGTATATATGTAAAATTGAGACATGCAAGTGATGCATACAGTTCACCTTTGGCTGTTGCTAGCTTGTGAGTAGCTTGTAGCTGGGGTTATTTCAGGAACTCCCAGAATATGGAATTTAGTTATTCATGCTAAATATGTAATGGAAGGTTCTTAAGTGCGTTTTGGTTAGCGACTTCCTGGGGTTTCTGTACATGTGCTTGCCATTGGTGGGCAGTTAACCAAATTACACCTCCCACCTAAAAGTCTCTGCCCTAATCATCTTCAGAAACATCTGTGAAGGTTTCTTGAAATTCTTTGTGGTCTTAGCTGTTTTAGGCCACTCCAAATAGTTGTTTTACTTTTGAGGAGAATTAGCATTTACAGATATCTCTGCCAACTCTTGCCGTTGGAAACATTTCTTGGAAAGAGCTTGAATAAACACTCAGTTTGTAAATGTATTCGAACTATAGCTAGGGGCCTGCATTAACAAAACCACAGCCCTGCTCAAACACCATTTGCCATGCAGGTGATATGCGTTGGTATTATAAATGGGGCCACAAGACCCCTTATGAAATACAGAATGCATGTATGTAGTTAGAGTACAGGAGCATTCAAATGAGAGAATCTCCTTTGCCTTTGACAGTGCCACCATTATGGAACCATGCACAGTGGAAGGAAGGAGCAGGAAAAGGTACAAGGTAACTTGACTTAGGAGATGGGCGACAATTAGAAGCTCCTTTGGAAACAAGTTAGTAAGGGCTGCAATTTAAAAGACCCCTTTTTGTGTCCAAGGGCATGTACTGGTCAAAGTACATTCCTTTTCCTATTTAGGAGTCAAGTTTGATTCTGCCTGTACCTGGCTTCCTATGGTTGGTACCAAAAAGAGATTTATTTTTTTAGGGTTATCGCTTCAGTCTCCGATTTTCCATCCACGCTCGGAAAGAAGCTGTTGCAGGCCCTGGCTAAGATCTCTCAATCTAAATGTATTTCTGCTGATGCACACAGTAATATGGGGTAATATTGATGTACCTGTGTTAAAAACAATCAATCAATCAATCAATCAGGGGTTTGTTAAAGCGCGACTACTCACCCGTAAGGGTCTCAAGGCGCTAGGGGTAGGGGGGGGGGGTGCAGGTACCATTCCATCAAGGAGGGGGTCTGTCAAAGAGCCAGGTTTTGAGGTTTCTTGCGAAGATGGGGAGCGATGTTGTCTGTCTGAGGTGGAGCGGAAGGACGTTCCATGCTTTGGCCGCGAGGAAGGAGAAGGAGCGGCCTCCCGATCTGGTCTTTCTGGTGCGGGGGACCACGGCGTAGGAGAGCTGGGCTGATCGTAGGGTCCTTTCGGGTGCGTGGAATTTGAGTCGGCTGTTCAGGTATGCTGGTCCGGTGCCGTGGAGGGCCTTGTGTGCGTGGGTGAGCATCTTGAAGGTGATAAGTAGAAAACAAATGTCTAAGACATCTTCTGAGAGTTCCTCAGAGTACATCTGGGTATAGTGTTCAGCAAGAACTTGGAGTTAACTATCTATCTAACACACTCACCAGCTGACCCCATGTACGATGGATTTTAATTTGGTTTAGGCCTGAGACAAAATCCAATCGTGTGATTCTGCGGGACTGTTTGTCTCTTGATAATGCACAGAAAATACCTTGGATAACATTTATTTAAAAAAGTCCTTTTCTTCCCTGGGCTTTATGGATTTGTTTGAAAGCCCCGAGATGATAAGGAAAGCTGATCTAACCTGGACATCGGAATTTTTTTTTATCATCGTGTCAGGCCAACAGAGAAAGACAGCAAAACACAAACCATCTGTCTGATCATATATACTGCTAAAAACTGTTGATACAATGGAACCATATCACGCCTCTGTGACTAATATTAACCATTGTATCTGAAAGAGACACGTTAGTGACAGATTCCTTACCTTAGAATATCCCCAGGCGTCAGGCTGGATCCGGAAAGTTTTTGCGTAGCAGTACCCTTGCGCGTCGGTAGGCGGCGTCGTCCGGCTCCGCGTCCGTCGTCGGGACCGCCGGGATGACGTCGCGGGCAGTACTTAGACGCCGCCCCTGCGCGCTGACGTCAGTTCTTCTTTTTCCGTGCCAGTAAGCGCAGATCCGGGAAGAGCAGTGCCCTAGTCATTTTTGACTAAATCTTTTGGTGATTTTTCACTGTTTTTCTAAACGAGTCTCTCGACTCCGAAGGTGTCGGTAGGGATGCCCGGCTTCAAGCCCTGCGACGCCTGTGGTCGCATGATGTCGATCACAGACCCGCACTTAGAGTGTCTCTACTGCCTCGGCCGCGACCACGACACAAAGTCGTGCCCCGACTGCCGGGCCTTGCACCCGAAGGCTTTGCGAGAGCGGTCTCGAAAGCTCCTCGAGGTCCGGCAGTCGGCTCCGCGCCACACCAAGCCCCGGTCACGTGAGAGGTGGAGGGGCCGGTCGCGGAGTCCTCATCGGTCGTCGGGGTCCAAGTCTTCGCACTCCTCCGGTAAGTCGAAGCATAAAAAGTCTAAGAAGCGTCATCGCCTCGCCGGTCTCGCGACTCGGCTGAGGCTCCTATCGGCACCGTCCCCGCGGCTCCGGGAGTGCCTGTGGAGCCGCCCCCGCATTACCCGTCCTTCCCGGGTTCGGGGGCGACTCCGGCCGAGATACAGGAATTCCTGTCGGCCATGGCCCGCCTCTTCGGGCCTCAAGGTCCCCCCGGTGCGCCTTCGGGCCCCGCGGGCCCTGATGGGGTTTCCCCGGCACCGCCGGCGACTCCGGTCCCGGCGCCGCCTGTAACACCAGCCTCGGTCCCGGCCCCGGCCTCGATCCCGGCTCCGGTGCTGCCGCAACCCCCATCGACGCCGGTTGACCTAACTACACCTCCGCCGGCGCCGATGTCTCTGGCGTCGTTCCCCGGTTCTCTCCGGATCCGGACACGGCGCCGGACCGGCGTCACTCGACGCCGGCTCCGACGCCGCTGGGACCTTGGGTCCCACATGTCCCTCCTCCTTATTTTGAACCTGAATTGGAGGATGTAGATAACTGGGAGGGGTCTGATGACCCTCTCACACAGCAGTGTGAGTTTGATCAGGACTGGGCTGAGGAACTTGGGGATGCCAGTGGTCTGGACACCTCCCCTGACTCTGGCATGCTGTCTCCTCCATCCGTGGCAACGGAGGAGGGAGCAAACTTTGCAATGGTGTTGCGTAGAGCAGCTGGGGCCTTAAACCTCCAGTTGCCTAAGGTGGCTGTCAGGACTAACATCCTGACGGAAATGCTTCAGCCGGCGGCTACCTCCTCGGAGCCACTGCTGCCGTTCAACGAGGCGCTTTCAGACGTTCTTTTGGGCACCTGGTCCAAGCCCACCACAGGGGCTCCTGTGGATAGGAACGTGGCCCGACGCCATCGCCCTGCTCCGGGCGACCCCCGTTCCTCTCTCTACACCCCACCCCTGAGAGCTTGGTGGTCCAAGCCTCTGCTTCCCAAAGCGCCTTCCCTACCGCTCCCCGGATAGGGAATCCAAACGCCTGGATCAATTTGGGAAGAAGGTCTTTTCTTCCGCCAGTGCTGGCTTGCGGTCAGTCAACACCACTTGCCTCTTGGCCCGATATTCCCACTCCTTGTGGGACTCGGTGGCGCAAGTTCTGCCCCAGTGTCCTGAGGAGGTCCATTGCGGAGGGAAGAGATGCGGCAAAGTACACCATCAGATGTGGCCTTGATACCGCCGACTCGCTAGGCAGATCGCTTGCGACGACAGTGGCGCTGCGCCGTCACGCCTGGCTGAGGACCACTGGTTTCTCGGGTGATGTCCAAAACTCTCTTATGGACATGCCCTTTGATGGAGTCGGTCTTTTTGGGACAAAGGCAGACCATGCGCTGGAGCGCTTTAAGGACTCGCGGGCTACAGCCAAGTCCCTGGGCCTTTCTGCTGTGCGCCCTCAGCAACAGTCTGCTTTTCGCCCCTTTCGTGGCCACGGAAGGGGCGCCCAGTCACGTCCGCAGTCACTTCCGCTGCCCAGCCACCGGCCCGCGCAGCAAGCGTCTTCGCGTGGCCGAGGACGTGGCTCCCGCCGTGGCGGGTCAGGCAACCAGCGTGCGGGTCAGGCCACCAACCCCGCCCCGTCCGCGGCCTCCAAGCCCTCCTAGTCCTTCCTTTCAGGTGCACAGCACGCCAGTAGGGGGCAGGGTCCGCCATCACCTTCACCACTGGCGTGCCATCACCTCGGACAGGTGGGTCTTGGGCATTGTCCGAAGGGGCTACTCCCTCCCCTTCGTGACCATCCCCCCAGCCATGCCACCTCAATTCCACCGCATGTCAGGGGATCACTTGGTGCTTCTTCAAAAGGAAGTTGCGGCCCTCTTGGCCAAGAGGGCCATCGAGCGCGTTCCGACCCCAGAAGTAGGACGTGGTTGCTACTCCCACTACTTTCTGGTGCCCAAAAAGGACCAGGAGGACATGCGTCCTATCTTGGACCTCCGGAACGTCAATCGCTTCCTCCGGAAGGAGAAGTTCAAGATGCTCACCCTAGCTCAGGTCTTGACTGCTCTCGACCCTGGAGACTGGATGGTAGCGTTGGACTTGCAGTACGCATATTTCCACATCCCCGTCCTGCCGGCGTTACCTGCGGTTCACGGTAGGCCTCGAGCATTTTCAGTTCACCGTGCTCCCTTTTGGCCTTACCAGCGCCCCTCGGGTGTTCACGAAAGTGATGGCGGTGGTCGCAGCCCATCTGCGCCGGGCAGGGGTTCCAGTCTTCCCCTACCTCGACGACTAGTTGCTGAAGGCGGGCTCGTCCCAGGCAGTCGTCTCCCACCTCCAGACAACGGCCGAACTCCTGCACTCGCTGGGGTTCTCCATCAACGTGCCGAAGTCGCACCTGATTCCTTCTCCACAGCTCCTTTTCATCGGAGCAGTTCTGGACACGACGCAGTTTCGGGTTTATCCTCCCGAACGGCGAGTCCGGGGATATTCAGGCTATGATTCCGATCTTTCGGCCTTTATCCTGGGTTTCGGTACGGATGACCCTGAGGCTGCTGGGCCTCATGGCCTCCTGCATCCTGCTGGTCAATCATGCCAGATGGCATATGCGGGCTCTGCAGTGGGACCTGAAGTTCCAGTGGGCGCAGCACCAGGGCAACCTGTCCGATCACGTCCAGATCTCGGAGGGGACTGCAAAACAGTTGCAGTGGTGGCTCTCGAACCGGCAATGGGTCATGGGCAGATCCCTCTCCCTTCCCCAGCCAGAGCACACAGTTGTGACGGACGCGTCCCTTCTGTGATGGGGCGGTCACATGGGAGAGGCGGAGATCAGAGGCCTCTGGTCTCCGGGCGGAGTCCCGGCTCCATATCAACATTCTGGAGCTCCGGGCGATCCGACTTGCACTCAAGGCATTCCTTCCCTCTGTCAAAGGGACGGTAGTGCAGGTGTTCACAGACAACACCACCGCCATGTGGTATTGCAACAAACAGGGCGGGTGGGGTCGTGGACCCTATGTCAGGAGGCTCTGCGCCTCTGGACATGGCTGGAACATCAGGGCATATTCCTGATGGTTCAACACCTGGCAGGTTCCCTGAACGCCAGGGCGGACGAACTCAGCCGCAGGTGCATGATGGATCACGAATGGCGTCTTCACTCGGAGGTGGCGCAAGGTCTCTTTCAGCAGTGGGGAGAGCCTTGGTTAGATCTGTTCGCCACCGAAGAGAACGCGCAATGTCAGCAGTTCTGCGCATTGGAATTTCCAAGGCGGCACTCGCTCAGCGACGCTTTTCGTCGCGAGTGGAGTTGCGGTCTGTTGTACGCCTTTCCGCCTATACCACTTCTACCCAGAGTGTTGAAGATGATTCGGCGCGACCGGGCCCAAGTCATTCTTGTGGCTCCGGACTGGGCTCGAAGAGTTTGGTATCCCGAGCTACTCAGTATGAGCGTCGATCCCCCGATCCGTCTGCCTCTTCGGGAGGATCTTCTGCCGCAGCAGCAGGGGACGGTCCTCCACCCGAACCTGTCCAGTCTACACCTGCTTGCGTGGAGATTGAGCGGCGGCAGTTGATTCCTTTCGACTTGCCTCCCGAAGTTTGTGATGTGATTCTGGCAGCCAGGCGTCCCTCCACTAAGGTGGTATTCGCCTGCAGGTGGAACAAGTTTGTGGCATGGTGCACAGCAAAGGCTGTGAATCCCCTTTCTGCCCCTCTTTCTGAGGTTCTTCTGTTCCTTCTTTCTCTGGCCCAACAGGGTTCTGCCCTGGGTACCATCAAGGGCTATCTTTGTGCAATATCAGCCTTCCTCAGGCTTCCTGATCAGCCCTCCCTTTTCAAGTCCCCTGTGGTTAACAGGTTTCTTAAAGGCATTACACACCTCTTTCCTCCTGTTCCGTTTGTAATGCCTCAGTGGGACTTGAACTTGGCTCTTACCTTCTTAATGTGCGCTCCCTTTGAGCCTCTACATAATTGTCCTCTTCGTCTTCTTACTCTGAAGACAGCATTCCTGGTGGCCATCACCTCTTCTCGGCGGGTGAGTGAGCTCCAGGCTCTTTCATGCAAACCTCCCTTTCTGTCTGATCATCCAGACAAGGTTGTTCTTCGGACGCGTCCGTCCTTCTTGCCAAAGGTTGTTACTGCCTTCCATATTGGGCAGACCATCACTTTGCCCACCTTCTTTCCGCCTCCTTCCAGAGAGGAAGAGAGGCTCCACTGTCTGGACCCAAAACGTGCGCTTTCTTTTTACATCAACCGCACACAACAGTTCCGGGTGGATGACCAGCTCTTTGTTGGCTACGTGGGCGCCAAAAAAGGTCGGGCGGTACACAAAAGGACCATCTCCCGCTGGGTCACTATGTGTATCAAAGCCTGCTATTCTTTGGCTAAGAAGGAGCCTCCTGTTGGGCTGCGTGCCCATTCCACCAGGGCAACGGCGGCTACCACGGCTTTAGGCCGCGGGGTTCCGTTACAGGATATATGTCAGGCAGCTACGTGGGCCTCGCTGCACACGTTTACCAAACATTACTGCATTGACAGCCAAGTCCGGAGAGACGGCTTCTTTGGCCATTCTGTTCTCCGGGACTTCCTCGTCTGATCTTTGTTCGCAGACCCACCACCGGGGTTGGTATTGCTGGGGTATCTATTCTAAGGTAAGGAATCTGTCACTAACGTGTCTCTTTCAGATGCACAAGTTACTAACTTGTGTAACGATATATCTGTAAGAGACAGTAGTTAGTGACAGATTCCTACCGCCCACCCATCCTCCCCGTTCTGCGAACTGATTTCTAGGGTTAAGGACATCCCTTTCAGGGCCCAAGTATTTTTCAGACACCTATGTCAGCTTCTTGCATGGCTCTGCGTTCCTGGCGCGGAAAGTCGTGTACAGAACTGACGTCAGCGCGCAGGGGCGGCGTCTAAGTACTGCCCGCGACGTCATCCCGGCGGTCCCGACGACGGACGCGGAGCCGCACGACGCCGCCTACCGACGCGCAAGGGTACTGCTACGCAAAAACTTTCCGGATCCAGCCTGACGCCTGGGGATATTCTAAGGTAAGGAATCTGTCACTAACTACTGTCTCTTACAGATATATCGTTACACAAGTTAGTAACTTGGCTTTCTGTTGAGTCTGTTCCCGTGGAACCAATTACCCAGTTTGTTAGCCTTTCCAAACTGATGGAATGAGGGAATAAATGTGGGACCCCGTGACTGCAGCCGCGTGTCTCCACAGGACATGCTTCATTTTGTCACGTTCTGTGAACTTTACTCCCTTCCCCAAATAGTTTTTATAAGTTTTTTAAGGATTTATATTTTAACTAAGTGCATCCAGCAACAATGTTCTTACAAATGTTGAATGAAGATTTTGTTTGTTATTCTGTGACTTCTTTTTTATCTGCTGCTGTTATAATCAGATGGCTGCTCGATGAATTAATTATTGTTGTACTAATGTTTTATATTTTTTGATCTTTTATTGATTTGTGCAAGTTCTGAAATAAAGATTATTGATTGAAGAGACCCTGTCAGCATGTCTGCAAAGTGCAGAAAATTAGTACTCTAGTTGACTTAAAAAGCATGTTTTTTAATTTTTACTTTGTGAAATTTGATGGAAAAAACGCAGTCTATAGAAGTGCCACTATGTGGCACAAACATTTTTGTGACTCACAATGTCATTGTTGCATTTCCTTGTGAATAGCATCTCCCCAACTATTCTTGTGAAAAGGTTTGAGTGTCTTTCAGTGGCTCTAGTGGTACAGTATAAGGTTCTTGATCACCCACTCAACCTTAAGTCCAGTGGAAGATGTGCTAATGGGGCAGTTTCCATTGAGCAAATGGCAGCTGGGAGTATTGGTAGGAGCACACAGCAGTCCCATGGACCACTGTATGTGCCCCCAGTGTTCCTTTCACAATGTTCCACTTTATTGACATTGCAGCCCCGTCTCTCCAGAGGACAGACACTTTTTAAATCCTGGTCAGGACAATGCAATAAATAAATGTAGAGATGGAAGTCTGCTGTCCTTTGCTGACTTCCATCTCTGCATTAGCAGCTGGCCGCAAGAATTCAGTAAAGGAATCCTGCTTGAAGCCATAAGAGACAGGATTTATGTGAACTCTTGAGACTCGCCTCCTTGTAGAGTGCCAGACTGATAAATCGCGAAGTACAAAGACTATCAGGTTGCTTAGCACACGCTGCGCAAAGACAGTCCTGTGATGCAAATTGGCAGAAACGACATTCGTCTCCAGATTTGCAGCTCAGCACCGCACAGATCCACCTGCAAGAGTAACTCAAATGGCATGCTACAGCAAATGTTTTGTTCGAAAGCAGATTTAAGATTAAGGTGTGCGAAACTGACTGGAGTTTGGTAAGGTATGCTTTGCAAGTAAGCTAATATTTGGATTTATCAATATAAATATTTCTTCACGTTTTTGCAAGTCAGAAAAGTGGTTTATGTCACTTTCTTTACGTTTGAACTTTATTGTATTGGCGAATATTTTGTAAAAATCATTACTCTCTGTGTAAAATGGTAATTACAAATGGGGTCTTTTCGACCTTATGTTTTCAGTGAACTATTAATTTGAACCTGAGAGCTATGTTTCTAAAAGTTTAAAACACATTTCCTTGGTCTTGGAAGAGAAAGGAAGTCGCAGTCTCCCAGTACAACTTGCATTTACAAAAATGCACGCTTCTGCATAACCCTGATTACATTGGCTTTGAATAATGTCTGCCGTACCTTAGCAGATGTATTACTGTCTAGACAACAAATCGATATAGTTCTATGCTTGAGTATTAATTTGCTTAGCTGATCCAAAACATTGCTTGTTGTGGCCTGAAAGAACACTCACAAAGAGTGCTGAGCACCCAGAAAGAGCAGGCTGCTAGAAACAAAAACTCTATAAAACCAGATAGGTGTTAAAATTGGCAATCCTCTGACATTGCAGTGACTGAAAACGATTGTGCACACAATAAATGCTGCTTTAATTTTATTTCTTTACTATGGGCGTAAAAGATGATTTGCATATTTCACAATATTGCGTTCTTGACTGTATAATCTAAATGTAGCTTTTTTGAATGTCAATCTTTTGTTCCCATGCATTTTTATAAATACACATATAATAAATAAATTATGTGTGTGTGTGTGTGTGTGTGTAGGTATAAATATATTCACTAAAAAATCAAAGGTTACAGGGACGTTATAGTTAGGTTCACATTTTACACACACAAAACAATAGAAATTCAGCAGTTATAGTTATCTCAAGTAACTAAAACTTGCGCTTCCGCCATGCAGTTTTCTCACTAATAATTTTACTGAAAATGTTGCAGTGATATTATCAATGATGTCATAGAAGATGTTGTGAGTGATGTAATGCGTTCCCCGGGGCCCAGCACATTTTGTGGGGGAAGGGGGGCACGTTCCCCCCTCCCTGGACTGATTTTAGCCCTGGGGACCCTATTCCCTGGGGTCTGGCGCATTTTATTTAGGGGAGGGAGTATGTGGCCCCCTCCCCGGTCCATTTCTGGCACCAGTGACCCCATCCCCCAGGGCCCACCACTATATTTATGGGAAAGGGGGCATGCAGGCCGATTTTGGCCCCGTGGACCCCATCTCCCAGGACCTGGCCTTATTGGAAAGAGGAAGGGAGGCGCAACTCCGGGGCCCAGCAACTTTTTAAATGGGGAGGGGGCACGCAGCCCCACTCCCCAAGCTGATATTGGCCCCAGGGACTCCATCTCCCGGGACCTGGCCATTTACTGAAGGAGGAGGGGGGATGCACAACACCTCTCCCGGTCGATTTCGGCGACGGAACCCCATCCCCCGGGGCCCAGCCAACACAGGGTGGGTGCCTAGGTGCCCACCAAGAACACCCACCATTTCCGGGTTGGGGGCCTTAAGGGGAGCCCCCAAGGCCCCAGCTAGCCTCCCCCACCCAGCGGGAGCTGGCATTTCTCTCGCCCACAGGGAGCAGCTAAAAATGCTGCTCCCTGCGGGCAGGAGTAATAGTCAGATCTATTTCCCTGCCCGCATCACTGCAGGCAGGGAGACAGATCTGAGGTCCGCTCCCAGCTGGCGGGAGTATTTTTAAAGCTCCCGCCAGCTGGGAGTGGACTTCATGTTCGCCAAGCGAAAGCAAACACAGGCTTCCCTGCCCACGCCAGTGCGGGCAGGGAAATCACTATGTCCCAGGACATAGCAGGAGTCGGCCATGGGGAATGGGGTCCCCGGTGCCATTAATGCCTCCCCTTTGTTATAGCGTCAGGCCGCAGGGGATGTGGTTGAAATTGGCCCAGGTTGGGGGCCGCATGCTACCAACCCCTTTTTGAACTTTGTCTGAGCCCCAGAGGATTGGGGTCCCTGGGGCTGTAATCAGCTCGGGAGGGGGGCCGCATGCCCCCTCCCACTTATAATAAGGCTAGGCCCCAGGAAATGGGGTCTCCGGGGCTAAAATCGGCCCGGGTAGGGGGACCCACTTCTCAATATCGGCCTGTGGGGCCAAAATCGGCCTGAGGAGGGGTGGCCTTGTGCACCCTCTTCCCCCATAATAATATAAAGAATTCCCTAACCCACCCGGGGGGCGCAGGAGACTGGTCTTGTTTTTTTTAATTTCTTTCTTTGTGCTGTGGATCCTCCGCAAATTTGCGGCAAAATTTAAAAAAAAAAACATTTTTGGCCTCTGGCGGGGTCGTTGTGTGACCCTTTACCACCAGGCCTAGGGGTTCCTACCCTGCCCTCTTGTGTTTTTTTAAACATTTTTCTCGGGACTCCTGAGTCCCAAGGTGGAAGCCACCACTTCCTGGTTAAAGCGGTGGCAGCCAATCAGATCTCAGCATGGGATCTGTCGGATCCACCGACCCTCCGTGTCCCTAGATATACATAAATCTTTTTTTTTTTAATTGCTCAAAATCTACTCAACAGATTTACACCAAATTAGAAAAAGAGATCTTTTTGGACCAAGTTTTCTGCCAAATTTAGTGTAATTCCGTTCAGCAGTTCGGGCTGTAGTTGTGTCTAAAATCCCAATGGGAACCTGCATGGGGAACACACGTTTTGGGATCCCCCTTTTTCCTTGTCCCCTGCTTGACAAATCACCCCAACGCTTTCTAGACAGCAGCTGAAGTGACTGGCAAACTAGTTTTGAAAATTTCGTGACAATCCATCAAACCGCTCCAAAGTTATTAGCAAAACAAAAACGCTTTTCCTATAGAAACTAGGTCCCTACTATAATTACCTACTGGCATCTGCTCAGCCAGTAGGTTTTATATATATATCTATATATATATATCTATATATATATAGATATATATATATATACATATATATATATATATATATACACACACACACTAAACAGACTATCACATAATTTACCCCTTAATTTGCATAATATGCAGAGTTCACCAAAAATGTTGTTTAGAGCTCAAATGGATGAGAATAATACTGCCAGATAATGTGCCACATATATCAAATTTTTACCTGCGTAATTTAGATTACCTTGTGTCATAATTTGGTCTTCCATGCCACATAATTCTAGTAGGTCTGACAATGGTAAAGCTCTGCAGAGCACTTTGGGGGCTGTCATTATGATGAGGTTATCCATATTTCATATGGTACTGTGCAATATTTTCCATAGTTCGCTGTGATATATATTCCTTTATATACCACTGCATCTTGTGCAATATAAACACCCAAATATGTTATATATAGTATATATGCAGATGCTAATATGCTATCTATTACCATTTTCAAGTGTGTGAAGGGGGTCTGACTGACTTCGAGTGGGTCATGTTGCACCTTCCCTTCCCCAACATTTGTAATAAATAGCTAATCGCACAGTGCATCTCCTTAAGTGGTTTATGCAAAGTCATTGTTTAAGTGTATTTTGTTTTTTTAATATATCTAATCAAAGTCAAGATTCAGTGGGTTTAATTTTTGCAGTAGAGTAAAATCACAGAGCCCTCAGAACAATTAGTAAAGTTGTGTTCCTATGTGAACTAATTCTAACATGCAGTCAGTGTTATGCTCTCTAATGCTCTGATTTGACCTTTGCACTGTAGTAAACAAATATGTGAATGTGATTATTAGTACATCTGCCCTAAATAACACGTCATTGGGCCACCTTTATTTCCACTGCCATGGCACCCATAAGCACACATATATGCATATATATGTGCGTGTGTGTCTATGTAATATATATATATGTGTGTGTGTGTGTATATATATATATATTACCTACTGGCCGTCGCCACTAGGTAGTTGTAGTTAGGTCTGCTTTTCCATAGATGGAGAATAACTTTGGCCCCGTTTGACGAAGTTCATTTACCTCAGTTCCTTCCTGGAAAGTTTCAGGGTGATCCGTCAAGTGGGAGCCGAGAAAAATGGGGGGTCTCAAAACACAAAATCTTCATGCATTTTCTATAGACTTCCTTAAGACAGGTTACAACGAAAACTGCTGAACGATTTACACCAAATTCGACAGGAAGCTAGATTTTGGTCCACAGATTGTGCTTTTTGTGATCTGGTGTAAATTCGTCCAGTAGTTTTTGAGATATTAAGGGTCAAAAATAATTTTATATTTTGGCAGTAGGGCTCGCGAGAGTCTCAGCGATTCTCACAGAAATGCCAATTTAAAAATAAAGCTTTCTGATAGGCCCAGGAAGCTTTATTTCCCCTGGGCAATCTCACTCTCGCGGAATTGATACTCGCGCGAGAGCGAGCGCTCTGATTGGCTGTCAGCAACATGAGAAAAATCCTGGCAGCCATTACAGGACTCAGGGACTTAGTCCCCTGTCCTGAAGTACTTAAAAACATATATATATATATATATATGTATATATATATATATATATATATATATGGGAGCAGGGTAGGGATTCCCTGACCCCCTAGTCCCTGTGTGGGGGCAAAACCCATAGGGACCCTCCTGGGGCCAAAGAAAAAATAAAATGCTACAATCCCGCGAGATTGAAAAAACAAAATAAAAACCAAGATGGAGGCCGGGCTGAATGTATTCATTATAAGCCCCGGGGAGCCTACCCCCTGGGCTGTGTTTATAAAGGGGAGAGGAGCTGCCTGCGCGTGCCCCCCCAGGGGTCCAAAAACAATTTGTATTAGTAGGGGGGATGCAAGACCTCCCTCCCCGAGCCATTAGAGGCCCTGGGGATCCCACTCCCGGGGCCGACCATATTATTTAAGGGTAGGGGGAGCAGCATGGTCCTCCTCCCTGAGAGGCCCTGGTGAGCCCACCCCTGGGGTCGATTTTAATTTTTAGACCCCATCCTGCAGTCAACACACCTCTGCGCACCGGCCGTGAGCAGCGGGGGTGGCATTCATGTATGATAATTAAATATTATTTTACATAAAAAAACAGCCTAGAAATTCACTGTAAAAACCAAAGGTTAAAGTAACATTATAGTTAGGTGTGATAAAAGGATGTTTTTTTTTTACTTAGAAATTCACTGAAAAAATTAAAGGTTAAACTAATGTTATAGTTAGGTGACTATGTCAGTGATTATATTAATGTTTTGAGCTAAAAAAAAAAGCACAGGAATTCACCAGTTACAGTTAGCCGCGATGACTATAATTTGCGCCCCTGCCATGCACTGGGGCACGACATCACTCATGACATGTTCTATGACATCATTTATGACATCACTTATGACATCTCAAATGACATCATTGATGACATCATCCAGTGAGCGTGGTAGTTTGTTTTATAGTTTACATAATGGCAGGTATGTACCATACTACTTGTCTACCTAATTTTGTACAGCACGCGTGTAAGTGTTTAGAAAACATATCTGCTCCTAATGCCAGTGGAGGCTGTTGAATTTAGAAAGTGGTGCGGCGTAAAAAAGATTTTGACTGAGGAAGACAGCGAAGAGGATGAGCTACACTTCTTCACCAAATATAGGGAGCACATTACAACAGACTTCCCTTTCAGTTCAGTGATAGCACTGTCGTCAGATGGGGGGGAGGGGGGGAATTGATTTCTATACAGTTTCCAACCATGCAACATCAGGAAGCAGTTTTGAAATCTGGTGAATCTCCTTGTGCCGAAAAATGTAACGCAGTCTGTGATTCAAATACAAAATGAGCTTATCTTGTTTGCTCGATGCTCAGTCTTATTATAGCAACTGTATTACCCAAAGAACTACGTGATGTATGCGTTGTCTTATTTTTCACTCCAATAGCAGCCACTTCTTGACAATTATGTTGATCGCTTGCTCTGAGGTCATTGTACAGGTGTTTCTTCTGTGGGTTTATAACAGTGCAGCCATAAAGGGGGGGCTAGTGAAAATAATGAGTCACAAGAACAGGGCGATCAGTGACAAGGTCATGTCTCAATGCCCAAGAGGCTGATTTAAAAGTTTCTGCTTTTTTTATGGAATGATTCTTTTTATTCTTTTTCACAACAACATGACATCGTGTGTGCCTACAACCACTTGCCGGCGTCGACTTTAACTGCAGATGAGAAAGACACAGCTTGGCACCTACAACCCGGAGGCTGGCAGCGAAATTTCAAAATGACAATAGCATGCGTATCAAGTTTCGTGCAAACTGTCCTGTTTATACCATGTCCCCGTGAAACGTAAAGGGGATGGAGAAAAAAAACATAGAGTCGGGCTTAAAGATGGGAACCAAAGCCCAGTAACCAAACAAGAAGAACCCTGCCCTCCCCCTATCCCACCGCACCCCCCCCCCCTGGTCTCCTCCGCACCTGCAATTGCCCCTGTTGCGCCTATTGTATTTATCACCGGTGAGTGCCCTTACCAACCGCACCTTTACGTGCCAGTGTTTTGAGTGGTGGACGTGAGGCGTAGAATCTGTAGGAACCTTGGACAAGTTATCTCCCTGAATTCTCTGCTTAAGACTGCGATAAATGGTGCTCACAGTTCCGTGTATGTTTCAGCTTTATTTTCTGCCATCATAGATAGGCGCTCCATCCATCCAGTGAGCAAGTAGCTCTAATCTTGCAGCATTAAGGGCTAAGGCTATCTGCCTCCCTCTAAGTGAGCGCAAGGGAAATGTCAGGGGATTAGGGAGACCTAGCAAAGTATAGACTGGAAAGCACGGGATATCTGTATTAAAGGCTTCATTTATGTCCTGGAGAATCAACTCCCAGTATGTAACCAATTTGGGACAGTGCCAGAGTAGATGCACCAGTGAGCCCGTCTGTCCGCAACCTTGCCAGCAGGTGTCTGGGCGATCTTTATTCCAGCAATTCAATCGGGCTGGTGTTAGGTACCAGTAAGATGCTACCATGTACGCTGCTTCCGTACCCGAGAGATCATGTGCTGTATGATGGGTTCTATAGTGAATGTCCTGCCATTCCTTGTCTGTGAGTGTTCTGCCTATTTCCTCCTCCCACCTTAGCTGCCCTTTGGATTTCGTGGAATTGGTGTCTACCGAGAGAAAAGCGTAAAGTTCCGATATGAGAAGTTTGTCATCATTTTTAGTAATGAGCCACTTTTTGAATGGCGTTAACTGACCGGAAGCTCCTGGTCTCATCTCCGGGGAGGTTACCCAGTGACGTGCTTGGTTATAAGTGTAGAGGTCAGAGGCCGGGATTGCATAGTCTTCTTGAAGCCAATCGAAGGAAATGATCCCTTTCTGATCAAATAGCGAACCTACCCTTTTGCAGCCCTTCTCACACAACCGCTGAAATGGTTCCGCTTTTCATCCAGGCGGAAAGTCAGGGTTGTCCACCAACGGGGTCAACGGGGAGGGCAATGTAGTGAAACCATGGCGGATCGCCGTTGCATCCCAAAATTTTAAGGAAGTCGCCGTGATCGGGGAGGAATAGAGCCCCCAAGCCCTATGCTTAAGCGGAAGCCAGATCTCTCGCCATATATTCGCCCCTGCGATAGATTGGTCCATAAACGACCAGTGCTTCTCTGAGAGGGGGCGATTCCACTCCAAAACAAAGCGTAGTTGGGATGCTTGAATTTTCAGCTTTTTTAAAGTTAGTTTGTCTTAAATATATGTATCAATAAAGGGAGGGGGGACCAGGAGCAGGTTATGGTCCAGTGTCCGTGCTCCTAACGTAGAACGTCTAATCAAAATAAAGGGGACACTGTTCCGAAGGAGGGGTGCAACGTGTCACCCACTCACTAAGAAAGGAGAGGAAAGAGGGGAAAGGGGATTTCCTAGGTCTAGAACCCACCAGTGAGAGGGAAGAGCAGGTCTTGCCTCTTGATGCCCTCACACACCCCGAAGGATGTCATGCTTCATCATCGGGCGTTTGCTCCTCGTCGGGCCGGCGCTGCAATGCCCTACGGGTCCCCCGAAGGGTCACTTTAGCGGAGATCTTCTGAGAACTGCCGTTTGATGTGTGCGGGTGTGTGGGGTGAGTCCTATGTGGAGGGTGATGAAGTGCGTGCAAAGTATTAAAACTGACTAAGGGTAACCAAGGAGTGTGTTTAATGTGACGGTACCCTTGTCAGAATAAAAAACCCGTAGGTTTATGTGTTACCCCAATAGGCACAATGTGCCCAGGTAACTAGAAAGTCGACATGTTTCGCGCCTAAGTGGTCACATGGATCCTTGGCGCTTCTTCAGGACCGTAAAGCAAAGTGAGGTGAAATGCACGTGAGAAGTGAATAAAGAGGGTGAATACCCTCTTAGGTTTCAGGGCGGGCCAAAGGACTGTGAACCCTACAGCAAGGCTACAACTAAATAGTTGATACCACTCCTGAACACGACCTAGTAAAGAAGAACAAACAAACATAGGGGACATGCGTCAGACATGTATGTGAGGCGTCAGGGTGTGCCTCAGTTGTGTACAACAAAGCTGCGCACATCGCATAATAAAGCACGAGACAGATAGGGTTAATAATACCATGGGGCGAGGCCCCGGTGCGGAGTCTCTCCAGGTGTGTAGGCGGGCCGGCTCCACGCAGCGTCAGGAAGCTGGCGGTTACGTGTGTGGCCCCGTCGGCACCCTAGGAGCCACCTACGCCGGGCGTGGCATCATGTAATCAGGAGCCCAAGTTGTATAGCATGTACCGTAATTGGCAAAACAGGTGTCATGAGAGCCTACACCTCAGGCGCGTAGTAAAACAGTGGTGTTCAAAATGTGAAGAACTCTCAGTGCAGCACTGGTATGCCTAGTCAGGAGTATGTTGCACATGTAGTAATTCACAGGGAGAGGTTTTGCTAGACCGCCGTAGGAGGCTGGGCGGCATGATAGAGAACCCTTACCTAATGAAAGAAAGGAGAATTGCTCCAAAGGCTAATAGCGTAGGGAGCCCGCACCTTACCGGGCTAAAAGAGAGGAGACATAGTAGAGCATATTCGTAAGAAAAACAACAGACATGCCTCACAGCCATGGTACAGCAACTTACTGTTCAGGATCCATGGTCCCAGTCTCAAGTTTCTACTTACAGTTAAGCTCGGGTGCTGGCTCGTTAGCACCTACCCCGTCCATACGCCTGCCCGATGTGGAGTGGCCATGGCGAGGACCAACCTGTTATAGTGAGGTTAATTGATGCTAAGGCGGTCCCCTCTTCCGGGATGCAATGTCATGTTGCGGCGTTGTACGCATGTGCATGTGGTAGAGGAAGACAATGCGCCTGCGTGGGGGAGAGAACTGTTCCCCGTGACCTACGCGTAAGCGTGCAAGTGGCTCCTGGTCGTCATGGTGCTCTGGGACGCCCATAGCAAGATCAGCGTCAGTGTACGGATGAGCGGGCCAACGCCATGGTGCGGCGTGTATTAATCCGGCCACTTCAGTGCGTCACCAACCGTCGTGGTGACGGGACGCCCTTGATGGAAGACGTGCAAGTCAGAGTTAAAATAATAAAGGTGGAACCTCCTGGCAATTACAAAGTGTCGAAGGGTTAACTCAATGTGAGGTGCCAAGTGGAGGAATGCAGGGATCTCGGGGCATGGCTGCCCTCAAGAGGATCTGAATGCATGAGATGCACGATCCTAGCGGTCTAGGTGCCGGACCGGGCTATGTGTCGGGGCATAACAGACATTGCACGGGACACACAAAGGGGGGTAGAAGAAGGGTAGAAAGAGTGCCCCCTGTAGTGGCCAGTTGCTCCCACCAGTAATGTAAGTGGCAGGCAGCGGCGGTACATAACTGCCTGAGGTTTGGGAAGCACTGGTGCCACAACAGTCAGGGGGCAGGTCATAAGGGCTGAAAGCCCGGGCTATTGTGAGAAAAGAGGTCAAATTTCAGCCCAGGGAATCTCATCGTTCAGGCCCCGTTCGTGGGTATGAAGACGGTGAACCCAACGTTGTTCGCGGCGTAGGAGAGAGGTGCTACTCCACATCTGGTTGGCCTCTAGTATTGTCCACTGTATCTCCTCACAGGTGTGTCCCTTCTCGAGAAAGTGGTTAGTCATTCTCGTAGCCGTCCGGCCGCGTCTGATAGTGCTCTTATGTTCATTAATCCTCACTCTCACGGGACGGGTGGTCATCCCCACGTACCTCAGTGAGCATGGGCAGGTGATCAGGTATACACAGTTTTTCGTGTTGCAGTTCGTGTGTGTACGCTGTTCCCATGAGAAGTCATTCAATTGCAGTGTTTTTGTGTGTCGAGTCGAGGAGCAGGCACTACATGTGCCACAAGGATAGTGGCCCGACACTGGTGGTAGGTTCCATAAGGTAGTGTCCTGGGGTTTCCTTTTTGGCCGTGGTCGAGTGTTGACCAGTTGGTCACGCAGATTCGTGGTGCGTTTGAACGCAAAACGGGGTAGATCAATATCGAGGGAGCCGGTGTTATGGATCCTCCAGGTGTGTCTGATAATGTTTTTTATCTTGTTGGATAACGGGGTGAAGGTCGTGACACATGTGATCATGTCGCAGGTTTGGTCTCCCTGGCTTCCAGGACTGCCTGCCGGTTATTATTCCTGGCGCGTTTCCTTGCCCTCCGGTTGACCTCCCTCGGATACTCCCTTTCGTGTAGGTTGTTGGCAAGCGAACTGGCTTGGACGTCATATTCCTGGATGCTGCTGCAGTTCCATCATATCCTCAGGAATTGGCCGTAAGGTAGGTTGTCCCTAAGGGCTTATGGATGGTGACTCTTGAAACTGAGGAGGCTGTTACAGTCGGTCGCCTTCCTATAGGTTTTGGTGTGAAGGTGTCCATCCTCCAGGGTGATGAGAAGGTCCAAGAAGGGGATAGCCTTGTCACTGGACGTCCTGGTGAAACGTAGGTGGGGGTTCAAATTGTTGATCCACTCGTGGAACTTGACGGAAATCTCCTCAGTTCCTCTCCAGAGGATGAGGACATCGTCAATGTACCTCTTCCAGGTAGTGAGGTTGTCCTTGAACGGGTTGGTATCTGTGAAGATGTTGATAGCCTCAAAGTGTGACATGTACAGCCCCGCCAGACTAGGCGCAAAGGTACTACCCATACTGGTGCCCTGCACTTGATGGTAGGTAGTGGTCCTGTACATAAAGAAGTTGTTTTTGAGTGCGATGGTGATGATTTCAACAATGAAGTCAGCCGGCGTGTTGGTGGGGAGGTCTGCTTCACGTAGTAGATCCCCAACTATCTCGATGGTGACATCCTGGGGAATGTTTGTGTACAGTGCCTCTACGTCGAGGGTGAGGAGGAGATTGATTTCCTCGGTGTTATCATCTTTGATCTCCTGGATCAGATTGAGGACATCGCGTGTGTCCTTGAGGTATGCCGGTGTTGCCTGAACCAGAGGGCGCAGGAAATGGTCGCTGAACTGGCTCAGTGGTTCGAGTAACGAGCCTATGCCAGATACAATCGGGCGGCCCGGTGGAGGGACACTGCCCTTGTGGATCTTGGGTAGCAGATAGAAATATGGCATCTTGGGGTTCCCATTCACCAGGAAGGCCGCTTCTTGGAGGGAGATCCAGCCCTCTGTAGCTGCCTCATTCACCATGATCCGTATCTGTGTGAGTAGACACTCCTTGGGGTCAGTGTCAAGTTTGTGATAGTACTGGGTGTTACTCAGTTGTCGAGAGCACTCATTTTCATAGTCCTCGATGTCGAGGATAACCGTGGCACCCCCTTTAGCTCCGGGTTTAATGATGATTGTATCATCATCCTTGAGAGAGTTGATGGCGTGTCGAAGTTTGTTCGACATATTGTTGTAGGTGGGTCCTCTTCTCAATTGATTGGCCTCCTTCAGTACCGCTTTCTCAAACGTGAGTACCTCGCTGGGGACCATGCCTGCCATTGGGGTAAATTTGGAGGGGGGTCTAAGCCCCGTGTCTTGGCGCTTGGTGTGGGATTTTCACTGAAGGAGGACCTCAATCTTATCTTCCGGAACAGTTGATGAAGTTCCTCATTCATCCGGAAGTTGTCCTCTTTCGGGGTCGGTACAAAGCCTAAACCCATCTCCAAGGCAGCGACCTCTTCAGTACTCAATTGTCTCTTTGAGAGATTGATGATTAGGTTCTTGGGTGCGTCATGCTCCTCGTTGTTCTCTGTTGGGCTTCCGTGTCCTGCCACTGTACCTGTTTGTTCCCTCTTCTTTTTCCTCTGCCTCTTCCCCTGCCTCTGTTCTGAAAAGGAGGAGGAGGGTGTTGGAAAAAAGGTTGTTGGAACCCCTGCTGTGGACAGGGATAAGCTGGGTACCACATAGGTCCTTGTGGGGGGATGGTTGGTGAGGAAACCCATACATGGGTGGTGTCGGGGGAGGTGGGAGGAGTCCCTGTTTGTTTGAATTTCTCCCCCAACTGTTATTGCTTGAGTTGCTATTGGATGAGCGCCCAGAGTTAAGTGAGGTTGAGGAGCCGTCATCAGACAGGGTATCGTTGTCAGAGGGTTGGAAGTCCTGCTTTATTATGCGATGTGCGCAGCTTTGTTGTACACAACTGAGGCACACCCTGACGCCTCACATACATGTCTGACGCATGTCCCCTATGTTTGTTTGTTCTTCTTTCCTAGGTCGTGTTCAGGAGCGGTATCAACTATTTAGTTGTAGCCTTACTGTAGGGTTCACAGTCCTTTGGCCCGCCCTGAAACCTAAGAGGGTATTCACCCTCTTTATTCACTTCTCACGTGCATTTCACCTCACTTTGCTTTACGGTCCTGAAGAAGCGCCAAGGATCCATGTGACCACTTCGGCGCGAAACATGTCGACCTTCTAGTTACCTGGGCACATTGCGCCTTTTGGGGTAACACACAAACCTATGGGTTTTTTATTCTGGCAAGGGTACCGTCACATTAAACGCACCCCTTGGTTACCCTTAGTCAGTTTTAATACTTTGCACGCACTTCATCACCCTCCACATAGGACTCACCCCACACACCCGCACACATCAAACGGCAGTTCTCAGAAGATCTCCGCTAAAGTGACCCTTCGGGGGGACCCGTAGGGCATTGCAGCGCCGGCCCGACGAGGAGCAAAAGCCCGATGATGAAGCATGACATCCTTCGGGGTGTGTGAGGGCATCAAGAGGCAAGACCTGCTCTTCCCTCTCACTGGTGGGTTCTACACCTAGGAAATCCCCTTTCCCCTCTTTCCTCTATTTTCTTAGTGAGTGGGTGACACGTTGCACCCCTCCTCCGGAACAGTGTCCCCTTTATTTTGATTAGTTGTTTTAAATATAATCTTCTTTGCTGGTTACATTGTGAACAAACCCTCGCATACAAACACTCATACACACTCACATACACATACACTGACGCTTGCTCGCACACACACATAAACAACATAAACATAGTTTCACTCACACACAGGAGCTGGAAACTTACTTGAGGAAGTCCTCTGACGCGCATTTCACAATTTTCAACTTCCCAGATCCAACAACCTGCGCCAGATAGAGGCATCCAACCTTATGCCCAATCACAAACTCCGATATGATCGGAGGCTGTCCCTTTTACTTTTTCTGGGGTTTCTGATAGGGCTTGAGGGTGCATGACTGACGGGCCCCAAATCACCATTATCTGACATGATGCATTGCCTGATGCTAGTGCAGCATGTCCGATATATATAGCTGTAACAGCCCACGCCTGACACATGCCCCATACAGCCCAGAATAGCCCTCTTCTGGGGCAAGGTGATAGTGCAGCTTTTACATGTAAACAAATAAGTAGTTCGTTTGTTTTCATGCAAAGCTGTATTATGTAGTCAGTAAAATACAGAGTGAGGCTTGATGGTTTGGAGGATCGCCGCCCTTGTGCCCCCTATGGAGAAACCACCACTGCCTAATGCACCATAGATATGTAGAGGTATTGAACACATTATAAATCTTTGTATTCAAGAGTTAGTCTGTGTGCAGATGACAGTTCACTTGTGTTCATTATATTCCACAAAATATTTTGGGTTCTGCTGAAAACCTTTTCAACAGGAGTAAGATTCTACGTTGTAGATACTAACTTTTGTAAGGATCCTTGAGTTATTAGACAGAATTGTGTCAGCATGACGATATCTACATAACTTAAAAGAATGTGTACACCAGATACTAACTTATATACATGTCCTTGTTGTGCTTGAGAAGATGGGTTATCTGTAAAGTTTTTACAACTGCGTAAAGGGTGCAGGTAGTAGGATTTTTAGCACCTTCAAATCTTGGTTATTTTTAGCAAATATCTTCTTTTTTGACAACTGTTGCATAGAGTGTAAACTGCTCTTAGTAGATATGTTTTAATACTCTGTGATGTGTTTTTTATGAAAGTTTCACTGTTTGCATACAGTGTGGTATAAAGTAAACTCTCTCCATAGAGTAAGCACTGTTTACAGTACCCAGTACTCTATTGATATAGCTTCATGTCTCAATGTAAGTTTGACGAGTTTTAGGTGTTTGATACAGATAAAAGTTGTCTTTAGTAGGTCATTTGTTTTGGAACCGACAATCACTATTTTTAGAAACTTAGCTTTCTCTGAACAGTTGAATACAGAGTGAACACCGTACTCAATGAGGGTTTCCTATATATCTGTGGTTGATTGTTAATGTGAACTATGTTAGCTGTAAAGTCTATGATATCGGGTCAATGTTGCACATAACTCTTGCTTTCTACACATAAGGGAGAGGAATCTGTGATGGCAGTACTGATGGCTGATATTCTCCTGAGCTATTTTGTACTTACTATCAGGCCTCTAAAGCCATAGTAATTTATAGATAGACCAATTTGTGTGAAAACTAAGCTTGGGATTATGTCATCAGTGATGTCATTTGAGAAAGTTTACTTTACTGGTTTGTAAACGGTGCACCATATAACTTTCAACATGTACAACCACAATTGCTTCCAGTGGTTACGCTATTTCCATTCTATGCACCACATGTTTACACACAGTAACTCTATGCTGTATATGACTATGATGTTATCAGTGATTTTATCAGTGATGTCATTTAACATGTCATGAGTGATGTAATATGTGAGGACATAAGCAATGCATGGCGGGGCAGAAGTTATATTTAGTTCACTAAATTACAACTGATGAATTTCAATGTTTTTTAGTTTTTTGAATGTTAGTTCTTATCTCATTTCAACACCTAACTATAACATCATTTTCTCCTTTGTTCCTTTGCTTTTTCAGTGAATTTTTGGGTTCATTACTTAGCATGCCCTAAGATCTCATTACCATACCTAACGTCACTTTAACTGTGTGTGTATATATATATATATGCCAGACTAGAACTCCGGGGCTTGCAGTTAAATTCAAATGGAGACCCATTTCTTGCCTTCTTCAAGAACATAAGCCTCCTTTAAGTACATTCTTCCTTTATTGATTGTTAAATTGTTTGTGCCATAGCACTTTTGCTGTGCCACAAGTAATTTAAAAAAAATATTTACATATAAATATATATATTGGTGTTGTGGATTTTATATGTGTTACATATGTCTTAATTTCTTGGAAATATGGGTCACTTACGCAGTCTAGTGTGCCTGGCAGTGTGTTCTTGTTGCCTCACTGTCTGCTTGTGCTTCCTTGCAGGCACTGTAAACATATTGTGAAGTCACTCTTCTCCAAGCTTACATGCTGTAGTAGTAGGTGGTGGTCCAACTGCCAGGGGTTTGGAAATTAGGGCAAGGTCTACAGAGGGAGAGAACATGAAGACGGGTAGACACCAAGAAATGTCTTTGTGGCACAGGTATTTGCCATCAAATAAAGTGGCATGCAGTCAGGCTTCCTGGGTGATGGCGTGCTGAGGTTGACCATCTGTATGTGAATGTTCTAAGAGGATCTTGGTCCACACTTGCACATTTATCCCAAAGACTTTTTTTTATATGTGAGGATTGCTAGACATCTTTACACAATCACACTCTTTGCCCCCAGCTAGTAGGAGACAGGGCCATTTATGTGGGTCTGCCTCGGCAAGCTTCCACCAATGTCTCAAATCATTGACGTACGTTCGCTTCAGATTGCAAGTGCTATAATGTTAAGTGATAAAAGCCTGGGGTCCCCTTAGAACAATGATATGAGTATATGAAACACATTTTTGTTTGTCAATTACTTTTTATGACACAAATACATATTATGGTTATTTCAACTCTGTGACTATACAATGTTCAGGACATTTACCCTGCTCTTCCTACATTTGGAGGGTAAGGGAACTTATGACCAGTAATTTACGTCACCATATTTGAAAAGGGGGAGTTTTTATGAAGACATTCCTTTCCAGTAAGTGTTGTCATTAAAATAGCTTTGAGAACTCCAGAACTTTTACTTCTTCGACCTTGTGCAGGCAACTTCCAGAATGATGTGGTATGTGTAGCAGTATGTATCCTTTGTGATTGACTAGCAGATATGCAGTTTGACCATACTGTCCTTTTCATTTTGTTTGTTTGAATATCATTCAATTGATTTTGCATTGGATACCTAAAGGGTCCATCCAGTGATTGATGTCACAATCTGTCTCAAAACCCGAACAGACATCATCAAACAAAGGCACATCGTAGAACTCCTATTATTGGTGATTACTGGTGCTGCCGAAGTGGCTAACTAAAACTTCTTACCTTTTGACTGGCACACCCCTTTGACCTGATTGGGCAGGGTCATTACTTGGTATTCCTTAAGCAGGACAATACATTCAACATTTAAAAGATGCCTGATTCAAAAGTGTTCTGTATGTGATTTGAGGAAGCAACTCAACATGGGAGACTTTCAAAGCTTATTGTTTAGAACATTAAAAGTATTTTCAACATTTTTAGAAATAGACTATTCTTCCAAGGTCCAATAACTTGGAGAAACATTTGCTTCTTTTCCCCGGCCAGAGTTCCCTGATGACGAAAAAATGAGTTAGTATGAGTTGAATTATCCCCAATGCAAGTTTCAATACTTGTTTTTGTAGTAGTGATTTATATTTTTAAAATATAAGGTAGGAAATCGTTTAGATGCACTTTTCAATCTGTTTAGTAGGTTCTGTGGCAATAGTAATAGCCCTTACACTTTATTTAAAATTGATTAACACAAATAACTTTTTACGTGGATTTACGTAGGATGGTTGTGTTCATAAAATTAAGAAAGCTTATTTTATGATTTAAAGACTTTAATGTTGAATTGTATCTGTACAAGTGTTTCCAAGGGAGTGTCTTGGAAACAAATTAGTATTATCATTATTATCATTATTATTTATTATACTAAACTCCAGGAAGGCCTATCCTAGTATATTTGTTCACACTGACCAAGGTTATCAACATCACAACTTGCATCCTTTTTAACTTCCCTTGAAACAGAACAACGTCCTAATGGCAACTTTATTGGTTGAATTTCTGCAAGAAACAAAGTGCTGTATAAACTGTTAAACCTATGTCCAAATCCTTTAATGGATCAGATCTTCATTACCTTTACCATATATGCACCAACTCTTGATTCATGCTTTGCTGACCGAAACAATTAACCACCTTGTGCTTCAACCTCGAATCTTTCAGACACAACCCTCTACAATCAAACTCATGTTTTTATGCGATACAAGCACATCCTTCTTCTCCTTCTTCAAACCAACCCGAGAAAGCACCTTCTCTTGAGTGAGAAACAGACGGTGGATAATCTTGTTCTGGCTCAGTACGATTAATCAGCTGAGGGGGCCTATAAGATGAACAATTTGTGCTTGTGACGGATGTTAACTTTTATATGTTGTACATTGTTACATTTGTGTAGTATTGATCAAAGTCTTCATTATTCCATCCCACCTGATGGTATATATTTCTTTATTTTACAGTTGTCTATAGTGCATCTGTACCACAGAGTATTACAGTACTTTGCAAAGAACATATTAGCAATTACGTTATATAGCATATAATATTAACAGGTAACTGGGTAAGACAATGGACAAATAGTGTAGAGACTAAGGGATAGAAGGAAAACCCTGCTATAGGATGAGACAGAAAAGGTCAGGTTTTAGATATTACCTCAATGTTAGAAGAGTGATTATAGTCCTAATAGCACCCAGCACCCTCTGAACTCTATTTTTATTATCATTGTCATGGTCTTTCTTAAGGATAGCATGATATCTCCTCAATGAACCCCACAACATTTCAAAAATTTGTGAGGGCAGACTCAACCGAATTACTCTTAGTCTTCATACACCAATCAATCTGCTATCAAGGGTACAAGAGGGCCATCCAATTTCTGTATGATATCACATTTTGCAATTAGCAGGCCCACAATTATGAACAATTTCCTATAGTTTGGCAATGTGTGGTCCCTACAGATTCCCTGCAGCTGTGTATTAACTGTGAGTACCAACTGCTCTTCAGTACAGTCTCTAGTTTTTTTTTCTTTCAATTTTGGTTCTAGAGTGACCGAACTTTGTGGCATTTCCATAACATGTAGTAAAATGTTTATTTCTGGCTATATCACCTGAAATACAAATCGTTGGCAATTTGACCAATCGGAAGAGCTGCTGAAATAGAATCCTGTCCATATTGCTACCTTCCAAGGATCTGATTGGGCTATTTTCAGACATTCATGAGGAGAAATTTTTCATACTTGAACAGAGAGTGAGAAGGTATTTGGGAGTTGATGCTTTTAAGTATAAGTGTGTGTTATCTGCACATAGAAGAGACACCTAATACTATGAAGATCAAGCCCACAGGTCCAAGTACAGGTTGAACAACACAGGGTCTAAGATCAAACTTTGAGGAACACTGCAGGTTCTAGCCGCTGTTCATGAGATTAAATTCTCCTTCATTACCACCTGTAGCTCAGAGGAGAGAAAGGAAAGTACTATTTCAGAACATTGGCACAGAAGCCCATGCACTGATACAGGATACAAAAAAGCCTGTTATGATCAACCACATCAAAAGCCACTGACAGATACAGAATAATCAACAACCAGGAATCATCTTTATCTAATATCAATGGGTATCAACCAGGATTTTCAAGGTGACTATTTCAGTGCTATTCCAGGCAGAAGCCAGACTGATAATCCGTAAGCAATTCTTGCTTAGCAACAAAGGTGTTCAATGGATTTGCCACATTTCTCCACATAACTCTACTTAACCTGAGGAGATTTGCTATAGACACTCATTCTGATAATCAGAAACTGATGTGATAGTAATATTCAGTCCTTAGCTCCCTTTCAGTAAAGCTGGTTTAGAAGACCTATCACATCTTACAAAAGCACTGACCATTATATTTTTCACTGAATTTACATAAAATGTTAAGACTGTTATTATCTTTTTATGTTGCAGAGCATGTCAACACTACATGCTCATAATATTGTGTATGTATATAATACTATAATAGTTATTACAACAGTCTAAAAGTGGCAGGGCCAACTCTGCGCTGAGTCAGTGCAATGTAGTACAATCAAAATTCCAAAGTTTGCTCCAAGGATAAGTGGAACGGCCACCCAACGTTCCAAGGTTTGGAGATGGAATCCCCAAACAACAATACAAACAAAATCTTATCCTGAGCAAATGTCCATTCCAAAGTAAATCCAGCAGTCCGTAGTTATGGTAATTTCTTTGTTTTATTCCAAACGCCAGAATTCCAAAATTGGTAATTTCACAGCCAGTCTGAACAGAATTCAGACAACACGTGTTTCGTCTTGTGGATAATTTCCACCGACTTCATCAGGGCTACAAAAAATATGTAATATATAAAATATATAAGCAACAACGACCACTATTTCATTTGCCTATTCCCACTAAAGTTAGTGAAGATGTGAAAAAGTGAAGAAAAGTTACAAAGGATCGTGATTTGTGGTTAATCACAAGTGAAGAGAGTGTAGGGTTCCTTTTGTAAAGAATAAAAAGGTATGAATAATCTATAATAGTTACACTGAGATATGTTGCAACAAAGATGGATTTCTGTATCTGAAAGCCATTTTTAAACAAGTTATGTAAATTAAATAAAAGAGAAAACTGGCTCCATGTGTTGCCCTCTGAGGAAAAGAATGTGAAAAAATATGTATATACATAAAACAACTTTGTCCTGTATTCTTACACAGCATGGAGACAACTTGAATGAACAGAATAACAACAGAATAATAATGTCTCCACCGTTATTTGCCTGTTCACCTCTTTATCCTCCCTCCGCACTACACTTGTGTTTTAGTGATGAGAGAGCTCCTCCTGGTGGAACACACGGAATCTTAGATTTAACTGTACTTTGGGACTGGACGTGCTAGTATTTTCATCAGAATAGAACATCGTGTTACATGTTTACCTTCTGAAGAAGGCATCTGAGCTATTATTACAGAGTATATTACTGATTCTTCCTTAATCCAGTTAGCCTTGTAAAGACAGTTTGAGAATAATGTCAAGTCTTGTAATTTATGCTCATAAAGGTTGGCAGGAACCTTCACGTCTTGCCTAATTTGTTAACTTGGGTATCTTGCCTCATAGTCAGCAAAATTTATAAGCAAACATCACAAAGGGTCAGTAATTTTTTCTTCACAGTCAGAGCCTATTATTAGCAAGGACCTCAGGATCTCCATACGTAATTTTCAGGGATTACCCTTTTTGTAGGTAATTGGAGGTTATATTGACCCCAGGACCTTGTTGTTTTGTCTCTCATGTAATCCTAGAACTCCATTGTATTGTTCACACAGTAGAAAACAAATATTGGCTAATAAGTGTTGTGATCTCAACAGCACCACTGGTTTCTGATGTATCAGGTTTTACTCTGGGTCGCAGTGCCTAGAGCCCACATTGCACATGAACAGCTCTGGGTTCTTTCCTGCAATGTCCAGTGGTTGAAGCTGCCTACCCAGCACTTATTATTGTCCTTGGGATTCTTCTTGGGATGATGGAGAGGTATCCATCTCCTGACCGTTTTTCATGTTGTTTATTTATCCTGGCTGCACCACTAGCGCGTGTAATAGATATAATGTTCACACCAGAATGTATTTTTTTCCTGCTGCAGTCCGATAGTCACATTTTTTTTTAAACAAGAATTTTATAGTTCACTAGGTTTCTGAGGCTCTTCTTCCGTTTGGTCAAGATTTTCTATTCCTAAGCCTACCTTCCGTCATGCTGCCCGGGATGACAAGCAACATTTTGTAGGATGCTCTCATACTGTGGTCCCATTCAGCTTGACTTTTATCCAATATTTTAAAGGTGAAATAATGTTTCAGTACTCTGCTGGATATTAAGATTGCCAAATGAGCGTGTGCTACTTTTTCCTCCCTAATGTATATTTCTTGCAGTTTGATGTCATCAGTTTGGTTATTGGACCTGTCCGTATATTCTTGAATGTGGTTTGGATTTTGTATGCAAGGCAGTATATTGTGCACTGTGTACTAATGTATATTTTTTTCATCAGCCCAATGGTAGCAGTCAAGGCAAGGTGCACAATCCATTCCTTCCTACCCCAATGTTGCCACCACCACCTCCGCCACCAATGGCTAGGCCTGTGCCCTTACCAGTGCCAGACACAAAACCTCCAACTACATCAACGGAAGGAGGAGGCGCCTCCCCTAATTCACCCAGTAAGTTTCTAATGTTGTTAAGTATTCGGACAATTCGGTCATTCGTTGACGTGCTCTTTACAACATAGTGTGCCATAAATAGCAGGTTCAGTAATTATTTGATCATTATTTTGGTATTTTTGTTTTATGCCCTATTAAAAGAGTCAACGGGGATGGAATATGGAATATTCCACTCCCTACTTAAATTTACCAAGGTCAGACCTTGCATATAGTATATAGCTTTTAATGAAAAAAACATTATATGAGGTTTTTATTCAGGTCCTTTGGTTACTTTAAATAAAGTCGCAAACAATGCTAGTGCCTCTACCGCCACCTTCACATATTTTTAGTGGCTCATAAATAAATAAGGCATCGTTCTATGGTTGAGGGGATCATTTTCCTCGCATTGATTAAAAAAATATTTTTTATCTTTAGTTCAAGATCTCTATTTTTACGTCCTTCATACCAGTATAAAATTCAAGAAAAAAATAAGGAAATCTGAAAATAACTCAATTAATAATGGTGTTATTTCATAGAGGCCTAGTCTGAGAAACAATGTCACAAAGGTATAGGTAGACATAGTTTGTGCATCTTTTTTAAAGATGTTTCATGATATTTACAAACTAGATATTATTTTAATTAATCCTGCTCTTCAAACTGTATGGGGGGCTGGGAGGGGTGTCCCCATCACATGCTGTCTTTATCATTTTTAGGATGGATGTCCTATACATAGAGTGTGTCCCGTTTTTATTTCAAACTTAAACTTAAACATATGCAGGGGCAGTATGTTTACTCCCTTCTCGTAGTCATTGGATGTATGATATTACTTTCACAAACCATTACTTTTTAAGACCTTTATGCAGCGTTTTCTATAGAATTTGCACAGAAATGCATGCTAATATTGTTATTTGCTGAAGATTGATTACTTACTCATTTTTTTTTTTTTTAAATCTTCCTGTTACTCGGATATGTTGCCATTAAATCATGTAAACAGTGTGTGGCGAGCTAGGGTGCAAAGGGATTCATTGTGTTGTTGCACATGGGGAATCTTGCATAGAGGATAGCGGTATCTATTCTTTTAAACCTACCATACCGTTATTTTGTATAAATGTGGGAAAATAGCAGAAGGCTGAGTTCCTGACGCAAGTTACAGCTATCCGATATAGATAGAAAATGTACATTACCCTCCCAGGCTGCTCTGTCCACGAGTACCCACCCTACAAGTTCACCCGTGTGTTAAATATAGCTCAATAGTTCCTTATTCCACCATGAGCTGAGTCTGGGAACACGCTAAACATAATATAGTGGTGATGAGAACGGATAGTAGTGATGAGAAAAGAAAGTGAGTTTAGCTGAGGAGGAGGAGATGGGAGTACAAATAGGAAGCTGTTTGATAAAATTGCACATTCTTCTTTAAATATGGATATTTTGAGAAATAAGTAGAACTTGAAAAAGTCTTTTGCATTTCTCAAACCATGGCTTAAGCAATTCCAAAAATAGGCATGACGATAACTCATCGTTCTGCTTCTAAATCCACTGTTAATTCTGAGAAGAGGAGGGGATGTTTAATGAAAAAACCTTAGATATGTGTATGTGTGAGAAAGTAATTGGCTTGGTAGAAGTGAAAGAAAATAGAGGTTTACTGTGATATAAGCAACCTTGCACAACACATAAACCCATTTTTTCATTCATAGGTTAGAGAATAACACTTTAAGGTTCTCATTGTTTCTCCTTTTGGTAGCTTGGCTGAGCTCAACCTTAACCACGCAAGAGATGTTTGAGATGTTAGAAACAGCAACCACAATATTAAAATGTAAAGCATTCAAATTAGATCTGGAAATAGTGAAAATGAATTTGATAGATACTTCTAAAACCTTAGGACCTAAAATAGGACCAACCAAAAAACAACATAATTGAACGACTTAATAAAATTTACTGTTAATATTCTGTAAATAAAGTTTATTGTTGACCCTATTGAAGGACATGACATAATTACTCAAAGGAAAAGTTAGAAATGTGTCCCTGTGGGTTCTGTTAGTAGGACAATGATTGATGGCCTGACCATTCTCGAAGTGGAATAGGCCGGTGTTGAATTGGTTGTTGGGCTGACTGAGAAAGTGTATATTCAGTCTTAGAAAAACATTATAGAGCTCAGTTCATTCATGCAGAAGTTGGTCTCATATGAGGGCCAAATCAGGCTCGATGGCCTTGGATGAACCCAACAACTCTCCCGGGGAGTTTTACATTAGGAAAAACACTAGTCTAGTAAAGATGCTGCCCATTACCAAATTTACAATCTTCCGATCAACATGGTGGGTTACCGTAATCAATTCTTTTACAGATTGCTGTGGCAGGTTTTCTCGAGGGGGAGCAGGACAAAGGCGGGATCTGATTAAAATTCAGTTGACCTTGGATTAGCTCAGTGGATGCACATGGTGCTAAACATTGGTGAAGATGAAAATACTACCAGTGGGGGAAGGTACTGCCGGAGGCCAGCCAGTGCAGGATTTGAGTTCCTCCGGTCAAGGCAATAGTCTCTCACAGTTGGTCATTTCTGGTTGCTGAGAGATCCTTGGGCCTTGGAGAGGGGTGGCTGCAGTAGGTATCTGAGGAGGTTATACTCTCCACTGCTGGTTTCAATTTGTTGCTATTACTAAAGTATGGCTGTTTTACATCTTTCTAGATTCAGCTTTTTTTGAGACAATGTAGCCATTTTAAAAGTTTTGCACAGTACTTGCCCAAAGCTGTTGATGTGAAACTGATGAGTCTTCTGTGTTTCTAACACAACAAAGTCAAGGACTCCAGAATTCTTGGCGCTATTCTGCTGTGCTCGGGTTGAGGTAGCAAATCTTTCTTCTTTCTGAAGCGCCTCTTGACTAGAGGTTCTTGTGTACTAAGGCTAGAAGCAGTATGCCCTCAGCTTGCAATAGCCTGTCTGTCACAACTCCAACAGCATCACAAAAGGGTCATACTGGTCCTGTTTAGTCAGAGACAATGCAGACAACATCTGGAAGAAACCTCCCATCCTGCAGAATTTCATGACACACAAAGAGGTCTTAAACTGGAAACACAGTAAATATCTCTAACAGTATTCAGTGAAATCCTAACCTTGATTTAGAGTATGCTATGTGGGGGCTCACGCTTAAATGGGCCACCCTTCCAGTTCCATAACAGGAGAGCTTTCCTTTCCACTGTAATCTTTGACCCCACTCAGCCAGGAAAGCATGCTCACCTGTAAAGCATGCTGGGGGTATTTGTACCCACATTTCTTCACCCGTCTCTTCTCGGGGATCAAGGTGCACCTTTTAATGAGTCTGCTGGACTCTAAAGATGATGGTGAGGTGCTGTCAAAAACATTCTAGACCACCCCATAGATCATACTGGATTCACTGGCAAACAGTATATCCTATGGGTCAAAAGAACTTGATTTAAAATTGACTTTTGCTACACTCCAAAATAAGGAATGATTCATTTTATTATGAAATTATGTACCAAGTATATTACAGACGTGTTTCTGCCAATGTATAGTATTGAAAAGGCAGGTTAATGCAGTAAGTATCTACCAAGTATGCCAAAACTTATGTTTGGAAATTGTGTGGTGATCATCACCGTATCCCTATCAAAGGTTATGTCTTCATTTCATCCTGTGGCCAGTCTGTGATTAATGGTCTTCACTTTTCTCTGAACTGCAGGACTCAACTGCACCAGAAGTTATCATTTGTTTGAATCACTTTGGCAAGTGTTTCTTATGCAGAACATGTATGTGCTTGGATCACAGTGTATGTGTAGCGAACCAAACAAGTTTACAGTTCTGCAGGGAGCAGATGGAATGCTTCCTTTTTTTTAGGCCTAAAAATCCTTAAGCTTGTGGCACTCAAAAATCTCACAATTGATGGATGGCATTTAAGAACCTTCAGAAGGTATCTAACATGGGACACATGCCTTTACCCAAAGATCTGGAGCATAACTGACTATAAACAAGTTGAGTTGACCAAAGAGTATGACTAGTGTAAAGATAATTACAGCGGTCCCAATGGAAAAGAACATTTGTTAAGATAAGATCTTTTCTATGTTCATTATGCAAGTAAATTCTTTTCGTGGTCATTTGAAACTGGTAATGTGGGTGAGAATCCAGTACCAATTATGAACTACATGTTAGCCACATGCACAGGAGCAACGTCAAATGGTGCTCATTACTTAAACGGGATATTCTGAGACAACTTTTACTTCCACATAGCATCCACACTATACTTATCTGTCAAGGAACAACAGATAAAAGATTAAGATGGCTGCTGTGTTGAGAGTTATATAGGCTACAGTGACATTCTAGTTCTGGAATTTTGTGTTTGGTGATGTTTTACTTTAAAGTGCTGCAAAGAGCTGGAGCTGGCAATAAAAGATATATGCATAATGCTAGCTTTCCCTTCCAAAGTACGGACTTTAGACTGATCAATAACTCACAGCAGACCGACTTCATTATTCTATGATCCAGGTTGCAAACAAGGGAGGTATTTCTTGGTGGCCTCCCAGACTCAACAGGGAAATTAAGAGGAAAAAGGTGAACTTTTAGATGTTCCACAGGTTTATGCATGCCTGTGACAACCCTCTGAACACATTCAGTCTGATGATAGCAAAACATTAAATAAAGAAATTGTGTTTTCTGGTCCGAAGCTAGCTAACAGTGATTTTGCATCTGGTATCCAAGTACTGTGAATGGTTGTGCAGTACACTTTTGATTAACCTCTGCACACTTTTGCATAAATTGTAGCTTAGTGCTTATGGTGGGAGGAGCAAGCAAAAGGAAACTAAACTTGGGAAAGTGCCAGTCTCCACCCTTTCAAATATCTCATATCAGAATCATAAAAGGTGCCCAGACTTCAGACGCATTATGGAACCATAGAAATGGTAAATTTGCAGAGCCATGAAGGGGGCCCAGACTTGGAAAGTAGTAGAATTGCTGGAGGTGTGCAATACAACATAATTTAAAGCAAGAACTACAAAACGCTAAATATGTGTGCTTGGGCCAGGGCACGCTCTTTGAAAGAATGGCAAATTTTTCGTCTTCGTCATCAAAATTTACATATTCAGCCTAGCTCAGCCCATTGATGTGGCCACCCTGGGACTGCCTAAAACTAAACCAAACTAAACCATGTATCTAAAACCAAAACCACCCATATTGTCATTTGGCGGTAATTTTAGATCACTTCTGAAGGAGATTGTGTTTGTCCCCTCTGACACAATAACAATCAATAGTTGCAATGCTGCATGGATGGGGCCTACAGATAGATAATAATTTAGTAAGACAGTGGACTGGTATTCCACTAGGGAAATTAGATACTCATCTAGTCCAGCTTGGGCATTTTTGGACGGGACAAACTGGTGATGTTCAAAGATTCCCACTTGCGAGAGCCTAGTAAGAATTGCTATTGCTTTTTGATTTGGGCACACTTTATAGGAATGGACATGGCATCCTGAATCACTGGGATGAGAAAGTTATGCATCAGCTCAGAATTGATGGCCCATACAGGACAACAGCCCACTCTCGGGCTCTGCATCCTCAGGTATTTATTAAAAAGGTGTATCCGCAAATAGCCGGTGGGTTTCAAAGAAGGGCTTCTTTGAGACTCACCAGCCATTTTTGGAAGAGATTAGGATCTGTATCAATTCACTGGAAGAAAAGGTTCCCTCTTATTATGCAAAGAGTAGATGATAATGTTTACATAAACAACATAAGTTCAATCAAAAAAGGTAGCCAGTGTAATTTCTGTTGGTGCAAATAAACACCTCCAGTGAGACCAGTAATATAATTCCTCGATGTGCTCTAACTTGTGAGAAGGGAGGCCACCATAAACTCTTCAGGGTACCCGTACAAAAGTCTGAAGTAGACTCATGAGGCACCAAATATGAAAACTTGTTTCTTGTAAAATATCTGTTCTTTATTACACATGTTTCATAAGGCCCATCCGCCTTAAACTTCTTCAGAGCTAAAATGACATATGATAAATAATCAATTCCATTATTCCAAATTATTAAGATAGTTGGGCCTTACGGAACACGTTTTGGCGGCTATTGTTGTTTCCAATTTTGAAATACTAAAGAACAGAGATTTTACAAGATACAATGGGTTTTCCTCTTTGGTGCTCAAAGTGAGTCCTAAAACAGCAAAAATTGTCTGATGAAGAACGTGGGCATCTATTCACACCTCCAGTGGTGGCTTCTGAAGGAGGTCTAAAAGGGAGTCTTTAACTACTGCATCTGCCTTGTAAATGTCCTGTGTGGGTTAGGTCAGTAAAAGTAGCCCGATCTAATAAATTAAAACCTGAGATGCCAGATGCTGTACCAGGCTTCTATCTTGTTATTTTGTGAAATCAGTATTTTTCTTTATTATTTTAACTTTCCAAATACCTATTGGATTTTTTTTTTTTAAATATTCTAGTCAGACATTCAACTTTATAATTGCTGATATTTAGTCTATATTTTGAAACTATGACCTTGATGCCTCCTATCTGAAAATTCTGGAAGTGTATATTTTACTTACATGTTTATGCTGCCATTTTATTCAATGCTTATGTTGCCTTTGTCTAAACTTATATTGCTTCCTTTCACAGCGTATTCAACATCCAGCACCTCGCCCGCGAACCGATTTGTAACTGTTGGACCACGGGATACAGGCTTTGTAAATATCCCTCAACAGACGCAGGTGGGCAGTGTTTATATTTTTGTGTGCAGCATTTCATGCTCTCTAGCTCTAGTCTGCAGTACATGGGTATTGTTTCTCATTCATTATACCAAGCTGGTGTGTCTTCCTTTACGATTTTTACTTTTTCTTCTGTGGCTATTCTGTGCAGCTGAGGTCAAGGGTCCTTTCTTCTACTTTCCTCTTCCCTGTTAGTCTCTCCCTCTTTGGAGGAGGTAATGGTTCCCACAAACCTCAGAGCAAGCGGAAAACACCTTGAAGGGAGTCTAAAGTGTTGTAGCCAGGTAGTATGTTTAAATCACTTCTATACTTCACTTAACTCCTCTGGCTCTTTGGTCCAATTCAATTCCTTCTGTACCATTCAAAATCACTCATCAAATAAAACCCACATACCACAAAGACATCCACTCAGAACTGTGCCAGAAAAAACCCAAAGTAAATGCTGATAATTCTTAAATGAAGAAGGTTAAATAGAGAAGTCAGACTTTCAGATTTGCTAACCAACCCCTCTGAAATACATTGCACACCTGCTACACATTAAAACAATAGATATCTATTTACTTTCTGGGCACGTCCCCCCCCCCACAGATCATTAAACACATGATCAGACTTGATATATTCACCCCCATCCTCCAGCCTATAACAAACCAACAATCTTCTTTTCTTCCATGCTTCCCCCTCCTGATCAACATCCATTCTATGTAATTCTGTGTTCTACCCTCAAACACAGTAATGTGGCTACAGGCCTTAGAGAGGAAAATAGAGAGGCAAATGTAGAGCAATCCAAGAAGACTCTGAAAGGAAACAGATATATTTGAATTGATCTTAGGAAACCACGCTAAGTTTGATGATGATGGTGGTGGTGATCATATAGAAATGTTTTTTGCTTCCAAAGTCGAGCTTTGCATCTTCGAGATATTCAGACCAGAATGGAAAGCTACAATTGGAGCCAGAAATAAATTCTCAGCCCACAGTGAAAAGGTGTCATTGGCACCAGAAAGAAAAAGTCACCTCTGTTAAGCTCTTTGAGAGTGTGACTGAAAAGCCAAAGCACCTCTATGAATGGTCTGTTGTCAATTCAGAACTCCTAGCCTGACCTTCACAATCAAGGTCACTATCACCATTACAATCTCGGTGTCAAGCACACCAAGTCTTAAAAACTTATCAAGAAGGCTAACTCCTCAAAAGAGAGCAAGAGTGAGCCAGAGTATTACAGCAAATGGCAGGTTTCACCTACTAGCGCTGCTTGTGTTACTAGGGCAACAAATGGTGTAAGACCACTAATTGGTACTGATAATGATCCTGCACGAAGTCATCAAAGCACATTTTCAGTAAGGAAAGTCGATAGTGAGCATGCAGCAGTAAAATAATGATGCCCTTTGACCAGCCTACTAAAATACATATATAAATAGGAAACCTGAGAGATAACTGTAGACATCAGACCGGTCATACAAACGACATACTTACAGGTGTGAGTGGGAGAATTATCTACAACAGAGGCAATTATCTAAAATGGTGATACGATTATTCAAATGCTGGCCAATTCGGGTCATTAACGCACTTGCAGCATACGTACTTAACATACCACATAATGTTCGGGACCAAGTGTATGAAGAGACATATTCACTGCCTGACCATGTCACCTGCTGACTGTGTAGTGTGCCCTATCCCTTCTCTGGCCTCTACATGGAGTTGTGAGGTACCCTGTGAGGAGCGAGGTGCCCTAATGGACTTGCAATCAGCCTTATGAGTGCAGTCAATCAATCAATCAGGTAGTATTTGTATAGCGCGGCTAATCACCCTGGGTGGTATCCAGGCGCAGTGCTGCAGGTATCAGTTAAAGAGCCAGGTTTTTAGTCCCTTCCTGAAGTGGTTCAGCGATAGAGAACTGCGGATGTGGAGGGGGAGGGTGTTCCAGGCTTTGGTGGCGAGGTGGGCGAAGGAGTGTCCTCCAGCGCGGTTGCGGTAGATTAGTGGTGTCTGGGTGAGGTGTGCGGAGTAGAGGTTTCTCTAAGGTTGGTGGAAGATCAGATGGTGGTTCATGTAGTCTGATCTTGGTTGTGAAGGGTTTTGTATGCGTGGGTCAGGAGCTTGAACTGGCATCTCTTCTGGACGGGGAGCCAGTGGAGGTTGCTGGTCGGATGTGTGTCCTCTTGGGCAGGTTGGGTATCAGTCTGGCTGCTGCGTTCTGTATTGTCTGGAGTCTTTGCAGGAGCTCTGAGGAGGTGTCGGCATAGAGTGCGTTTCCATAGTCAAGCCGGCTGGTGATGAGGGCCTGTGTCACCATCTTGTGCTGATGGGGAGCCATCTGAAGATTTTATGGAGCATGTGGATCATGTGGAAGCAGGCTGAGGCAACGGCGTTGACCTGTTGTTTCATGGAGTTTTCGCTGTCCAGTACGATGCAGAGGTTGCAGCTGTGGTCTTTCAGTGTGGGGATGGGTCCGAGCTCCTTTGGCCACCAGGAGTCATTCCAAAGTGCATTGTGTCTACCGAAGATCAGGACTTCTGCTTTGTCCGTGTTGAGTTTCAGGCAGTTGTCTTTCATCCATCTTGCGATGTTCTTCATGCAATTTTGGAAGTTAGTCTTCATCAAGGGGGAGTTCGTTGAGAGTGAGAGGATGAGTTGAATGTCGTCGGCATAGGAGATGATGATGTCATGCTATCGGACGATGTCTGCGAGAGGGGTCATGTAGATGTTGAAGAGGGTAGGGCTAAAGGATGAGCATTGGGGTACTCCGCTGATCGTGTGCTTGGCTTGCGAGGTTAAGGGAGGGAGGCAGACTCTCTGGGTGTGTCCTGTGAGGAAGGACACCATCCATCTGAGTGCATCATTTGCGATTTGAATCTGGCATAGTCGATTGATGAGTGTGTGGTGGTAGATGTGTCAGAGGCTGCGGAGAGATCCAGGAGAATGAGGGCAGCGGATTCTCCTCGGTTGAGTAGGCTGCGATCAGGGCTGTCTTGGATCCTGTAGTTTTTTTTTTTTTTATTGTTTTTATTGAATATTCTTAGTCATACATAACAATGGTCACATCTGTAACAATCCCATTAAATACAGTTCAATAAGAGATCCAGTACATCACATCATCCAGTAGCATACAATAGAGCACGTGTATAGCATTTCAGTGTCTCTCTGACCAATCAAATATTAGGATTAATTAGTGGTTTTAAGTAGATCAGGATTTTCACGTAAGTGGTCAGTAAGTGGCCCCCAGATATCTGACGGTTTAGAAGCAGTTGGTAATTCTTCCGCATATATTAAAAAATTATCTCTACAGTAGACAGCGTCTAATATCCAGCGTTCTAGGGTAGGGGTCATCTTGCTGTCCCAGTGCATCGCTACTCTACGTTTTGCAAGCAGTAACATTATGGCAACCAGTTTCCTTTTGCAGACCTCACAGGTATGTTGAGGCCCAATAGGCACAACTGTGGTGTGCATGATAACGTACAAGGTACAAGCATTCCCAGATGGTGGATCACAGCTTCCCAATATTTCTTTATCTGTACACAATTCCATGCAAGATGTGCGAAATCAGCCTGGTCAGCCCCACATCTCTTACAGTGGGCGTTATCCCGCAGTCCGTATTTATATAGTTTGGCTGGAGTGTGGTATACTTGATGTATATATTTGTAATGTATGAGACGTAGATTGCCATTAGGTGTTAGCAGTGTAGTGAGTGTGCAGCAGGTAGACCAGTCTTCATCAGTTAGGGAGACCTCTAATAGTTTATTCCAGTTGTCCCGGGCTTTGTGTGTATTAGCCCCTATCTCCATTTGTACCATTTTATATAGTCTAGAAATTAAATGAGATGGGGTGGTAGTGGCTATTAGAGTCTGTAGTGTTTGCAATGCAGGGGGTTCAATAGGAAAGGATGGATAGAAGTCCTTGATCGCAGCTCGCAGTCTATGATAAAAAAATCGGAATAAAAGCGACTGATTACTTATATATTCCAAGTCATCAGGCGTAATGAAAGTTCCATTAGGGTACAGGTCGCCCAGCTGTGTTATACCCACTTGTTCCAAGAGCAATATGCTATTTTTCTCCTGTGTGACAGATAGCGCCGGGTGGTTCGCTATCGGCAGGTTTTGGGTGTACAGGGGGTTTTGTTTGCTAATTGACTGATGCGCCGCCACGCTTGGGAGGTCGTCCGTATCGTGTTTATTTCCCGCTTTGCCAAATGAGGTCGGGTATGCGTGAGTATATTGGATAGCGGTATGGGATGTGCATCGCCATCTTCCACTGCGAGATGTGGTAAGTATTTTACTGGGTGATACCAATAATATGCATATTGTGCCTGGGCACATAGATAGTACAAATACATATCAGGGACTGTAAAGCCTCCTGCAGCATATGGAAGTGACATTGTTCGTAGGCTTATTCGAGCCTGTTTGCCAGCCCATATTAGTTTGACGAGATTCGTGCGTATCCTGGTAAAGACTGCAGCGGGTGGTGGTATTGGTATATTAATAAATAGGTATAAGAGCTTAGGTAGTATCACCATTTTAATTAATGATATACGATCAGCTAAGGAGAGAGGCAGAGTAATCCATCTATTTATTTGTGTTTCTATGCGATCAATCGCGGTGCCATAGTTGCATCTAATTACTAATTCAGGGTCTCGATGCACCCAGATGCCAAGATATTTAATTTGATCTTCCTGCCACACCAAAGGAAAATCCATATGTGGTGCTTTTGTACTCCCCGTTAATGGTATCACCGCCGATTTGTTCCAGTTAATTTGCAGGCCCGAGTGACGCCCAAATTGTATATATTCTCGCAACAGTGGTGAGAGGTTCTCTTCAGGATCTCGCAGGTATAGTACCATATCATCCGCATATAGTGATATGCTAATAGGCCGTAGACGGAACCGCAGCGCCGTGTGCGCATATTTCTGACGTATTTTACAAGCTAGTGGTTCTAACGCAATTGAAAAAAGCAGAGGGGACAGCGGGCATCCTTGTCTGGTGCCACGTTGTATCGATATTACGTCTGATATATGTCTGTTGACTTTGACGCGGGCGACGGGCTTGGTATATAACAGGGCGATCCATTTGAGAAGCATTGGTGGCAAACCAATTTTTGCATTATCGTGAACATATAGGGCCACTCAACCGAATCAAAGGCCTTAGCCGCATCCAATAGGACCGCTGCTGCCTGTAATTCAGGATTTAGTTGGTGTAAAAGGGCAAATATAGTGCGCAGGTTATGTGTAGTCGATCTGTCAGGGATAAATCCCGACTGATCGGGCAGGACTATAATGGGCATGAAAGGTTGCAGCCGTGTGGCAATGATCTTTGCCAATATCTTCACATCCGTATTTATTAAAGAAAGGGGTCTGTAGGAGTCCGCTTTGGTAGGATTTTTGTCTGGCTTTAGCAAGGCCACAATAAGCGCCTCCCGCAGCGTTGGAGGAAGGATTCCAGCACCATGAGCTTCGTCATACATTTCGAGTAGGCGTGGGATCAATATTTCCGAATATGCTTTATAAAATTCCCCCGTGTATCCGTCAGGCCCGGGCGACTTACCATTGGGCAATGCCTTTATAGCAAGCTTCACCTCGTCCTCTGTGATAGGTGCGGCGAGATGCTCGCGGTGTGAGTCAGATAACCACACCACTGCTATGTCTTCAAGATAGTGCAGAATTTCGGGTTCTGGCACTGTATGCTGCGTTCTATAGAAGTCACTGTACGTTTCCACAAAGGTCCCCAGTATGCCTTGAGTGTCGTAATGTATCTGTCCGCTACTATCCTCAACTTGTGTAACAGTGTGCTGTTTATGTTCAGTGCGCACTTTTTGTGCTAGTATACGGACTGGTCTACCGCCTTCACCCAATTTGCGTGCTGCGTGCCGTCGAGATGTATATTTTATTTCATCATCCGCTAGTGTATTGTATTTATTAATCTCATCCCGTAGTTTACCTAGAGTGAGTGCACTATGGGTGGTGTCATGGTCAGCTTCCAGCCGTTTTAATCTGAAAGAGACACGTTAGTGACAGATTCCTTACCTTAGAATATCCCCAGGCGTCAGGCTGGATCCGGAAAGTTTTTTGCGTAGCAGTACCCTTGCGCGTCGGTAGGCGGCGTCGTGCGGCTCCGCGTCCGTCGTCGGCGTCGTGATCGCCGGGATGACGTCGCGGGCAGTACTTAGGCGCCGCCCTGCGCGCTGACGTCAGTTCTTCTTTTTCCGCGCCAGTAAGCGCAGATCCGGGAAGAGCAGTGCCCTAGTCACTTTTTGACTATCTTTTTGTGAAATTTTTCACTGTTCTCTTCAACGAGTCTTCACGACTCCTAAGGTGTCGTAGGGATGCCCGGCTTTAAGCCCTGCGAGGAATGTGGTCGTATGATGTCCATCACGGACCCCCACCTCGAGTGTCTCTTCTGTCTCGGCCGAGGCCACGACACGAAGTCGTGCCCTGACTGCCGGAAACTTCATCCGAAGGCTTTGCGAGAGCGGTCTCGAAAGCTCCTTGAAGTCCGGCAGTCGGCTCCGCGCCGCAGCAAGCCCCGGTCCCGGGAGAGGTCGAGGGGCCGGACGCGGAGTCCCCGCCGTTCGTCGGAATCCAAGTCTTCGCGCTCCTCCGGTAAGTCGAAGCACAAGAAGTCTAAGCGGCGTCATCGCTCTAAGACTTCGCCTCGCCGGTCGCGCGACTCGGCTGAGGTCCCTGTCGGCACCGTCCCCGCCCCGCGGCCCCGGACGTGCCTGTCGAGTTGCCCCCGCATTACCCGTCCTTCCCGGGTTCGGGGGCGACTCCGGCCGAAGCTACAGAAATTCCTGTCGGCCATGGCCCGCCTCTTCGGGCCTCAAGGTCCCTCCGGTGCGCCTTCGGGCCCCGCGGGCCCTGATGGGGTTGCTCCGGCGTCGCCGTCGACTCCGGTCCCGGCGTCGCCTGTCCCACCAGCCTTCGTCCCGGCCTCGGCTCCGGCCCCGGCCTCGACCCCGGTTCCGGTGGTGCCGCAACCCCCATCGACGCCGGTTGACCTAACCACGCCTCCGCCGACGCCGATGTCCCCGGTGCCGTTTCCGACGCCGTCCGGGGCTCCGGGCGGCGTCGTTCCCGGTTCTCCCCGGGTCCGGACATGGAGCCGGACCGGCGTCGCCCGACGCCGGTTCCGGCGCCGATGAGGCCTTGGGTCCCTTATGTCCCTCCTCCTCCATCTTTTCAACCTGAGGAGGACCAGGAGAGCTGGGAGGGGTCTGACGACCCTCTCACACAACAGTGCGAGTTTGACCCGGACTGGGTTGAGGAACTTGGGGATGCCAGTGGGCTGGATACCTCCCCCGACTCTGGCATGCTGTCTCCTCCCGTGGCAACGGAGGAGGGGGCTAATTTTGCAACGGTGTTGCGTAGAGCTGCTGGAGCCTTAAATCTCCAGTTGCCTACAGTGGCCGTCAGGACTAACCTCCTGACTGAAGTGCTTCAGCCGGCGGCCTCCTCTTCGGAGCCTGTGCTGCCGTTCAACGATGCACTCACTGACGTTCTTTTGGGTGCCTGGTCCAAACCCACCACAGGGGCTCCTGTGGATAGGAACGTGGCCCGACGCCATCGCCCGGCTCCGGGCGACCCCCTGTTTCTCTCCCAACACCCCACCCCTGAGAGCTTGGTTGTCCAAGCCTCTGCCTCCCAAACAGCCTTCCCTACCGCCCCTCCGGATAGGGAATCCAAGCGCCTGGATCACTTTGGGAAGAAGGCTTTCTCTTCCTCCAGTGCTGGCTTGCGGTCTGTTAATACCGCTTGCCTCTTGGGCCGATACACCCACTCCCTGTGGGATTCGGTGGCTGATGTTTTGCCGCAGTGTTCTGAGGAGGTCCAGACACTGCTTACCCGCGCTATTGCGGAAGGGCGTGATGCGGCTAAATATACCATCCGCTGTGGCCTTGATACCGCCGACTCGCTGGGCAGATCGCTTGCAACGACGGTGGCGCTGCGTCGCCACGCCTGGCTGAGAACCACTGGTTTTTCAGGGGATGTCCAGAATACTCTCATGGACATGCCCTTTGATGGAGTCGGTCTTTTTGGTTCGAAGGCAGACCATGCGCTGGAGCGTTTCAAGGACTCACGGGCTACTGCTAAGTCCCTGGGCCTTGCTGTTGTGCGCCCTCCGCAAACGTCTGCTTTTCGCCCCTTTCGTGGCCACGGAAGGGGCGCCCAGTCACGTCCACAGCCCGGCCAACGGCCCGCGCAGCAAGCGCCTTCGCGTGGCCGAGGACGTGGATACCGCCGTGGCGGTTCGGGCAACCAGCGTGCGGGTCAGGCCACCACCTCCAACCCGTCCGCGGCCTCCAAGCCCTCCTAGTCCCTCCTTTCAGGTGCACAGCACGCCAGTCTGGGGCAGGGTCCGCCATCACCTTCACCACTGGCGTCCCATCACCTCAGACAAGTGGGTCTTGGACATTGTCCGAAGGGGCTACTCCCTCCCCTTCGAGACCACCCCCCCAGCCATGCCACCTCAATTCCACCGCATGTCAGGGGATCACTTGGTGCTTCTACAGAAGGAAGTCACGGCCCTCTTGGCCAAGAGGGCCATCGAGCATGTTCCGACCCCAGAAGTAGGGCGTGGTTGCTACTCCCACTACTTTCTGGTGCCCAAAAAGGACAAGGAGGACATGCGTCCTATCTTGGACCTCCGGAACGTCAATCGCTTCCTCCGGAAGGAGAAGTTCAAGATGCTCACCCTAGCTCAGGTCTTGACTGCCCTCGACCCCGGAGACTGGTTGGTAGCGTTGGACTTGCAGGACGCCTATTTCCACATCCCCGTCCTGCCGGCCCACCGGCGTTACCTTCGGTTCACGGTAGGCCTCCAGCATTTTCAGTTCACCGTGCTCCCCTTTGGCCTTACCAGTGCCCCTCGGGTGTACACGAAAGTGATGGCGGTGGTCGCAGCTCATCTGCGCCGGGCAGGGGTTTCAGTCTTCCCCTACCTCGACGACTGGCTGCTGAAGGCGGGCTCGTCCCAGGCAGTTGTCTCCCACCTCCAGACTACGGCCGAACTCCTGCACTCGCTGGGGTTCTCCATCAATGTGCCAAAGTCGCATCTGATTCCTTCTCCACAGCTCCTTTTCATCGGAGCAGTTCTGGACACGACGCAGTTTCGGGCCTATCCTCCCGAACGGCGAGTCCGGGATATTCAGGCTATGATTCCGATCTTTCAGCCCTTATCCTGGGTTTCGGTACGGATGACCCTGAGGCTGCTGGGCCTCATGGCCTCCTGCATCCTGCTGGTCACTCATGCCAGATGGCATATGCGTGCTCTGCAGTGGGACCTGAAGTTCCAGTGGGCGCAGCACCAGGGCGACCTGTCCGATCACGTCCAGATCTCGGAGGGGACTGCAAAACAGTTGCAGTGGTGGCTCTCGAACCGGCAATGGGCCATGGGCAGATCCCTCTCCCTTCCCCAGCCAGAGCACACAGTTGTGACGGACGCGTCCCTTCTGGGATGGGGCGGTCACATGGGAGAGGCGGAGATCAGAGGCCTCTGGTCTCCGGCGGAGTCCCGGCTCCATATCAACCTTCTGGAGCTCCGGGCGATCCGACTTGCACTCAAGGCATTCCTTCCCTCTGTCAAAGGGAAGGTAGTGCAGGTGTTCACAGACAACACCACCGCCATGTGGTACTGCAACAAACAAGGCGGGGTGGGGTCGTGGACCCTTTGTCAGGAGGCTCTGCGCCTCTGGACATGGCTGGAACATCAGGGCATGTTCCTGGTGGTTCAACACGTGGCAGGTTCCCTGAACGCCAGGGCGGACGAACTCAGCCGCAGGTGCATGATGGATCACGAATGGCGTCTTCACTCGGAAGTGGCGCAAGGACTCTTTCTACAGTGGGGAGAGCCTTGGTTAGATCTATTCGCCACCGAAGAGAACGCGCAATGTCATCAGTTCTGCGCGTTGGAATTTCCAAGGCGGCACTCGCTCGGCGACGCTTTTCGTCACGAGTGGAGTTGCGGTCTATTGTACGCCTTTCCGCCTATACCACTTCTACCCAGAGTGTTGAAGAAGATTCGGCACGACCGGGCCCAAGTCATTCTTGTGGCTCCGGACTGGGCTCGAAGAGTTTGGTATCCCGAGCTACTCAATATGAGCGTAGATCCCCGATCCGTCTGCCTCTTCGGGAGGATCTTCTGTCGCAGCAGCAGGGGACGGTCCTCCACCCGAACCTGTCCAGTCTACACCTGCTTGCGTGGAGATTGAGCGGCGGCAGTTGATTCCTTTCGACTTGCCTCCCGAAGTTTGTGATGTGATTCTGGCAGCCAGGCGTCCCTCCACTAAGGTGGTATACGCCTGCAGGTGGAACAAATTTGTGGCATGGTGCACAGCAAAGGCTGTGAATCCCCTTTCTGCCCCTCTTTCTGAGGTCCTTCTGTTCCTTCTCTCTTTGGCCCAACAGGGTTCTGCCCTGGGTACCATCAAGGGTTATCTTTGTGCTATCTCGGCCTTCCTCAGGCTCCCTGATCAGCCCTCCCTTTTCAAGTCCCCTGTTGTTAACAGGTTCTTAAAAGGCATTACTCACCTCTTCCCTCCTGTTCCGTTTGTGATGCCTCAGTGGGACTTGAACTTGGTTCTTACCTTTTTAATGTGCGCTCCCTTTGAGCCTCTACATAACTGTCCTCTTCGTCTTCTGACTCTCAAGACAGCCTTTCTGGTGGCCATCACCTCCGCTCGGCGGGTGAGTGAGCTCCAGGCTCTATCTTGCAAACCTCCCTTTCTGTCTGTTCATCCAGACAAGGTTGTTCTTCGGACGCGTCCGTCCTTCTTGCCAAAGGTGGTTACTGCTTTCCACATTGGGCAGACCATCACTTTGCCCACCTTCTTTCCGCCTCCGCATCCTTCCAGAGAGGAAGAGAGGCTCCACCGTCTGGACCCAAAACGTGCGCTCTCTTTCTATATTGACCGCACAAAACACTTCCGGGTGGATGACCAGCTCTTTGTTGGCTACGTGGGCGCCAAAAAGGTCGGGCGGTGCACAAGCGGACCATCTCCCGCTGGGTTACCTTGTGCATCAAGACCTGCTATTCTTTGGCTAAGAAGGAGCCTCCTGTTGGGCTGCGTGCCCATTCCACCAGGGCAACGGCTGCTACCACGGCCTTGGGCCGCGGTGTTCCGCTGCCGGTTATCTGTCAGGCAGCTACGTGGGCCTCGCTGCACACGTTTACAAAGCATTACTGCCTTGACAGTCAGGTCCGGAGGGACGGCTTCTTTGGCCGTTCTGTCCTCCAGGACTTCCTTGTCTGATCTTTGTTCGCAGACCCACCACCGGGGTTGGTATTGCTGGGGTATCTATTCTAAGGTAAGAAATCTGTCACTAACGTGTCTCTTTCAGATGCACAAGTTACTAACTTGTGTAACGATATATCTGTAAGAGACAGTAGTTAGTGACAGATTCCTACCGCCCCACCCATCCTCCCCGTTCTGCGAACTGATTTCTAGGGTTAAGGACATCCCTTTCAGGGCCCTAGTATTTTTCAGACACCTATGTCAGCTTCTTGCATGGCTCTGCGTTCCTGGCGCGGAAAGTCGTGTACAGAACTGACGTCAGCGCGCAGGGGCGGCGCCTAAGTACTGCCCGCGACGTCATCCCGGCGATCACGACGCCGACGACGGACGCGGAGCCGCACGACGTCGCCTACCGACGCGCAAGGGTACTGCTACGCAAAAACTTTCCGGATCCAGCCTGACGCCTGGGGATATTCTAAGGTAAGGAATCTGTCACTAACTACTGTCTCTTACAGATATATCGTTACACAAGTTAGTAACTTGTGCTACGGTCTTCGCAGTTCTGCAGTTGGGTTCGGATATCTTTTAAGATGCCTGCATTTGTACTAATACATATACCCCTCAGCGTCGCCTTGAATGCTTCCCACAGCACTCCAGCGCTGTCCACTGAGTGTAGATTATCCGCAAAATAGTTTTCTATCGCTAATTGAATGGTTTCTCTGTAGATGGGGTCTAATAACGCGGTGGCATTGAAACGCCATACAAACGGGGGTGTGTATGTCGGAACCTGTAGGGTCAGGGTGACAGGTTTGTGGTCAGATAGTGTCTTGGGAAGATGGGTTATGTCCCTGGCCCATGTGGAGGCATGGTCGGTGAGGAGCCAGTAATCTATCCTAGACCAACTGTTATGTACCGTCGATGAGTGAGTGCCTTCCAGTGTAGTGGGGTGTCGTATGCGCCATGCGTCCTGTATGCGAAACTCCGTCATACCATTTATAAGAACAGAGGCTGCACGTTTATGGTGTTCAGTGGTATTTGAGATCTGTCCATCTCAGTGTCCAATACAACATTTAGGTCGCCCCCCCATATCAGCTCCATAGTTGGAAGTTCCCGTATTTTTGTCAAGAGGTTCATATAGAAGTCAGGGTCATCCGTATTCGGACCATAGACGTTAATTATACCGACTTTAGTGCCCCTTAGTGTGCCTGTAAGTATAAGATATCTCCCTTGCGTGTCTATAAGTGTCTGATCCAGAATAAAGTTAGTGCCCTTACGTATAACGGTAGTTACCCCCCATGCATAGGAAGAGTATGTTGCTGACACTGCCAGTTCGGCCCATCTATGGCCGAGTTTATCTGCCTTGTGGGGGAGCAGATGCGTTTCCTGGAGCAGCGTTACATCCACCGAATGCCTATCTAGGTAGGCAAAAACTTGCCTAATTTTCTTGGGGTTGTTTAAGCCCCGGACATTCCAGGTTATAAATCGCAGGGAGTTGCCTTTAGTCACATTATGTAATGCTAGTGTCTACTATCATATCTAGTAGGGCTGATGCCATATTTGTCCGCCGCCACCTAGTTGCGCTCACATGCGTACCTCTTAATGATGATGTGTAAATGTACATATGAAAAGTGGATCTCAATAAATATGTGACCTTTAACGCCTCAAACCCACATCCCGTCCCACCCCCTCCCACTTCACCATCCCAATCATGGCAAAGCCAGTACCCTGTAACTTCGAACGAAAGAAACTGTCCCCTTCAAATCTCTCTATTTGACCAACAAAGGGAACCAAACGTTGTGGCACACACAGGGAGGCGGTAGCCGCCAGCCGATAACCCCAGCAAACACACAGCTGGGGGATCGAGCTACCATCACGTGTAACTGTGATAGTATAAGATGAATGTGCTATAACCGATACGTATTGAACAATTTCCCGCATAGAGGGGATTCTCAGACTGTATGAGCTTTTGGGATAGGATAGTCTGCAACAATGGCACATCTGCCCTTACTTACATATTCAGCATGTTTCTAATTTACATCTTGTAAAATAAGTGCAGCTGTTAGTCCTGCAAGATAGTGTCACACAGGGTTTTTTTTTTTTTTTTTCCCCCCTGTCGCCGCATAAGTCGCCAACAGGTCCAGTTGTTATTCAACGTCTGATGTGTGGTCCTGCTCAGCGTGTTGTCCTCGCGGAGACCTGCGCCGAAGAGCATGTGGATGATGCATTTGTAAAAATTTAAGCACTTCCTTAGGGTCGTTACAAATAGTGCTTTTCCCATTGTCTGTGATTTTCAAGCGCGCCGGGTAGAGCATAGCATATGTAATATTGTTCTCTCTCAATTTCATTTTCACATCCATGAACTTCTTTCTTGCCTCTTGCACTTGTGATGTACAATCTGGATAGATAGATATAGTCATTCCTTCATGGTTTAAAGTTCCGATTTCTCGGGCCTTGCGAAGCGCGGCATCTCTATCTCTATAATTTAGTATTTTAGCTATTATGGGGCGTGGCCTTGCCCCAGGCGGTGGTGGCGGTGCAAGAGATCTGTGGGCTCGCTCTATTATGAATACTGCAGAAAAGGTATCCCTACCCAGGATTGTGGTTAACAGCGATTCGACATACCGTTCCATGTTCCCTGTTCGTGTTGATTCTGCGACCCCCATAATGCGTAGGTTGCAGCGCCTTGATCTGGCTTCCAAATCTTCTGTTTTAGCCAGCAGGGTTTGCACGATTTTGTCCGCTTTAGTTTGTTTCATTTCTAGTTGATGATGGAGGTCTTCCGTGTCTGATATGCGGCGTTCCGCCATGTCAATACGCTCCGTATGTTTATCCAGACGTTCCGACATGCGGTCAACCCGATACGTTAATGAGTCTATTTTCCCATCGATGTTGGATAGGGTTGTTTGTATCGTTGCAAACATTAACTGAAAATCCACTGTCGTCTCTGATCCCGCAGCAGGTGCAGTTACTTGGCTCTGTTCCGGGGCCTCAGTAGGTACCTCCGCCACCTTCCGTTGTTGTTCAAACTGCAGTTTGGGTTGTGTTTTATCCGGTTTCCCCATCTCCCCGACACTTATTTGGTGGATGTTTGACCTGGGCAAACGCGGTAGAGTCCTGTCGATGAGAGGGTGCCCCAGACTTTGATTTATTTGCCCCGCAGATGTGCCTATGCAGCAAGTACAAGTGTAGAATATTGTCGGTTTTTTCTTTTCCCCCCACTCAGGCTCCAAGTTCAACCATTTATCTGCGGTGGTAGCATCTCTTACAGAGACCGAGCAGGACGCGCCCGGAGGAGCGGGGGGCACCGCGGGGTGTTCCTGTATGAAGCCGGTGGCGCGGCCCGGAGGACAAGGCGAGGGCACAGCGACGCTGCCGGTATCTCAGCGCCCCGCCAGGAAGGCCCCACCACCAGGCCACAGGCGCCGCGAGATCTCAGCCACACGATGTCCGTGAGTCCACGTGGGGATTAAGCAGCCTTGGTGTGACCCGCGATGCCTCTCCGTGCCCCCCCCCCTCCTGCCACTCAGTCCCTCTCCACTTCCGAGCCTTGTACAGGTGTGCCAGAGCCCTCGTTGCCAGCGGGGTCCAGGACCTTCGGGACGTTCGGCTCCTACCTCCACCCTGCCAGTCTCTGTCGCCGTACCCGAATTAGTGTGGGGTATGCAGCAGGCAATTAGCATCGGCGGCCCTGCCGCAATCCCTCTCACCTCTCAGGCGCAGCTCCGGTCCAGCGCTGTGGATGGGCCGTGTCCCCGCTGAAGTCCGTTCACCGCTCGCAGCCACACACGCAGCTCCAGGCTACGCAGCCGCTCCTTGACCTCGGCAAATGCAGGCAGTGGAGTAACGGAGCTAGATGGCTCCAGGTGCACTTCGGTGCCGATAGTGCCCTCAGTGCTCCGATCCGGCAGCGCCGATATCTCCCTCAGGCCCTCCTCGCACAAGTTCAGCCACGGGCTTGCGTGCTGGTTACGTCGCGACGTACGCCTCGATGGGTCTTCAGCTGTCGGTCAGCGATCCTGCCCCGTCGGCCCACGTCGCCCCGGAGAGAAATGCTCCAGCAACAGATACCATATATTGTAGGTAGTTTCCTCCTCTATGCAGGCGCTTGATTTCAGCGAGTGTTCGTCGGTTAATTGCACAAGATAATTGTAGGATCGTTACTCGATCGGGAGAGCTCGCCTACAGCGCGGCCATTTCCTAGCGTGGCTAGCTCCGCTTGGATCCTGTAGTTGGCTCTGAAACCCAAGTAGAAAATAGTTTATTAGTCAATTAAAACCATAAACCTTGTGAAGGACATACATGATATTTAAAAAAAACTAATAATTATGGTCAATCATGATCAAACCTCATTGTTTCTTATTTGGAGTGCCGATATGAAATTTATTACACATCCTGTAACTAATTTACGGATAACGTGCCAAGGTGCAAAAGTTAGGGTAACAGGCCACGAAAGCCGATATAGTCAATTAAAATCATGGATCTTGCAAAGGACATACATAAAACACATGTACCTACAAATTTAAAAATAGTTTTCAAACATTATCGTTTCTTATTTGGGAAGCAAATACAGAATTTACTACACATCCTATCAGTAATTTACGGAGAAGATCCAGTGTGCAAGGTTAGGGTGACAGGCCGGAGAAGCCTATACAATGTGCAGATTTTACACAGGTGGAAAGCCTATACAGTGTGCAAATTTACACAGGGAAAAGGGGGTTATGGTATGACTGGTGCAGATTTTACCAGATGAGGTGATCGCGATTGTGCATATATACAGATTGCAGTGAGGGTGCAGAACGTCTGAAGACAGACATGCATGATGTTTTATTGATACATGAGTTGACAGGATAGGGAGCAGCTAATGTTCATTTCCCTAAGTGAGGGTGCAGAACGTCTGAAGATAGACATGAATTATGTTTTATTGGGACATGGCTTGACTGGATAGGGAGCAGCTAATGTTCGTTTCCCTAACAGCCTGTCACTGAATGGTGAGACACCCCATGGGTTCTGGTCGGTATTTGACGGGATAGGGAGCAGCTAATGTTCATTTCCCTAGCAGCCCGTCACTGAATGGCGAGACATCCCATGGGTTCTGGTCGGGGGCTCTCTTCACCGGTCACCCCCCACAACCCCACCAGTGCCCGAGTCTGTGCCTTGACCAGGTTTTTAAAAAATGGTCAGGAACTGTACTAATCTAATATTCAACATTGTATTTCTTGGGTCCAATGACTCCATCAGTGCGGACCTACAGGTCCTGACTCCTAGGTTGTTAAACTCACTTTTTAACACAGGCTTCTTCACTGTGTGGCCATGGCAAGAAAAATATATATGATGTGCTGTAAAGTCTACTCCCCCTGGTGACATAGGCGGCAACTCTTGTCTTCTCCTTGGTCTCCTTCCCTCCATTTTGGAAGGAAATCTAGCGTGGGTATTTCATCAAGCCTTAAAGCCAGGTAAGTCTGTTTTATCTTCCAATGGTAGGTTGCTTCCAGAAGAGGTGATTCTCTTATGTTAGAATGGGATTTCAAGACCAGCCACCCATGTATTCGCTTGGGCAACTTTTCTTTATCTATCACCCAGCTTTGCAGTTTAATCGATTTGCTTACCGCTTTCTTGAAGACTTGACCAGGTGTATTGGTGTTCCATAGGTCGCCCAATTCAAGCCTCCCGATGCTGCTCTCAAGATATTTCTTATATTCTCCATTCCCCCTTTGGAGGTTAATTTCAGTCCAGACTCGATGGGCCAGCGTGTTCTCTGCAGCTGAACACAATTTGTGGCAAAGCTTAATAAATGCTGTGGGTCTGGCCAGTGCCTGTTTTGTTATTGAGAACTCCAACCTTACTTGGGCGGGTGAGGCTGATTTAGGTAACCGTAAGCTTTGTTTATATGATTGTTCGAGGCATGTGTACTGTAGCTACACATGCTTTGCATAGGTCCGCCATCTAGTGTTGGACTCCGATGATTACAGGTTGTTTTTGTTCCAAAACGTTTTCTTCAAGTGACGAGGCTGTGTGACTCCTCTTCATGGGAATACTGCACATGGTCATCAACGCCATCTTCAGATTGTTTTTTTCCGCCGACGGATTCGGAAGTAGTATCACGCGCTCCGGTTCGATTCTCCTTCGGTCCGGTATATATATCTTGATGGTATTGTTTCGATCTGTATAGTATACATCTCATACTAGATTTCGTAGTGGGTTTTCGACTCGTCTCTTTGGCCTACGGGCAATGCCAGTCCAGGCAATACTTCTCCATTTTGAACAAGATCGAGAATGACCTGCTAATGGAACACACTCTGTTCCGTTTCTGTCCGAAGTGGCACTCCAAATACCCTCACATCGACCAATTTCCCGTTTACAACGTATGTCTCTTGCCCGAACATCGAGAGGACATCTGTGAGGCCTGTAAGTCTTTTCTGTCTAAAAAGACTCTTCGAGATCGAAGGGCTAGACGACGAGAGATGCAGCGCAAGCAAATGGCATCTTCGGTTGGCAAGAGGAGGCGGAAGAGGCTTTAGCGGCACAAGAAGAATCCCTTTCCATAAATGACTCAGATTCCGTGTCTCAATCAGAAGAGGACATGGCCACTCTTCAGCCAGCACAAAAACAGCGTACCGTGAGTACTTCTGCCCCTGCTCCGAAATCCAAATCCTCAGCCTCCACTGAGAAAACTGCTCACAGGCCGCCACGCCATGGCGTGCACCAAAGACATGACTCGGAACCCTCGCCCTCCGGCTCGGCTCCGAAAGTTTGGCCTACAGCAAGGGCCTCTCTAACCCTTCCATCCAAGACCAAAAACATCTCACTCTTCGTTCTCTGCACCAAAAAAAAGACTTGTTCTTTTGGAATCGAAACTTCCCCCAGTAAAGACAAAGCTTCCTCCACCGAAATGCTTTGTTTTCGGTCCGAAATCTCCCCCGAAGCCAATCTTCAAGCAATTTTACCAAAAGCTCGATCCGAAACAAAAAACACTTCAAATTCTGCCTGGAACAAAGAAAATGATGGTACAGCCACCAAAACAACAAACTCCTAATAAGCAGTTGAGTTTTGAGGAGGCTTTGGACGTTCCTGTTCAACCCCTAAAGAAGAAAAAAAAGGATGCTGCAACTAGTCCATTTCACATTCCCATTCCTTCTTCACCTGTACCACAATCAACACCTCCCCCACCCACCCCACCACCTCACTCACCACAATTGTCTGAGGCTGGTAATATGTCTCCTCAGTCAACAATAAATGAGGATCAAGACATCCCAGATGACACACAACCAGGGGATCTTTGGGAGGATTATAATATTGATCCTCATGTGAACACTGATCCTGATTTATACCCTAGCCATCCATCACTACCTGATGATGCATCTGCTTATCAGGATCTCATAGCCAGAGCAGCCACTTTTCATCAGGTACCTTTATATAAGGTCTCGATGCAGGAGGATTTCCTCTTTGAAACTTTATGTAATACACAGAGAGGGGCACAATACTTACCACTTCTAAAGGGTATGACACTTCATGCAGATGAAATTTTCAAACAGTCAAAGCAAGAATAATTACTCCTCGCATTGATAAAAAAATACGAACCGCCACCTTCAGACCCCATTTTTATTAGAGGTCATTTAATCCCTGACTCTTTAGTAGTATCCAATGCTTGGAAAAGGGCTAACTCCCAAACAACTGGCAAAGCACCACTACCAGAAAAGGAATCCAAACTTATGGATGCCTCTGGTAAAACAGTTGCAGCACAAGCAGCTTATCTTTGGCGTATAGCTAATAGCCAAGCATTACTAGCAAGGTACGACAGGACCCACTGGGATGAAATGGACGGCCTGCTCCAACATCTCCCAGAGAAGCACAAAAAAAGAGGTCAAGAGATTGTTAATGAAGGCAAACTTATCACTAACAACTCTATTAAATGTGCATTCGAAGCAGCTGACACTGCTGCTAGGAGAATAAATACTAGTGTCCTAATAAGAAGACATGTATGGTTAAGGGTTTCAGGTTTCAAACCTGAGGTACAACAGACCATATTGAACCTCCCATTTGACAAAGAACTTCTCTTTGGGCCCCAGGTGGACACAGTCCTTGAAAAAATGAAAAAGGACACAGAGGTAGCAGAATCCATGGGAGCTCTACAAACAAACACCTACAGAGGTTCCTGTCGTAGGCCCAGTTTTAAACAAGGGGCAAGGACTGCTTCCACAGAAACCTCTGGTTCACAATATAAAACTCAAGGACAAATCTCAACGACTAAAACCTTCTACAGAGATTCTTACAGGGGTCACAATTTTAAAGGAAGAGGCAGAGGAAACAATACACGTTCCTCAAATACCAATAATAAACAATGACTCATTTACCTCTCCCCCACAACACGAAAACACCAGTTGGGTGTCCTCTTCAAACATTTCTCCAAAACTGGAAGTCAATTACAACAGACCAATGGGTCTTAGACATTATCCAACATGTTTATTGTCTGGAACTCATAACAACTCCCCCAAATATTCCACCTCGCAAACACAAACTATCCATGCAACACCAAATCCTTCTGCAACAAAAAATAACAGCTCAGTTGCAAAAAGAACAATAGAGCTAGTTTCACCACAATTTCAAGAGACAGGAGTGTATTCACTATACTTCCTTATTCCCAAAAAAGATGGGATCTCTCAGGCCCATTCTAGATCTCAGACCACAAAATCATTACATAATATCAGAACATTGCCATATGGTCACTCTTCAAGAGATCATTCCTCTATTACAAAAAGGAGACTTCATGGCAACCTTAGATCTAAAGGAGGCCTATTTTCACATACCAATTCATCCTGCACACAGAAAATACCTCAGATTTCTATTTCAGGGAAATCCTTATCAGTTCAAAGTTCTTCCCTTTGGAATCACTACAGCACCAAGAGTATTCACAAAGTGCTTAGCAGTTGTGGTAGCACATCTGCGCAGGGAAAACAGTCATGTCTTCCCTTATCTAGACGACTGGCTAATCAAAGCAAATACATTCATATTTTGCAAACAAAACACTCAAAATACCCTAGATTTACTACATCAACTAGGGTTCACTGTCAACCTACAAAAATCTCATCTACAGCCAGCTCCTACTCAGGCATTTCTTGGTGCCACGCTCAACACAAATCTAGCGTTAGCATACCCAAACACAGACAGAATATGCAATATACTAAAGTTACTTCAACAATTTCAAACAGGAACTCACATTCCAGCCAAAATATTTCTCAGACTTTTGGGCATGATGGCATCTTGTATTTACATAGTCCCAAATGCCAGACTCAACATGAGACCTCTACAAAATGTCTCTCCCAGCAATGGACTCAGTCACTGGGTCAACTTCACGATCTAGTGTTCGTAAACAGCCTCACGTATCACTCTCTGCAATGGTGGAATCCACAAAATCTATTCAAAGGGCGGCCGTTTCAAGACCCAGTTCCACAAATAACTCTAACAACAGATGCATCTCTAACAGGATGGGGAGCACATCTCCACAACCTTTCTAATCAGGGACTATGGGATTCCGAACACAAGAATCTCCATATCAATCACCTAGAGCTGCAAGCTGTTCATCTAGCGATCAAAGCCTTCCTAATTTACCTACAACACAAAGTTGTCCTTATCCAAACAGACAATATGACAACACTGTTATTTACAAAAACAGGGGGAGGACCCACTCTCTCCAATTATCTCACTTAACTAAGAGAATATGGAAGTTAGCAATACACAACATTCATCTATTAGCAGCACATGTCCCAGGAACTAACAATCAGATTGCGGACTTTCTGAGCAGATCACAACAACAAGTCCACGAATGGGAAATTCACCCCAATGTTCTTCAACCATACTTTCGCAAATTGGGATTCCCAGAGATAGACATGTTTGCAACAAAAGAAAACGCGAAATGCCCACACTTCGCAAGCAGATATCAAGGCAATCAGTCCAAAGGCAATGCTCTATGGATGAACTGGTCAGGGATATTTGCATATGCTTTTCCACCTCTCCCACTACTTCCATTAGTGGTCAGGAAATTCAGGCAAACATCGCTCACCATGATACTAATAGCTCCCACATGGGCTGGCCAACCATGGTTCTCAACACTCATGGAACTATCTCTAGTCCCACACGAGAAGCTTCACCCCAACCCGGACCTTCTCACGCAGAACCATGGAACATTAAGACAACCCAATCCCAAAGAAATTAATCTTGCAATTTGACTCCTGAAGTCTTAGAGTTTGGATACTTAAATTTGCCTCAAGACTGTATGAACATTCTTAAAGAAGCTTATTAACCAACTACAAGGCAATGGAAACGTTTTGTTATATTCTGTCATAAACAAATCGTTAATCCTCTTCAAGTAAAGGTACAAACACTTATTTTATATCTATTGCATTTACAAACTGCTGGATTAGCATATACTTCTATAAGATTACATCTTGCAACTATTGCCGCATATCGCCAGAAAAGACAACACATATCAGTGTTTAAAATTCCTGTTATAAAAGCTTTCATGGAGGGACTTAAAAGAATAATTCCCCTAGACTTCTACCTGCTCCATCCTGGAATTTAAACATTGTCCTAACAAGACTAGTGGGTCCTCCTTTTGAACAATTACATTCTTGTCAGCTGCAATATCTTTCATGGAAACTTGCTTTTTTAATTGCTATTACTTCTCTTAGAAGAGTCAGTGAAATTCAGGTATTAACCCTGGAAGAGCCTCTCTTTCTACTACACAAGGATAGGGCAGTGTTTAGAACTAACCCTAAATTTCTACCAAAAGTAGTTTCCAGATTTCATATTAATCAATCCATTGATTTACCTGTGTTTTTCCCACAATCTGACACAGTTTGCAGAAAGGGCATTACACATTTGATGTAAAAAAGGCATTAATGTATTACATTGAGAGGACTAAATCCTTTAGGAAAACTAAACAATTGTTGCATTGCACCTCCTCGTTTAGGGAAAGCAATTTCTAAATCAGGCATTTCAAGATGGATAGTTAATTGCATACAGACATGCTATGCAAAGGCTAAACGACTTTTACATATTACGCCGAAATCACACTCCAATATGAAAATTGGAGCTTCTATGACTTTTTTAGGGAACATTCTTATTGCTGATACTTGCAAATCAGCAACTTGGTCTACTCTACACACCTTTACAAAACATTATTGTGTGGATGTATTTGCACGCCAACAAGCCAGTGTTGGTCAGGTAGTACTTAAGACTCTTTTTCCGACAAATGCAACTCCCACAAGTTAGCCACTACCTAGGGAGAGGCACGGCTTTACAGTCTATGCAAAGCATATGTATCTACAGCACTTGTGGAAATCAGAACGAGTAAAAGAAATCAAAAATTCCCTGGAGTCCATTCCAATTTATTTTGTCGTGTTTCGTAGCAAAGTGAGAACATTTTATAGCCAACGCGTGTTTCGCCCCTTTACATCGGCCATCTGGCCTGGGGCTTCCTCAGTCCAACCCAAAGTGAATGGTGTGCCGGGGATTTGCAGGGCAGTGAATAGCAAATCCCCGGCACACCATTCACGTTGGGTTGGACTTACACACTTACCTACTATCTTGCACGTTTTAAATGTCTAAATTCTCACTTTGATTTCTATCACAATGGATGTTCCACTATGTATAGCCCTGAGTAAGCCCCAGGCCAGATGGCCGATGTAAAGGGGCGAAACACGTGTTGGCTATAAAATGTTCTCACTTTGCTACGAAACACAACAAAATAAATTGGAATTGACTCCAGGGAATTTTTGATTTCTTTTACTCGTTCTGATACATCCACAAGTACTTAAACAGTAATGGGGAAGGGGTTTCCCATTGTCATGAACGAGTAAACTTCACCAGATCAGCTCTATTACCATTGGTTCGCTGAGGTCTCGGACCCTTTACCCCCACCACCCTGTGAGTATCTACAGCACACATGCCTCGAACAGATTATGTTACTTACCCTGTAAGCATCTGTTCTAGGCTTGTAGTGCTGTAGATTCACATGCACCATCCCTCCTCCCCAAATTCTCGTGTAGGTTGCAGTTCATATACTTTTTCTCATACTAACGCATGGCCATCTCAATGCTTACATACACAGCATTCTTTACATTCTCACCTACCCACTGCAAAACAATCTGAAGATGGCATCGATGACCATGCACAGTATTCCCAAGAGGAGGAGTCACACAGCCTCGTGACTGGAAGAAAACTTCTTGGAACAAAAACAACTTGTAATCATCTAAGCCCCACACTAGATGGTGGATGTATGCAAAGCATGTGAATCTACAGCACTACATGCTAAGAGCAGATGCGTACAGGGTAAGTAACAAAATCCTTATCACCAGTTTTTCCAAGTAGACTGGCCTCAGCACCTAACGTTATTTCTGATCCATAAGCAAGGGTTGGTAACAATTTAGACTTCATTACTGCTACCAGCGGTTTCAAATCGTGGCCTCGGATGGATCTTGCCAGCGACGAGAATGCATAATTAAGTGCCCGCGCCTTCCCCTTGATCGCCTCTCTCTGTGGTACAAATATGCCTCTTGGATCTATTTTGACTCCTAGCTATACATAGGCGGGTGCTTCGTCAATTGGGTTTCCGCTAAGGTGCCAGTGCACTTTTTTTTGATGCGCCAATTGAATGTAATCACATTTGTGTTTTTTACAGTTTATTTCCAATTTGTTCACATCCACATGCGTGCCCAGGCAATTTAGTAGTCTTTGAAGGCTTTTTCTTGTGATATTAAGAAGTAATAAGTCATGCACATACAGGATGTTTGACAATTGTTGGCCCCCCAAGCTCAGAGTGTGAGCTATCTGCCCATCCAATTCTGTAGAAAGGTCTGCAATATATAAGTTAAATAATAGGGGGGATAAGACACAGCCTTGTTTTAGGCCAGTTGAAGTTTGACTTCCTTTGACACGTGGGTACCGTCTCCGATCTTTATCTTGACCCACGTGTCCAAATATAGCAGCCTGATTGCTCATAGGATAGCAGGCGGGACTCCCCATTGCTGAAGCTTGGCCCATAGCCTGTCACGCGGGACATAGTCAAAGGCTGCCTTAAAATAGACAAAGCACATGTAAAGTGGTGTGCCTGTGGTTTTTACTCTATTAAGTATCAGGCCCACAGCTATAAGGTTGGTTAGAATGCCTTGACTCCTTATAAAAACCAGTTTCATTTGGTGGGAGTCTCCCATTTTCATGTGCCCAGGACTCCAAATCGTGAAGCAGTTGTGTGGAGAGGAGGCAGTAGTTGGTTGGCGAGGATGAAGATGGTGTCTAGCATGTGTCCTGCTCTGTGTGTGGGGTTGGTGATAATTTGCTTAAGGCCGATGTTGTCTAGTCTTTCCAGTAGGTCGGTAGTGTTGGTGTCAGTGGGGTCGTCCCGGTGGAAGTTGAGGTCTCCCAGGAACATGTAGCGTTCGGATTCGACTGCGATCGAGGTGATGAATTTGGCAATGGCGTCGCTGAGGCCTGTTTGCGGTCCTGGCGGTCTGTATGCTAGGGTGTCTTTGATGGTGGTTTTGGCATCAGTATTGAGCTGGAGACTCATGTGTTCCATCATCGGCGTGGGGTCAGCGTTGGCATTGGTGCAGGCGATTGATTCCTGTGTACGATGGCAATGCCCCCTCTCATGTCTGTTGGTGCAGTCTCAGTGTTTCATCTTGTAACCGCTGGGAGTTGCCATGGCAGTGTTCGGGCAGAAGTGGGGGTGAGCCAGGTCTCCGTGACGAAGGTTACGTCGGAGCAATGGTGGAGATGGTGTCCCGGATTTCGGTGGCATGTTTGCAGAGAGGTCTGACTGTTACAGGAGGCAGTTGAGTTGATCCTGTGGGGTGTCGGCCTCTGGGTTTGGTTTGGTGTTGTTCAATGCGATGGTGGCAGGTGGGCTTGAGTGGCGGTGGGAAACGACGATATAGAAACCGGAGTGAACCGGATGGAGAGAGAAGAGCAAAACCAATTCCATGCACAACAGTGTAAATAGTCTCACCAAAAGGGAAATAAAAAACAGAGGAAAACAATCTGGTCAGTGTTTAAAAAAAACAGTACAATCCCAGCAAAAACACATAATGCACAGCGTTTCAAGTCAATATATTAACGGCAAAATGCACAGAACATACACCAGGGGGACCGGGTCTTGAACTGCGGTGGTGGTGGCAGGAGGACTGGGTCAGTGACTCTGTGCCTATGGAGCTGCAAGCGGGGAGCAGCGAGCACGACCAAAGTCATTCCCTTAACTAGCAAAGGCCAGTGGCAGGTACGCCAACGTAAAAACTAAAGCAGAGGCCCCACCATATATCTGTGTCCCTGCACTGACACACCTTGACTATGGTCCCTCCCTAAAACCCTCTGCAGCCCCCTCCCCTTGGACTTTCATCCACTGTCTACACGTCTGGACATTGCTGATTATTTCGAGTTATTGTCAATTCTAGATTTCTTAAATGTAGTGGTTTAGGCATGTGCTGCAAATTTAGAGTGCCTGGCACTTTACTCGAGTTCCAGGCACGACACACCCACTGATCTTGGGCAAATCACTTTCTGTATTTCTGCACTTCATTTCGGAGAACTGTAAATTGGGCGACTAAGAAGGCGTGCCTCTACTGCATTAAGTGCTACATAAATCTGTGTAACTCATAGTGGAAATCTCCACGTGACCCTGCTGGTTCCAAACACCGCTGTAACTTCATGCAATAATTTCCTGAATAGAACACACAATAAATGGCTTTTTGGGTCACTGCCAACCTGTCAGCATCTCTTTAGAAACACAAATCTTCCCTCACAGAAATAAGGATCTGCTCTTTCTCTACTTTATGCCTCACCTCCAACATGGCCTTCCTCGCCGGCTCCGCGCAGCACCATGGGAACAGTATAAAACAGAGCACCCTTAATATTCTCCCGTATCAGGTACTCCTTTTTGGCAAGTATGGATTGATTTCATGTTCTCATCGCCCCTGTTCTGTCTAATAAGACACTGCCCAACAGGAAATTATTATTTCATGTACCACTCTGCACACCACCACAAGTCCATTCCAGTACATTCTCCAGAGTGCCCTGCTTATCTGCAGTGTCACATTTAACCACAACACAACTGGAGCAGCACTTCAGGGATCCTCACGTTCGACACCAACACTTTCCTCAATCTTTTACAAACAAGCACGACCTTTGGGGTAGTATCTGCCCGAGTGCCCGTCCACTGAAGGCGCTTCGGCGCCTCCGCAAAGGCATGAAGCGCTTTGCAAATGTAAGTAGAATGCAGTAAAAATGTCACTGATACGTGTGTCATGGTTTAGGTTAGCTTACTCATCAGTAGCAATGACGCGACCAGGTAAGGAACCATTCTCAATATTCAGGGCTTTATCATTTTGGAGGAAAATTAGGCGAAATTAACTCTGCTCTGTGATACAAAATTACGCCAAATAATATTTTACAGTTCAAAATCAGTCTTCTACTTGTATCACCCAGTTTCCTTTCTGATAGATCGACAGAGCCTTTCATACTTCCGAGTTTGTAAATTGAGGAATATTGATTTGTGTGACACTGGCACCATTTTTATACCACACTTCTAAACTGCGGTTATGATATGTTTTTTTGGCAGGGGAGGAGCAAGAAAATCTTCTTCTGACCTGTTCTAATTGTTGATAACCACCTGCACTTTTGTTTTTACTCTACGGATTAAAACGAGTTTCAATAATAAAATACATGAGGGTTAAGACAGAGCAAGCATATTTGGCGTCTTCTGAACAATGGCGTTGTGCAAATGAGATGCACGACACAGAACGCAACAGTTGTTACCCACACAAGAAGAATCACTGAGAACCTGCTTGCGTCCTGTGGGTAATCCATGTTGAGAGTTAGCATTGTGCACTCCACTGGCACAACAACACAGCCCCAGACATGTTTGATGCATTTTCAGATGGTTTCACTGAAGCATCCCCCCCTTGTTGGTTTAATGGAGAGTGCGCAGATGCCTAGTTTCCACTCGAGTGGTCGCTTCCATAACCTTTTTGGAACGGAGTGTTTTACCTAGCTCCCACTGCACTGTGGCCCGTCCCCACTTGACTTGCATTGTTTTGCTTCACGAGTCACACGGCTCTCCCTCCATTGGTGAGGCAGATGGCGAGGCTAGTTACTGCTACGCTGGATGGGTTGCTCCGCCCACTTTGGATGGGAGCGAGCTTTGAAGACAGCGTGAAGACAATAGGCACGCAGAGGGGGCGTGTCCATGGAAGCCACCCACAGCGTCTATTCAGAGGGACCACTGAGGTATCCTGACTTCACCCTTCTGTCAAGCAGCTGATACTAATCTGCATCAGACCAGTGTGAGGGGGGGAGGGAGGGGGCACAAGGGGAGACTGGGATTCCCATAAGATAACAGGACTGTTTTCCAATGATGGAAAAGCTGCAGCATGTGGGGGTCACACAGAAGCCTGCAAGCGACAGCAGTCCAAAAATCGAACCTTTTCACACCCACTGTCTTTTATTGGGAAATGACAATTGCAAATTTGGCATCGTATATTTATTTTCAGAACCACTGAGGTCCCTATTAAGGGTGAAAAATACTGAGCAGAATTCGTTTTAGCTATAAACACATTTATGCATTGTTTCATCTTGTAATTTGCGTTTACATATGCTGGGTGCTGTGTTTAGAATTAAACCCCATACCAAATATAGCTGTTATTTCCTTACATATAATGTTATATTTAAGAAGGCAGTTTACACTTCGCATTAAAAAAATGTTTGTATTGCCTGGCATGATTTTCTTTTTTCTGATTTTCAATGTCTTACTGCCAAATAGCAATTTGGAAAAAACTCAAAAAAATCTGCATATTTATAGAAACTGGGATTTGTGCACAGTCACTTTATGGTGCATATGAATGACCTCAAACATTTGGGTCTAACTCACAACTGCAACTACATCATTGTAATCGAGGTAAAGGAGAGGTAAATATTATGGCAAAAGGAATATGTTTGTGTTGTGACGTCCCACTGGAGAAATGTTGATGTGCATTACAACTCTCAATAGGCTTTTCATCTTATGTCCGCAAGGATTCCTTACAGGGTCTTGTTTGAGAGCAGGGTAAAAGAGCAAACACGTAATACTTAATATGACTGATGGCAATACCTCAGTGGTGTCTTATTACTCCAGCCATTTAAAGGTTCTATATTTGAGAATGGCAAAGATTTCTGGCATTTTGTGACACCTTCTTGCTCCTTGGCATCAGGACACTGTGCCCATATTCCCCGGAAATCATAAACGCCAGTATCCCAATTCGATATAATGACCTTTCTTTCAAACTATTCCCCTTGACCTTCACTCCAGATGCAGCAGCTACAGTCTGTACAGCAAGGATTGTGTTTCCCTCCGCACCACCTTCACAGGCCCTGCAATGCCACCAGGTATTGCTCCGAAACAGCTTCTAGCTGCCAATTAATGGCTGGATATCACCTCTTTCTAAGAGATATTGTGTTTGCAATGTTGAGGTGTAGGCTGTTCCCGTTCCATGAATGACCTTATATTTTTAGGCCCCCAAGAATTTATCTAATTCTTAGTTTCCTTAGGTGCTTTCTATTGTATCTTCTTGGTCACGCCTCCTCGGAGCTGAGACCAGTTATCTACATGTGTCAATGCTAACTAACAACTGTTGTGGGATAAGCTTCATGCCAATATGTTTAGAAGACGTATTTTCAAGGAATTTGAGGCAGAGGATTAAGGACTTGCTACTGCTAATCCCAAGTGTGGTTCTATAGCGATATTTTACAGAGATACCTTTAATCCATCAGCCATTTCACTTCTTAATGAGAAGCTAGATTTCCAGGGCATGCAAATTAAGAAGCCTTTGACTTTGAATGTACCCTGTACTGGTGTTCTTTTTATACTAATTGCCTGACTTTTATCCTTCCCTACCTTTGTGGGTGAGTACAAACTTCTCTTCAACTATGCCATATTTGAGGCTTTAAACTTTTGAAAAGGCTAGTTCATCTAGTACCTGGGAACAGATACTTTCACTGACGGTACAGTGTTTCAGGGAATAAAAGTGATTTTATCTTCCTGTGTGGCCACAATAGGTTTGCAGTTGCTACTGTGAGTAATAGAGCTAAGAACTATGGAGCAGAAATATGATTGTAAGGCACATATTCCCCCTTATAGTCGTTGTTTTTATCTTGATATGGCTATTTACTCCATGCTACACAATGAAAATCACTCACATGACCCACATTAAGAACCACTTTAGCTCCAGTAAATGCCCAACAGACCCATCATCTTCAGAATGGTCAAAGATCAATGCCCTCATGAAAAGTCATCCCTCTCTGTTTGCAGGTGACTCGGCGCACTACCAAGTTGCTTAAATAGTTCAAAAAGTAGTCTTTACCTAAACCATCAAGTACCTTAAAACCTTCCCGGTAACTAGAAATCAGGATTCATATGACATATAGACATGCATCTCAGCTAAGGTGGACAACAGGACATGTAGACAAAATTCCCAAGTACTTAACTAACATATACAACTGACCACCATGGACGCTGAAAATGAATAAACATCAGGAAAGATGGACGACCCCAATCAGCTATTCCACAAAGTGCTACTACAAATGGAGTTCTGGGTATCAAATGGTATCCAGATTGGCAGGAACCATGAATCTCAAACACTGAATCAGTCCATGGTTCAACTTAAGTGCAGAGAGAAGGAGGAGATAAACTCCTGGCATCCCTGAGGAGCAACCTGCATCCAGGCTTGATCAAGCAAAAGTGTTACCCTTTAAAAAAACAAACTTAATAGACAGTAACAGCTGCAGTGAACTAGTTAAAAACATTCTGGTCATTAACTACCCATAAGTTGGATACACATCACAAATTATTAAGTACATATCACAGAGAAATTTTGTGTGCAGTTCTTTGTCCTGTTTAATTCTTCTTAGCCATAAGAGCTCAGCTCAGCACCAACTGCAGGTTGTTTAGCAATTCTGCCTGATGACAATTATAAACTAAATTCAGTTGAAGAGAGAGTGAAGAATGCAAGGTCACAGAAAGACTAACTGTGGATCACAGCAAACAAACGTAGGAAGGCAATAAGGGTAACTAGATCTGGCACATCATCCACCCAAAATGTGATGTCACTGGAGCGTTCCAGGAGCTCATCCACAGATGGGAGACCGCACTCTCTGGCTGCTTTAAAGCCTCCATAGCACACATCTTCTCAGACTCCTGGAATATCACACTGTTTGTACTACTCATGGATTCTCACACTCCATGGATCCTGCTCAGCCTCTAAGCCTCATCAACGTAGACCACCAAATCTTTGCATGCATTATTCTGTCAATAATCCAGACATGACGAATAGCACACTACCAAATCATATACTAGAACCACAGTAGATTTAGAGAAAAGCTCATCTGAAGCAAACACAGCTTGAACTACCTGTATATTCTGGAGAAGTACCACACGAGGAACATCCAAGTAATCTTTGCCGCCTTCTAACGTCTTTTGAAAGTCTTTGTTGTTGTGAACAGTGCCCAGCCGCTGGCACAACCTGGAAACCCTGGGAATGGAGCTCCCCCTGCTGGAGACACTGAAATGGTTCTGTGCAGTATCCATAACATGCATATAGTTGTATCAAAAAGGAAATATGTCAGGAATGGTGGAGTACAACCAGATGATATCCTAGCAGCCAAACTATACAATAATTTTGTCAATAACATCTACAACAAGGTGATGAGATCCTAACATAACAGCTACTCTGTTTTCATTATCTTGTATGCGGATAACTCGATCCTAACTGCAAAGCAAGAAATTTCCCCAAAAAAGCAGCTGATCCCCACCGCTGCACATTGCAGATAAAACAAATAGGAGGTAAACATTGCAAATTCCATTGTTAATGCAGTGAATATCAAAATGCATTGCTGGCCTACAGCTGACGCTCCATCTGGACGGGACCAAGATAGAAAGATAAATATCCTTTTCTTACCTTGGAAATATGGTTAGTGAAAAAGCTGGCATGCCTAAAACAAATCACTGTGCGCTCTCTGACAAAAAAGAGGTGACTTTGAATACCAGTGAATACTCTTAAAAATGGAATACGTGACAATGTCCGACCAATGAACTGCAAATCGGCCAATTTATAACTTGTATTCATATAATCTGCCTCATTATTATTGGCATACTTATAATTATTAATAATTATATGTTATGGTTATGATTATATAAATAACCCATAACACTGTTGGTTCTGTAATAATATTTGTTATGCGTAAAATGCAGGTATTTACTTTTATTACCATAATTATCATTCTTCTTGTGATTTTTGTTATTATTGTTAATAGTAGGAGTACTAATGTAATGTAATAATATTTGTTGTTGTGTGTAATATGCTGAAATTAACAGTTATTATCATTCTTCTAATGGTTAGTGTTATTGTTAGTAGTAGGAATACTAATCGTAGTAATTGTTCTTGTAAGGATTATAGTACTAATATTACTTTATGAAGATTGCCTATACTATTGACTGACCTATAGACATCTGTTTAAATTTAACAGGATTAGAGAATTGCAATTCCTATTACTAGCGCCCTTCACATAATTCAGAGAGGCATAGCTGATTTGGGCCGTATTTCAAAGAGTTATTCATTGAGTAAGATGAGCGCTGTAGTGTATTCTTGTAGTATGTGGTATATCTGTAGCCAAACCTAGTCAGCGAAGCACTGTACATAGTTAAAGGCCACTATACAGTCAGTGCTAATTGAGCAGTTAGCTTGGTTCTGAAGGCGGAGGCATTTTGGACTCATAAATATGTTAGCTTATAAACGTAACAAGCACTAGCAAAGCCAAAAGTCTGGCATCATATTGAGGCCAAACTAAAACACTACAAAAACACCTCCTGTAGTAAAAAAAAAAATAACTAAGTAAAAACGGATTGCTTTCTTTGTACAGTGCATCTTTGAGATGAAGAAATTAATGTGTGATGATTCAGTGACGTTTTGACATGTAAAATAGTCCTTCCCACACTGCAGTGTACCCCCTCCACAGGAGGCGGAATGATACACCAAAAAGCCAATAGCATGAAGTGAGAAAATTACTTTCTGCTGAGTGGAGCCAGATCCCACTCTATGGGCCTGACCACGAGTCAGACAGAGTGGAATTACTGCATGGAATTCTGCTTTGCCTGATTACTAGCATTTAGGTTTTTCCTGGTGTGGGAGAACCTGACTTGATTTTTCCAACCAAAATCATATAAGGTTTTGGCTGCAGCAAGTCTCATTCCCATTTTTTCCTGACTGGGGTAGTATACAATGCTCCCCCTGCATGAAAATACATTACCCTTCCCTCCTAATTCGCTCCACCATTCTGCCTCACACCTCACAGACCCACACATACATTTAGCACTTGCTCAGGGACGGTTGTAGATGTATGCAGTAAAACCTCATGGATAGGCAAATTCCATGTTGTTTTACGACCAGAAAACTCAGTCCCACACAGTTATTCACTCTTCCATGGAGGGTTGCTTGTATACTGGGGGAACATTAGTGCATGCTACAGGCATAATCTCATGCATTTTCTCCATCACCCCAGTACCGTGCAACTTGGAATCAAGGCTTGTGTATATTTGAAAGAGTTAGCAACAATAGGTCTGCAAAATGCTTGGCTGTCGAAGTAAACTTAAAAATGTATGGCCTTTATATTCTAACAATTTGTATTAGTATCTCCTTTGTTCTCCTTTTTCGGTGTTATCATCCAGTTAGATGTAATTTCAAAACGGACATATTTGTGTTCTTAGTTCCTCTTTGAATTGGCGAATTCTGGTATGCAAATTGTAGTCAAACCCATTGTTTGCTAGTTTTATGAAGCTCTTGTAGTTTGTTGGTTTTCCCCAATTTGATTTCGGATTCTTTGACTGAAAACATTGTGGGGCATTTAACTTCTTTTTACTTATCTGCCCATCTCATGCAGTCTGATGTATATCTGACCTCGTGCTCTGTGCAGCAATATGGATTGTCTTAACTAGCGCATGTCGCACATTTCTGTTAGCGCAGAGTGCCTTTGTGATAAAGAATGACCATGTGACTTAAGCCTTTTGATGTGTGTCCATCTTATTAAGGAGTTAAGGACCTTCTAAGGAGAAGAGTTGTTAATTAAGGCTCCATGAGTCATAGTGAGTGAAGAATGTATATATTGTGATGGGACTCAGTTCAAATATCCGGAAATAGATATCACAAACATATTATTCTTAAGAGTTTATTTATAAAACATGGAAGCCTGCAATTCCAGAGTAAAAGCCTGTCTGTAATGTCCTTATTACAGTCCAGGGTTGACTTCTTTGGTCACCTGTTAAAAGATAATAATGTAGTTGCTCAACTGTAATAACATATTGCTGTTGAGTTGTGCATACTGGGACCAGCAGCTAAGATGGGGTGCAAGTCACAAAGCTTAATTTTAGCTGTAGTTTAAGCTCTTTTCATTATCTTCAATCTTATGATCTGTTTTTCTAAAACAACAGTGATCAACACAAAGTAGAGATTCATGGCAACATGTTTATTATTTTGCACGCTGTAGTTCATTAAAGAAAAGAAACAATCTCTCTGCATGTTACTGCTCATTCTGAGCCTTTTTAAATCTGATTATATTAAACTGATTCTAATAAGCTTTTGCAATAAATTACATTTTTTTGTGGTCTGTTTAATTTCACACTAAGGATTCATCTTTTCCCTTCATGTCTATAATCATACTAACTCTTTCATGTGAAGGAGAAAGGCACCCAGGATCTGAGTGGAAGGTTGGACGGCTGTTGTGACTGTGCATTATAAGGAATGAAATATCATCTGTGTGCATTTGAAGGATATTTATTGACAATCACCTTGAGCTCCATAGCCTTAAAAATGGAATTTAGTCTGTGGCCTTGAATCTCTTTTTGGTCACGGGAGTCCTCGGTGACTTGCAATTTACTTATAATGTATGGCAGGGAGTACATTATGTCATGTGTTTTGGGTGTGATAATCGCCGTGGTCCATCTGGAGAAGCTCAGTGTAGCAGGACTCCTGCTGATCTATGTAAAAAGGGGTGGGGGCAGCGAGATATGCCAATAGTGCAGTAACAAAGATTAACAGGTATGGGCTGGCAGAACATGAGAAAAAAATACTAACCAAAATAGATTAAGGGAAGTGGAGGAGGGACGGGGGGTGGCTTTAGTAGAAAATAAAATGCCTAAAAGAAAAGATGACAGTATGCGTTTAGATTTTTGTTTTATTGTGACTCCTATATGTTTTATTTGGGGATATTTTCCCAGAATTGTTTAACAGAGATTCATCGTGACATTCCACTTAGACTGTTTTGAGGTGCTTGCCCGGGAAAGAACTCGAGGGTCTGAGTACAATAGTCGAGTTTTGAAGTAGTTTATTAAAGTTCGTGCCGACCCTGACCTTGAGTGCCAGAGTTTATTGCCTTGGTAGGCAAAGCAGCACACGACTTTGAACAAATCAGAAAGAATTGCCATCAATCTGGAGAGCTAAATATATAAGGGCTTAGGTTATTTTATAGGCATTAAAATGAATAGCTCCGAGGCAGCCATTGATAAGACTTCGGGGCGCTGGGAGTAACTCGCCTTGTGCATTACGTTTTCCCTTCCGTGCAGGAGCTGCATTGCATCCAATAGGACACCGTAGCACGAATCTGAAGTTACGTGTCTGCCTCTGCCTTGATGTGCCGGCGCTGGCCCCGCCCCCTCGCTTCCCCGTTGCAGATAATGGTGTATTGAATTAAACTGGCCTGCTGCCGCACGAGGCCTGGGTCGATTTATTGACCCTTGCTGTCAGAGTCCCGAGTACAGTAATTATTGCAACAAAGAATGGAAAGCAAGAACGTGTCCGGGGGAGGAAAACAATAAAAGACTGCTCCTCATTCTTAGCTTTTTACCTTTTAAAACTTCATGTGTTTACACAGCAAAAATCACTTTACCTAAGTTAATCAGCTTCTTCTACATTATTAATTGTGGCAGTTAGGGGGAGCATAAAAGCGCGAGCATTATTGAACACATTGATCTTGCGCAGGTGGCGCAGACTGGAACCCTTTTTGTACCCCACCTCCCCCCACCGTCTCCTGGCTGCGTTAGGTCACTCCGAAGACGCATCATCAGCTTGATTGGCAGCAGAGAACTCCTCTTCAATAAAATTGATATTTGCTTGCGAAAGTTTTGGGAAGAATCGTTGGCAGAAGTGTTGCTCGATTTTCCTTCCGCTAAAAATGCCGACACAGCTCCTTTGTGTCCAATACTTCCGGGTGCACGGTCTGGTTGATGCCTTTCATCACCTGACAGCTTTACAATGGATGTTTAAAGGGGCCATCCAGTGAAGAAAGAAAATTTCTCTTTACCCAGGCCTGGATCGCTAACAATCACCAACAATAGGCATTCTAGAGCGTTGCGTTGTTTGCCCATGTCAGCTTGGGGTTGGAGACATATTGTGACATCATTCATCGGATGGCCTTTTAACCAGGGCTTTAAGTGGGCCGGGTCTGAGCACCGGCAGTTATTTTCAGGGGGCCTCGAAACGGGTCTCTACCGGGCTCTATTTTCGGGCCTCGCAGAGGCAAGTTTTTCTTGCACCAAACTTATTTTAATCATGACCCCCCACCCCTTTCTGCTTCTCTTTCTCTCCCTACTCTTTCCCTTCTCTTATTTTCCTCTTCTCCGTCACCTTGTTTATCTTTCCCTGTTTGTCTCCTGTGTACCCTTCATTCACTGGTTCCACCCCCCCTCCCCGCCCCATCTTTCTGTAAGTTAGTGCCTAGCTCTCTCGCTCGCTCATTCACCTCCACACGTCACCACATCTCTCGCTCTTTGCTCTTTACACTTGGGCGCTCGCGCTGGAATGCCAGTCTGCTGCTGCACGTGCCTCCTGATGCCAGGTCCTTGCAGTCACGGGCCTGGCCACGGCCTCCTGGCAGGAGGGTGGGGAGGCGGCTATCCCTCGCCGCTGCTGGGTGGCGCTGTTTGTTTTCTCTCATACTCCACTGCGCGTTTCCCGGTAGCCTCTGGTTCACCACTGCCCCGGACGCCTCTCGTGCGCAGCTCCTCCGAGCACGCGGCTCCGAGCCGGGAGCGCGCAGGAGGCAGGAAATACCAGCGTGAGGGCCCTTTCCCATGCTCCCTGCAGCGCAACCGCTCTGGGAGGCCGGCGGTGCTCCCTGCCCTCTTCCCCTGCGAGGAGGAGACGGGGGAGTTACTGGCCTCTGTCCCACCCAAGTGGCAGCTTTCAGCACTGCTGCTGCTGTCAGTGATGGGAACAACACATGCAGTGGAGTCACTGTGAGGCTGTCGTGCCTGCCACGTAGCCACCCATCTCGTTCACTCCCGATAAGGACAATCATGTCTAACCTGCTTCGAATCCGGAAAGGGGGTCACCATCACACCCAGAGTCTCTTGTGACAGGGGAAAGGGCCAGCATCACAAGCAAAGTTATTTCTGATGGTGAATGGGACCACAGAGTGGCGATGTAGGGGCTCTAAGAAGGGGTGAAAAAACAACCAAGCCTCATAAACAAGCAAATGGTCTTTTAAAGACCTGTGAAGTACTCGGGTGGGGCTGTGAGCGTGCCCAAGAAACTGTCTCAGCCCGGGCTGCCACACACGACGGGGGGGGGGGAGGCCAAGCCCTTTGAGCCCAATGGGCGTTGCGCACCTGTCCATCACATCAAGAGGTAATGACTTTTCAGGCACCTATCGCAGAGTCATTCTGAGTAAAGCTTTGTTTGTTGGGTAAGTTACGTAGAACTAAGGATAACAAAAAAACTTGTAATTTCATAGATTTAGCGCCTTATTTTCCCGAAATGTTTTCTTAGCCCCCCCCCCCCTCGAAATTTGGCTCTACTTGCGCCTCTGGGGAGGGTGTATGGCGTTATCCATACATATCTTTATTTAGACCACGCCCCTACTTGGATAGGCCACACCCCTTTAAGGGGTTTGCCCCGCCCCTTTTAGAGCACCCCCAGTTTTTTTCCCCACTTAAAGCCCTGCTTTTAACACGGGTAAAATATGCAGATGACGTGAAGTGATATAAACAAGGTTGTCAGCAAAGTGGGTTATCTGTTTTTAATGCCAAGTAGTTATGTTGTGATCGATGGAGTCTTTTTCATTTGCCTAATGATCATAGTTCTGTATTGTTCTTGTCTTTCAAGGCAACACATAGCCAAATAAAGATTACATTGATTGATTGTCAGCAAAGCGATATGTACCTACAAAAATATATGTTCTATACAAGGTTTCTACTTTTATGACAAAATCTGGTTTCAGGGATCGGTGCTTAATTTGTAAAAGAATAAGTGGCTGAGCCCAAATTTTGTTCTGAAGCCGGTGTTATGGATCGTTGGGGTGCCAAATACTAATGCAGTGTATCACCTCATGTCTCTTTAATTCCACACCAGGCACTCCCTGCCACTTTGTTTCACTCCAGCAGGTTCTTTTTCATCCTTGCATTCTCCCTTTGTCATTGTTTTTCCAGCTTTCTCTTCCTCCTTATTCCCCCCTTTTGTGTTTTACTCCCTCTTGCTCTGGATCAAAGCCAATTAAAAAAAATAAGTGCCCTAAAAAAGAGTGCTGGTGGGCCCCACCTGCAACCACTGGCTCAAATTAAGCAATGTAGGGATTATGTTGTTTGATTGGCGCCATAAAAAATCTTCAAAGGTTAAACTTTCCTACAGGGCATTTGATGCAAAAGGAGCTACAGAATTATCCATGAAGCCAAAAATTGCACAATTGTATAATTCTGTTATTGAAAAAAAGGATCATTCGTTAAGGAAGAATGCAAAGATCCACATGTGATTTTTTAAAAGTGTTTACTAAAAAAAAAATGGAACTGATTCATTTTTTTACTAGTACACTGGTCTTTCATTTACACCATTTTGTCACCGATTAGATAAATGTTTCCATGTGGGTGAACAATAATTTACACAATAGTAAGGAATCATGCACTCCCAATCTTCCAATCTTGCATAAAATGGGTATTCGGTTTGTTGCGTGCATAAAGGGTTACACTCTCTGATCATTGAGTGTAAACAAATCGTGATAAAAAGCACCGTTCCCCAATTGGGGTTCGTCCCTTTTAGCACTGCTAGTATCCCACTCACCTGGGGATAATCCTTGTTAGAGTAAATCAAATTGTCATCTAACTTGAGTCGCAATGTTTTATTTTTTTTTTGGTGGTATTCGGTGTTCATTATCCCTCCTAATTTGAATTAGTGATACTTTGTATCATATTGGTCAACAATGAAAGTGTTGTTTTACATCATCCCATGCCAATGCATTTTGGGCCTATGTAACCCTTCGTCAGGGGATAGCAATTATGACGTTCAGCTCGAAAACAACGCATCTGAGCGCTCAGACGCGTTATTTTCGAGCTGAACGTCATAATTGCTATCTCCTGACGAAGGGCTACATAGGTCCGAAATGCATTGGGATGGGATGATGTAAAACAACACTTTCATTGTTGACCAATATGATACAAAGTGTCACTACTTCAAATTAGGTGGGATAATGAACACCAAATACCACCATTGAAAAATAAAAAATAAAACATTGTGACTCAAGTTTGATGAAAATTTGATTTACTGTAACAAGGATTATCCCCAGGTGAGTGGGATACTAGCAGTGCCAAAGGGGACGAACCCCAATTGGGGAACGCTGTTTTTTTATGAACAATAATTTAAACATTTTCATGTGTAGTGATCTGTACCACAAATTAAAATGTTTGGTGTGATTCATATGTGTTACTTATTTGTAACATGCTTCCTCAATCTTTTTGACACGTTTCAATTTCCCACCAGTAGAAGCTCTCATATATACTGTTCACTCACTCACATTTGCTTAGTGAAGTCGTACGCGACTCCATCAGGGATGTACTTAATGATACAATGTGTAATATCATGTGAGGTCAAGAGAAGTATATGATTATGGTCATGTTGTTAACTGGCAAATTGTATGATTTTTTTAGGTCGTGTATTGTAATCATAACATCCCTTCAATTGATGATTTTTAGGTAGGTTTGATGTTTTTTTTTTTTGTTTTTTTTAAAGATAATTGAAAGTACCTAATCACAATTCCTTTTTTTCCAGTAATTTTTTTAGCATATTCGAATTCTATAGGCCCTTATCAAAGCAAAGGACTGCTACCTATGGTCTTTGACTGTATGCACTCGATGGAGCCAGGTACCCATTGAACACATCTCCTAGCCATGCGCATTGGGACCATACCGAATTGGGGACTGGGCACAGGGTGAGCACAGGTTTGGGCCAGTCCTCCATATGCAGTGACACAGTTTTGCATGGCCATCATCAGGCCCTACTCTCAGAACCCACTGCACATGGCATTTGGCCATACACAACAGCCTTTTGGCAGAACCTGGGCCCTTCAACCACGTTCTACACCCACTGATTATTCTCCTATCACATGCTGCATGTGGTCTTGGCCATACGTGGTGGGCTCTGAGTTAATTTACTTTAATTTACTGTCAATAAATACGGGAATGTTTTATTTTGTAGTTTCGCCAAAACCCGTTTCTTCAAGAATGAATAGTGATGTAACTAAGCCCATTTCAAGATTTTCATTTAGAGATATCTTTCAGCAACCAGTGTTAGTGCAATATTTGGATCCAGATGGAATTCTAGTGTTGACAGTGGTCGGAAGCTAGACTGGTTGTTACTAGTTGTCGCTATTGAGTCAGCATCAAGACAGCATGAAATAAGGATGCATTTATTGAAATGTGAAATTTATTGATGCATAATTTGATACACATACTGTATAGTGAAATCATAGAGCCTTACAAAAGACATAAAATGAAACAAAATATTGAGCATTGTTTACAAGACTAACCCTGCAGTCATAGACTATTCCTTCCTGTTCGTGGTGTTTCTGTCCTCAGTCTAGAAAAGGTGGAATAGCACATGCTGTCGGTTGATGATGGTTTGAGCAGAGGATTATAATTACAGCAGACGCACCTCCAAGCCACTTCCGCCTTAAAGTAGATATTAACTATGTCAATCTAAGGTGCTTTTAGAATAGATAAAACAAAAAGAATTGCTGATTCATAGCTGACCACATCACAGGAGCACCTTTGTGCCATTAGGTCTTAATACTCACCAGTCATCTTGCAACATTGGGTGGAGGGAAAGTTGTTACAAGCAAAAGCTGATTTAAAGGCATCGTATCTGAGGTATGTTCATTGCTCACCTGTGAATGTTAAGATGAGGTTACATTGCTGTATTTACTTTCGTAGCTGGATTTTGAGAATTTGATACTTGCTTCTGACTTATAACATTGTAACATGTGACTAGCTCTCTTTCCAGAATCTGCATACCTTGCTGTAGTCATACACACCCATTACTGAGAGCTCCCAAATCTACCCCCATTGCCAGATTCGTCTAGCTTCCACCACTCTTCTATCATCCCACTTATCTGCCTTAAGGGATTTCTTGAAGATATGTGGTGCATTTTGAGGAATATGAAGGGTTCATTTAGAAGTCAAAAACATAATAAGCCCCCTTTTCTTATCTGGGAGAAAGTTGTTACATCGTTTGTCACTATATATATGTGTATTAAAAATTTGTACGCAAGTTTAATATTGATTTTAATGAATGTAAAAATAAATTGTTTAACTCGTATTGTAATTTTTAATAATGTGATCTAATATTTCTAAATCATTTTATAAAATACCTGTCCCTGAACCCTTAAAATACACATTACTACACGTATACACTAGCTATCCCTGAGCCATAAAAACTCCTAACTACCAAAACACCTTGCTACCTCTATACACTACCCAACCCCGGGCCCTGAAAATTTCTCATTCTCCTTATACATTACCCATCCCCAAGTCCTAAAAACCCCTAACTACCCCTATACACTACCCATAGTTGAGCCCTTAAACACTTGCTACCCCTATACCCTACCCATACCCAATCCCTAAAAATACTTACTGTCCCTTGACACTACCCATCCCTAACCCCTAAAAACATTGCTACTCCTTTTGTATATAAAGAAACATTTACCAGTCACACTCAAATGATCAATTTCTTTGGATATCATTGTTGGTATCAACACAAGCTGATTGAGGTCATTCCGCTCACATTCACAGAGATCCCACTGACCTCTTCAAGATGTGTTTTATGCAGTATACTTTTAATACACAGTACACAAGTGCATCACGTGCTTCTAGTGGCCCGTCAACCACTGCACTGGTTCTCCAGAAGGATAAATGTTTTGCAGTTATGCTGACGTGCTAGTATAATCAAAGTATTAAATAGCGTTACAGAAGCATACTTAATCAGTGTTTTTTGTTATATAGTTCTTGACTACATTTTTTTAATCCATATGCTGCACAAAGCAGGGAGATAAAATCCAAAGTGAAGCACATTTAATGTGAATATTGTAGTCTACAAACATTTCTTCATCATCACGATTCACTGCCCTCCGCCTCACCAATATGAAAACATGATAATATAGAAAGTATTAAAGTGTCAACAGCAAGTGCTTGTTGAGTATCTGATATGTATATAACTGGTGTCATTGGAGGTTTGAGGTGTGAGAGGTTTTGTTTAGGAGGATAAGCGAGTTTAGCTGACTTAGCTTATTGGACTTGAGCAACCGAGATTGCTTGTACCATGGACTGTCCTGTGTAATGTGAATAACTTGCTCTTCTAACTGTATTTTTTCAGATGGGTGTTAAAATATGTACATTTTGAATGATAATCTGATGAATTTACGTGTACAAATCCCAGTGGCGCATCTTTCGTGTAAATCCAGTTTTCCCATATTATATCTCTAATTTGTTTTTGCATTGTTGTTGAATGCCTCATACTTGTATTAAAGTAAAATTAATTAAAGTCCTCACTTTGGTTACACCTCAGGTCGAGTTTAACATTTTTGTGTATTATCTTTGCGAGTTAGGATCTGTTTTTGTATTGACCCCATCCATCCTCTCCATATAATCTCTTTATGTATGGCTCTGACACATTGTAGTTGTTTCTTTACCAGAAATGAGAAAACACTGGCCACTACTCAGCAGAGCTATATGTCCCCATGCTTGCACACCATAGAGAAAATGGCAGCACAGAAGGTTAACTTGGTTCACCATCACACTGTGACGTGTTTATTGATTGTTAGTGTGCCAAGCATTATAAGCTACTGGTGAGAAGGTGCTAGCAATGCACAGCTTCTTGCTTCTTCTGAGCCTGCTGGCCCTTCTGGTAATGATTGCATGGAACAGTGATACGAGTGACCAGTGGTGGCCAGCGCAGGTAAGCGCGGTGGGGCAGGGTGAGGGGGGGAAGTCGACAGACGACGGAATAGGTAAAATGTAATAAATAAATAAAACCTATTGCGTCGTCTGTCGACTCTCCCCCCACGGCCCCGCCCCACCGCGCTTACCCGCACCGGCTGCAACTGCGAGTGACAGATTTCTTCCTACTCCTTCCTTCCTCTGTAGTCTCTCCTCAACCATCTTTTACCATTGTGAGAATAGGACAGCCATTTGGGGACAACCAGACCAACAGTTGGGAGACAATGGGTAATAATTTTGGAAAGCACGGCAGCACTTGAGGACAAATGTTCTTGATAATTTTGACCCACATTTTTTTAATCATACTTTTGAGAATTTCTCCTGCACCCTACACCATTTCCACAGAAACGTCCCATAGCAATGGTAGAGTCATTTATGCTTTATTCTTTTTTTAAATAAAATATTATCTTTAATATTTTATGGAGGTATGACATATTGTGGCCCAATTATCGTCTCCTAAAATATTGTATCATAAGTATCATTTACAAAAATGCTTCCCTATTAGATTAGTAATAGAAAATCTACACTTAATGCAATATTTATGTAAGCTATATTTAGGCCACAATGATTATATTTTTGTTATCAAAATTCCAACATAAAACTCAGATCAGAAGGCAAGACTGGTGTTATCTCCACATAACAGAGTAAGCTGAAAGGAAACAACTTTAAGACCACCTTAAGAAATAGAGAAGCTGTAATTTAGTTGCCCTTAGTTAGATATGACGATTAGAGAGCAGGGCAAGTGGTGTTACAACATAGAATTCTTTCCTTGGTTAAAAACAAATATTTGTGGCAAGTGGTGTTACAACATAGAATTCTTTCCTTGGTTAAAAACAAATATTTGTTATGCTAGCCAACTTGTCCTTTTAAGATGTCTTTCTGAGATCATGTCCGGCTTATCATTATATATTTAGAATTTTACTGCAAAAGAGACTGTAATGATCTAAAAAGACTAATGAACTGAGGAAACATATTTTCAAGGAAGTTCTTTCATGTTTTTCGCATAAAATATTGTTTGCCTGTGGCAGACAACTTATAGTTATTCACAAGGGCCTAAATGTACAATTTAGACATGAGCAAAATGATCTGAACCTTAGTGAATTGATGTGTTATCTTAAGCTTTTTAAAGCAGCTGAGGGGTGTATGTCTGTTACAACCATGAAGTGCAGCCTGTTTTATAGTTGCTGTGCCACATCTTTGATTTTATCTCATCTGCAGCTTATCCCTCGTGCTGTACATGTGCTCGCTGTGCAACTTTCAAGTGGTGGATGTAGTTTAATGCTTAAATGTATTTTTTTAAGAAGAAAAAAACAGGAAACAAGCTTTCCTTACAGAAAGGTTTAGAAAATGTATTCATTGTTGAAATATTCTCTTTGAACTGCCTTGTCCACAGGGGTCTCCGGCAACCAATACCCCAATTCTTTCTAAGGCCCTTACAAATTACTCTAGTAGATCAGGTACACTGGCGCTCTAGTCCTTTGATGTCCCGAATGAATGAATGGAGGGCAAAATAAAAGGGAGCCGTTGATGAAGCATAAAATACTCTTTAAGCCGGCCGAATAGCAGAGTTAATATAGCCTAAGCTGCTTTTTACTTCCCCCTTTGCTTTTTCCTGTGCTTTGTGTACAGTTTGTGAGCGTTTGGGGAGAGGAGGTAGATGGTGCTTGTGCTGTGGGGAGAAGAGACCTTTTTTTATGAACGTTTCATTTATTTAGTTATCCATTTTCTGACAGAAAACCAAAGGTTTCCAATTGTCCTTGTCGATTTTCCCTCCAGTATTTCAAACTCTTTAATCTACAGATGTTTCGTTAAGCCATTGTTCTCGTTGGGGACAGTTGTATGAATGAGAAAAAATATTCGGTGTTGGAGTGTTGAAGTAAAAGGGAGTGAGGAAATGTTCACTTCTTATTACATTTAGAAGCCTGAGAAATCCAGTCCTTCGTGGCTCACGGCGACTGCTTAAAACGGTTCTACTTTTTAAATTAAATTTAGTAGTAGTAACTTGCTAGCCTTATGCCTTTTCTTGTACTTGAGAGGAGATTTAGAGAAGAGGGAAGCTAGACCTATTAAATTATATGTATAACTCTGGATTTATTTTCAAGTATTTTTTAATAATTCTGGACTGCAGCATACTTAGTTTTGAAACATTTTATCCTACATTTACATATTGGAGCCTAATGAGTAATATATTATATATATGTATATATATATGGTACAATGCCTAAGGTAAAAGAAATATTGCCTGCAGAGTATCAACTACCACTATATTGTGAAGGTAAGTGTAGATGAGGAAGTATACATTTACTATACGTAACTCCACATCTATGTAGTTGATCTATATATATCTTCAAGGTATCTATATATATATGCAAGGTATGTAGATGTGGAGATACGAATAGAAAATCTATATTATAATGACAGTCGATATTATACAGTCAGCATTTTTGTAGCTTGATACTTTTGAAATTGATATTCTGCCTTACAACCATGCACATTGCTTTTGATCAAAGAGATTCCTAGAATATGTATTGGATGCTAGTGAAAGCCTTGTCATCACTTGTACAGAATTGGCCAATCAAAGCAAGCCATTCGTTTTCAACTCTTTTTTATCTAGCTATGATATTTTTAAGAGAAGTTTTAATTAAACTGGTCTTTACATTTCATGGGCAATTTTAACTTCCATTCTTCATCCCCACATTCATTACTGTAATACTAAAAAGAGTTTTTGACCAAGTATTTGCAACGTGTTGAACAAAATTCCTTGTACATAAGGGTGAACATTATCCACTAGTAGGGTAAAGGTGCAATAAAGCTGGGAAATATTTGCTTTTTACTTTTGTTGTTTGGATGCCTCTTTTCTGCCTTTTCCAATTAAATGGACCCCTCTTGCACTAAAACGTTAAGTTCCCAAGTCAGAACCACCCTATGCAAGTAAAAGTTTAAAAGGCATGTTTTGTGCCCCTAGCATCAGCCTATCCTAGAAGTTGATAATGTTAATGCCGCTTTTCAGCCAGCTTTCTTTATCCATTGGTCTGGGGCACAGGCTGAGCTCACTTCAGCCATTGGCTTACATCTCCATTCATTTAATCATAGAAAGAAGTCCCCTTACAGCTCTGTAAAAACCATTCACAAACATTAACAAAGCTAAAAGTCAGCAGCCAGCACTACAGCTATAAGTTTTGCTAATACTTGTTTTCTCTTTTGCGTCAGGAATATATTTACAAGTGGAATATGCGCAGCAGATTTATTAATATTTTGTGCCAGGTGCAAAATGTTTATTTGTAATTTATTTTCCAATGTAAAACGTGTTTTGCACTGGAAAGTTGGCTGAAAGTAATGCAAAGCAGTGCCTTATTTTGTGTTAAGAGTGCGTTCGATGGGTGGTAAATGCGTGTTTTCATGCAACTACCCATAGTTTTTGATGCAAAGCTATATCCACTAATAATAGTAGACAACTCGTTGCACCAAAAAATAACGCCTCTTTGAGGCAGGGATAAAAAGGAGAAATGTTTTTATTTCTCCTAACTTTTCCAACTTTGGATGTGTGCTGCACTGTGTAGCACACATCCAAAGTGGGAAAGGTTTTAAAGTTTGTCGCAACATAGTATTTTGTATAACTTATGCTAGACATGATGCAGAAAACTTTGTACTATGGTGCAAAGGTGTGTGTGGTGCTAGGCAGCCTGGTTGCAAGCCAGTTTGGGGAATAGAGCTGAATAGTGCCATATCTTAGTAGAAATGGGACTCCCACACAGCAACTTTGGTTGTTGTGCTGCGTTCTGTGACAGCTTTGCAAATCTGGGCAGCGGTGTCTTCTCTGCAGTAGTATGGTGCTGCAGTTGTTCTTCGTTAAACAAGCATTTGTTTGATAACCTCTCCTCACCTCATCACAGTGGCCTGCCTTAATGCTGAATCTGTGAATCTGTGATCTGATGCACCTTGCTTTGAATATTGGTGAAACAATGATTTTGTCAAGTAGATCACATGGTCCATCACATGCCTGTCTACTTACTGTCTACTTTATATGCAGTTGGAACTGTGGCTCTTGAGCCTAACCTTCTCACACTCTTGGTGCTCCACCGCTGTCTCCGTAGACCTGACTAAACTGCATAATACCTCAGTTTCCACCTCCAAAATAGCTTCCCTGCAGTAATTTCAGAATTTTTCTAGGGCTAAACAGAATTAATTCTATGTTTCTGTCCATATTTTTGAAATTTAAAATCCACAAGATATTGCTAGGTTTCATGAGTGGGCCTGCTGCTAGTCTTCTGCGTGCAGATTTTGTCCCTTCTATGGCCACATACTTAAAGCCTTCCCCATACAATACCATCTTCCTATATAATATATTGTTCGCACGGTCTCATACCCATTGCTTAACAATATGGTGTGCATATTAAAACACATTTCATTTTGAATACAATCGGTGAATAATCTATAATTAGCCTCTGATCCAGGCATTGTCACATTTTTAAGATGTCCTTTCTTATAATAATTACTCATGTTTGCTGTACGTCTACTTTTTATGGGCAAAAACAAAACATTCTGATGTCATGTGGCTTCCATCTTGATCGTAAAGCAATGCTTTCCGGTGTGACATATCGTTTGCAGAGGAATTTGTTGGTTAACGTACATGCACTTGAAGGTCTTGCGGCATGCTCCCATCTTTTTTTGTGCTGCACTATGCTCTCTTTGTGCAGTACTGAGAGTGAATTTTTTTCCTGGGGAGTATTTTAATAGCTGCCCACACTGCTAAGAACAAGCATCTTGAACAATCCAGGAAGGTTGGATGGATCAGTCTCACATTATTTTAAAGGAAGCTGTAAAGAAAATAAATCTCGACGTATTGTGTTTCTTCGGGTTCAGCCACAGTGTCCAGTTTGGACCAAAATAATTTTAAGAAATAGCCTAACAGCTTCTCAAACAATTTGCTTTCATTGAGCAGGTGCACCTGCTCAGGGGCCGTATTGTACATACACCGCATTTTCCTTGATTGCGCCAGGCGCACCTTTTAAAATGTGCATCCTGCGCAATCAAGGAAAATGTGCCGTATTAGGGTGAATGCGCTGCCCCTAGGGCATCCATGAACTCACGCTGCCCCCAGGGCAGCGCATTCAGGTGAAAAACAGAGCAGCTGCTTTGAAGCCGCTCCGTGTTTCACTGTGCAGCGGCAACCTGCCTTCACTTTTAAAGGGGATTAGAGATCCCCTTGCAGGTGGGTGCAGTTAGTGACTGCACCTGCCTGCAAGGGGATGTCTGAGATGTCCATGGGATCCCATTTGCCCCCGCCAGAGGGCTGCAATCAGGGGGTGCATTTACAGTGCGCTACCTTCTAGGTGGCGCACTGTCAGTGCGCCTCCTGATAGCTTCTTTGCCTCTGCGCCCACGTCTGTGGCACGCCCCCATGCAAATGATGGAACATCTTCTGAAAATAGCGCTGGTGCTTTAAGGGCTCTGGTGTTTCTCACTTGTTTCAGCCATCAAATGTCTCAGTTTGGTCTGCATCGGGCACTCATTTTTCTTCATATCAGATGATAACGTTTGTGTGTTCTTTCCCCACGGTGAATGATTATGACAGGCATCCACCAATTAAATACAATGGCATATCTAGAAGTAATTTTGGGAGGGAGCAACCGACAAAAGTGGTGGAGCCTACTAAAACAAGCTGTCATGAAGATCTTGTGCATGTTTGTTTAAGACGCATAGCCACAGTTTGAGCAGTAAAGCACGATTCACAGGAGTGGCTGTGTCGACTTTGTTCGGTGATTGGTATACTAATACAGCTTCTCATTCCTATATAAAGAGCACTGGCCCCGTTGGGCAGACCAGCGACTATTGAGATCAGTGGCTACACACGAACACAAAACACATAGAAACTCATTTATACATTTTAAGTAGATTATGAATTAAACAGTTCTAAAGTCTGGAGGGCGTATTCTCTTCATACTTTCTTCTGCAGTCTCTTGGTAAAACACGTACATTTTTTTTCTCCTGATATCTTTCTGAAACCCCCCCCCCATCTATATATCTCACACTTCATCTCTTTCCTGTTCACACACTGCATCCACTCACCAGTAAGTACCACCTTTTCTTTAACTTTTGCCTTGTCAATATTTGGACAGCTGTGTACCTCCTTCACACACTGTAGCATAGAATCACTTTTACAGGTGGCACACCTTACCATTGCTCTTTGCAGAGACCAAGATTTTGATGATGGTTTATCCTGAATCCATTTATGACCCACTGGCTGGCACTGTGAGAAATTCACACTGCCTTTGGCCTGAACCCTCATTCGATGCTCTTTATAAGCACCCACCCTCAACCTGAAGTCACTTAAACATTTAGAAGCGACTCTTTTCAAAGTACGCCCTATACAAGATTACTTTATTGCATGAAACAGCACTACAAAAATGCATCCTGGAAAAAATAGAAAAATACTCTTGGGGAATTCATGAGAAAGTAAAACTTTATTAAATGTACACAGGAACAACAATCTTCATCCTGGCGGAGAGGACACTGTCTTTTTTACTGGCTGCAGGTGGTGGTGGCGGGGCACAAGGAGGGCGATGGGTATGTGGGTAGGACAGCTACAGATGGGGCACCGGCCTCACCAAGCATTCCCCACCCACCTGTGTCGCCACTATTTGAGTATCCTCTAAGGACCTAGTAAATTAAAGTAAGTTTTATTAGTTTTAAAAACTAACATGTCAAATAATAAATTATGGAAACAAAGAAACAATGTGTCCGCATGATCTAGGGTGTACAAAACGTTATTCAACAACATCTTGTAGCATTCACTTCTGCCAACAGTTCGGTGTAGAAGCCAAGTGAAGACATCATTGCCTCTCCAATCGAACCTGTTATAAAAGCTTTACATTTGTGCAGATATGCTGAATTTTAAATTTGCCTGTGTATCATTAACACAGCTATACATTAATGTGCAATTTTAAACATCTGCGTGACTGTACAATAGTTTTAATTAGTTTTGAACGCAGTGGCGGCTCCTCCACTATGACGGAGGAACGTCGCCCTACTGCTTTGCAGCAGTGAAAGAAAGGAATAAAAAAATGATAATAACTTGATGTTATTATCATTTTATTTGTTCCTGCTGCGGCAGGATGGGGGCAAGACGATGCTGCTCTGCTCACAGAGCAGGGCAGGGGAGGAGCGGTGGGCACACTGAAGTGTGACCTGCCGTCTTGGGCCGGCCAAACAGTTATGCACACATAGCATGTTCTCCACCCAGGCTGTGTCACAGCCTGGGTGGAGAACATGACCAGCCCCCAGTCCCCGTCTGAACACTGAACTATGGTGCTCAGACCAATCACAAAGCTGCATTGCAGCGTTGTGATTGGCTCAGGGGTGCCTGGCTGCTTCCTGTTCCGCCAACGCGGAGGAGAGACGACTTGGGAGAGAGCGGCGAGGAGGTAGGTGTCTTTTTCTTTATTTACATCCCCTTACCCCCTCGCCTCACCACCCAGATCCGTGCAAGGCCGCCACTGTTTGAACTGTGTTACTTCCTTGTTTGAAATAATGTTTAATAATGTGCATGCTTGAACCAGTTTTATACTGTGCCATACAGGAGCAACTTTCTATAGGAGGCCTTTTTTTATCCTTTCAAAATTATGTTTACACACTGATCTGAAAAATAGCGGTAAAATACTCCCTAATGGACATTTTATCTGGAGGACTGGTAACTACAATACCCAGATGGGATTTTGTTTGCTCTACTTATTCTGTTCGACTGTATTTACAGGTTTTTAATGTAACTCTATTTAGTTTCAACACTTTTGTGCTATTGTTTATTCTAGGACGCCCTTAGCACAGATTTATTGGGATAGGCGACAGGTTTTCTGTGTTCTATAAATGAATGTATTTATCTTTAATTAGCTTTTTCTGGTATTTCTTAGTTCATAGTTGCACTAAAACATATACTGCAGCAGTAGGCCTGCCTTCTGTAAATATTGTTCAAATACATACTTTCAAAAATAGATGCTTGAGATATGCAGTCATGGGCAGATCTGCATTTTCATTGTCTAATACGTTTGGAGCCAAATCTTGAGCTCCAAAACTGAGCATGCTGCCTTATTCGATCCCCTTACTCTCTTTATTTAGCTACCATCAAACTGCTATTATGTTTTTTCCCTGGCTGTTCAGCCTTCTCTGCAGCTCAGAGACATCCTTAACCTGAATTGGATAATGCAGTTGGTACCCAAAACACCCAAAACACTATGCAGTCTTCTTCCAGCTGGCAACAACCAGGCCTGAAGAATCCTTAACTAGTAAGGTTCTTGTAGGGAAGTTTTTCTCCCATCTATATACCAAAGTTGCAGACAGTAGTTAAGCATTCTAGCAGTCAGCTATGAGACTGGGTCTGGGCAGTTCTTGCCTTTCTGCTTATTTTGCTCAGTTCGGTCCAGCAAAGGTCTTTGATGTAAAGTGCTTTAAGGAATGTGGGGTATGGAGGGAACTGGGAGTCTCAGGTTAGGAAAGGCCCAAAACACAGGTAGATCAGAATCGAAGATGGCTCCTCTTAATTACTTATTAACATGTGGGGAGTAGCACTTCCTGTGAAGAAATGGGCCAGGGAAGGACTGAGCAAACTCTCTAAGCTTCAAAGGGACCCTCGGCCTCCTCTCCTCTGAACAGACCGTCCCATTACAAAGGATCCCTTAAATGTCCTGGAGGAAATGTGCAGTTCATATCTGCTGTCTGGGGTTTCTTCCACTCTCCATGGATGGGCCCAGTGGTGGCTGCCATTTTAAAAAAATGGTGGGTCACATAAAAAAAATAAACTTACCTTGCCTGATGATCTTCTTCAGCACTCGTACACTCGAAGTTCCTCCTCCCTCGCGTTGCTTTCTGGAGAATAGCATCCGTGCCAATCCAAGCACTGCTCTCTTGCTGCTTATAAAGCTAAGCAGCATAAGTGCAGTTCTAGGATTGGCAGAAGCAGGCAAACACAGCACTCCACCGGACACCTACAGGGCTGTGCCTCTGCTTCTCAGCTGCCTTTCAGCTGTTGATTGCAGAAGCCTGAACTGCGCATGTCAGACTGGCCACAGTGAAAACACCGGCCAAACTGACATACACAGTTTAGTTAAAACAGCCTCAGATCGTCCCACTGAATTGATGCAATTTGGGGAGGTCAGGGGATCAACGCCCCCACGTCCCTATGGACAAACTGCCCCAGGATGCGGAATGAACCTGGACTTGCAGACCGATTTTAAAAAGCTGAGAGAGGCCATTAAGCGACTCTCCCTGAAAGGGACGGGTAAAAATGCCTGCCTTGCTACTTTAATTGTTATCACTGCCACCCCGTTAGTCCTTTGGAACCCAGGACGCTGATGGTAATCATGCTCAGTCAAAGGGGGTGTACACAGTGTTCCCTTCCAGACCACCGAATCCCACTCTGAATTCCAACCCATTACAGAAATGTATTCATCAAACATGCATGATTGTTCCTTTTGCTGAGGTGGGGGGGAGAGAGGAGTCAAAAATCTGCAGCTTGCTATAATGCACTCGAGGCAGGGATACACGCTTCTTGGAGCCATGCAGTAGCCCTTTGTTGATCCCACCATGGGTTTTCCCACATAGACTTGGGGAGGAAGATTAAGATTTCTTAACGGATGCTTCAAGAAGCATAAATAGTTCTATCTTGGAAAGGTTGTTAGGCTTGATCAGAGCCCTAAGGAAATCCTGCTAAGCAAACCTCTATTGTATAAATGCTCTCTCTGTAGCTATTACACTTGTTCTGCTGAGCAGTCATCAACAGTAAAACTTTGATGATTAAATGATGATACAGATGCTGACTTTAGTTTGATGACATAGGTTCCGTGACATTTTATAGCTTGCTGTGAGGTTTTGAATCCATGTGTGCACTCTCGGACTTACCTGTTGTTCGAACTTTGCAACTATTGGAGTATGTATTGTGAGTTTGCTGCATGTGGTTCAAACTGGAACGGCATGGTGAGCAAAAAAAACTATGGATTTAGGCCCAGATCTCTGTACTGGGTGAATGTATGACATTGTTCTGCATTCTGTCCATCAATTGTTGTTTTTGCATTTGTCACCCCGAGTGGGACGAGTATGCCCAGACGTAGGTCCCGTGCTCTCCATGCCACTGGAGTCAAACTATCCTGGCTGATGAGGGGTGAAACCCCGAAACCGGTCCTAGGATGCTTGTTTCCAGTCCAGGGAGGACCTTGCCCGGCAGTTCGGGCTGGACTGTTCCCATTGGGCACAAGGTCAAGACTGATTTGCATATGCCTGGGTTCAAACTGGAACGGCATGGTGAGCAAAAGAAACAATGGATTTAGGCCCAGATCTCTGTACTGGGGTGAATGTATGACATTGTTCTGCATTCTGTCCATCAATTGTTGTTTTTGCATGTGGTTCTTATATTGGCATGAGAGTATGTGCACATTTTTGGGAACATATATTAGAATACATCTGATAACGGTATGTCACCTCTACAACACATTTTTACTACGACCTACCTTTACAACAAATCTTTTACAACGCATGAGCCCTTACAATGCATGCCTTCACAACGCATGCCTTTACAACGAATGCCTTTACAACGCATGCCTTTACAATGCAAATAAGCAGGAAAAGCTAAGTATCTAGTTATAAGGTAAGTTTTCTAAGGTCTAGGGGCAGGTAGAAGTAAAAGAAGGTAAGGTTTTTGTTAGGGTTCAGGAAAAGGAGGTATGGTTTTTGTAGGTTTGTGGATCAGTTAGAGGTAAAGGGAGTAATGTTGAAAATAGAAATATTGTGATATAAGAATATTGTGGACAAAATATCGAAGACCAAAATATCAAAAGGTAAATGCATACAGAGGATGTGTAGATTTTCTATTCCTAAATCCACATTTATGTACCTTGAAGATGTATGTATATATTGTCAAGGTACATATATGCAGAATTAGGTATGGTAAATATATACTTACCTTTCAATATTTAGGTTTCTATATTTTGACGTCGATATTTTGATACCACGATATTCGGTCTTTCCTATTCAGGGCACGCACCTTTTTATTTTTTTAGTGTTCAGGGGTGAGTGAAGGTAAAGAGGAAGAGGTGTCTAGGGTTCGGAGCAGGTAGAGGTAATGGGAGGTAAGGGGTTTTAGGGTTCAGAGTCGTGTAGAGGTAAAGGGATGTAACTTTTTTTAGGCTTCAGAGGTCAGTAGATGTAAAGGAAGGTAAGGGGTTTTAGGGTTTAGGATCTGGTAGATGTTAAAGGAGGTAAGGGTTTTTAGGCTTCAGGGTTGGGTACAGGTGAAAGGAGATAACAGTTTATCTGGTGCTGCTAGACCTGTCAGCAGCGTTTGACACGGTGTCACATAAGATCCTCCTTGACAGGCTCAGGCAACTGGGAGTAAATGGGACCATCTTGGCCTGGTTCAGTTCCTTTCTTGAGGGGCGGTCCCAGAGAACAAGGCTGCATCCTCATGTCTCATCACCCCGCCCCGTGATTTGCGGAGTACCACAGGGCTCGGCTCTCAGTCCGACCCTTTTTAACATTTATCTTGCCTCCCTAGCCCCACTTGTAGAGCAACATGGCGTAAGTGTCATCTCATACGCTGATGACACCCAGCTGGTGTTCTCCTTCAAAGACCATTCGGAGGCCGCATTCACAAACTTTAAGCAGTGTCTGATAGATATATCAGCCTGGATGACTAAGAACTGTCTACGGCTGAATGCCGATAAAACGGAGGTACTGTTTTTTAATCAGCCTTCCCCTCCCCAATCTGATCTTGTTACGCATATGCCGAGGCACTTCTCCAATCAGTACCAGTCTATATATAAGGCAGTGACCATCCTCATGAGAAAGAAGTCCAAAAGATGTTCTTTGTTTCTTTAAATGTATCCTTTATTCTCTTGCCATAATCCACTTATACGCAACAGGCAGCCGACACGTGTTTCGTCCGAATGGACTTTCTCAAGGCTAGTACTGAGAATTTTTCTTAGTCTTCTGTCTAAACCAATTCGTAGCTCCAAGTCGGAGAGTTTAAAACATAAGCATATGGGTGCAGGTAGTAGCAGACCTGTAATACCGAGTCTGTTCGTAATTACACCAGCTATCGTAATTAAAAGTAGAGTCAAGCCTTGATAAGCCTGCACGATTGACGGCTCTATCCCCGTCCTAGTAGTTGAGACTAGGACGGGGATAGAGCCGTCAATCATGCAGGCTTATCAAGGCTTGACTCTACTTTTAATTACGATAGCTGGTGTAATTACGAACAGACTCAGTATTACAGGTCTGCTACTACCTGCACCCATATGCTTATGTTTTAAACTCTCCGACTTGGAGCTACGAATTGGTTTAGACAGAAGACTAGCCTTGAGAAAGTCCATTCGGACGAAACACGTGTCGGCTGCCTGTTGCGTTTAAGTGGATTATGGCAAGAGAATAAAGGATACATTTAAAGAAACAAAGAACATCTTTTGGACTTCTTCTTTCTCATGAGGATGGTCACTGCCTTATATATAGACTGGGACTGATTGGAGAAGTGCCTCGGCATATGCGTAACATATTTGGGGATCTCACAAGGGATTGCTATCTCTTTGGAGAGCCAGTTTGGTCTTCTGAAGGCGGAGGGAGGCCTAATGCCTGGAGAGCACCAAAATTTACTTAGTTATTGAGAATTATTTTCCGACAAATGGTGTGGATAGGATGTGCATTCACAATTTGGCAACTCTGCCTTGGTGTTTTGTGTAGTAAACCCAATCTGATGTTTGGTGGCCTTTACAGCTCAATCCTCCTCCACTTCCTGTGTCCTCGGCCAGGAATCTGGGTTTTAAATTTGACAACACCCTCTCATGCAAAACCCAGATAGGACATGTGTCCTCATCCTGCTTCTGGAAAATGAAGGCGTTACGAAGATTTCTCCACCTCCTACCAATGGACTGTAGGAAAACAATTGTCCACGCACTTATAACATCACAACTAGACTACGCTAATAGTCTATATCTGGGCTTACCAGCCTATCTGTTCAGGAAACTGCAAACAATACAGAATGCAGCCGCAAAGCTTATCAGAAATGTCCCGCTAAGGCATCACATCTCCCCCCATCTACGTAGTCTACACTGGCTGCCCGTGAAAAAACAAACGGAATTCAAAGCGCTCACCCTTGCTTACAGGGCAATAAACGAAGTTGGCCCCCACTATTTACGGAAAAGAATCCGTAAATCCCATCAAACAAGAAACCTAAGATCCAATCATCTTGAACTCCTCGTCACCCCTCGCTTTGCGAAAGCCAGTATAGGAGGGCGGTCCTTCCCCGTCAGAACCACGACCCTGTGGAACTCCTTCCCCGAACATATCAGAAAGGCCAACTCGGAGTCTAGCTTCCGGAAATCCTTGAAGACGTGGCTTTTTAGTCTGCCTTAGCACCTTGCGGATTCCAACTTACTCACCCCACCTCTTTCTATGTCTCCACTGCCAGCGCCGGGACACTCCCGTTGGGGGTAGCCGCGCGCTCTATAAACTACTTAATAATAATAATAATAATAGGGTTCAAGGGCGGGAAAAGGTAAAGGGAGGTAAGGGGTTATTAGGGCTCAGGGGCAGGTAGACAAATAGAGGTAAGGTTTCTCAGGGTTCAAGGGTGGGTAGAGGTGAATGGAAGTGTACGACTGCAAAAATTTATATTATAAAAAAGTTTTAAAATAGTGTTTCAGGGGTCCCCCAAAAAATGTATTATGGAAAATCAATATTTTTTTTAAGTTAAAGGAATGTTTTGTAAAAGGTATGCATTGTACTGACTAGCGTTGTAAAAGTACTTCTCATTGTGGAAAATTACTACCCATTGTAAAGGTATTCATTGTAATATACCACAATTTAAAGATTTTTGTTGCAGTGTCTGCTATCCCCAGTAATATGTAAGTGTCTAAGTAAGTTTGCCATCTGTCAGCCAATGCTATCATACGACTACCAGTGGGAAAACTAAGCAGAAGAGAAAACATTGCAGAATACTTTAGGATCCCCTACATTGTGTGAAAATTATTAAAGTGCGGGGTGCTACTCTCCTGTCAACAGGATTGGTGCTATGTTCAGCGCTCTCATCTGTTACTGCTGAGAAGTGTCACCAGGAGGTGAACCAACAACTTCCTCAGCTATATCTCAATTCTTTTAAATCCTACAATGTCTTTCCTCAGTCATACATACTCTAGGCACAATTGTGCACCTGCTCATCTATGCAAGAGTACTTATCTTAAGCATTTCAAAAGTCTAAGTTCTTGCCACACTGACAGATATTGTACATAGTGCTTAATTTGAGCCAGTGGTATACACTGCTTGGCACCAGCACTTAATTGTCAACACTGGCACTAGTGACAGTGCAGCACATGGTGGCGCTGTATGTCTAATCCTGAGATGAACACAACAGTGTTTAATACACATTAAAATGAATAATACATGTTGCCCATGCAACCCATAGTTTTGAGTGGCCTGAAATAGTCTGAACTGTCACACATGTAGGAGTGGGATGGTTGGTAGTGTATTGGCAGCGGTACTGTCATTGGCAGCGCTGGCAGGGGTAGTGCAAGCTGCAGTGACTTCCGGAAAAGGGCCCTTGCACTTACGTTTCACAAATTAAGCACTGTTTGTACTCTTGTAGTTACATATGCGTGGGTGCTTGCTGTACTTGTATGGTTGTATGAATAGTTTTCAGAAATATGTTTTTAGGAAGTAATCTTTTCGTTACAATAACGGTAGGGAGTAAGAACAGCCGTGAGTAAAAAACGTGTTTTACGTAGCACATGCATTTCTCACAAGTAAAAGCAGTTTTCACCTGCTATTTGCAAATGAGGATTTCCGACATTTTTAGGTTGAGCCTGGGCGGCGCATGTGCTGCTCTGCGAGCCATGCTGTATTCGGAGTATGGAGGTAAAGCTCCGCCCATATTTTTTGTTGGCTTGTGTCATTGTCCTTGGTAAATGCCAGCTTCTGATTTGTTACTAGGCTTGGTAGTCCCTCCTTAGTACCTTGCCTTCATTTGTAACCTCCCATGGCGACACCCCCTGTTACGTGTGTTGTTGCTCGGAAGGCTTTCATTACAGCCTCCAAGCACTATTTTGTTAAATCTTTTCACCTGCCTGCAAACAGGAAGCACGCACTCTCTTGTAAGGCTTCATTTATTTTTTCCATAGCATGGCACGCCACAGTGGCGGCCGCGCCTTTGGTTTATTTGCCACACCGAACGCGGCTGTATGGTTTTCTTTTTCTATTTTTTTTACTTTTGTTTGTAAAAGCACCCCATGCGTCACTTTCACGTTAATGGCGGCAACGCCCCATTCTTCAGACAAGCCGCGCCTAAGGAAAGGGGCAGGGCCGCCATTAAAGTGAAAGCGCTGCACGGGCGCTTTTGTAAAAAAACATTTGCAATGCAAGAGGTCTCGAGAGTTTAGTAAATGCGAGGCCTATTGCATTGCAAATGCTTGTTCTTTGTGTGATCAACCTGTTCAGCATCTTTAAGTAAGCATAAATGATCCAATGTATCCTTCCCTCGTGATTTTCATCGGTGAGGCATACATATGCAAGGTATGACTACAAAAGGCTTGCGCGATACCACCAACAAGGTACACACATCCTCTTTCGAAAGTTGTCTTGTGAATCTTGCTACCACAGCACGAACAGCTGTGACACCCAGTGTTACTTTTCCCATGAAGCATTTCTGCTTGAACCTAGTCATGTGTGAGGGAAAGCTACGTGGTGACCATAGACGTCAGCAAACAGGAAATTACGCGTAGCCCAATAATGAGGCTCTGTGTCAAATTACGCTTGTATATTATAAATTATTCACAGGTGTAATCAAGAACAGACCATCAGAAAATACTTGTTGCAAAATGTTGATGTAGTTCTGTAATCATATGGATCCTAATCACTGGTTTGACAATAGTTTGTCTGATGTGAATATCCCTTCTTTGTAAATCGGTGTTAAGGACAGCATTAAGAAGAATAGAAAAGTCTGGATGAGGTATGAGAAAACAGTGAAGAGAAGTGGACACAGGCTAAAAACGGTTAAAGATCCAGGCCTGCGGCCTTGCCTCCTTCTAGAGTGAGAGATTGAATTGTCAAATCCGAATTGGGGTTCGTTTGTCAAAGTAGCGCGCCACCATCAAACACCCGGCCGTTCTTCGCGTCGTGTTTAGGATTCAGCCTGTGGTGTTTATGGTTCATAAAACTGACTATTGCGAAGATTCGAGGGTCCTGGCAATGCAAGGCTTCAACTTTCATGGAGCCATAAATTAGCAGGTAAAAATTCGGATTCTGCTCCGTAGAGAACAGTAAAACTGAGATCAGTTAGCAATGGTTTAATGGAATTTTATAAGCATGTTCTGTGAAGAACTGCTTTGCCTTACATGAGGTGAATACCGTAGAGATGACGCACATCTGCAGGCACTTTGCTAAATGCTTAGCCAGCACTTCTCCACCTGATGCAATTATTCCATTTGACTGGATAAAAGAAAGGGAAGGTCTGACCCTGGAATGAGGAAGTCATTTTGATAAGTTTACCCTTACCAAGGACAGGCAAAGCCCTGTTGATATGCAAGGGCAGTGTCACTGTCCTTCTACCTCACTATGAACTTTAGTACTGCCTCTATTTTGCCATTATAGAAGTGCTCATTGCAGAAAAAGAGCACCCATAAATTACAAATGTTATGCTAAAAAAAAGATATGTTCCGATCTAGTTTTAAATTCTAAATATTTTATTCTTTTCGTAGAGACAGTACGAAACAGAGAGCATATAATGCATACATACATGAAGCCTACTGGAACATGCTAATGTCAGTGAAGATATACATTGCTTCCGCCTACAATCTTGTACAAAGGGGAATATAGATGAACAGAGTCAAATGTAAACTTGTCTGCAGGCAGAAGGTGATGCATCACAATTGAAAGGGCAACATTACGTTTTGTTAAATAGACCATATAAAAACAGTAATGCATAGCCCTAACATACACGGATGTGGAAGAGGGTTACAGTGGGCATACCAAATATAAATTATGAGTAGGAAGAGAAAAGAGGGGGAGAGATAGAAGGAGTAGGGGGTTGAAAACCGCCATGTGGGTGAGAGACAGTAAGAAGAGTGTGAGAATGACAGCTATGATCGAGGACGGAGCAGAGTAGACCACGAGGGTGTCAGGTGACGGCCACAAAGCTATCCAGTATGTGCCAAATGGATTGAGCCGCAAAAGGGTTCCCCGTAGAGGTGGGTAAACTCTTATGTGTGCTTCTAAGATACATGACGCATGCCCACCATGTGTAAAATTACACTTTATTTAATGTCGTCCAGTCAAAGAGAATGACTTTAATGGCCACTGTTAGTAGAAGATCTATTACAGCTAAGTCTTTGTCAGGTAAGTCTAATGGAAGAGTGGAAGCATGTGGTCCTAACAGTATAAGGGGTAGAGATAGCACCAAGTCCATATTGAAGATAGCCTTAAGTTGCTTTTTGATATAGACCCAGTAAGAGGAGAGCCATTGGCATGAAATGAACATATGCACCAAGTTCCCAGGGGCTTCATCACTGGACCAGCAGGAGTCAGAGTCAATCAGTTTCAGTTTGAATAATCTGGATGGAGTTCAGTATAAGAAGTGAGCTGCAAAAAATCATGTCTGGGACAATATTGGGATCAATTTATTCTTAAGGAGATTGGTGGAAATGTTGGGCCAAGCAGAGTCCAGTATGGGGGGTGTGCTTGAATTTCAGAAGTGTTTTGACCAACATTTCTGAATTGGCGGCATTGGGGTGGACTTTGACTTGTGTATGAGTTTGTAAATTTTAGATGCCAAGTGGCCACCTATACTGGCTTGTTGGAAACATTGGAACAGAGTTGGGGGGTTGGAGCTGGACCATTTTGGAGAGTTTATATCTGATTGTCAGAAAATCGTTGAAATCCGTAGGAAGTGTTTCTCCTGTGACGAAGCAAAAGAAAGGGGGCTACCGTTAGCAAAAAGATCGGACAGCAGGTTGATGCCTTTTGCTGCCTATATAGGGCCAATCGTAGTAGCATTTGCCGAAGCTGTTTTTGAATTATTCCACAATGATAGGGCCATAGATTTGGAGAGATAAGAGGCTAGGTGCCTTTCTAGCAGACGCAGAATGCGGATCATGTTGAAAATTCATCTAGAGTGCGGAAAAATTATTTTAGACATCTTAAGAGTCGCAGGTAGTGGGTAGGGTGAAATGAGATGAAGTTCGATTATTTGCCATGGAACTAATGCAGAGGGTTTAGTGTCTAGCCAGCAGGCGCCGTGCGCAGCAAGAAATGCAGTCTGATAATTATTCAAGTTAGGAAGGCCATCCCTCCCCCCCTCCTTTTACACATGGTAGCCTTAGTGTTTTAAGGCCTAATCTGTTTTTTTATTGTTTTGACTAAAGTAATTCGAACACCAATTTATCAACAGTGGTAAAGAAGGAATGAGAGACGTACTGGGAGCGAATTAGATAGAAAGTTCACTATCGGTATAATCATAATTTTCAGGGTCTCCATTGTCCCTCACCAAGGAATATATATATGGGGGACCATGAGGTTAGTATGTCTTTGATTTTGTTTATTATGGAGGATTGATTCTGATCAGTTGTTTGAAAACCAGCTGCCTAGATATTTAATCATTTTTGATTGCCATCGGAGACCCGAGTGATTGATGCAGGAGGGCTGGCAATGAACATTGAGCGGCAAGACTTCCTTCTTCTCCCTATTCAGAGAATAGCCAGAATATACAGAGAAGGACTGGATTATAGAGACCGTAGCTGGGATCGCTACATCTGGATTTTTTGAGAAAATAAGTATATCGTCTGCAGAGGCAGCAGTTTGGAAAGTAAGTGAACCAAAATTGACACCTTCAATGTCTGAACTATTATTAATCATGGTCAGTAGTGGGTCTATCGCTATTAGAAATAGAAGGGGGGAGAGTGGTCAACCTGACGAGTCCCTTGGTACAGAGAAAAGGGTGAAGAAAGAGCACCGTTGATTCTCATTCTTGCTCTGGGATTGGCATATAATGACATAACCATAAATGAGAAAATGTTGCCTAGGTTGTATCTGCTCTGCTCCGCTTCGAGGTAGGGCCAATAGACTTTGGTAAACGCATTTTCGGCATCTAATGCACTGGCGTCTGTAGCCCATCTAGTTTTAAAAGGAGCATGCAATGAAGAAAAGGACAGTTTTCTTTACCCAGCCCTACGTCACTAACTATCGCCAACAAAAGACATTCTACAGGGTTCCTTTTTTTGCTGTTGTCAGCTTGGGTTTTAAGACATATTGTGACCCCAGTCACCGGAGGGCCCTTTTGGGAAAAACTCACAACCTGTGTCAGCAGAGTAAAACCTTGATTCTGTGTGACCAATAAACACCCCGGCAATAATGCAAAGGTGTCCCTATTTTTTACAATAAAACTGAAATCCATTTTTGGCCTTAAGTATTTCTACCACTGAACAGAAAATGCTGCTGCTGGGTGGTACATATTATGCCCACTTAATAATGATCAAGCTCTTATATTGAGAGTGCACAGATATTGGCCAAATACCAAATGCAGTAAGCAATACAAAAACACTGGAAATTTGTATTCATAAAGACAGAGAAGAAACAAGATTAATATTTATAACGGGGTTATGTATTAATACATTTTGGAACTGTCACCGTAGTGGGGAGCTAGATGAAATTTCCTCAGACATCTCTAGACTTTGTCTTAGGGTTAAAAGGACATCATGAAGCACAAAACACACTTATATCACTTTTGTTTCACTTACATTGACATCACTGTGGCTGCCCCGATTGTCACGGAGGACTGAGAAGCAATTGCTTAGCAAAATGGTTAACTAAAACACCAGAAGGCCATGACAGTCACTTTTTCTTTTTGTCATTAAAAATGTGTTGTATTTTCTTAATTACTGTTGTGTATACGATTTGTTTGACTAGAGCATGTTATTTTTTGTGTTCATAGAGACTGTAATAGAAAATTCTTTGCCTTCTCTACGCCTGCCATTAGGCTTATTGATCTTGGTTTTGAGGCAGTCTATGATCTGGTTGTGTTTGAGCAGGGCAGGTAGTCTCAGGTAATGAGTACCCACACTAAAACATTTCACTTGCAAAAAGGCACCTTGGGATAGTGCATTCCTGCCCTTTTATATTTCCATTTCAAACACTTACTGTAGATACTGAGGTAGGGACACAAACAATGGATAGGAAAGGGGTGATGTTATATAAGCTTATGGACATCATTTGTGGCAGTGGCTTTGCATTAACACATGTTAAGAAGTACTTTATTTTTCTGTTGAGAAGAAGTTCATGTTCCTGTCACTGGGTGCAGAAGTTGTCAAGAACTGGTCGAGTTAGAAAGATTGTTATGCTGGGAAATGGGGAAGGCAATGATGGAAAGTCTCTCTTCCTGAGTCCACACGCACTCCCTTTTATCCTGTCCACTCAGCAACTTGATCCAGGAATTAACTGCTGGACTGCAAAATTTAAAGGGACACATCACATCTTTCTTCTCTGCCACCTTACTAGATAAGAAAGTGGAGGCCATACAGCTCAATGACTGGGGAAGGAGAGCATTGGATTGTCTATATATGCTGTCTGAATGACAACATGAAATGCAGGCACATTCAGCCAATGAAAGGAGGAACACAACATAACATCATAGTAACTGCCAATCCACACAGCACCCTTCTGGGCTTTAGGTCCACATCTGAGGAAGGAGACAAATGATAGATACCAAACTCAACAAATTGTTCTTTTTTATCGTACTTACGTTGCATCACCACAGTAGTCAACGAAATGTTGATAAATGCAATAAAATAGATTTTATCAACAGCAAATAGTAAACGTATGTGTTATAAGTTATATGCTCGATTTAATATTTAACTTATAATATAGCTCTCGGCTTCTCCACCCTTGGCAGATCTCTCAATTGCTCACCTGCCAGCTTTCCTCTGAACCCATCTTGCTGCACTTTTAAAGCTCTGACATTGAACACCCCTCTGACCAGATTGCCTGTTGACTGTCACTTTCATAGGACAGAAAATGACAGTGCAGTATGATGGAGGTCATGTGTAAGAAATTGGGTTGTTGATTGACTGCGGTGTGAGCCCTGGTCAAGCGCAACCACAATCCTTGTCAGGGTGAGGCACAAGCCAACCCTAAATTAACTTGTACTTAACCCTCTGGTAGCTTCGCATAGAACACTCAGACTTAACTTAGAGGCAATGTGTAAATTGTTTATGCAATGCTTCCAACAGTAATAAAGTGAAAACACCACACAAAAAGGATCCCATACCAAGTTCGAAAAATAGAGCTTTCTTTAATAAATAAAAGAAGACCCAAATGACAAAGATCCAATTAGTAGAACCGAAGATATGCAGTTTTAAAGGTTTCAGTGAAAATAGCGCCAAAAAGCACAAAGCGCCAACTGTGGATATCTAGTCATGCCAGACCAGGACAAAGTCACAAGTTCTGGCTGACAACAGCGGAGCGTGGGCTGGCTACAGGGACATAGTTAGGCCGGCTAACCTAGAACCTTAAATCCTGGGTTGCGGAGTGTTGCGTGGCTCCGTGTCTAAGATGCGTCGCGCAGCCAAAGCGATGCATCAGTTCCTGAGAGGCTGCGAGGCAGTGATGCGAGGGCCTGCATTGTAGTCGGGGATCCTGTCGACGGGGCTTGCAATGCGAAGTCTGGCATAGAGGATAGAGTGCGCATTACGGGCAATGCGATGGCTGCTAAGAGCTGCGAGGCTGCAATGTGGAGTCTGGTGTTGTCGGCGAGGCAGCTGTCGACGAGGGATACTTGATCCTGCTCTGAGTATACGTCATGCAGTGGCTTTTCTGAAAGCTTTATGTTCTGCTGCTGCAATGTGGGTCTTTGTGACGGGTCCAATCCATGCGCTAGCTGAGATGCGTCGGTTCTGTTCGGGGTTGCATAGTGCAGCAGAGGAGATGCGTCGGTTCCACTGGATCCACAGAGGGTGGTAAAGCACCTTAAACCACATTCCCAGGGTCCAGGACTGGAGTGGCATTACGTGGCAGAGTAGACTCACAGATGGCAGAGTGCAGGTGCAAGTTGGTTGGAAGCCTGTTATGTCCCCGAAACTTCAGATCAGGAGGCCAGACAACTAGCCCTTGCAGTCACTCTGGATTCTGGGTTCAAGAAATACAAGTTCAGTCCTTCTCTCCTAGGCAAGAAGGCAGCAGGGCAGCAGTTCCTTCAGAGCAGCAGTCCAGCAGAGTGGCAGTCTTTTTAGCTGCACAGCAGTCCTTCTTCCTGGCATAGTATCCACAGAAGTGTACTGAAGAGTTGGTGTCTTAGATCCAGTATTTATACCCAGTGTTGCCTTTGAAGTGGGGAGAAGCTTCTAGAGGCATGCCTTTGATGTGCACAGGTGCCCTGCCATCCTGGCCGTGGCTCTAGACTAACTAAAGTGGGTATGCAACCCTTTGTGTGGAGACAGGACACAGCCTATTCAAGTGTTAGTGGGGTTGGGCCCAGCTCCTCCCTCCCATTCTGCCAGTGATGGCCCATCCGGTCCCGCCTAAGCTCCCCATTGTGTGTGACTTTATAGGAGGAATACACAAAGCCCAACTGTCAGTTGACGCAGAGACGGATATTTTCACAATAGTAATTCAGAATCCTACTTCACCATAAGTTAGGTTTTTAAATTCAAAATTCCACAGACACCAAACACTAACTGATTACCTGTTCCCATTTGGAAATTACACTTATAAAATGTAATAAGGTAACCCCCCAGTGTTATCTTATGGGAGAAGTAGGCCTTGCAGTAGTGAAAAACGAATGTGATAGTTTTTCACTACCAGGATTTGTAAAACTTAAAAGTATGTTTCCTACTTGTTAAATACATTACACCCTTCGCTCTGGGCTGTCCAGGGCCTACCCTAGGGGTTACTTATATGTATTAGAAAGGAAGGTTTGGGCCTGGCAAACGGTTTACTGGGCTAGGTCGAAATGGCAGTTTAAAAACTGCACACACGACAGCAATAGCAGGCCTAAGACATGTTTAAAGTGGTACTTAAGTGGGTGGCACAATCAGTCCTGCAGACCAACTAGTAGCATTTAATTTACACGCCCTGGGCACATGTAGTGCCACTTTACTAGGGACTTATAAGTCAATTAAATATGCCACTTGGGTATAAACCAATGTTTCCATGTATTAAACAAAGAGCACAGGCACTGGTTAGCAGTGGTAAAGTGTGCAGAGTCCCAAGGCCAGCACAAACGAAGTCAACAAAAACAGGTGGTCTGAAGGCAAAAAGTAAGGGGAAAACCACGCCAAGAATGCCAGGTCTAACATCATGTATCAAAACAATGTTGTATATTTGTAATATGCTATCACACTGGAATCAGTACTTATGAATGCCCCATGTGATTTATAGATGATAAACCAACCACCGCCTGCAAAAAAAAATTACTTATCTTTTTATTTCTCCCTATGTATTTTAGACCCTTTAATCCTCAATGGATAGAATGCACTCATAGCATGGTAGCTCTTCTGCCTGGGCTTATACTGGTAGTTAAAGGACCTTTCCTTCGTTCTATATATTCAAAAAATAAGGTCATTTTTTGTGTTTAATAAAAATCAGGAGTGCAGGCATGTAGGTTGCCAAATGCTTTACTTCTACGCTGTAAGCTGCTGCAAAAGATCGAGTGGTTTGGTTCAAGTGAGCAAGCTGAAGAGCCACCTACAGAAAAGTGGGTAAATATGAATGTTGATAAACCGCGCAAGAACCCCCTTTTGCAAGCGTGAATTGTGTTTACAGTGGCCCTACAGACAAGGAGTCAAGTTCACACCCCGGCGCCTTGTCACCGTAGTCCTTTGGGGACATGCCGCAAGTTGAGAGAACAATAGCCGACTGTGTCTGCTGCAAATGACCGAAGGAAAAAAAAAACCAAGCTCAAGAAAGAAAGTTTGAAAGCCTTGATGCAAGACAAAGGCGGCAGAGCTGCAGTGCGCAGAGGAAAACGCCCGAGTCAGCAAATTGTATTGATTAAAAAGTAACCTTTAAAGTAACACTAGAACGCTGGAGTGTGTGGTTAGCATTTAAATTTAAACATGCCACGAGTTGATTTGTGTTACCGAGTACCAGCACTGAAGGGACAGCTTTTCACTTCAGATGTTTCTTTCTTAAGCAAGCCAAGTACCTAATGAAATGTCGCAGGGAGAATAAAGGAAAACTTGCACTTTCTTTTCCCATGAAACAACGATTCCCTCCTAAATGAGACGGGAAGGGGGCGCAATATTACAATTTTTACAAACTTTTACGAGTGCCACAGAAAGGGCGGTTATTTAAATCTACCGCTGGGTTGCCTTTGGGAGTGAGGGTTTCACGTGCTGTGCAGGTCATAAATTAGCCACACTAAATACTTCAGTGTGTTTGCAGTGGACCTGCAACGTCAGAGCCAGTGGAGGGGCAGGTTGGGAGGGGGGTGGAGGGGTGTTTCTTACTAAAGAAAGTCACGTCTAGGCCTGTCTCGTTGCTACTAGCAACCAGACATGATGTAACACCAGGATGAACTTGAACTAGGGGGACTTGAAAGGGGAACAATGGGCCCGAGCAATCAATAAAGCCTATTTCAGTGAAGGATTACAGGCCCACTGCGGGGTAACCTTGTCTGCCAGGCACCCACTGAATTGTAGACGTGTGAAGAAAGTTTTGGCTTTTTAAAGAGGGCAGATGATGCACTGCAGAAGTTTTGTGGTGCAGTGTGTAATTTGGAACTGTGTACCATGGCAAAGTGCATGCCCTGTGTCCAAGGACTTCAGACAACGTTTCTCTGCAGAGATCAGTCGTTCAAGGAGACATTGTGCCAAATCAGAGTTCTTCGTGTTGTAAGAATGGAAAGGAGTCCCAACATTGCCATGTCCCTTCCTTCCTAGCCAAATTTATATATTTCACAAGTGTAAAACTTTCTCAGTGGTCTTTAGTTGTTCTGCAAATGTTGTTCTACTGTAGATAAGAAAGGTTTTTGGCATAAAGTTTTTTCACTCTCCAGTTTTCCAGGTCAGCGTGTTCTTGTGCTTAGTGGCGACTTGTTTGGCGAGTGTGGTTAAATAAATCTGTTTGTTTATATTTTCGTTAACGAAGATGTGTTCTACTGACTGAAGTCCTGGCTTTGGTGCCCAGGACCCTGGATTCCCCAGCCTGCTTTGGTACTTAAATTTGTATTTAGTCATTGTGGGCAAAGTACTTTTTCCTTTTATGCCTTAAATTGTAAATGTCTGAGAGCAAATATGTAAATACAGTTGCACAGTTGGATGTCTGGCACGGTCCCATTGACATGGTGGCACTGCATAAGGGCATAGTACAGCTTGGTCATCTGTATGACGGACAAGGATTTCGATCTTTTATAGCCCTGAAAGAAGAGTTTGGGTTGTTACAGAATATGTTTTTTAAGTATTTGCAATTAAGGGACTATTTCATTCGTGGTCAAGGCTTATTGGAAATGCCGAGTCCCTCTGAGGTACTATCTGTTTTTTTTTTTTCAAACCTCTGGTCGTGGAACTATCGGTATTGCATATCAGAAACTTTTAGCTGCTGTTAGCGACGATGGCATACAGATAGCAGTTAAGCTAAGCCGGATTTTTGAAATTGACGTAACAAAGGAGGATGTACAGGATTCTTTGGAGACTATAGACGCTGCAGTGACGTCAGTTAATCTGAAACTTCAGCAACATAGGTTTATGTTTATGCTTTACTACACTCCAGAGGTTATTTCTAAGTGGGCTACGATTCAATCGTCTGTTAGGTTATACTGCCCGAAATGTCAAGAATATGCTGCTGACCTGCGTCATATGTTTGTCTCCTGTCCTAGGTTGAGCCGATTTTGGACTGATATAACCCAGGTGCTTACAACATTGGTCGGCCATGATAATCAGATCACAGAGAAGGAAATAGTATTAGGGGTAATGATAGATCGGGGTATTCTTTCAAGAGCAATCGTTTCAATTATTATAGTGTGTGCCTGTTTATGTGTTGCCCGAGCATGGATTCAAAGGGCGAGCCCGACTATTAATGAATTTTGGGTCTTAATGAGAGAAATTTATTAAATGGAATTAGCACTAGCTAAAGCTAGAGGCCAGCGCTCTTGGTTAACATTTAAAAGGGTGTGGTCTAGTTTCCAGTGGGATTAATAATTTGCTGCACCCATGAAATCTGTGTTTGTGTTTACATTTATGTAATTTGCTTTTTCTGTTTTACGTGTGGCAACTGTAATTAGTGATGCTTTGTGCTTCTCTCCCATTCTCTGTTTCTTTCGTGCAATTTATGTTTAATCCTCTGTGCTCTCATGTGTTTTGGTATTGATGTATCATATTTATGGCTAAGAAATAATAAAAATTAAAAAAATTAAAAAAAGACATGGTGGCACTGCCCATACCCACCTCTGAGATCACACCCTGATTTCTGTATTCCACTCTAAATAGGATTTTATGTACCAGACTGTTCTATGCAGGGTACCCCCACACCCTATGAAATACTCCTGCACTGGCTGAAAAAATGTTAGTCACTCCGCTGCTCCTCCAACATATACCATACCTCAAACGTGTGGGCCAAGCTACTTCAGCTGCGGGGGTGGGCTGTACATGATCTGTTGCCATATACCAATGACTTATTTAAGTACTAAAACGAAGTACGCATTTTAAAAAATGTAGAGCTTTGCGAGGGTTTATGAGAGTAGAAGAACTTATGAGTTTTATCCATGGATGCTGAGTGAAGAACATGCCAGGTGAACATGCTAGATGTAGCGGAGGTGGCAAGAAAAAAAATGGTTGTCCCTTATAATGACACATGGGGATGGGACAGTTAGCAGCAAAGAGGAGGATCGCTTATGGGCTATTCACTTAACTCACCTGCTTGTAATTAGAAGAGGTGCATATCAACAAATGAAAGAGAAATGCCAAACATTTACAAAAATCGGAATGAATGTAAATAGTGGCAGCAAAAAGTAAGAGAGGCAAACAATGAACAAACCCAAAATAAATCAATAATTGTGTTTTCAAGATCATGTTTAAACACAGTTTAATATTCAGGCTCAGACCGTTATTAAAAAAGGTTGCATTTTCAAAGTAAAGAAGCCCGCCAGAGTACGAAAAGTGGAATGTGCATGAACACAACATTGTTATTTATATATAAAATAACCTCTGGTGATTGGATTTAAGAAAATCAGTCCAGATTATTTGTTTTTCAAGAAGACACCAGTTTATCGGATGGGACAATCAAACTAGGATTGTCTTGGAGAGTGCACACTCCTTTCATGGCATGAGGGAAACTGTTCATGGGGCATCTTAGGGTTATATAAGAAACTCTTTTCTATCGAACCACACAGGGTGGTAACTCTGCATAGTTGCCAAGCAGTTTCCTTACTTGTTGTTGATGCATTATGACCTAGCTCTGTCTTTTGGGGTCTCATCAGGACGGTGTAGGGCATTGAGTCTGTGTGAACATACATGAAATTAAATTAAGCATGATTCTGGTGATGAAATCAATGATGAAAGCCACATACCTGAAAATGGTTGTATGGAATTTTTTGGGTCGTGGTTATCTGAGTATTGTTTCTGTGGAGAGAAGGGCAAGTTTGCTGTGAGAGGGCAAGAGGGAAAATAAAATTGTTGGCATGCTTCTGCAACATTTGTGGTGCATGTGCCTGGATAAAATACGGCAGAACCCTGAGGGTTATGCAGTTAGAAACTTGCTAGGGCAATTAATGTTGCTTGCACATACCTGGTTCAGGATATGCAATAAAGGCCTTTTTTGGATCTTGAAGGGTTTGGTGGGGACTCCCACCCACACAGCGCGAGGTGAGCTGCAGCATGAAAGTGTCATGGTGAGACATCAAAAGACATACAATAGATTCCTATTTCCTGTTGCAGAGTTAGCGGAAGGACAAGGAAGAAAAACTATAAAGAGAGACCTGTTTACTTTCATTTTTTGCTTGTATCTCCTCGTAACCTGACCGAAGGGGTACCAAATATCATGCTACCCACACTGGTTGCTGGTAATTGGCATCTGTGGAATTAGGATTCTGTTACAGAGCCATATTACGTTATTGGTAATCTAATACAAACTTAAAAATCAAATTATCAATTTAGATACATTTTTGTGGATATTCTAGAACATGTATGCAAACAGGACCTAATTCTCAGTGCGTGCATATAGACTTGCTCGTTTGTGGGATGCAAACATATTTTCCAGGTTACTCCTTGAAACCTGCAACCATCTCAGTGGTCGAGACATAGTCCTGGAAAATTTGAAACATAAGTAATCGTGACAAGTGGAGATTTTTTTGCATGTACAAGTATACTTAGTACACAATTGCACATGGGAGAAATACCATTGTATTTGTTTGTTGTTTTTTTTTTTACATTTTATGTGGAGAAACTGCTTCCTTTATCCCCCTCCAATTTTGGGGGTATTATAATCCCTCTCCCAGCCCTTGTCACAAATAAATTTACGACCATTTTTAATATGGAAAGCCATTGAAAAGTCATTTGTGAATATTCACAAATGAGCAATTTTGAATGTGTGCACAAACTCACAATGTATTACCGCCATGGAACGCCCACTCTTTATCCACTTTTGTCTCTCTAAGTAGATTTACATACTCGCTTAGCAAATATGTTCAAGGGTAAAACCAACTTTTCCGACTTCCAGAAGTGGCTTGGGACTCGTAAACAAGGCTATTTGCACGTGTAAGCCAAACGGCTTTATAAATCAAACTCGCATTTATCAGTTCCTAGTTATATACCTGCAGTCGTCTTGGCACATAAGACGCTGCCTTTGTCATAGAGTAAGAGTCCAATAAGCTTTCCACTATTAACATGTAACAAACCAATGCCAGAACATTCAGTACGTTATTAAACTACCTAACAATTAGCCCTAAGTTTACTAAGGCTTTTCACCAGGTCTAGTGTGAGACAAGGCAATAAACAATGCCACAAAGCTGTGCCTGCTATTTACTATCCAGCACTAAAGGTGTTTTATACAGGAAAAGTAAACTTTTCACTGTGGAAAAACTGTCCTAAGCCACTTTGTGTCGATGTGTGTTACTGGTGTGGATCAACGCAATTGCCGCTAGGTTTTGACACAAAGCCTGATCTACTAAGATAGCCAGATTGGACTTTGCACCAAAAATCAAAGCCTACTTGAAGCAGGGGCAAACAATGAGAATTTTATCCATTTAAAAATAAAATAAAATAAATAACAGCGCCTAGCATATGTGATGTGTGCTGCAGTGCGCGGCACACATACAGTGCATGGGAACCTTCTGGGTTTTTCTACATGATGGAATTTGTACTGAAAGGTTATACCTCCTGTACAAATTCTTTACTAAAGAGTAAACACTCACCTCTGCATTATGTTACAAAGCTGTGTGTCATGCAAGACACATCCTGTTTGTGTGCCAGTGCAGGGAATAATACAGCAGCAGCAAGACAAACTTTGTAGATATGGTGCTGTATGTTTGTTTCCCCTTTGCGTAATGCAGTGCAGCAAATGTGTATGGCTCAGGATGTCATTCACTGTACTTTTTTCATCATATTCTCCGGTGATCCATTTGTATACCAGACTAAAGCCTTGGGTGTGTGATAAAATCTTACAGTGTGGCTCTATGGGACATTGCCCACTTTAATAATTTAATAGATTTATTCTAAATTGATAGTCCCAGGATTTATTCATTGTATGATGACTTTCTAAATAAACACTCACCTGCCTCATCTGGAGTTCTGAAATCAAGCAGTTCTTATAGCTAAGTGTCACTAGACAGAGTTATATAAATTTAGGAACATAACTCACAATAGTAAAACTGACTATTAGCAAATCTTTTAATCTGTTTCTAGCAGCCTGCGTTAGTCCATGCTTGGAGCCATAGTAGCTTAAGAATTGACATGAAGGCAAATCTGACCTATAAGAATCGGAAATTGCGCTTTATCTCCCCAACTTCCGCTTCATTGATTTCTGTCACTTGTTCATTTTTGCCAGATATTGTCCATTTTATTTTAATATCTCAAAGTAACAATTTGGTTTTGCTTTTTCTCCAATGCCTCCATCTTCATCCTCCTCCACTTGTTCCACCCACTACTTTTACCTGCAACATAATTGTTGACATGATACCCACTTGTAGAATATCAGCTCCTAAACTGACTCCTTCTAAAAGAACTTCAGCCTACCATTGAATATGTGGACGCGAATGGACTTGTAAATTAGGCTGGTGTCAAAGTGACCAACTGAAAACATATGGAAGTAAAGTGAGCTGTAAACTGGGATGGTGTATAACTGAGCAAAAAAGATCAGGGAACTAAAGATTTCAAACAAAAACGTGCTTAAAGCCTTGTGTTACTACATGATCTAGTATTGTGGGAGCTGACCTAACACCATTTAATCTCTAGTGCATAGAACGTACGTGAAGCAGGTTTGAAGTTCTTTAAACTGAGATTACAGTTTAAAAACTTTTGAGAGGTCTCCTATGAGCTGGCCTTCCCCTCATTTGCAACCATTGCAATTGGCACACATCTCAACTCAACTGGAGCTTCAACACTCCATAAATAACTATTTGGTGAGTTGTGACTGACTGAATACCAAATACCAGCTTTTAGAAAATTGTTCAGGTTACTAGTAAGGTAGCAGATTACTTCAGTTTAAAATATATTCAATGGATTTGTCAAAGTCTGCTCTACTTTAATTCAACAGCTCTATATTATACCTACATATTCCAGTCTATGAGGTACAGTGTGATATATTGAAGAATCGTGTATCTGTGGCTTAGTTGGTTAAAGCACTAGATATTAAATGCGATGTATTTAAGTGCATCCCCTTTTGTGTATTCTCCTTGTTGTACCAGAAGCCCAGTTCTCTTTTTACTTCCTATCTTCCAGAGATTAAAGTTGTGGCTCTAAACTTTAAATAATAGCAATACCTTCTTCTCTATGTATTGCTTCATACAGAACATATGCCTTTTCTAATCAGTGCCAGTAACAGATGTTACTATTACCCAAGTTAATGATGCTCATGAGCAGATTTGTTTAACCTTTACTTAACTAATGTGTACTTTTTTCGACCACGTTCCTATTGATCGAGATATGTTGACCAATGATATGAACTTTAATTGTAAATCAGAATGGATGATAGATTATGAGGGGCATCCTTCATCTAATCATCTGTATGTTCAGCCACAGTGTAAACTGCTTTCTGATCATAACAGATTCTCCAGCAACTCATTAACTGTCAATCTTGGATCTAAATTTAGAGCCGAAGCAATCATCACGTCCTAGTTCGGCTTCCACAGATATATAGTAGAAATTGTCTGATACTAATCCTTAACTCTTTAACCTTGCTGTACTTGAGAATTCACACAGTAGTACTTACATTACTCTGACTCCAAACCTTGGCTAATGCAGGATGCTAGAACAAGGTTACAAAAAGTTACGGTCAGACAGATCTATTATTGTGATTCTTATGTAGAAATGTGCATTACTGTGTTCCAGTTACACTCACTCACACTTTACTATTAGAAATACTTAATTTCAGATGATCTACTTAGCAAGGAATCTACATTAACAGTATCAGTAAGACACAGTTTAGACTTCAGCATCGTAAAACAAGTTATCTATTCCTACTCCAGCTCAAGCTGTGGTTACATTTGTTAAAATTAATATTGACATTTTTCTCAAACATGAAACTCGCAATACTTGTAAATGTAAAATGATTGGACTGATAGTTGAGAAGGGGCAAGTTACTCTGCTTGTTGTATTATTGTATTATTATCAGGGTTCGGAGGCAAGCATGCAATCAGTTTTGTAAATAGACAAATCCACTAGGACTTATTTGGGATTTCCAAATACTTTGCTTTTGCTCTCATTCACCTAACAGTGTGTTTAGGCACCCATATTTTGAATTTCTATTCTGGAATGAAAGGTTGAGTATAGCATCTTTATAAAATCTGAAACGGTAAGTAGCCTTTTTACCCTTAGAACTCCTGCTTTTAGGAACAGTTCTGGTGGAAACCATCACTTTCTCACTGGAACCATAACTAAGCAATATCATGCCCACTGCACGCAAAGGAAGTTTCATAAATGTTTAGAAATCTGTATGTAGCCCTGCCTTCATGATGCCAACCAATTCTGCATTAATTCATCCATTTCTATAACTCTTCATTTAGATGGATAAGACATCTCTTCAGAAACATAGGAACACCTACAGTCTTGATTTCCTCATTCTAAAACTGTAAATGTTGCATGAGAATGCACAAAATAATTCATTCTGAAAATGGTATCTCTTTCATGGGTAATCATTCCATAACACCATAACCAATATATCCTTGCATATGTTGCTTGTATTTGGAAATACATTGTTAACCATAGCGTAGGAATAATCAGATTCACCATAATGTATATTCAATTTTACTCTTAATGACATTTTTGAATGGACAGTATTTGGCTCTCCCATACTTGGAAGATACTATTAAAGTGCACCCCTTACTCCTATGGTATTCAATCTGGAGTAAGCCAGAAACAGAGCTGAACAGGGCACTTATTGTAGACTGTTTAGGCCTGGATAGTGTTTATAATATCACATGGTTGTCTTATATTAAGAATATGCTAAAGAATGTCAAAATATTTCTGAATACTATAGACCCCGGGCATCAATCTTGATGTCAAAATCTGACATGCAAAATAATGTAAGATCAGTATTGGAATGGAAGAGAGAGTGTATTGGTATCATGGTATCATGGTAACAGTGGTGCATGTGCATCATGATTTGTTGATAAGAACTGGAAAATTCCAACCCTCTCTTGTATCAGTGACAAATGTGTATGATCACGTCTTATTGACTAGGTTTCGGCTCAATCTGATACATTATTTAGGAGCCTGCCGGACAATGGTTCAGTGACTTAAGGGTCTGTCCTTGTGATGGTGTCTCTATACAAAGCACAATGCACTTTATATTTATGTGCACATTCTAGAAACAGCCATAATCTGGTTTTGTTAAGCCACTGATTCAGAAGTTTAGATAATGTAGGCCTTCTCCTATTTATTTACAGAAATTAGACTCAATTGGTGGTCCGTGTCGCACTTGTAGAATTCTTTAGAAAGTCCTTTTATTTAAGGAAACTGCTGCATTTTGACTCTTAAAATGTAGTATGGCAAATGTTATAAACTTTTAAAATTTTAATAGTTCCCTGACAATAGATTGCACTGGCAGGTGCGGGATAGGAGCTACTGACCATAAGAATTGAATGATTTCAAATGTACCGGATTTTTGGAATAGATACGTTTGTATTTTAATTATTTTTAATTAATTTATATTCTATGAAATGTGTATGTATATATGATGTTATATATGGTTTTTGATTTAATGTATGAAAACCAAATAAAGACATATTTGCTTTGATTTGAATGGCCACCATATGGAATTGTGGCAATGTTAGTACTGGGTTAGTAGAATATATTAGAAAAAAGTCTTCTGAAATTTCTTCACAGAGGTTGCTCCCTTTTACAACAATCTATTTGTGAGACAATTGAATGAAAGTATAGCATTTTACTTAGTGTTGTGGTTTGTGGATTGCTGGGTGGTCATAAGTTTGAGTGGATATGAAAAGCTCCTGCTAAACATGAGTTTATTTGGAACTCAAGAAACTTCATAATATTAATAATAACTTGTTTTTATATAGTGGTTGAAAAATATTCTTCTGCCAATTGCCGTTTACACTAAACAATGGACATCATTTGCATATAAAGCCATAAAGTAATTTGTGTATTGTCTGAACCATTGGGTAGCACATGTCTACATGACAAGCATGAGAAAGGGCTCCATCCCCTTTTTAAGAAGGTAATACTGAGGACACAAGAAATTATTATCTAGTTCTATTCATGCGTTCCAAGGGTGTATAGCAGGATCTAGAAGGATGGGTGAAAGGAAATAGTCTTCTGCCTTTCTATCAGACAGAGTTTCATTGCCAGCATACCACTGCGGATAACATTGTGGCTATATCTTTGCTCGCCCATCATTATATCCACGTTGTTGGATCAAGGTTATTAGCTTTGTTATATTGATTATAGGTCAGCTTTTGGCTGTATGGACTTGGGTTTGCTATTTGTAAACATAGGAATTGGGGCATAGATAGCTGCCTTTTAAAAGCCAGTCAAGTTTTATATGACAGTACAGGAAGCACAATATCCAATCCAACTAACACCAATAGGAGGTTGAACATGGGTGCATTCTTCTATCTATGCTGTTCAGCCTCAATATAGAAGATTCAGACAAGGGGGAAATCCTTTCCACCATAACTGCTGTGTCAGCATATTCAGATTATCCAATATGCAGATAACACAGTGGTACTGGACTGCATACACATTGGCCTTCAGAGAACCCTCAGTGCCATGGATGAGAACAATCATTGCAGTAAGCTAGTCATTAACTGTGCCAAAACCAAGGTTAAGGTTTTTGAGAAATTTCATACATCATGTGATGCCTGGCATCTTGAAACAAAACAGCTTTGCTGCACTATTACCCAAAACTATCTTGGCACTTGGTTGTTTTACTTAGGTTCACTTAGGTACTATCCTATATTTATGAAAAGTTAGTAGCCTTCCTGCACCGTCAATGTTGGAAAGCATTTTGCCAGCATTAAAATATGGATTTGAAGGCTTCCTGGTTAAGCTAAGTGAATGGCGTGATAAGGCTCAGTGCGAAATTTATAGAGAGATATTTAAACCTCCCTCCACCATTTCATAATCTAAATTGAGATTAGAACTTGGCAAAAAACAACAAGATTTGACAAACATGACTTTTATTGATTACTCTCATACATTGCGGCCCACCCCATTTGGCACACTGAAGTAGTATGCTTGGAAATATATGTCAGGTATGAAACTAGACAGTGTTAATCCTGTTATCCGAAGCCTGTGGTAATTCATCTGGGTAGTGCATGAACAATGGTCCCTAATGGAGTATTTCAAGCAAACTATAATCCAAGTCAAATGGTAAATTAATGAACAAATTAAATGCAAAAAAGCAAAAATGTAATAAATGATGGAGTGGATGCTAGTAACAAACGTGCTCGGCACCCTTTGAAGTGCGAAACACACGTGCAATAAAAGTGATCAAAGTGCATATAAAAGTAGTAAAGAACAGCCCGGCCCATCAATTATAATATACAATGGAATAGGGTTGCATACAAGTTGACAACGTTTCAATCCTATTGTAATACAGGATCATCATCAGGACTCAGCCAAATATGGAGCGGAAGAGAATGCTCCTCAAGTGACAATGTGCACAAAACTGCGACATGAGCAACAGGGAGACATGGTTCATGAAGAACAGTGTATGTAATGCACCAGGAGTCTTGAACCAGCAGCTCAGGGATCAAGTCATGAGCGGGGGAAAATGTCCTGACGCTTGCCTTCTTGCTCATCAATAAATTTGCAGGGCTGATCCTCTATTGTCAGACTGCCCTCCTAGGAAGTACAACCTCATTACAGTCAGAGAGCACATCAAAGAGGTATACAAGAATGGGTATTATGATTACATCTGAATAGGATAACCGAGAATACTGTTTTGTTCAAATACTTTTTTCTCATATTAATCATATAATTTGTTAAGATTTAGAAAAAAGAAAGGGTATTGATGAAGCTTATTACTAGATTTATATATTTATCACGCATTGTTCTCTATTTTTGACATAGCTGATGTCAACCTACTTGATCCTAGACAAAAGTTTCATCTAGATTCTGTGGCATATCCGCTTTGCTCTCCATCACATTACAGTATTCAATACACTTCTGTTCAAAGCAGTTATCAAAGCGCAGGCATCTGAAAGAGGCCTAACTAACTTTTCTTCTACTTTTCTCCATCTTGTCTACCCCTTCTTCTAATCCATCAATTATAGCTACAGCTTTTTCAGATTTAATTTGTGCATGCTTTGGTGGTGGTTTGTTCAAAAGGAGAAAATAAGGCTTTGCAGTTTAGCATTGTTCATTTCACGTTGTGCCATATACACTAAACTTCCTTTTGTTTCTTTTTCCTCTTAGTCCTGGTACCTGGGATAATGGGCACCGCTTTCCATCATCAAGCAGACAGACCACCTCACTCCTTCCCAGCTTTGTGATATAGAGGCTGCAGCAGTGGAATCAACAAAGAGCAATTAGTTCACATCAATGGGAGGAGAGATGAACAGAAAACAAGAACAGTATAATCAGCAAATCACAACATATAAATCATATTGTTTTGAATGGAATAGGCCACACTAATTTGTGTTTTCATTAAAAAAATTCTTACACCTTAAGGTCTGTTAAAGATAATCACACCAAGAAGGCTTCAAAGATTGTAAAGTGTTTCATTATCAATGGAAAAAGCATATGCAATGCCATAATATTCTAATGCTCTTTATTTGGACTTGATGTAACACTTTCCATATGAAGTATAACACATTTGCAATGTTTTATCTGCATGTATGTGCTACTCCTTGGGAAATCGAGATTAGCATTTCCAGCTGTATCTTCAGTAGTGACTGAATTCTACAATACAATTCTTCTGTGATATGTAGAATACAAACTGAAGCCCTTTGACTTTCATTAGCAGAGGTAGAGCCGTTACATACACAGCCTTAACGATATTAGAATGCCATCATGTTTTTCCATTCAATTTGCTGATCTGTAATGCAGTTAAAATTCAATTGTCAGAGAAAATATTTGAAATGCTGCACTTATATAAAACAATTTTGTCTACAATTTTCAACAATAACACAAAACACAGAAATGAAATGGGGTAGATGGTCTGTTTTTACAGAAACTGACAGGATTCAATCAAATACAATCACATTTGGGATTGAGTAAAGTGCAATTTCATTGGATAGTTAAGTATCTTTGTAAGATAGAGATTGTTGAAAATTCTATTTTTATTTTCCAAGTCTTTCCACCCCAGGACTCTAAATTATTGGGGTACAAAACAGCCTTGTAAGAGAAAGGGGAGCTATTTTTGTTTTTATGTTTTTTTTAATTGTTAAACTTGTATCCCTTAAAAACTGAAGGAAAATGTAAAAAAAAAAAAAAGAAAACTACGAACCTAATGGTGCTTTTACCACATTATGTTAACTACATCAAATGCTAATTCATCATTTTCTGTTTTTGAAGCATATAATTAAGATTATATCATAATATCTGTTCTTTTTATAAGCTAAAAGTCACTTTTCATTGACTATGCCAACTCTGATTTTTTTTACCATCCTACCCAAAACAAAATATTATTCAGTTTTGAAGAACAGGTCCAGAAACTGAGTAGGAGTGTCCCAGAATAGTTGGCATACTAGACAACAAGCACATAGAATTATTTATGTTACAGTTGTCAGGTCCAACAAAAGGCACTAGCCAAATGGAATAGAAATATGTGTTTGGGCCCTAAAGCTAAATTAAAATAAAATAGAAGTGATTTTTCTATCAGACAGCGAAGCACCCATTGGCTTCGCATGCAACTTTAAGGTTTCCTATACTATAGCTATATATATATATATACACGTTCTGGTTGGCAAGGCCAACTAAACAGAAAAAAGTATCTGCATGTTCTAGTGTTAGTAACTAATTTTTATATAGTTAATGTAGGCTAGAGTAGAGTGCATTAAGACACAATATTGTAATCCCTATTCCAGGCACTTGCCTATAAACTATGTTTGACCAGCCCTTGGTAAGGGTTTCTACTACTGTCCGATACAATCAAGGTAATTAAATTTATGGGAAGACATTTTGCTCCTCATCCTTTCCCTCAACTAATATATTTTTCCTTAATTTGCACGAAATGAAAATTCCATATCAATGTGCCTTGCCCTGGATAGCGATTATTTGTGGAATTGTTGCACATGTTCCTACATATATTGGAAAGGGGCTTTTCCCTTGTCAAGCATTTGAAGACACTTTTTGTAAATGTGACTTTCATGTCAGCCATTGTAAGCTTTGACATCTAGGATGACGTAGAACGTTAGTCGTTTCACAGGTAGAGCAGTCTCTGTTGTCCTGTATGGTCAGTGCGATTCTGAGCTCTGTAGATTGTAGGATATCAGTATTTCTGGATGTTGCTGCATTTTAAATTTGATTTAAAGTCTTCCTTTGTTTTCCCTGATATATGAAAATATGCAATACTTGCTTATATCATGTAGAAAAGCTTAGCAATTATAAATATTTCTTTATTGTTTTTTTTTATTTGACCAAAGTTGGTGCTGCACTTGACGCAGTGTGTTTTAGATGTTTGTCATTGTACTTTGTGGTTTTGAATGCACATGCAGGAAGGGCTCTTCTCAGAGAAGCTGCCCAACTGTGAAGCACTAAGCTGAACCCTGCTTGGAGTAATTTTATTTTACAACTGTTTCCTTTCACAAGCAAGCCTTAAAAACACACCCGTTTCTTCAACTTCCACACCCATTTTTATTAGCAGACAGCAAACCAATCCACATTTCAACAAGAAAAAAATAATGCCCATTTTTATATGCACGTTTTAAACTTCCAAGTTCCGGACATTGTTTACTTGGTTTTCTCTATTTAAGGAAAAAATGTTTTGGATTTTCATGTGTCTGATACGTGGTTGAGTAGTGGTTTGGCTGAAATTGTATTGTGTGATTGTTAGTGTATGGTGTCACTTTCTGTAGCCAGCATCCTTTGCCTTCCTTAATAGCACTTAGCTGGGCATTACTTTATGACATATGTGCACTAAAAATAGCAGCTTTCAGTGCTTCACAGTGAAGGGAAAAAGCCTAGACAAACATTTTGTCAGAACCTTGACATGCATCAAGGTTTCACCAGAGAATTGGTTGTATATACAGTAAAAATGCACCCTTTTTTAAACACAGCAAACTAAGCAATAGTTTGGGCAGTTAGGTGTTTTTAGTGAGTGTGTTATAATCATGGCTGCATAAAGAAAAGACTGAACTGCCCACTCCGCAGATATGTAATTTGTATGTTGTATAGTTTTATTGATTACACTGATTTATTCTACCCTATTTTATAATGCAGGACTTTTGTAATGTTGTTTAAATGAGCAAACAATTCTGTCAAATTAGCTTAGTGTACTTTCTGATCGTTTGTTATATGGCAGCGTTCATAAAATTGCTTTTTTCCTTTGGGAACTGGATTTAAGTTAAAAACTTTCCCGTTCCCATTTTTTGTACGTATTTAAATACTGTTTTTTTCCTTCTCTGAATGGTATGGCATATTCCTATACTTAAGAAGTATAGGCTTCCGAAGCACCATTGTAAATGGACATTACAGGTATGCTTTGTTTTGAAGGTATTTCGCTGCATTAAGTTTAATAAATTTAGAGACTCCTGGGACGAGTTGCTAAGACATGTTTTAAAAGTTTTTAAAACATTATATAGGCATTCAAATGTTTTAGCCAATAGAGGCTGTGAAGTGTTAACACACTAAGCTATGCTTTTGTTCGCCTTATTGTCCAGAAAATACCACAGTGAAGCCCATACAAATCAAATGAAGTTTTATTCCTCAAAGTGAAAAAACAGACAGCTATTTCAGGCATGCACTGCAGTAGCACAGCATCCTTCAACTGGGACAATCATCTCTGTAGCTGAATGTGAAAGTTCAAGATGTCGGGCAATATAGAATTCGGTCTCTCATTCTGTGCCTGTAGCCATACTATCGAGGACCAGTACATCGGTTTCATTCTCTTTATGATTCCTTAGTATTGGTTTGAAATGGCACAGTTAAATTGCACCGTAAGTTAGAGGCAACCTGCTCCCAACTGTTGATGCTACCACAACTTTGTACCCATTGCACCAAACTTATAGTTTGCTGGGTTAATCCCTTTGGAGCAGAAATCTGTGTGCCACCTGCAGGTAACTGATTGAAACCATGGGATTGCCAGCTCAGACTTTCATCTCTTCAAGGTCAGAAGAATGAGTAACATTGAATTGGATAATAAAAGCATTTGGTATTTAGACTATAGCAAGTAGTTTATCTTAGACTGTAGGTTAGTATTATTATTTTATCTTTTATTTAGGAGCTTTAAAAACTGATACTGTTGTGGCTGCTGGCAGGCAGAGAGAATTGTATTCTCTTGGAGGACCATTGGGAAAGATAAGGTGTTCAAAGGGAAACGATTATTATTTCAGCTCAAAGAACACAAATAAGTCTTTTTGTTGGGAGGAAGGGTACTAGTTTTGTCCTTTCACATGGGTTAGGTCACAGTGATGTCCCTTATAAACTGTGAAAAATCATTAAAACGCTTGAGCAAGTAACTATTAAAATCTGACTCTGGAATTAGCATGTGCAAATGCACTTTAGTGGACTGCCCCCACAAGAAAGCCATTCAGAAACATTGTGTGCCACAAATCCCACCCAGTTCCTTGTGTTTGCATTGATTGAGACGCTTTGTCTTATTACCTACACTGCACCCTGGTCAGAGCATTACTTGATAGTCCTTCATATTAACTAAAAAAACAGGCTACAGTTAGACAGACATGATACACTTTTTTAGTTATATCTCCTTCATGTGATGTTAAGGAGAAAAAAGAATGCAAACTTTACGTTGACCCACAGTATTCAGTCAGCCCACAGGAATATGCAAATCCCTTTACAGTTTTTCTTTGTCTTTTTTCAGTATACTCTTCTTTATAAGTAACAGTGTTATAAGATATTTACAGTGCAAACAGTTACATAGCCTAAAACATTTTCCTTGTGATGTTTTTTCCAAATGAATGCCATTTAATATTGTACTTTGGATTGTGTCTCTGGACATATCTATATTTTTCGTTGATTTGTAAGAAGGCCTCCATAGATAAAATATTCAAACACAATTGGAATGACGATTATATGAGAGCTTCAATGAGACCTTTGAGCAACCTCATGAAATCTATTGGAGGAAGGCCTCATGAGGTGAATTTTGTGTTTTTCACCATAATATCAAGGGAAAACGTATTGTAGGACTAACATATTGAGGTCTAAATATCGAGACCCAAAATACTGTGAAGGTGAGTAGCTGTAGGTAAGTATAGAGTTGCTATACTTTTCTCTACATCTAAGTACCTTAAAGAGATCTCCAAGGTATATATAGATGTGTAGTTGGGTATAGTAAGCCTACGCTTATCTAGATGCGCTTAGTTTCACAATATTTTTGTTCTGGATATTAATCCGAGATATTTTATCCTCACTATATTTTTTCCTCAATATTTTGACATGCAGTCAAATTTTGCCTGCTTAGCAGAAATGTCATTCTCACACGCTTTTAATGCCAGTCTAGGATTGAATTTGATGCATGTGACATGGCTCACCCGTAAATAAACTATACTATAATCCTGTCTAAGGTCATGCAATGACCGTATTAATATGTTATTTATTTGCCCATTGTGTTGTTTCACTAATAGTACACAGTGAGACAAAACTATATATAGCAGGTAACATTGAAGCTATTTCATAGCACTTAACTATAGAGATTATGGTGTCGCCAAAAATGAAATCTGTCAAATGTTTCATGCAAAATCCATCACATGGTGCTATCACAGGCTGACAAAACGATTTACAAAAATGTGACGACTTTGGCTCAATTCACACTGCTTTCCAACAATGTAAATGCATAGCAGTGTTTATCTGCATGACAACTATGCACTAAAATATCTGAAAGAAAAAAATGAAATGATCAAACTTTGTTAACTTTCTGTTTTCTTCAATCCTTGCCTTTATGATCTTTGTAATAATGCCAGCTTTAGGACAGAAACAGTTATACAAAACCAGCATAATACCTGATATATTAAAATGTAGTGCCTGTAAAATCTGTATTATATTGCTCTTCTGAAATATGATTCTACACCGGTAGCCTTCGCTGTCTGTCAGAACCCTCTGATATAGCTGATGTAAATTAACCATACAATATTAATGCATGCAATTCCATAATGCGTAGTGAGCTGTATGAATATTACTCAAATTTATGTTACTCTTTTTTTCTGACTCAGTTCTTGTCAGATAGATTTAAAGATATTTCACTGAGAACACAAACTCTGTCTTTCTTAATTTCATTTTGGGTGTTTTCAGTATTTTGGAGGTATACGTTAAATTCAGTATTAAATATTTTTTTGTTTTTCATAGAGGGTAAGCATGGTTTTAATTTCCAAACCAAATGTCAGTGCCTGGTCAGATTTTTGTCTCAAAACTTTTTAATAAAACTCTGCTAGAATAATTACAGTAAAGACACTCATCGGGTTTCAGTCACAGAGAAGATTCTGTAGCAAGTACTCAAGTTACTGTAAGGCTAACTAGTGAACTGATGACATTTCTGTAGGAACCCATTATAATTCCTACTTCACACCAGGCTGCTTAACACTACAAAAATAAATATTCTCAAAAGTGTCAGCTTAGCTTCTTTCACAGTTGAGATATATTTTTGTTTTCAAAAACAATGTGCAGAAGTCTGGACATTGGTTTATAAAAATGATATGCTGTTCACACAGGTATACATCGCCCAATGCAATTGTGTTTGCTTGCTTAGCCACCTTCTCTTCATGGTTGTGTGACACCTGACAAGACCATGCTCCCTTCAGTTCAATACATCAATACTGCACATTGAATATGAAGCATAGAACTAGCAGACACATTCAGAAGGGTAACATTAGGACAAATTTGAGCCTCCATTCCTGTACTAGTCACTGGGCATCTCTTGCCACAGTTGTTAAAGCCAAGCCATATACTTAACTTATTTTAATGAAGAAGTCCTGTTTCCAACTTGATAGAGCACACGCAAGCAGAAGGAGAGCTCATGGAAGACCTGCAGGAAGAGGTACACATATCAGTTCTCTGCCCAGGTCCAGAGCTAGCCCGAGACTTCCACCTCTCCGAGAAGATGGAATGGTCACTTCTACTGTGCTGAAGGGGAAATACATAGCTTTCTACAGGAAAGATGCCTCACCCTTAAAGACATCTAGGGCTACCTCTACAGCCTCATCAGAAAAACATAGCACAGATTAATTTTACATACGCAGGACTGTTGGTGTAATGCACTTGTTCATGCTGTACAGATCTGTGCTCAGGTTTTGACTCTTAGTGACAATGCACCAGAACAGTCTGTGACATTAATGTGTAGTAATAGTTTTTAATTGATGCCCAGCTTTTTCTTCACCCCCCTCGTACTAGGACTGTACCTCACCAACATTAATTTTGATTTTGTCCCGATTCTTAATAAAGTGTTGGATTTTACCATAAGCACTACATAACAAAATATGCAATTGACATATGGACACTCAATTTATTTTTTCACTCCATTAATATAAACTGTCTTGCCAGGTTGTACAATTATGCAAATTATTTCCCAACCTTTTTAGTTTTTAAGAAGAGATATTTTGATCAAAAAAGTTATAGGCAAAAAGCAACATATTTAACGAGTGAATGGTGATATAGGTGCAAATACTTATGTGCCTGCAATTACTCTTTGATGCCATTGTAAGAAAATTATAAATGGGCTCACTCGCAAAACCAGTACAGGACCCAATTTAACTAAATTAATTTCGAAGGGAAAGGTGACATGGAATTTACTTAAGCATAACATGTTCTGTGATACAGAAAGCGTAAAAGAGCTAAAAAATTTCCTTAATTGCCTGTGATTATAACATGTACCTTTTTTATGAGCTGAGCTCCTTGTGCTTTTAGTACATTTGTATTGACTGTCATGGTTAACATTTTAGTTTTACTGTGTTCTGTGAAAATCTGTAATTGCTTGAGAATCACTGTGGGCCTCCATTCTTCTTCACCTACATCTCAGCAGGTTTTTTTTCGAGCTGGTGTGGATTAGTTTAATTCGTGTATTCAACCATTAGTGCTACCACCTTCTCACATTACAATACAATTACTGGAAGCAAGTACTGCATTTCCTATGCAACAAAAAAGGAAAATAAAAAAATGCTAATGCTAACCCAAAGTCTTGTGTATTCATTCCAGTGTCGCAAGATTATGATATATGACTTTTTCATTGTTGTGATTGCTTTTGTGCAGGGACCTGTTGCTGTAGAAACAATATCTGTGCCAAGAGATCCCTTCAAAGCACTACTGACATACAGCCTAGTTTCAGGGCTGTATGGAGCACTGCGTGCGGATGTCCTCTCCCCCTCACAATACTGAATGAACAGTGGGAATCGTATTTAGGCTCCCCTATGACTGACGGGACTAGACTAAAATGTGGTAGGTTGCGCCCAAAATCTCCTGCAATGCCCATTTCAAACTCATACATTTTATGTTTTACATCGTGCATATCTCAGGTCCCGTAAACTTAGCGTCTATTTTCCACCTGCCTTACCTGCATGCCCACGCAGTCATGGTGTTACAGGTGATTTCCTCCATATGCTGTGGTGTTGTGTCCATTTGGGCTCTTATTGGTCTGGGGTGGTGTGCCTCCTGGCGGAGGTTACGGGCCGTTCCCTGACCCCCTCACCCCAGTTCTGCCAATTGGGCCTTTATCCCTGGCCAGCTAAACACAAAATCACAACCAGGTTCATCGACTTGGCCCTGATACTTGCCAAAAGTAGAATTATGATGCACTGGAAACACACTGCAGGCCCCCGGATTGAGTGCTGGAGAGCGGACTTGCTGTGCTGGGTAGACTGGGCGGGCAGTGTTTTACTCTGAGAGGAGTGTCATGGCAGGAGGCCCAGAGAGTCTGCGCATGCTTGGGACACGATACTGGCTGACCTGCGTGGGGGTAAGGCCAGAAGAGACAATGCTGTCTCTGACTAGGGGACCACCTTGTGAGTCTCTTTGATTACCTGGATGCGGGATCCCCCTGGGTGATGATGGGAAGGGCAGCACCTGAACTGACTATCGCCTCCACTGCTTCCTTAGAGTGTATCGACCACTAGGAGGAAGAGAATGACACTTGAAAGACTTAGGTGATTGCCTCGCCTTTACTTCAACCCACAAACTGATCTCATGAGGAGGAGGGGAGGGGGGACAGACACCGCATGGTGAGGGGGTATGGAGGAAAAGATTTGAGGCTCCCGTTGGGGAACAATTTTTCTTGTTAGTAATGTTACTTACGATCTAATGTGGATGGTAAACATCATTTACCACGCATGCGATACAACGCATGCCATTACAACGCAGTCATTACAATGACCGCGTTGTTACATCGGATACCATTACAAGTTGTTACAACGACTTGCTGTAGGGGACAGAAGGTGTTGGATTTAAAATCCAACCCCTTCCCTACTGTTACACAGACTGGAGTTGGAATAGTAAATTATACTATTCCAAAATCCAGCGCCCCCCCTACAGCAAATCGTTGTAATGACTTTGCGTTGTAATGGTATGCGATGTAACAATGTGGTCGTTGTAATGGCATGCGTTGTATTAGGGTATTTACAATGGTCATTGTAGCTGTTATCCGGTGAGAAATACCCTATTTTTAAAAAATGAATAGAAACTAGATCCCCTTGGATCCAGAGGAGCAATACGAATACACGTATTTGTGTTTTCATAGCATATTGTCTTGTTTTAAAACTCAAATGGATCGCACATAAGAATCCTTTAAATCAAATAAAGATCTTAAAATATATCGGAGCCCTGAAGAAGTCCGTATGAGGACGAAACGCGTTGGCAACTGGCGATTATGAATTTTAAGAAATTGAAAAAAGAATAAAGATTTTCATAACTACAATCAAAATCCATCAGTGTTTTTTTACTTTTTGGGAAGATCTTAATATATTGTTATCTGAATGTCGAGTTTTAAAATTTGTGGAGTACAAACAAGTTCCATTCACATGATCTATTAGTTGAGTGCTGGGCCACCCTTTGTTTAATTTGTTCTAGTGGCATTTGTGTCACTTTTTTTTGGAACATATGGAGGTCATGTTCCAGGCCCCTGTGCAACATAAAATGCAACAATAGACCGAGCCTAGATAGGGTATTGCTGACTGGTGCGGAATCTTTAGCCTTGACTCCCCTTTTTCCTTTGAATCACAAGAAGAAATGAATCAAGCACACAGCTGAGAGTTGCACAATAAAGTATATTTGATTTTATTTTATTGATTTGATTTGATTGTAGGATTTATATAGCGCACGATTGCCCGAGGGCGTCTAGGCGCTCAGCGGATAGTCAACCTGCATCTGGATAATGAAAGTGGAATTTAGCTAGCAAATAACCAGGTTTTTAGTAATTTCCTGAAAGTGAGTAATGTCGGGCTATTCTTGATCTCTATCGGGAGTAAGTTCCACTGTTTCACTGTACCCAGAATGAAGCTTCTTCCTCCCCAACGTGCTTTCTTATATTTGGGTGTCTGAAGAAGTTTACTCTGAGATGAACGAAGGTTTCTAGCAGGCTGGTACCAAGAAAAGTGTTGTCTCAAAAACATTGATATTGATAATTTGAGAGAAGATGTGGGTGAAAGGTGCCCGTTGGAAAATCCACTAACAAGACCAAAAATATTTGCTAAACATTTTGATCATAAGAAAAAAACTCCACAAGTACTGACCACTCAATCTTTTGCTCCCCCTGAGACTGTATGTGTTGTTTCTCATTTAGAAAAACCCAAAAGCAAAGAAGAATGTTTTCACCTTTCACCAAATAGGGTTTGCTCAAATAGATATGTGGTGTAGCAATTTTGGGACATTTGGGAACAGGGTGGGCCAGAAGGGGGTGTTGACCATTGTTCCCTGTTGGGTGCACACGCGAAGACCCGTTCTACCCCAAGCGCGCAGTGTCTCGTGTGAAGTGCGCACATACTTTCACTGCACATCATGCAAGACGAGAGACTGCATTGCGGCGCTGCTTTATAAAACGCGAGCGGCGCGAAAAACGGCCATTAGCTTGTATTCCTCTTTCACGGAAATCTGTGGGGTTAAAGAGGGTCACGTATCCTGTAGTTTTCAGGAAACAATAAAAGTGTTGAGATAACTCTGGTGATTAGCGTACTTGCTGGAGAGAGATCAGAGTTTTGTCTAGTGACAGATTTGACCAGGGGTTGCTCCTATGTAATGGCGGAGGAGCGTAGCCCCACTGGTCAGAGTCAGTCACAGAAAAATAAAATTATATTAAAGCAATAATATCATTTTATTTTTCTGTGACGGACTGCATGCGTGCGGAGCGGGACCGGGCCATGAGAGACAGGAGTGGTAGGCACTTAGAAGTGCGCATGTAAGTTTGGCCGGCTGTCTAAGGCCGGCCAAACAAACATGCACACTTCTATTTTTCTAACCCAGCTGTGTTCACAGCTGGGTTGGAGAAAAGCCACATGCTCCCAGGCAGTGTCTGTGCGGCATACCAGGCTGCTCAGACCAATCCTGGTGCTGCTCTCATAGCATGAGAGCAGTGTCGGGATTGGGTGGGGAGCCTGGCCTTCCCAGAGACTGCCGGGTGTGAAGCACCATTGCGGCCATCGGCGTCGGCACAGCAAGATGTACGTTTTTTAAAATTTTTATTTTTACACTCATTTCCCCGTCCCGTTCTTCCCCCTACCCCCCACACCCCACTTTAGTTATGCGGCGGCTGCCACTGATTTTGACTCATCTAAGGTAGCGTTGCACGTTGAATTCTAACAGGCTCACTTAGACTTTTAGCCGCCCAAGGTAGATAAAATGAATAACATTTAGATGAGTAGAAATACAACCTCTAATCAGTGCCTTAAGAAAGTTATATGTTAAAGCGTAGTTATAATTACTACTGATTGGCAGGGGAAGTTGTTTTGAAAACTGTGCACAGATGGTGCAACTTCATTGCCCTAGGCTAGTGAAACACTTGGGAATTTTATCCGCACAACCCTACCAAAAAGCAGATTTCTGAATGCGCCCCCTCGGGAGACCGTCCTTTAAGAACACCTACACAAGAGACACTTCAAAAATACTGAACGTCTCAGAACACCGACAAAAGTTTATGCTTCGATATCGCCACTGTGAAATTCTCAGCAGTGGAGGCCTTGTTGGGACATTCACCACAGAAAGAAGGGACAAAAGCTGGCATGTAAAATATAAATACAAGTACTTGTATACATGTGCAATTATTGTGCATTTGTACATAGGTGACGTGTGTGTTTGCATTTGAGAACATGTGTATGCTTCTGCATGCGTGTTTGTCTGTGTGTGCATAACCAGGTCATAAAACTTCCTTGGGAGCAGTGACCGCGATCTCAGGCAGAGGAGAGCACCGTGGAGGAGGAGAGCACGAGCGACAGGTAAGCATTCCTCTTCTACGGCAGTCTGTGGGGTTAAAGAGGGTAACAAGTTGAGAAACAAGTGACTCCTGCATATGCCACTTGCTGCATTCCTTTAAAAAGTAGGAGCGTGGCTGCCGGGCTTGTATAGAAGATTGTGTAACTTTTTTAATTTTTTATCATTTGTTACTGGGGGCAGGTTTGTGGCAGTGCAGCAGTTTTGAAAGCACCTGCTACATAGTTCCTTGTATATCCCAGTAGTTTTCAGGCAACAATAAAAAATTCAAAATAATGGAGGTTTGTCTAGTGGCAGTTTTGACTCATCTAAGGTAGTGCAGAGAGTTACTATGCCTGCTGCAAAAGACATATACCATGCAGATCACAGAACAGTATTCTATTTGCATAGCTTAGAGGGTTACTGGTTTTGTCGCAGAGACCCTTTTGTTACTGTGCAGTTCATAAGTTACAATCTTAATCTAGCACAGTGAGCTATAGTACAGGTTAGAAAGTTATGTTTTAGTCTTCCATTATCCTAATGTTGCTGAAAATGGTTTGTTTGGGTAAAAATATATTCTTCTTAGTAAAGCCAAACCTTACCACTGTGTTATGTTCTGAATCCTGAGTTTGTGCTTCTTCAGACCAAGCACTCTTAAAAAATGCCTACAGCATGGATGACATGAATCCTACACCTTGTAGCCCCCTTTGTTCATATGTAACATTTCCTATAGACTGATTTACACATGTAAGATTCTTTGTCTCCGTTTTTGTGTGTGACGTAAAGTGCTCCGCCACCCTGCATTGGTATGAGAGGTTCTATAAAACAAATGAAATACATGTGAGAGAGGGGATATGGAGAGATGCGGGGCACTGTTGAAGGTGATAGTGAGGGAATCATTGAAGGTCCCCAACAAAGATTGTCCTGTCCTTCTGCACTGTAAGGTCATCATTTACTATGCTTTAAAAGCTAATACAATTGAATATATAATGAAATGTGTTGTACAATGGGCCATTTTTGGCTACATTTTCTTGGGGGAGAACACCCCAACCCTTCCTTGTAGTGGTCAGGCTTGCGTGCATGGTCGGGTTCTTGGCACACATAGCCTAGGCTACAGCGCACAGAGACCTTACACTGCTGCACACAGAGGAACACAATTAGAGGGAACATTGGTGTGGACAATATCACGCATGTGGAAACAACCAAAGCTAGCTGTTAGTAGTCACCATCGCTGTTCTTACAATCTCAAAGAGATTGGCAGCATTGCTATCTCATTGAAATCTGAGATATTAGATTCAAAACAGATGCTGGTAACCTTGATTGATCAAGTTCGTAATTTGACTTGTGCTTCTATTGCTCTGCAACAACCCAAATCTAAGGCTGCCCATAATAGCCACCTAGATTGTCATTGTCCTCACTTTCATCTCTAAATAAAACAAGGTGGTTTACTGTGAATGAGGGATTATCTACCAGTCTCAAGAACTCCAATGGAAGAAAAAGTTCTAAGGGATATTTTTCTGGTCCCATCTCATTCCGAATTCGAAAATCAACATGATAGTGGTGGAAAGGAAGGCAGAGACCAGTATTTAAATTTAGCAAAAACCCAGCTCTTAGTGGATATGTGAACTTTACAGCCAAGAGAATTTATCACAGGGGGACACTTGTAACTATTATTCTAATGCACATTTACATTCCAGGGCTGGCGAGTAGGAGACCACTCCTTTAATGAAAAATAATGTTGTACATTGGATCATGCCAGTTACTTATGCCTACCACCCCTCCTGTGTTATAGGTGTTACATATTCCTATTGTATATTCCTTTCTTATTTATGTCCCTTTCCCTTTAATTCCCTTGTGTACTTTTGACCCTGGCACCTGGCATGCAGTTAACTGTGATTCCACCTAGAATTGGAATCCACTTCATTCTGTTCCTGCCTTTATGCTGGACAGTACTGTGCCTTGTGGATTAAACATCTTTAACCTTCACCTGGATTATCTGCCTCCTTTTTATGGATTTTACACTGGCGACGAGGATGGGATGATCAGGGACCAAATAATTGTTAATGTGAGAAACAAAACCATCAACAAGGACTCTCCAGCCGTCTATGTCCTGGGCTTTTCTTTCAATCTGACTCCAGGTGTAACCCATCTTCTTGCAGTTAGCTCAAGGCTCAGTGCCATGTTTTTCTTGGCCTTCCTCTTTTCCTTTTCCCTTGAGTGTTCCAGGTGAGGGCTTGCCTGGTGGTGTTTGATGTGGGCTTGCAGAGGGTGTGCCCTATCCAGCCCCATTGTATTTTCATGACTTCTTCAGGAGCAGTGAGTTGGAAAGTCTGCTGCCATAGGTCGTTGATGCTGATGGTGTTTGGTCTGCGGATTTGGAGGATTTTCCTTACACAGGTTATGATGAAGGTCTGGGCTTTGTTGGTGGTGGTCACTATTGTCCTTTAAGTTTCTGTTCCTAACAGAAGGACTGCTTTTACGTTGGTGTTAAAAAGCCTGATCTTGGTTTGCAGAGTTAGGTGCTTGGAGCTCCAGATCTTCTTTAGCTGAGTGAAGGCAGCTATTGCTTTGCTCATTCTTGCTTTGACATCGGCTTCTCTGCCATCCTACTTGTTTATGACACTGCCCAGGTAGGTGAAGGCCTCAACCTCCTCCAGAGCATTGCCTGCAAGGGTGACTGCGGTAGTCCTGGGCGTGTTAGCCTTCAGGATCTTGGTTTTTCCCATGTGGATGCTGACGCCAAGTTGTGCTGATGGGGCTGCCACTTTGTCGGTCTTCTCTTGCATCTGCAGATAGGTATGGGAGAGTAGGGCCAAGTCGTCTGCAAAGTCCAGGTCGCCGAGTTGCATCCAAGGTGTCCACTGGATCCCATTTCTTTTCAGTGCCTTGGATGTCTTCATGTTCCAGTCTATGGGTAGCAGGAAGAGAAAAGGCGAGAGCAAACAACCCTGATGGACTCCGGTCCTCACTTCGAAGTCTTACATGGATTGTCCTACATGATCTATCTTTCAGGTCAGTGTTATTCTGTAATTTACAGCGATTTGCATGAGGTTACCCACCTCCCTGACCCTACAGGCAGTTGGGATTATATTACGATCATTTTAAAAGATGTTGAGCTAGTATAGGGTCTAGTTATGCCCTGCATAAGGCCAGATCCTCCTAAGCGATCTGAAATCCAACTTAAACCTTTTCCACCTTACGTCCAACATGAAGTAAATTCCAATTTATGAAGATCCTAGAGAGAGACTGAACCATAGGGCAAGGAATATTCCATATCATGATCACACAGGAACCCGATGACTCAATAGTACAGAGACTAGGGCCATTAATATCAACAAAAATGACTACTTTGTTTTACACCCACTATGACATAGTTCTTGTGAAGAACATTGTAATTAATCAGAGCTAGGTATTGAGCATATCAGGTCTCTAAAGGATCGTGTAGGTACTGTTTCAAATGGTACAAATGCCAATATTCACAGCAGCTGCCTAAGTCAGTGTAATTATATTGTTGCATCCAGAAATACTCATTATTCCTTGCCCTCCCGACAGATGCTGGACCTTTCCAAATTAGAGATTCATATTGTACTTTTCCATTAATCCCAGGGCAAATAGAACCCAACCCAAGAGCTTAGGCTTCGATCTAATGAGAAAGGTCACTTTGTTATTTGGAATGATGCAGGTTTAAAAGCGAAACTGGGGGACAGTGACTGTTTTTTTTTATGGTTACGTTTGATTTCTCCTTGATGCACAAGGCCTGGGCTATGAGGGAGTACCATAGTCCTTGAAATACACATTTTCAAATATTAGCCACAAAGTCCAGTGTTGGCCACCCAGTAGGCTACTTATGCATCTGTGTGAAAATATCTTTAGTTTGTATCATGAAGCAAATTTAAACAAACTCATTGGACATACATATATCAATGAAAACCAAGAGACCACTCATACTAATCAAAGTATACAATAGAAGTGTAAATAAGACTTCTAAATGAACTACTATATGTCAATTAGTTACTGTCTTAAATATCTATCAAAAAGACTGTAATAATTAATAGGGGTGATTTTAACACTTCTTTTGAACCGTTGGGTCTACTGAGAGAGATCGCTAAAGGCCAACACACCTACTGGAGCCCCAAATTAGCAGTCCTAGCACACACCCAGCTTACCAAATCGACTCTGCAGTTATTTGATATCTGATTAGCATACAGTCTACGGGTGTCCAATTGGCGCTCTATTTCAAATGTTGGGCCACTCTCACAGTTAGGAGACCAATATAGAAGCAACATTGATGATATATTATTGGATGTTTGACTATGGGTCGATCTAATTGATATGGAGATTTCCTCCAGACATGAAAACGGTCATGATCCTTTAGTTCTTCATCTCAAAGGGTTATTGGGTCAGGGGCAAATAGACAGCCCATTTTCTAAAAGTAGTGGATCAGTTATCACTACGAACCAGAAAAATGTGAAATGGGGCAAAATTATCAATATTCCACAAATTATTGAGTCTATTTATAACATTAAAGCTTTAACTGTGGAGTTTCTTACTGAAAGCCTAACTAAGCACTGTTACTGTTGAAAGCTCGTAACCAACTATTTGATCAACTTAGGAATTTTTTGTCAAAAATTTGTCACTAGGCTCAGAACCTCAAAAAGTTATTGGATAGTTTAATACGAATTGCAGAGTAAAGAAATCAAAGCTTGTAGCAGCAATAAAATCGGGAGATAGTTAGGCAATAAAAGATTCAAGAGTAAATTATAGGCAGTCCATTAAAAAAGCAAATTTAGACTGGGATTGTAAAATGTACGTAGAGCCGCTAGATGCTACCAGTGCAATGACACAAGAACATTTTGCCACATAGTATCTCATGGTGCCCGGAATAATAATATGAAACTGGAGGTTCATGTGCAGGCAATTGAATAGGCCACAAATTTTGATGTCCTATACAATAAACCGTTACTAAATGAGGCCTTTAATCCACTAATTAGATCTTGCCTGGATAGGGGAAAGCCTGGAATAGTAAACTCGGTCACTTTTCCCCTGCAGGAAATGGTGATGGTTAGTAAAGCTCAGAACAAGGCGAAAGTACCCTCAGATATTTTTCTTTCCGAACTGGACATCTGGCCCCCTATATAAATACCATTTCTAATTCAATTAGTGCTGGTGTTCCATTCCCCGACACCTGGAGGGGAACCAAAATACTACTTATTAACAAGAAGGGTAGTCACACTGATCCCAGCAGGTGTGGGCCTATAAGTCTGATCGATAACTTGCAGAAAATATTTTTCAAGCAGATATTGGACAAACTCCCAGCCTGTATGACTGATGATAACATCTTGAGTGAATTCCTGGCTCGGCGTAGACCCAAGAAAAGTACTATTGGTCAGGTTTTAAGATTTCTTTTGCTAGGATGGAAGGCTATTGACATTCCTAGAGACAGCTTATATGTGGCCTTTGTCGACCTCCAAACTGCTTTTGACAAGGTCCCAAGAGAAGCGGTGGGAGGTTTTCTCTGAGTTGGGAGTTCCTTTTGATCTATTCGATGTAATTGGACACTTACATATAGACAACTTTGCCCAAGTCAGGTGGGACCTAAATGAAGAATTGAATGAAAGGATTACGGTTAAAAAGGGTCTCCGTCATGGCTGTGTCTTGGCGCCCACCCTTTTTCTTTTTTTTTATAAATGGCTGCACTGATTATTTAGCTAACTGTGAGAATGATTAACTTTTTGTGGCAGGCAAAAAGGTGCCTGCCTTTTTATTTGTGGATGACACTTATCTCCAAAACACAGAAAAGGTTAGAAAGTTTACTTCAAAGGTTTATCACTTTCTGTTGTTCACACGGCTTGGAAATAAATACTTAGAAAACAACATTTATGGCATTCAACCCACCTAAAACATTAAGGGAAAAAGAAGTAATTATGTATGATTATTTGGGCATTAGATTGTCAGACTCCCAAAAGTGTCATGATCAATCAATCAGCATTTGTAAAGCGCAACACTGTCACCCCTAGGGGTATCTGGGCACTGTGTCTCCGTCGAAGAGCCAGGTCTTGAGTCTCTTTCTGAAGTCTGCGAGCGAGGAGGCTGTCCAGACCTGGTGGGTACGATCGTTCCTGGTCTTGGCAGCGATGTAGGAGAAGGAGCGGCCACCACTGCAGTTGCACCTGATGCGGGGGGTGTGCAAGGGCGAGTGAAAAGGAGTGAATGTGTCTGGAGGGTTGGTGGAAGGTCAATCAATGGTTGATGTAGACAGGTCCTAGGTCATGGAGGGCTTTGTAGGCATGCATGAGAATCTTGAACTGGCATCCCTTCTGCATGAGGAGCCAGTGGAGGTCCCTCAGTTGCGGGGCAATGTGGGATCGTTTGGGAAGGTCCAGGATGAGTCTGGATGCAGCCTTCTCTATGGTCTGGATTCTTCTGAGGAGCTGGGTGGAGATTCCAGCGTAGAGGGCGTTGCCGTAGTCGAGGTGGCTGGTGATGAGGGCCTGAGTGATGGTCTTTCTGGTATTGGTTGGGATTCATCTGAAGATTCTGAGGAGCATGTGAAGTGTGTGGAAGCAAGAGGAGGCGACTGCATTGACTTGTCGTTTCATGGTCAGTTGGCTGTCGAGGATGATGCAGAGGTTGCGTGTGTGGTCGAACGGTGTGGGTGTAGGTCTGAGTTCTGCAGGCCACCAGCTGTGGTCCCATGCGGAGGTGTTCTTCCCGAAGATCAGTACTTCCATTTTGTCAGAGTTGAGTTGGAGGCAGTTGTCTCTCATCCACTTGGCTACTTTGGTCATGGCGTTGTAGAAGTTGGTTTTGGCATTGGAGGGCACTGACCTGGTCAGTGCGACTGCTCTCCCCCACGCAGCTCCACCACTGAGTACTGCCCCTTGAGCCCTGAGCGCTCTGTTGCAGGGTGTTCGAGGCCCTTCTCCACCTGCAGGCTCCTACCTGTGCCTCATCCCTGGTGGTCCATGGAAGAGCACTCTGCTCTTCTGCTGTTCTGCCTTTCTTGCCTCTTTTCTCTTTTTCTCTTTCCTTCTCTGCCTTTTTCCTCTGTGCCCTCTTTTTCTCTTCCTTCTGTTTCCTTTTGCTTGTGCCATTTTTTCCTGCTCTTTTCCCCCACCACTGCTGCCCCTGCGGCACCTCCCCCCGCCAGTGTGTCCTTCCCGCCTCCAAGCTGACCCGCCCTCCCCCGATCCCTACTTAATGGCGGCTGCTGCGCGACCGTGCTCAGCGGGCGCGCCCTGCCGTGCCGTAGGGCATACCAAAGGAAAGCCTGTCAGTGCCCGTCTGTGACCGACCAGCGCCAAGGACCCTGGTACTCTGACCTACCTCTGCTATGACTCTAGCACTGTCCACGCTCTCAACCTCTGACGCAACAACAACTGCCAGCTCTCGACACCGAACAACACCCAAGGCCCTCTCGGCTCTCTACACTGCCGCCGCACCTTCACCCACCTCCGTACCCCAGCAACACCCCCAGCCTACCGGTCTCCACTGCTCACAAACCACTCAACTGCATCCTCCTCAATGTACATTCCCTACACAAGCATGCCATAGAAATCTGGGACCTCCTCAACACCTACTCACCCGACATCGCCTTCCTCACAGAAACCTGGACCAACGCCATCTCTGCACCTGACTTTGCCACCGCCATCCCCGACAGATACAAGATCCTGCGTAAGGACTGCGCCCTCTGCCCAGGAGGAGGCATTGCCATCATTCACAAAAGCACCCTCCGCATGACGACCACCGTCCTGGACGACACAACGACCCTCATGGAGCACCTCCATTTCCAAGTCCAGACCAACCCTAAAACGACTCTCCGCAAAACTCTCATCTCCCTTTGCCATTGCCATCACTGACCTCATGGCACCCTACACCCTCGCCTCCACAGACTACAGCCTACTCGGACACCTACACTTCCATCTGGACAATCACGACGACTCAAACACCGCCTCCCTCCTAGAGAACCTCGCCAACATAGGACTGAAGCAACTAGTCACTGCCCCCATGCACACAGCAGGACACACACTCAACCCTGTCTTCGCTGAAGGAAACAGCATATCCAACAGCCACACCACGGAACTCCTCTGGGCAGATCACCACTGCATCCATCTCTCCTTCAAAAAACTCACCATACACAAGCACGCCCACCACCCCCCGCAGGAGCTGTAACAAAGTCACCGAAGACCAGCTCACCCCCGCCCTCATCAGCACCCCACCATCGAGTACACCAGACGCAAACACCGCAGCACGCAAACTCCACCACTGGATCACGAACTGCGCCAACTCACTCGCCCCCTCAAGAAAGCCACAGGAAGACACATCAAGAAAGCAAGCTGGTTCACCCCTGCACTCCAAGAATCCAGACGCTCCTGCAGACAACTCGAAAAGAAATGGAGGAACAACAAAACCCCGTAAACATGCGCCGCCTACAAAGCAGCCACGACCACACACCACCATCTCATCAAATCCACAAGGAAGAAATCCCTCCAAGACAGAATCCTCACAAACGCTCACAACACCAAAGAGCTTTTCTCCATCATCAAGGAATTCGCCAAACCCTGCAGCGAAACAACAGACGTCCCACCCTCCCAAAACCTCTGCAACAGACTCAGCACCTTCTTCCACCACAAGATTAAGATGATCTGCGACAACTTCAACAACCAAGACCTCTGTACCGCTCCAGCTCCCCCTCCATACAAGGCCACCCAACAGACCCAGCTCAAATGGACTCCACTCATGACAGAAGACACCTTGAAGACAATGAAAAGCATCAGACCCCTGCCCACATCACATCTTCCACAGAGCCGCCTCAGCCATCGCACCCAAACTACGTCAGACGATCAACTGCTCCTTTGAGACCGCCACCTTCCCGGATGACTGGAAACATGCCGAAGTCAACCCCCTCCTGAAAAAACCCTCCGCAGACCCGACGGACTCAAGAACTTTAGGCCCATCTCCCTGCTTCCATTCGCTGCCAAGGTCATCGAAAAGGTTGTCAACACCCTGCTAGCAAATTTAATCGAAGCTAACAATGTCATGGACATTACCCAATCCAGAGTCCGCAGCAACCACAGCACCAAGATCGCCCTACTCGCCGCCACCGATGACATCCACTCCCTACTCGGCCAGGGCAAAATGGCATCCATCATTCTCCTGGACCTCTCGACTGCCTTCAACACCGTCTCCCACCGCACCCTGACCACCAGACTCCACGACGCCGGCATCTGCGGCAAGGCCCTCGACTAGATATGCTTATTCCTCACCTGCAGAACTCAGCGGGTCAGACTCCATCATTATATCTCGGAACCTACAGAGGCCAACTGTGGTGTGCCCCAGTGCTCCTCCCTCAGCCCCACCCTCTTCAATGTCTACATGGCCCCCCCTGACTACCATCGTCGGGAACCACGGGCTCAACATTGTCTCCTACGCCAAGGACACCCAACTCATCCTCTCCCTCACCAACGAACCCAACATCACCAAACACAACTTCCAAGAAGGAATGAAAGCCGTCGCCACCTGGATGAAGAACAGCTGCCTGAAACTCCGAGAAAACAGAAGTCCTCATCCTTGGCTCCACTCCCTCCACGTGGGACGACTCCTGGTGGCCCCCCGCCCTCGGAAATCACCCCACGCCGACGGACCACGCATGAAACCTCGGCATCATACTAGACTCATCACTCACAATGAACCACCAGATCAACGCCGTATCCTCAACCTGCTTTAACACCCTCCGCATGCTTCCAAAGACGTTCAGATGGATCCCATCCGAATCCAGAAAAACTGTCATGCACACTCTCATCGGCAGCAGACTGGACTACGGCAACACCCTCTATGCCGAAATCAACAAGAAACTCCTCCGCAAACTCCAGACTGTCCAGAACGCCGCAGCCAGACTAATCCTCGACATCCCCCGTCGCAGTCACATCACCCAACACCTCCGCGATTCCACTGGCTCCCAGTTGAAAGAAGAGTAACCTTCAAACTCCTCACCCATGCATACAAGACCCTTCACAACACCGGACCTATATACCTGAATAACCGCCTCTCCTTCCATGCACCCAAAAGACACCTCCGATCAGCTGAACTCGCTCTGGCCTCCGTCCCACGCATCTACAAGACCAGAACAGGAGGTAAGTCCTTCTACCTCGCAGCCAAGGCCTAGAACGACCTCCCCTTCCACCTCCGGCAAGCCCCCACACTGCCCCAGTTCAGGAAGGACCTCAAGACCTGGCTCTTTGGATGATCCCAGCACTCAACAGAGCCACCCCTCTTCCCACCTCAGCGCCTTGAGACCCTCGCTTGTGAGTAATTGTGCTTTACCAACCCTGATTGATTAAGGGGTCCTTGGTGAGCAAGAGGAATCAGTTGAGCGTCGTCTGCGTAGGAGATAATGCTGAGTCTGTGGGATCTAACATCTGCAAGGGGGCTTTGTAGATGTTGAACAGGGTGGGGCTGAGGGATGATCCTTGTGGTACGCCAGATATGATATCTTTGGGTGCGGACGTGAAGGGAGGCAGTCAGATGCTCTGAGTGCATCATGTGAGGAAGGAGGCGATCCATTTGAGGGCGTCTTGCTGTATACCTGTGCTGTGGAGTCTGTTGATGAGGGTGTTGTGGGAGATGGTGCGAATGCCGCAGAGAGGTCTAGGAGGATCAGGGTCACAGTTTCTCTGTGGTCTAGGAGTGTTCTAATGTCATCTGTGGCGGCAATCAGCACAGTCTCAGTGCTTTGGTTGTCCCAAAATCCTGATTGTGGGGCGATCAGTAGGTGGTTTTGTTTCAGGGATTCGGTGAGCTGCTGTTTGAAGGCTTTCCCGAGTACTTTGGCCGGGTAGGGGAGCAGGGAGATCACACGATAATTGTTTAGATTGCTGGGGTCTAGGGAGGTTTTCTTTTGGAGGGGTCTGATGTCTGTGTGTTTCCATCTGTCTGGGAAGGTTGCTGTGGAGATGGAGGTTTTGAGGATGCTGGTGAGTGGCGTGCTGATTAGGTTCATTTCGAGATTGTAAAAAGCACATCATTGTTAAGACATGGATCAAGTGTGTTAATTAAATTTGTTAATCATGGTACCATTTACCAAGTATCGCCAGCCCTCTAGATATATAGCACCCAGGCCACTAGTGCATTTCTTAATGGATCTGAATGATGAGGATACTGTAATATGGATAGTATTGTGAAAGCTGCAAATTGGTTCATGATTACTCTGCTCAAAATAACTTTGCCCAAAAAGCTCCCTGCTAGTCCCCTATTAGACTAAATTTGGGGCTGAAACCAAATATTGATATGCTGAATTATGACCTATCCTATTTTAGATAAGATTATGGTCAACGGATGAGCTTAGAGCCTATAGAGAGGGCTTACTTGATGTAACCTCATATCCAAGAGCATCAAAGATTCCATGGCTGAAACACATAAAAGACTCACTAATTAACTTAGGGTTTAGGGAGTACTCGTATAATACCTCATCAATTATTAAGTATACTTACCGTGAATTAAAGGAAAGGTATTGGGATTGCACACTTGAGAAATTTTTACATACATAAGGCGGGCCATGTTAAAAGTAAATTTCTATTGATGAAGTGGGAATAAAGATTTGAAGAATACATGGATTATATATTATCCCTTATAGAATTAAGTTTATATATTAAGTTCTGGATGGGGATTTTACCATTAGCTGCTTTTAAGAGCACATGGTTGAAGTCAAACCATATCCATTTTGCAAACTTGCAGATGAAGCAGAGGAACATATTCTCTTTTTTTTGCATCGCATATAAGAAACCTAGACAAAAATGGAGTAAGCCACTTTGCCTGCAAATGGGGATCAGGCAATGCCATTTTGCTTTGAGAATATGCAAATCTGACACCAGCACTCACGTTGGGTTTGTAATTACTAAATATCTTCAATCTGTATGACACAAGAACCAAAGAACTAAAAGCAGGATTGTAAATTGGCTAACCCTCCTAATGCATGTTATGTATTGACTTTTACTGTTCAAAATATTTTATTGAATTTTATAATAAGAGAACAACAACACAAAAAATAGCACCGAACTAGGCACTTATTCAGGATAACAATAGTAATAATAGAATAACAGTACCTAAATACAAAAAACAACATATACGATAAATCGGAAATAAAAACCGTAACTAAAAAAAGAAAAAGGAGGAATACAGATTATCATCAATGTAAAAACTGAGAACAAAGCTACTATTAATAACCATCAAAACCTTGTAAATATAGGAATAAATAGAGCAGTAAAAAGAAATGAATTAAAAATGGGCGGCTACATAATCATCAATTGGTTTCCAAAATATATATCTGAAAGAGACACGTTAGTGATAGATTCCTTACCTTAGAATATCCCCAGGCGTCAGACTGGATCTGGAAAGTTTTGCTAGCAGTACCCCTGCGCGCCAGCAGGTGGCGTCGTGCGACTCCGCGTCCGTCGCTGGCGTCGTAAGCGCCGAGATGACGTCACGGAGACTACTTAGGCGCCACCCATGCGCGCTGACGTCGGTTCTTTCTTTTTCCGCGCCAGAAAGCGCAGATCCGGTTAGAGCACGTACCCTAGTCACTTTTTGACTATCTCTTTTGGGACTTTTGTCCCCCTTTTTCCAGTTGGTTTCCTGGTGCACGTAGGGATGCCTGGATTTAAGTCTTGTGGGGCCTGCCGTCGCAACATGTCGGTGGCGGACCCCCACGATGTTTGCCTCTACTGCCTGGAGACCGACCACGACTCTCGATCTTGTCCGGATTGTCGGGCCATGTCCCCGAAGGCCTGGCGGGAGCGGCGCCGGAAACTGCTGGAGGTCTGGCACTCGTCCCCGCGCCGTTCCCGGTCCAGAGGCCGTTCCAGGGAACGCTCGCGGAGCCACAGCCATCGCTCCTCGTCACTCTCAGATTCGGGTAAGAGACGACACAAAAAGAAGTCGAAGAAGCGTGTTCGCTCTCCGACGTCCCCCCGCCGGTCCTTGGATGCGGATGAGGGGGACAGGGGCCTTGCCCCAGCGGCTCCATTGGAGCTCGAGAGTCCCGCGGCCTACCCGCCTTACCCGGGTCCGTCGGCGACTCCCGCACAGGTGCAAGAATTTCTTGCTACCATGGACCGGCTTTTTAGGCCTCGGGCTCCCTCCGGCGCGCCCTCGGGCCCGCGGTCCCGTGTCTGGATCCTGTTGGACCACCGGCACCGCCAGCGGATCCAGCTTCGGCGCCACAGGATCCTGCGCCGCTGGCTCCGGCCACGGCGCCACAAGGTCCAACGCTGCCGGCTCCGGCCCCAGCGCCGCCCTCGGTTCCGCCGCCGGCGCCGCAGTAGGTGCCTTTCATCCCGCCATTACCCAGGTTCCAGGACCATTTTGTTCCTACCTGGGATCCGCATTGGGACATGGCGCCGGTTTGGCCCCGACCGGCACCGTTCTCGGCGCCGTTTCCGACGCCATTCCCGACGCCGTTCCCGATGCCGTATGTTCCCTTTCCGGCTCCTGCCCCGCCGCCGCAGTCGATGCCACCGGCGGCAGTGGTGGAGGACGACTGGGAGGGGTCCGAGGACCCTCTCGCCCGTCAGTGTGACTCCGAGCAGGACTGGGCGGATGACTTGGAGAACGCCGGCGACCTCGATGTCTCTTCTGACCCGGGGTTTGCCTCTCCCCCGCCTACTATGGAGGAGGGCGCCTCCTACACGATGGTGCTCCGTCGGGCAGCTGAGGTCCTCAACCTTGATCTCCCTATGGTGGCCCTCAAGACTAACCTCCTTACTGAGGTGCTCCAGACGGCGACCACCTCGTCTGAGCCCCTGCTCCCGTTTAACGACGCCCTTACCGACGTCTTGCTGGGCACCTGGTCGCCAGATGTCCAAAACTTACTCATGGACATGCCCTTTGATGGCACTCGCCTGTTTGGCGATAAGGCCGACAGTGCGCTGAAGCGTTTTAAGGACTCGCGGGCCACGGCCAGGTCCTTAGGTCTTTCCACAAAAAGCCCAGCCACTCCTGGGTTTCGTTCCTTTCGTGGCAACGGGAGGGGCGCCCAGGCACGTTCTTTCAACAAGCCTGTGCAGAACCAGCCTCAGCGCGGCCGCGGTTTCCGCAGGGGCGGATCTGGGAATCAGCGTGGGGGTCAGTACACCTCCCCCCCGCCGCTTCGGCCTCCAAACCTTCCTAATCGAGCCTTGTGGGGCATTCCACGCCAGTGGGTGGCAGGGTCCGCCTTCATCTCTCCCACTGGCACGCTATCACTTCGGACAAGTGGGTGTTCCAGATCATCCGCAAGGGTTACGCCCTTCCCTTCCAGTCCACCCCTCCAGCCATGCCACCTCAGTTCCACCGCATGTCGGGGGACCACTTGGCACTTCTCCTGCAGGAAGTCACGGCCCTCTTGGCCAAGGGGGCCATCGAGTGTGTTCCTGGGCCAGAAGTAGGGAGTGGTTGTTATTACCACTACTTTCTGGTCCCCAAGAAGGACAAGGGGGGCTTGTGCCCCATCTTGGACCTCAGGAACGTCAATCGCTTCCTCCAGAAGGAGAAGTTCAAGATGTTGACTCTGGCTCAGGTCTTGGCTGCCCTCGACCCTGGAGACTGGATGGTAGCGTTGGACTTGCAGGACGCCTATTTTCACATCCCCGTCCTGCCGGCCCACCGGCGTTACCTGCGGTTCACGGTAGGCCAGGAGCATTTTCAGTTTGCCGTGCTCCCCTTCGGCCTTACCAGCGCCCTCCGGGTGTTCACGAAGGTGATGACGGTGGTCGCAGCTCATCTGCGCAGGTCAGGGGTGTCAGTCTTCCCCTACCTCGACGACTGGTTGTTGAAGGCGGGCTCGCCCCAGGCAGTCATCACCCACCTTCAGACTACGGCCGACCTCCTGCAATTGCTGGGGTTCTCCATCAACGTGCCGAAGTCGCACCTGAGTCCCTCTCAGAAGCTCCCCTTTATCGGAGCGGTTCTGGATTCGACGCTGTTTCGGGTTTATCCTCCCGGGCAGCGAGTCCGGGATATTCAGGCTATGATTCCGATCTTTCAGCCTCTATCCTGGGTTTCGGTCAGGATGACCCTCCGGCTCCTGGGCCTGATGGCCTCCTGCATCCTGCTGGTGCAGCATGCCAGATGGCATATGCGGGCTCTGCAGTGGGATTTGAAGTTCCAGTGGGCACAGCATCAGGGCAACCTGTCCGATCATGTCCAGATCTTGGAGGGCACTGCACGACAATTGCAGTGGTGGCTCACGAATCGCGATTGGGTCAATGGCAGATCCCTCTCCCTTCCCCAACCGGAGCACACAGTGGTGACGGATGCGTCCCTCCTGGGATGAGGTAGCCACTTGGGGGAGGCGGAGATCAGAGGCCTCTGGTCTCCGGTGGAGTCCCGGCTCCATATCAATCTGTTGGAGCTTCGGGCGATCCGGCTCGCACTGAAGGCATTCCTTCCCTCTGTCCAGGGAAGTGTAGTGCAGGTGTTCACAGACAACACCACTGCTGTGTGGTATTGCAACAAGCAGGGCGGGGTGGGGTCGTGGACCCTATGTCAGGAGGCTCTGCGCCTCTGGACTTGGCTGGAACGTCAAGGCATTACCTTGGTGGTTCAACACCTGGCAAGTTCTCTGAACGCCAGGGCGGACAAACTCAGCCGCCGGTGTTTGATGGATCACGAATGGCGTCTGAACTCGGACGTGGCGCAAGGTCTCTTTCTGCGGTGGGGAGAGCCTTGGTTAGATCTATTCGCCACCGAAGAGAACGCGCAGTGTCATCAGTTCTGCGCGTTGGAATTTCCAAGGCGGCACTCGCTCGGCGACGCTTTTCGTCGCGAGTGGAGTTGCGGTCTGTTGTACACCTTTCCGCCTATACCACTTCTGCCCAGAGTGCTGAAGAGGATTCGGCGCGACCGGGCCCAAGTCATCCTTGTGGCTCCGGATTGGGCACGAAGATACTGGTATCCCGAGCTACTCAACATGGCGATCGATCCCCCGATCCGACTGCCTCTTCGGGAGAATCTTCTGTCGCAGCAGCAGGGGACGGTCCTCCACCCGAACCTGTCCAGCCTCCACCTTCATGCGTGGAGATTGAGCGGCGGCAGCCGTTGACAGCCTTCGATCTTCCCCCCGAAGTATGTGATGTCATTCTGGCAGCCAGGCGTCCCTCCACTACAACGGTATACGCCTGCAGGTGGAACAAGTTTGTGGAATGGTGCACAGCTAAGGCTGTGGATCCCCTTTCTGCCCCTCTTTCCGAGGTCCTTCTGTCCTTCTTTCTTTGGCCCAGCAGGGCTCTGCTCTGGGCACTATCAAAGGTTATCTTTCGGCCATCTCTGCCTTTCTCCGGCTTCCAGATCAGCCTTCTCTTTTTAAGTCCCCGGTTGTTAACCGTTTCCTGAAAGGCGTTACGCACATGTTTCCTCCCGTGCCGTTCATGATGCCTCAATGGGACTTAAACCTTGTCTTGACATATCTGATGTGCGCTCCCTTCGAGCCCCTTCATACCTGTCCTTTGCGTCTCCTCACTCTCAAGATGGCTTTCCTGGTGGCTATCACCTCTGCCAGAAGAGTGAGTGAGCTCCAGGCTCTTTCTTCCAAACCTCCTTTCCTTTCTGTTCATCCGGACAAGGTGGTTTTAAGGACCCGTCCTTCTTTCTTGCCGAAGGTTGTCACGCCCTTCCACATCGGGCAGACCATCACTTTGCCCACCTTCTTTCCGCCTCCGCATCCTTCAAAAGAGGAGGAGAGGCTCCACCGTCTGGACCCAAAACGTGCGCTCTCGTTCTACCTGCAGTGCACGCAACAGTTCCGGGTGGATGACCAGCTCTTTGTTGGCTACGTGGGCGCCAAAAAAGGTCGGTCCGTGCACAAACGGACCATCTCTCGGTGGGTCGTTCTCTGCATCAAAGCCTGTTACTCGTTGGCTAAGAAGGAGCCTCCTGTGGGGCTGCATGCCCATTCCACCAGGGCGACGGCAGCCACTACTGCCTTGGGACGCGGCGTTCCTTTGCAGGACATTTGTCAGGCAGCTACGTGGGCTTCGCTGCACAAGTTTACCAAGCATTACTGCCTTGACAGTCAAGTCCGGAGAGACGGCTTCTTTGGCCGTTCTGTTCTCCGTGACTTTCTGGTGTAATCTTGTTCGCAGACCCTCCACCGGGGTTGGTATTGCTGGGGTATCTATTCTAAGGTAAGGAATCTATCACTAACGTGTCTCTTTCAGATGCACAAGTTACTACTTGTGTAACGATATATCTGTAAGAGACATTAGTTAGTGATAGATTCCTTACCGCCCCACCCATCCTCCCCGTTCTGCGAACTGATTTCTAGGGTTAAGGTCATCCCTTTTAGGGCCCTAGTTGCATGGCACCAGTGGTCAGTTTCTTGCATGGCTCTGCGTTCCTGACGCGGAAAGTCGTGTACAGAACTGACGTCAGCGCGAATGGGTGGCGCCTAAGTAGTCTCCGTGACGTCATCTCGGCGCTTACGACGCCAGCGACGGACGCGGAGCCGCACGACGCCACCTACTGGCGCGCAGGGGTTCTGCTAGCAAAACTTTCCGGATCCAGTCTGACGCCTGGGGATATTCTAAGGTAAGGAATCTATCACTAACTAATGTCTCTTACAGATATATCGTTACACAAGTAGTAAATATATCATTACACAAGTAGTAACTTGTGCGATCCGCAGAACTATTATGAATAACACCAGATAAAGATAGATTAGCACCTCTTCTAGTAAAAACTATCCATGACCACCATGTATGAAATAATAATGATGAAGCATCTCTTAGAAAGAGCAACAGATTTACAAATCAAAATAATATACGAAATTGGTTCAGAAAAGTTGAATATACTTTTGATGGCATCCCAAACCTCCTTCAAACATATGTTTTAATGAACCTGTATGCAATTTACAATGCCAACTACCAAGAGAAGGTAAAAACTTAGCTTAAAATAACTTTAAAGGAGTACATAAACAATTAAAGAAATATAAGAATTGGTTTGATACAAGGATACAGGAAGCCATCCCGAAACACCATTTAAACAGATTTTCTGCAAAATATCTTGCGATAATGATAATTCTTTGTTCCAGAAGTTAGAAATCATGTCAATATTATTCTCACTGAAATTTTGCAACTTCTTCTAAATTAGGGATACAGCATGAGCTGAGGTAGTCAATGTTTGAATACACATTTCTAAATCAGAGGTATTATTTGAGGGATTATTATTAGAAAAGAAATCAAGAATAGAATTACAAAAAAGCTCTCATTTAGAGAAATCAAATGAAGGCAAACCAAATTTTTGTTCCAATTCTTCAAATGAGAAAAAAGCATTATTATGATATGTCTTTAAGAAAGAAAATACCTGCCATTGTCCAAGCCTTCCAAAATTGTACGGTTCTGGAAAGTTTTAACATGCAGATTATACCATAACGATATTTTTAAGGTATGGTAGAAAGGAGATTAAAATAGCGAATCTAAATCACATATCAATTTAGTGGATTTAAAAAAAACAGATTTATTAAGTAATGTTGAAATATTAGACATAGTTAATAAAGCAGGTAGAGGAAATGGTGCTATTAACCCTTTTTCTATAAGAAGCGATGTAGGAGGACTAGTAAGTTGAGAATGAGTAAACCAAAGAGAACTTTGTTTTAATATAAATGCTTTGTGATAATTAAAAAATCAGGTAACTCCAAACTTCGATTACATTTTGCAAATTTAAATTTATTACTAATACTAGGAGTTTTATTGTTCCAAATAAATTTAGAAAAGTTTAGGAATAGTTTTATAAAATGACCTAGGGAATTGAGTCGGCAACATAGCAAGGAGATAAAATATTTTGGGAGCAATTACCATTTTAATAGAATCTATTTTCACACCATGACAGATGTAAAGAAGACCATTCGGACAATTTTTCTTTGATATAGTTTACAATGTTGTCACAGGTTGTGAATGATTTTTTAATATTATGGGAAAAGAAAAAAACCAAGATAATTAAATTTCTCCTTTTGCCAAATTATATCATGAATGGGTAAAATATCAGGAGTGCAATAAACATTTAAAAGAAAAAGTTCTGTTTTGTTGTTATTTAACTTATATCCAAAAATCTGAGAATATAACAAGATTATATCAAATAATGGAGGAAGGGGTGATTCAGGATTACTAATAAAGAAAATAACATCATCTGCATAAGCTAATGTTTTTATAATAAAATATTTAATATTAACACCAGCAATTCCTGTACAATTTCTAATAGCAGTGAGTAAAGATTCAATAACCGGAAAAAAAGGTGAAGCTGACAAAGGACATCCTTGTCGTGTACCCCTGAAAAGAAAAAATGATTCGAAATATGACCATTTATAAAGAGTCGAGCAGAAGGCTTAGAATAAAGAGCAGATATTGCGCAAACAAATGAGTCACCAAAATTAAACGCTGCTAATATTTGAAATAAAAATTGCCAATGAACTTTATCAAAAGCATTTTCAGCATCTAATGCCAATACTCCAGAAGGTACTGACAAAGTGGGTCCTTGCTCATTAGCATGAAGTAACATTGGTATTATTTGCAGAATATTGAAGTTTCACAAAACCAGTTTGATCAGGATGTATAGTAGAATCAAGCAGAGGTCAACCCAGTTGCAAGTATTTTAGCATAAAGTTTCCAATCCTGATTTATTTGGGAAATCGGACGATAATTTGAAACAATTGGAGTGTCTTTGTTAGGTTTTGGTAGAACAATAATTAAGACTTCAGTAAACGATCCAAAAGTCGTTCCTAATGAGCTAAAAGAAGTAAAAAGCTGAAGCAAGTGAGGCATGAGGTGGGAAGCAAAATCTTTATAAACTCAGCTGGGATTCCAGCAGGTCCAGGAGATTTATTAAGTTTAAGGAATTTGATAGCCAAATCAATCTCTTCTAAAGTACTCGGTGAATCTAAATCCTCGCTGGCTGATTGTGATATTTTCCGAAAACCACAATTGCGCAAAAAAATATCAATCAATGAAGATAAGGCAGTATTACCACTGACACCATGAATTGCAGTAATATAGCCTTATAGCCCGCCGTAGCGGGCTATACCGGCTATTAAAGGCGCGCTCCAGCATTAACACCTTCGCCGCGAACGGAATTCCGCTCAGGTGCTGGACATTCCGATCGCGGGCGTGGTCATGACGAGCTCAGCTTGTCATGCGCACACGCCCACCGCGCAGCATGACGAGCTGAGCTCGTCATGAGCATCGAAGGGGTTAAATGCCCGAGCCGAAGGCGAGGGACTTTAACAAGGGAGCGGGACTTTAATAGCCGTTATAGCCCAGCTATGAAGGGCTATAAGGCTATTAGAACATTCTGCCACTAGAGGGCAGAATGTTCTAACAAATAAAACAAAGGCTTCTCGGAGTTCGAGGGGGTTTAAATCCCCTCGGGCTCCGAGAGGCCTTTGTGAAAACAACATTGGAATGTTGCTCTGCGGGCCTTTACCGGCCCGTAGAAGCTCGGAGCACTCCATTGTATTCAATGGAGTGCTCCACATTCCAATGTTCTAATATGCAGTAATATGAGTTTTATCTTTTTTAATACACAAGTAATTTGCCAAGAATCTACCTGATCTGTTAGCATTAAAAGAAAATTTGGCCTTATTATTGGAAAGTTGTATACCTGCTTGTTTACTTAATATGGAATTAAATTTGTGATGAAGTTTTTGTAATTGCATTTTATATTTGAGATCATTAGACGGCATACATAGTCTCTCTAACTGTGCAGTTTGTTTGTCCAAATCTTTATTTTTAGCATTAAAAGGTTTGTTTTCATGAGTCATAAGAGAAACGGTTACACCTCTAATATATGCCTTAAATGCATCCCATCAGGTTACCAAGGACACAGATACTTCAGGGTTAAATGTAAAATAATCCTAAAGTGCAGATACAAGTTTTGATTTATTAAATTCATTGAGAACAGTATGAATATTCATACGACATCTGGATTGCGTAGGGGTGTATTGAAAAACAGCTGAAATAAGTGCATGATCAGAAATATCTATATTGTGTATTAACGGACTAGAAATTGAATGAATTAATTGCCGGGTTACTAATAAATAATCAAGTTGTGAATAAGAAATATGAGGATTTGAGAAAAAAGTAAAATATTTTTCAGTTGGGTAGTGTAACCGCCAAATATCAACCAGCTTAGCTGTTTTACAAAAGGACTTTAAGGTAAAAAAAAGCCTTAGGCGGACAATATTTAGACTGTAATGATCTATCTAACAAAGGATCACATATTACATTAAAATCTCCCTGGATAATGAGTGAAACATTACCTAATTTGAGCACCTCTGTCGTAAAGAGGGACCAAAATTTGGGATCATCATTTGTTGGCCCGTAAAGATTAATTAAATAAATAGGCGTATTATCCAGTTGAATTTTGACAATAATGTAACAACCTTTTGTATCTGAAAATTTGCTCAGTATTTGAAAATGTAATCTCTTTGCAAAAAGAATAGCCACTCCATTTTTCTTATTAACTGCAGGCGAAGAAACCATAGTACCAACCCACTTTTTCTGCATATACGCTAAAACCATATCATCAATATGTGTCTCCTGTAAAAAACAAATATCAGCTTTGTGACTTGCTACATAATCTAAAATTTTTACACGTTTAACGGGATGTTTTAAACCTTTAACATTCAAAGAAACAATTTTAATATTGTTTATATTGGCCATATTGTAAGAGGAAGGTCAATAGAAAAGGACAGAAAAAATAAAGATAATATACCAAAAGTAGCTTTAGATATAAAAAACAGGGATAAAAGGCACGAGAAGGACCAACATAAATAAGACAACATAAATAAAATTGCAGAATCACGCACACGCATAACCAAGAGTAACCTACCCAGAAAACGCCCACATAGCTAATCTTAGAGGAAGGGCAAGTTAGACTGAAAACTATAACCAAAAAAGTCAAGTAGCAGTAGCATTTGTTTCCATGGACAATGGGGATTGTTGGTCTAGGAAGGTACTTAGCTCTTCCGCTCGTTAAAAAGACTTCAAGACACCGTATTTCCAAATTCTCATTGAAGAAGGATCGAAGAGACTATATTTGAAAGCAGAGGAGCGTAGTCGTGGTCTCAGCTCAGCAAATTCTTTACGAAGATAAACAGTTTAATTAGCAAAGTCTTGAGGGATGTAGATTTTATTTCCATTTACCGTTAAAGTCAGAATTTCTATGGTTGCCTTCCTGATCATTACCAAATGGTTGTAGCGCAGAACTTTAAATATCATTTTCCGTGGTTTACCCTGACGAGGGTTTTGGTGAGAAGGAATTCTATTTGCCTTGTCGACTTCAAAATTTTCAGAAAATTTCTCTCAATACTGCCTACAATCATTCCCTCCACGTCTTCTGGCAAATTAAAAATACGTAAGTTGTATTGACTATTACGGTTTTCTAAATCCAACACCAACTTACTCATTGGTAGTATTTTTACTGCCATAGGTGTGAGGCTATCAATGTTGGCTTTATTGTCCTGAATTTTAATTGCGTTATCAGAAACTTTCATAGAAAGACTAGCCATGTCTTCGCGGATATTTTTAATTTCTGACGCAATAGAATCAGTATTTAAACGCACAGTGTGAAAGGGTGACTTAGTATATGGTGCTCACTTATGTAAGTGTAGCACTTTGCACTAATCCAGACAACCCTTATGGTGATTTTAGTGGTCTTAGACAACCTTAGAAAGCTCTCTAAGTGGTAGCTGTGGAGAACGGCCTTCAGGCTTAGTCAAGAAGGAGTGTAAAGCAGCTTGTTTTACCAGTACTTAATCTCACGGTATAGGTTAAGTGAAAAAGAATCACACAGTGTAGTTATAAAAATAGGTATTTTATTACAAACACTCACTAACACAATTGTACTATCTCCTACCCGGAGATAGAAACACAATACTCACAATACTATAAAATAGCGCATGTAAGTAGCACAAATACACAGTGCTCTCCAGGGGGAGGCCAAACCATATACTAAAATAGTGGTATGCGAACCACTGTACCCAGAAGATGTAGAAGTGTTGGGGACCCAAGGAACCACCCAAGGTAAGTACCCAGGAAACAGACACGGAGACCGTGTGCAGGGTGTGAACATGACCGCATGATCAACACAAGTCAATGGGTAAGTCGCGGTTGCAGTTTTAAAGGAAAAGGATCCTTCCCAGAGGACCCTGAAGAAACCCTGTGGAAGATGGAAGGTTGGAGAGTCCAGGATACCGCAGGAACAAGGATACCTACACCAGGGAAGACGGGTGCATAGGTGTAAAGTGACATCGGAAACCGCCGTAGACCACAATGGAGGACTTCCGGAATGACGCCGCTGGAGAAGATGAAGGAGTCTGGTGGAACCCAAAGGTGGATTCAGGAGGAGAAAAACATGCAAACAGAGGGGACAGAGTCTATGCCACTCAGGAGTGACAGGAGGCACGGAAGACGAATGCCCACCGATGTCAATAGATGCAGGATGGTTGACGGTGCCCTTGAAGTTGAAGCTGTGCAGACCAGGTGACGCTGTGGAAGATCAGGAGCCGTTCACAAGCTGTCCCACGTTTGATGTCGAGAGCCCGGGGGTCAGTGTCCGGCAGAGGCACCAACACACCTTGGCAACGGCGAGAGGCGTAGAAATTGAAGAAGGTGCAGTGTCAGGACCAGCAAGGTCCAAGTGCCTCACCACGACTAGGTAAGTCAGAGCAGGCCCCAAGCAAGGGAGCCCACTGGAATCAAAGAAGTCGCTTGAAAGGACCTGGAGATCTCGGGAGGTGAGATTCGCCCAGCCTTAGCAGTGGCCAGCCAACGCGGTGCACAGGGGCTCAGTTCCAGCGGTGCCGACGAGGGATACTGGCCTCAGGCTTGGTCTGAAACAGTGCAGGCCTCGAGGGAGTTGTAGAGCTGCCATCTGTGTTACTGAGCCTGTCGGAGTCTGTAGGAGCCCAGGATCAGCAAACCGGTCAGCTACTTTGTGGTGCCTCTAGATGCAGGGAGTGACTCCTTCACTCCAAGGGAGATTCCTTCAGGTGTCTTGGATGTCCACAGGCCCTGTGAGGAACCTGTATGGAGCATGGACACTGACGGTGCAGCAGACTTGCAGGACGTGAGACCTGGAGCAGTCGGAGTCTTTCCGGTTGCGGTCTCGGTTCCCAAAGCGAAGTTCGATGTGGTCAGCCTGGCACGGTCAGTCCGACACGGTCAGAGTGTCCAGACGGTTGAAGATGACGCAGAGTTGAATGGGATAGAATCCCACAACGAATCTAGGGACCCACCCTCAGGTAAACCCTTACGTACCCTTAGGAAAGGGTTGGGATTGATTCAGCGGTCCCTCCCAGAGGAGGGGCTGGACAGTGCGGAGGATACTCCCATGTCCTTTGTCCAGTTTCGCGCCAGGGTGGGTGCCAATGGCTCCCTGAGCTGGTTTGAACTGGAGTATGCAAGGAGGGCACCAAATGTGCCCCTCAAGCAGTCTCAGTGGCACTGGCAAGCGCCCCCACCCTGTCCCAATACACTAAATCCTATCTGGGAGGTGGTCACACTTCCCTGTGACAGGATACCTATTGTTCTGGCTTCCCCTGCTCGAGCTTGTCCAGCAGCAGGAGGGCTGAAACGTGTCTCTGGCCGACAGCAGCCCTAGCTTGCTGTCCGGGTCTGGAAGACTGGTACCGGGAGCACTGAGGGCCTCCCGGAGGAGTTTTACAGTGCATGGAATCATACCTCCAACATGGAAGGTATGATTCCAACATGTTTGATACCAAACATGACAGGGTTCATTACAGCCAGTTTAGTGATGGTCATCGCGTAATGACGCATGGCCACTCTATGTGTCATAATGGCTGATGCATTACAACCCGGGAGAATGGACTCTGAAGGTTGTAGGGGTGCCCTGCTCAGGCAGGGGCACCCTCCCACTTAGGACCCAGCACCCTGCCTTCAGGATTGAAAGGCCTGCCATAGGGGTGACTTATAGGATTAAGTGTCATGACCTCAGATATAGGGAAACCTATAGTGCTAGCACCAGCTTACACAGGCTACAATGGCAGCCCTGTAGTCACACTTTGAATAATCTCTCATTGGTGGCATAATACATGCTGTGGCCCATGGGAGACCCATGATGTACCTATGCCCTGGGTACATTAGTACCAAATACTAGGGACTTACAAGAGTACACCAGTAGCCAATCTGGAGGGTACCTAAGTACTCACCACATCCAATTTAGGGAAGAAGCACAGAGACTGGGGTCCTGATTAGCAGGATCCCAGTCAGACTAGTCAGAAAACATAATGACACCAGCAAAAAGTGGGGGTGACCATGAAAGCAGATCCTACTTTCCTACACACAGCCTGCAGTTCTTCCAACAAAGTGGATAAAAAATTTCATTAGAATCAACAATTTTAGATTTTATAGGTGGAGGAGAAATAGTTTGTTTATGTTTGTTATTTCCAGTAGAAATATTTTTTCCTTCCATTTTGTTGAAATAATTTTAATTAAATATATGAAAGTTAATTCTCACCAGAAGTAGCGATGAAGAAGCAGAAATAAATTATATTCACCATAGAAGTTAAAAGTGCAGTAGCTAAAACCAACTGTAGGAGTGGCTTTAGGCCTCAGCCTCGCCTTTCCTGAGGTAACAGCAGAGCAGAGCAACCCGTAGGAGCAGCGGAGAAGAAAAAAAGCACAAAACCTGCTCAAAAAATAAAATCAATGCCTTAATCATAAAATTAATTTGTCGTTTAGCAGGCAAAATGGAGCGTCAGTGGGAGGTGGCCATCTTGATGCGCGCGTGCGACTCACTTATGGATTGTCTTTTAATGCTTTTTTTATACTGGATTTAATCTGTAATTTGAAAACCTTTTTGTATATTGTGATTTTAATGTGTTTGTGTCAATGGATGTTTTGTATCTGAATTGACAATAAAGGTAAAGATAAGATTGCTTGTTACAGGAACTTTAAATGCATGTGCCTCTGTTGTGTGGCAATATAGCAACATATGTTGACAGATCTAAAGTAAACAACAGAACTGAACACAGTACTATACACAAGGCAACATAACACAACGAAAAGATAAAAGCGTATCACAACAAAATAGTCAAAATAGAAGTTAACACAACCTCAATACAACATAATGCAGCACAAAAATACAGCAGCACAAAAAAACAGGACACATCACTACTATAACAAATTGTACAGCAAATGTATAAAAATGTTCTTGTCAGATATTACCACCTCCACCATCCTGTTTTCATAAGAAGGTGATAAACGGCATTTGGAGCAAGCACTGCCTTAACTTACCAGCAACTACATGATATAGTGCCAGTCAAAATGTTTTGTGATCTGGCTCAGGGCCTCTGCCACAGTTTTGGACTGACTGGAGTCTTTGAGAGTTTTCAGCTGAAGCAGTGGTACTTCACCCCTGCAGACAGTGGTACGAGGTTGCTTGTTACAGGAACCTTTAGCTGGAAATTCAACAGTATTTGTTGATGTAGTTAAAGTAAACAACAGAACATACAACAATACATAGAGAAAGCAGCATAAGCACATCATTAAAACAACAGGGTAAAACATAACAAAACAGTCAAAACCGTATGCAGCGCAACAGCCATAGTTCAATACAAAAACACGTCATAATAATACAGCACAACACAAAAAAAAAAAATGTCAAACAACAAATATGCACAAACATTCTTGTCACACATTACCACTTTAAGAAATTGTATTTATGATATGGTGGTAAGAAGTGTTTGTACCAAGCCCTGCTTTAACTTACCACCAAGGACATGAACTACCACCAGCCAAAACTTGGAGTGATCTGGCCCAGGTTTTGAAATATTGTAAACCACTGCTGACTCTCAATGTCAACACCTACTCACTCATCACATGAAAGGTCTGTTAAGACATTTGATATGGAAGAATTTGATATGTAAATGTGTATCTTCTTTCCCAATTACAAACCCACACATCAAATTCAATACCCTTTAAAGAAAAAAAACTTGTCAGTTAATTGTATAAATTGTTTAAGCCTAGAACAGCTTAAGTAAGGGACCCCATTCTTTCAGTTATTAATGCATAGTTTCAGAATTCTATCTTCTCTGAGAAGATTAACCCTAATTTAAACATTGATTGACCTTTAGGCACCACTCTAAAACTGCTCCAATGCTTGACCATAACCTTCTTTAAAACATTTGTGCATGTCAGGCACTGTGATTGTTTGAATTAAATATAAAACTAGGTGCAATCACACTGATAATAACAGAGGTTATCATGTTTTTTGATCCCACACTGGAAAAGCGTCCCCTACCTCGCTTCAAATTTCCAAATCATTTCCTTACTGTATTAGGATTGCTCATATTTAATCCAACATTACATAAAGAGTTTTTACCAAAGGTGTGCTTCGGTGTATTAGTTCCTTAAGAGTGGACTTCATTAAAGATAGATTCACAAAAAGAAGCTTTGGCAGACAGTTATAGTCACTCGAGAGCTGCCACAAAAGTATTTTGTGGTGCCCAACGGAAAAAAATGCCCGTAAGCATTTCAGCAACCACCTTGTTCACAGCCCCTCCAATCCCTGTGATCCAGCGCTATATTAGCCAACTGCATTCATACACCATATACTCACTTGGGCCCATACATTCACACTACACTAATACTTACGCTGGGTGTCAGATGTACTCTTTTATCAAAGTCCCTGCTACCAATTACCTTCTGATTGAAGAGTAATGACTTACCAATGGATCCTTTGCTAATTGGGAAGTTTAAAATTAGTGACATTCATTATAGTACATAATCCTGAAATAATCACTGAGTCAGGAAGTTTTAAAATGTTTATCTAAAGTTTAAGCAGCGTAAAATACGGAAAACACGGTATTTGATTGAAATACCCAAGAAAAAGCATAGAAATGATTTTGCTAATAAATGACGGTGTTAAAGGAAGAGGAGAAGATAGAGACAGCAGCGCAACTAAAGGTTGCAGTATAGTTACCTAAATGCGAGAACCAAGCCCCTTGGCCAAGGAGTTGGAAAAGATAGGACCCAGGAAGGATGAGGAGCAAAGACTTCTTCCAGGATCAGGACAGGACCGGTAACCTCTCTACAACGACGCCTGCGCCGTTCCCCTCTCTGATACTCGGCTTCTCTCGATTCTCCCGTCTAATGGACTCCGCCGCCCCCTCCTCAGGACCTCTTCCGGACAGGAATTCAGTCAGCAACCGATCAGCTGGGCAGTCTGGAGTTGAGAGCGCTCTGGCAGTATGGACGCCTGTTCTTCGTGAACGCATGCTCTTCCGACTAATTTACTAATGCTATATTCTATTATACCCTTCTAAACCCATGTACCTCCCCTTAATGTTGCTAAAATATGGGACCACTACTTCTGATTGGACAGGGACAGGGGTGGATTCTCGCACCATATCGATTTGGCCTAAATTGTAAAGCCTATTGTCTTTACGTTCCCTCCCCTTCAAATTAATACATTCGCTTTATTTCCCACCCGTCTCACGACAAATGTTATACATTTTACAGGAGAAAAGTAACAATTTGTTCCGCCGGAAACATTGGGTACATCATCTTCGGCCAATAGGTCGTGGCCTTGGGAGACGTCCAAGTTGACTTCACTTGGCAGGCATACAGGACACATGCGCAGAACCCTCTGTCTCTCGAGTTTCAAGACACCAACCCAGGCCCAAGTTTACGAATTACTAAAAGTGCAAGAAGAAAATATTAAAATCACAAATAAAAAGTTTCACTGTATACCCACTTTCCCTACTCTATTCCCATTTAATCATAATACTATCCTGCATTAGTAGCGTTAAGAAAACGACAATTTAATAATGACATGAGAGCAAGCTGAAGCATGTGAAAACATTTAGCGGCCATTTTAGTGCACACTGCGCAGAAGCAGAAGTTTCCCACCAAGCAAAGAAAGACGTCACACCATGTGATCAGGTTGCGACATGCGCATTGAGGTTCCCGCGCTTTAGCGGCCATCTTGGTTTATAGACAAGCGTTATTCATTAGTAAAACACATAGGCAAGCGTCTATCCCTTCTGTGTTTGTGAATGCAAAGATTAGTATTGACAGTACAAGTTTAATAAATTAATACTATGAGGAGGATTGCATACAAGCAAGTTTCATTTTGAAACCTTGCTCCATCAATCCCCTCTCTGATGGCGTTTCTGAGCCATCAAAATACTACCCTCAATCAGATGCCAACTTCTAGCAATTTGTTTCATTCTCATTTTTACTTTTTCTATTCTTACAGTCTCCTTTTAATTTCTTATATAAATCACTTCTCCATTCTTCTAGTTTGATTTCATCTAGTTTTCTCTTCTTTCCTTTTCCTGTCACTTTATATTCTCCATTCTTTCTACAGCATTTGCACCATATTGTTATTGCAAAAATTATTATTGCTATCCCTGCTAAGGGTACTAATATTTGACCTATAAGTCCTTTCCCTATATTAGCAAACCAGGTTCCAATTGACGAGATACTATTTGTCAATCTTTCCCATACACTATCAACTTCCAGTGGTTTTAGTTCTTTCTCAAGTTTAGTTATGTTCTGAATATACGTTCCAATTTCTGCACTCTTATCAGGAATATAAGTGCAACAATGTTTCGTCTTCAATAATTTACAGACTCCTCCCTCTTTTGCCAATAGAATGTCAAGAGCAAGTCGATTTTGCATTACCATAGATCTAATCGCAACCATCTCCGTATTAATCATTAGAAAACCTCCAGCAGTATCCGTTGATAAACGATCAACCACTGTAGACAATTTGCATATTTTCCTTGAGTTCAGAATTATTCCCACTGAAGGTATCAATGCACCAAATATATCCCCTACAATTTCTGAAAAACTAGCTCTTTTACTACGTATTAACTCATTATTGTTTTCATTGCTTCCAGTGTTTCTTTTTACGTGGTATATCTTTGGAAAAACTATTCCAAAATAACAACTTCCATACCATCTTGCAGGAAGCCTAAAGTAAGCCTTATTCCCACATACATAATAGATTCCAGGAAAAACTGAATCTGTTCCTCCTTTGAGTCCCCAACCTCCAATAATTAAAAAATTGTGTTCACATTCACTGGTACCGATGAAAACATTGTTATAATCAGTCTTTAACCTATGAAGACAAATTTTCCCTTTCTTTACGAAATCCAGAGCCATTGCAGCTTGAGCTTTACCAGGTGTATAACTCCCTTCCTTCTCCGCCCAAGGTGGCAACTGAGCCTTATGCTCTGAAGCTTTCTTTTGAAAATCATGTCTTCTATCTTCTACTAAATTCAAAAATATCTTTTCTTCTTCTAATAAAGAACATGTTAAATTGTGTCTATGTGCATGTGTTATGTCTATCGATTTTATTGTTAAGAAAAACTCTCCCATAAACTGTGCGTCTTGACTAGTAAGCACTGGGTTCATATTCTTGCGAATCGGAACCTCAGAAAATATCACATCTAAGTTTGAATAATAATACTGAAGTTTCCCTGTTCTATCAAATAAACTAAACAAAACACTACATGATATACCATATGTCAGTGGTAAGTGATGGTATGTTAATCCTTCCGCTACTGATTCAGGTAACTTCATACAGACATAACAATTACTAACTTCCATTGTGTCTACATACTGAAACAATAACTTTGTGAAAACATTTAAACTAGTGTCGTTATCAGCTATTTCATGATGAATTTCTGCCTCATCTTCTGCCATTAATTCTACTCTATTGCCCTTCTTGTTTGCTGTCCTCCCTTTAGTTTCATTATTAATCTTCTTATCTATTATCATAAGGTAAGGAATTGCTACAATCAGGACTAACCATACTATAAGCACCAATACTAGACTACATATGCAGATTGCACAGCATCTCCTACAACAATTTCGTTTTGGTCTCCCAGTAACTCTATCATCAGGCATTTTTCGACAAGGAAGATTGCTCTTCTTATCTTTTCTTCTTTTCTTTAGATGATTCTTTTGTTTAGTCAGGGTGGTCTTGTTTCTTATTCGTATGTTAGTTCTGCACTTGTTCCTTCGCCACCACTGTCACTTGACTCTGAGCTTTCAAAATCTTCAAGAATGATATAAGTCCAATCGGGACCCTTGAATTTGTTATTCACAAGTCTCAGTCTTTTACTTTTTCTTTTTCCTGACTTTTTCTCTTGTTCAGTTTGACTTGTTACTTCAGGTACTTGTTCTGGTTCTTCACTTCTGGTTGTTATGTGGTATTTTACTCTTTTAATGACACTTGGCCAATGATCTCCTTTTCTTGTTTTCTTTGTTGGCACTGTTTCTCTGTTTACGTCTTCAAAGATCTCGTTATTTTCACTGCTCAATACTGTTTTGTTTTCTTTGATTACTGCCTCTTTTGTTTGTTCTTTTTCAGGTCTGATTGGTTTCTTTTCAGTAGCTCCACAATGACTTTCAAGATGTTGGCTTTGTTCCTTTTTTATTTCTTTATGTTCATTTGTATTTACCCCTTTTTCTTTAGTGAATTCTTCTTGATCTAACTGCTTCTGATCAAGGCTTATTGCACTGTGAACTTCTGCAGCCTGACCTGATTCTTCTAAACCTGTCTTTCCCTGTGTAAAGTCAATTAAATCTTCACTGTTTTTAGTCCAATTTTCTTTCCCTATCTGATTTAGTTCAGGATCTTTTACTATCTTTTCTTCTTGATCCTGAACTTCTTCTTCTTCACCTATCTGATCTTCTTCAATTTCCTCCAATTTTGTTTTATTTCTCGTTCTGTAATATACTTCAGGAACTTCTACCACTGGTATCCAATCCTGACTTGTGCTCGGTTGTTCTCCGTCAGCTTCTCTCGAACCTCTAGCCTGAGATTCCTCAGCTGGGCAACCTTCAGCTTCTTCAGTGATTGGCGTTGTCTGTAGATTCTCTTCTTCAGGTTCTGGTACTCTCTTTGTGTGGCTTACATGAATCCAATTAGGAAATCTTGCACACTTCACTGCTGTATTGGTGGTCAATATAACTTGACAAGGTCTGCTCCACCTGGGTGATAGACACGTTTCTCTGGTGTGATTCTTCACTACCACCCAATCACCAGGATTCAGATCATGTTCTAGTTCAGGCTGCCTGGAAACTGCGTCTTCTCCAACCTGATGAGAGACAGAACGCACTAGGTCAGCCAATCCTTTGCAATAATCCAGAACCATATCATCAGATATATTTACTAATTTGTTTGTGGGAACATGTGTTTGTCTCATTGCTCTTCCCATCATTATTTCGTGAGGGCTCAATCCTGTTGTTCTGTCAGGTATGCTTCTGAGTCCCATCAGGACAAGTGGCAATGCATCTGGCCACTCTAATGATGTTGATGCACACATTTTTCCCAATCTTGACTTTATAGTGCCATTCAATTGGTCAACCACTCCAGAAGCCTCTGGGCGATATGCACAGTGCAATTTCTGCTTGATTTGAAATGCTTCACATATTATCTGGATCACTTCGCTATTAAAGTGTTTTCCTCTATCTGATTCCAAAGATACTGGGAAGCCAAACCTAGGTATGAGCTCACGTAACAACAGTTTTGCAACTGTAATACTGTCATTTCTCCTAGTAGGGTAAGCCTCCACCCACTTTGAAAACAGACACACTATCACTAGTACATATTTTAGTCCTCTGCATGGTGGTAACTGTATGAAGTCAAACTGGAGTCTTATAAATGGGCCCTCTGCTTTTCCAATCTTTCCAAACCCAATTATTGTTTTCCTGCCTGGATTATGCATTTGGCAAGTTAGACATCTCTGGCAAAGACTCTCTGCAACAGCCCTGAATTTGGGATTATACCAATTTTGTCTGAATAGCCTAATCATTGCATATCTCCCTATGTGTGAGTCTCCATGGTGCATTCTAGCCATTTGTGAGAGTAAACAGTCTGGCATGACTGGTCTACCATCTGCACTGATCCACACTTCATCTTCCCCTCTTTTGGAGCAACCCACTTTGATCCACAAATTTTTCTCACTTTCATCAACCTCATCTTGCAATTTCTTCACCTCATTCCAAGTTTCAGGTGGCATATACAGCATAAGTTGGCAGCTGATTCCCATTCTTTCCACCCTCTTATTGACTGACGTTCTGGTTTTGGCACAATGTTGAGCCACCAAGTCTGCATATCTGTTGCCGACTACCACCCAGTCATCTCCTGACTGGTGTGCGGCACATTTCACCACAGCCAATTCTTTTGGTGATTGTATTGATTCTAGCAATTCCCTTACAAATTGTCCATTTTTAATGGGGGATCCTGAAGAAGTCATGAAATCCCTCTGCATCCACAGTTGGCCAAAATCATGCACAACCCCGTAACCATATTGACTATCTGTAAATATGGTCACTCTCTGATTCCTCCCAATTTTGCAAGCTTTTATCAAAGCAATCAATTCAGCTACTTGTGCAGATTTTACTCCTGGTAAATAGGATGCTTCGACTATTCCAGTTAATTCACATATCGCATAGGCAGCAGTTAGTTTACCATCTTCATGTCTTTGACATGAACCATCGACAAATAGCTCCCTGTCTGGCTTTTTAAGAGGCTGTTCCTCTATGTCTGGGCGTGGTTTTGTACATAATTCTGTAATTTGTACACAATCATGTTCATCTTCTTCGTCATCTTTATTTGTTTCATGATATGGGTCCGGCAATAAAGTTGCTGGATTTATTATTGTACACCTTACCATGGTCACATTTTCAGCACCCATTATTATCCTTTCATATTTAGTCAGCCGTTGATGCTGAGTAAGATGCTGAGTTCGGGTTCTTGTCAATAGAATCACAACTGCATGTGGAACATACACTTTTACAGGATGTCCCATCACAATTGACTCGCTTTGTTCAATGCTCAAACAAGTCGCTGCCACTGCTTTTAAGCATCCTGGCAACGCGGCTGCTACTGGGTCCAATGTAGCAGAAAAGTACGCTATAGGACGCCTGTCTAGTCCATGTCTCTGAGTTAGGACAGAAAGTGCACAGTTTTCTCTTTCTTGACCGAATAATGCGAATTCTCTTTTATAATCAGGCATGCCTAAAGCAGGTGCTGAACAAAGTGCGTTTCTCATTTTTACAAAAGCTTCTACACTTTCATCCTCCCACTCAACTGGGTCCTTTGCTTTCTTTTTCGTCATGTTAATTAAGGGCTTAGCTAACATGGAAAAATTTGGTATCCATTGTCGACAGTAGCCTACTATTCCTAGGAACATTCTCACTTGTCTTTGGGTTACAGGCATTTGCATTCTCTTTATTAATTCTACTCTTTCAGAGGTTATTCTTCTTTTTCCCCTCTCAATTTGATGTCCCAGATATTTAACAGCTGTCCTGCAAAACTGTAACTTTTCAGGTGAGACTTTATGCCCTTCCTCAGCCAAAAGATTTAATAATGCTATGGAATCAACAACACAGTCTTCTCTGGTGGTCGACGCTACTAATAAGTCGTCGATATATTGAACTAAAACTGAGCTTCCTGGCATCACTAGTTTTTCAAGGCACTTTTTCAATATCTGGTTGAAGATGGAAGGACTTTCTGTGTACCCCTGAGGAACACGATTCCACACATAGACCTTGTTCTCAAATTTAAATGAGAAAAGATACTGGCTGTCTGGATGCAATTGTATTGAAAAGAATGCGTGACACAAATCAATTACTGTGAACCATCCTGCATTCCAAGGGATCTGATATAGAATTACTGCAGGATTTGGTACTATGGGACAACAAGGTTCCACAATCTTGTTTATTTTACGCAGGTCCTGAACAATCCTATATTTTCCACTAGGTTTCTTTAGTCCCATGATTGGTGAATTACATGGGCTACTCATTACTTCTTTTAGGATGTTTTGTTTTACCATTCGATTGATTTCTTCAATGACTCCTGCTTTTACTTCTGCACTCATTTTGTATTGTTTAGTATTTGGGAAAATCGCACCCTCTTTTACCGTAAGTTGAACTGGATCTATTTTTGCCATAAGTCCTGCTTCTTTTCCGGTGAAATCCCATACTATTTGGTTTACTGTACCTTTTAATTCTTCTGGCAACTCATCTTTTGTTATCAACGAAAACATTTAATCTATTTCTGTACCTTGTTTTGCAACCATAATTTTATATACATGGTCCTCATCTGGTGTCTGAACTGCCACACTATCTGCCGTGCAGAAAATTGTACAGTTCATTTTGCACAATAAATCTCTACCTAATAAATTCACTGGGCTAGAATCACACACTACAAATTGGTGCATTTCTCTGAAGTTTCCAATTTTACTTCCATTGGTTCGGTAAGAGGTGTTCTAATTCTTTGATTAGCTACCCCCACTACTTGGATATCTTCACCAGAGAGAGGAAGGTCTGGGATGTCTGCTGATCTCACAGTAGACCTGGTAGCACCAGTGTCCAAAAGGAAAGTAATATCATTACCTTTCACATTTCCTTCAACATATGGACCAGACTGATCTACCTGTAAGGATGCGCCAAGTATGCACTCCTTCTTCCCCTCTCCTAGGCACCGTCATGAGTCGAATTTACAATAATTGTCCTGCAAAAGAAATTGTGATGTCATATAATCATTCTTACCACTCCCTCCTGGGTAATCAATGTCTGTACCATGTTTTGCTCTGCTTACATTTCCCTGAACAGGTGGAGGTGGTAATTGACTCTGGGGATTTACACCCTGCTGTGAATCGTTCTGCATCTGTGGATTTAAGTTTTGATTTGGGCCATTATTATTCCGAATCTTTTTATATTCATCCTTCCAATGCCCCAATTTTCCGCATCCATGACAAGGAAATTTCTTTTTAGCTTCTTCTCTACTCATTCATCCTCTAAATTTTCCACCATTTCCCGTATCACTACTCGTTCCAGAATCTTTTCCTTGATTTTCACTCGGATTTTCCAAATTAATTCCCTGCTTTTCTGCCATTTTCACCTGTGCCCACATCACCTTTTCTTGTAATTTCTTGTGTCTATCCTCAATATCGTCTCCACAATATTTTGCATACTTCAGAATCTCATCTATGGGCTTTCCCTGCCAACACAGCATATGCTGTTTAATCATCTGGCAAATCTCTGGCTTCAGACCGTAAACAAATCGATACACAAATTGACTCATGTTTTTGTCTCCAATGCCCTCGAATCCACTATACTGTTTAAACACCTGCAATAAACGCTCATAATAGGAATGTACTGTTTCACTAGCTTCTTGGGTTGTTCGATCTATTTTCACCCAATCTGTTTCTTTCGGGGTATTTTCCCTTTCAGGTATGTTATCACCTGCTGATACTTTTTCATCACATCATTTGACGGGGCACCTGTTTTCGGATCTCTAGGATATTCATCACTAGGCCAATCGACTGTGATCTTACAATCTGTCCATAAATCGGCAGGTACCACTATGTCAAACAAACCATCCAAATCCTTCAACAATACCTTTGACACCTTCACAAACCTTTCAACCTGCTTATACCATTCAATTGGTTTTTCTCTCAATTTTGGAAAATCATTCGTAAATGATAAAATATCTTGTCTGCTCCATGGGACATGTACATATCCTCCTCCCGCAACTTCTCGTGTTGGATACATTTGATCTGCTTTTCCTGCTTCCTTCATCACATATTCTGATGCTGTTCTACTTGTTCGTGTTTCTTCCTTTTTCTTGGCCCACCTAGATCTCCCCATTTTTGTCAAACTAACATTAATTCTCTTATTTGCAGTCTTCTTCCAGATGCATTCATATTTTCTAAATCTTTGTCCATAAATTCTGCTCTATATGGTTTCTGTAATACTTTTGATCTCCCTATTTCGATTCCCATCTGTAGTGCTAAATTGGACAATTTTTCATGGAATATCTTTACATTTCTAGTGATACTCCTGCACAAGAATAATAATTCTTCTTCATCATAGGTATTCAAGCGTTCTACTCCTACATTTCCTGCTATTATTTCTTCTAATTCAACTTTTAATTTATGGATATCCAGTACTTTTGGAGGTGTGCACTGTTTAACTGACCCTTGTACCCATCTTTCTAGATCTTCAGGTGTTACTATGGTAGCACTTTTTGTTCCTGATGAAGTTACTAAACTTACATCTTTTGAACCTCCAGGTACATTTTTCTGGGAGTACTATTTACAGAACCTCGAATAGGTAAATCCATGAGTGATATTGTGGATTCACAGTCACTAAATTGATCCTCAATTATAACTGGAGCTTCAGGTCTGGTGTTACTCACAGGAGTAGGTGTAAGTATCGGTTGAGGACAATTTCCCTGCGTACCATATAATGGAACTACTGGACCAATTGTTACAGGTATGGTCAATGAATCAGGATGTACTTTTATCTGAGTTATTTTCTGTATTAATTCTGCTCTGTTCTTTTCTAGGGCTTCTTTTTCTTTGTCATGAAGTATTCTAGTCGGGGTGAATTCATGCATTACCTTTGGTACCATTGGAGTTTGTGGTGGTGCACTAGGAGGGCATCCACTTGTCCCTTCCTGATATGGTGGGGGATTTCTTAACATTTCTTCCATAAATTCGTCTTCTGAATCCTCATTTCTCATTAAATGTTTTGTCTTTTCTGTACATTTGCCTCCTGATTTCTCTCCTTCTGTGAATAATGGATACAGTCCCTCTGTAATCATTGCCCTTCTCCATTGTTTCATCTGACCCTCTCTTGACTCACGTAAATATCTGGGGTAAAATCCTGGGTAATTCCTAATACTTCTAGATCGGTCCCGCTCAAATGCCTCGGTTTCCCATTCCTCTAGAGCTTCGTACTGAGTTAATCTAGGTCTGGGTTCTAAATCATTCATCCTCAATCTCAAGTTTTGAAGAATTCGCCCATTGAACGTTCCATTCTTGGGAAATGCTAATACTCCATCATTTTTGGTGTATTCTATCCAATTCTCCATCCATACACAAGTATGATAACCTCTCTCCATCATCATAAATGATGCTGGCGTTTTAGCTGGTGGAATAATAATTCCTTCTCTAGTTTTGATTGGTTTGTCATTTTTAAAATAATTCTTAATCTTTTGTAAGAATGACATTTTTCTCCTTTCTCTGTACATTCTATCTAATCTTCTGTGTACAAAATTATATTCTACAAAACCTAGGAATCTCCTATCCGGACGAGTTCCTGTTAAAGTCGGATCACGTTTTAACATGCAATCCTTATCCACTAAGAATTTTGCTTCTATATTTTCGACCAATCAAATGTCTGCTATCTTTTATTTCCGAACCAATCCTTGCGCGGCCTTTTGCTGACGTTTCTCTGTCAACCCCTCCTTTACAATCTGCTCTTTTCTGTCCTCACTGGTTTAACCAATCCCAGCGCGGCACCTGTGACGTCAGTACTACTCCTGACTACTGACCCCTCCTTTACAAGGGTTTTTCCACACACGCTGTTTCAACCTACCACAGCGCTGCGTTTTGTGACGTCAGCTCCTTCTCCGGCAACTGACCCTCCCTTTACAAAAATTTACGCAAACTTATTTTCTCTATAAATCTTAATTAAATTTCAGTAACAACATAAAACATTCGCTATCGTGCCAGTTTCCACTAATTTTGAAAAGGATAGTTTCTTCCACACTTTAGTAAAACCTTTCCGTTTACTAACATATACTACGAGTAAAACACTTCCGTCTACTCTTCACACAAGCTCCAGAAGTACCTGTTACTTCTCCAATGTTACCCTTACTAGGTGATATAACATCAAATTTTTATCACCGTACCCTTTTGCTATTACTCACACGCATAGAGTCCCTAACGAGTACTTGAAGTCCTGCTTAACTTCTCAGTACTATTTCTGCCTGACAGATAACCTCACTGCAGTATGGCTTCCACTTGCCACCCACTATTCTTTTTACCTACCCGGGGTATTCTGGACAACATATAACAAAAATTCAAAAATAAGCAGATGTTAGTTCATAAAAAAATACAAATAAAATTCTCATTACCCAATTAACAAAGAGTAACAACAACCGTCCTCTGCTTACCAGAAAACTGATCCAGCGCTATATTAGCCAACTGCATTCATACACCATATACTCACTTGGGCCCATACATTCACACTACACTAATACTTACGCTGGTTGTCAGATGTACTCTTTTATCAAAGTCCCTGCTACCAATTACCTTCTGATTGAAGAGTAATGACTTACCAATGGATCCTTTGCTAATTGGGAAGTTTAAAATGAGTGACATTCATTATAGTACATAATCCTGAAATAATCACTGAGTCAGGAAGTTTTAAAATGTTTATCTAAAGTTTTAGCAGAGTAAAATACAGAAAACACGGTACTTGATTGAAATACCCAAGAAAAAGCATAGAAATGATTTTGCTAATAAATGACGGTGTTAAAGGAAGAGGAGAAGATAGAGACAGCAGCGCAACTAAAGGTTGCAGTATAGTTACCTAAATGCGAGAACCAAGCCCCTTGGCCAAGGAGTTGGAAAAGATAGGACCCAGGAAGGATGAGGAGCAAAGACTTCTTCCAGGATCAGGACAGGACCGGTAACCTCTCTACAACGACGCCTGCGCCGTTCCCCTCTCTGATACTCGACTTCTCTCGATTCTCCCGTCTAATGGACTCCGCCGCCCCCTCCTCAGGACCTCTTCCGGACAGGAATTCAGTCAGCAACCGATCAGCTGGGCAGTCTGGAGTTGAGAGCGCTGTGGCAGTATGGACGCCTGTTCTTCGTGAACGCATGCTCTTCTGACTAATTTACTAATGCTATATTCTATTATACCCTTCTACACCCATGTACCTCCCCTTAATGTTGCTAAAATATGGGACCACTACTTCTGATTGGACAGGGACAGGGGGTGGATTCTCGCACCATATCGATTTGGCCTAAATTGTAAAGCCTATTGTCTTTACGTTCCCTCCCCTTCAAATTAATACATTCGCTTTATTTCCCACCCGTCTCACGACAAATGTTATACATTTTACAGGAGAAAAGTAACAATTTGTTCCGCCGGAAACATTGGGTACATCATCTTCGGCCAATAGGTCGTGGCCTTGGGAGACGTCCAAGTTGACTTCACTTGGCAGGCATACAGGACACATGCGCAGAACCCTCTGTCTCTCGAGTTTCAAGACACCAACCCAGGCCCAAGTTTACGAATTACTAAAAGTGCAAGAAGAAAATATTAAAATCACAAATAAAAAGTTTCACTGTATACCCACTTTCCCTACTCTATTCCCATTTAATCATAATACTATCCTGCATTAGTAGCGTTAAGAAAACAACAATTTAATAATGACATGAGAGCAAGCTGAAGCATGTGAAAACATTTAGCGGCCATTTTAGTGCACACTGCGCAGAAGCAGAAGTTTCCCACCAAGCAAAGAAAGACGTCACACCATGTGATCAGGTTGCGACATGCGCATTGAGGTTCCAGCGCTTTAGCGGCCATCTTGGTTTATAGACAAGCGTTATTCATTAGTAAAACACATAGGCAAGCGTCTATCCCTTCTGTGTTTGTGAATGCAAAGATTAGTATTGACAGTACAAGTTTAATAAATTAATACTATGAGGAGGATTGCATACAAGCAAGTTTCATTTTTGAAACCTTGCTCCATCACCTGTGTAAAAAATCAATAGTCCATAAAATAGGTGAAGAACAAGCACACCATATTATATTGGTGTACATATAATGGGAAAACCATTGTTTTATCTTTGTACAGCAGTATGTATCATATTTAAACATAAGCAATAAGTAAATGTCCAATAATGCATACATTGATTATAATGTGTAAGTTAAAAATTATTTATAATCAGTACATTTCCCTGCGAGACTGGATAATACCCATACATATCAATACATTACTTGTGCCAGACGTGGTAGACTCAGTACATAGTGTGCAAGACCTCTCAATTATATAGAGGTCCCAAGGTGGTGCCGGTATAAACTGGACTCATCTCAGCGTACCATCAAATCTGAAATGCTAACATTGTTATTGGACCAGGGACAGCTACAATTTAAATCGGCGCCATATTGTAGGTATTAAAAACACTAGTACATATATTAGTGACTCACAATGATTACAGACATGCTCAGTGATGTTATATCCAGAAATTAGAAAAAAGTTTCAATGTATCGTCACAGTCAATAAATCAAAGTAGAGTAATCAAGCCCAGGTGGCCATCCAAAAAGGTACAATAAGCAAAAGAGAGCCCAGGTGGGCACCAGTGATAATTCAATGTGTTCATACTCTCCTAGAATATTTAATAATAATGTAAAGTGCCCTAATGAGGATACAGATATGAATATATAAGGAGGTGCGGATACAAGTTATTCTTAAAGGAAGCCCATTAAATGTAGAGTTCAAAACGAAAATAAGCAGGATCATGCCACGTGAGGACAAAATGTCAATATTCAGAGAAGGGCAACATATAAATTCTTATCTACTGAAGATCATCAAGCATCCAACTCCCTTTCCAGTACCTCTTAGCAAAATAATAAAAGATAGGTGAATATGGGTTAAAACAGTACTAATAAAAAGTCCCAAACATTAAGTATACTTGAGATTCCATGCTGTAAAGAAAATTGCAGTCACACAATACATTAATTCAAGGATATATTTAATTCTTCCACATTTAAGCCCTCCGGAATCCTGGTTTCCAGATCAATCAATCAATTTGGGGAGAGGAGTTGGCCTAACGGCTAGGGCGGTCGACCTCGAATCTGGGAAACTGGGTTCGAGTCTCTGCAATGACGCTGAACATCCTGTGATTCTGGGCAAATCACTTAATCTCCCCGTGCCTAACAAAAATGAATGTGTCCTCATGTAACGCAACTGGTGCTATGTAAAGCGCTCTGATACCCAATACCTTCGGGTCAAGTACGCGCTATATAAAACTCCGTAAAATAAAAAGAAATAAAAAAAAAAAAATATCATGTATTTTGATTTCAACCTCCTCAAGGCAAAGTCCCCATGCTCGCCCTATACATTATGTACAATCTTGTCTATACCGAAAAACTGAGGAAGCTCACTTTTACTCTGATGTTCAGTATTGAAATGTGCAATTGGGTAGTGAATTATTATTTCTAGCTACTGTCAAATGTTCCTGTATTTTCCTTTTGACTAGGTGAAAGTGCTACTCACATGCTGTTTACCACATCGACATTTAAGCACATATATCACAAAGTCAAATTTACAATTGATATATTTAGTTATATATCTAGGTTTTTTCGATCCTGGGACCATATACGTACACTTGTTAGAACTACTCTTACAGGCTTTATATTTATTACAAGTCCAAAAACCTTATTTATCCAAACTGCTGCTCTTAGCCATATTAGTGATTATGGTCTTCATAAGTTTTTCTCTCAGTGTAGAGCTTTTTCTGTATGGCATGCTAGGGCGTTGTCTGATACTACAAGTTATCACCTCATCAATGAGCAAAATGTGCCAGTGGCACATTAAATATTTTGTTCACCTAGAGGGCATCGCTGCTATATGTGATGACAAATCTCATCTCTAAGTTGGTAGGCTGAAATATATTTTCTCATCTCTATTCAAAAGGTCATTTTTTTGTCTTTCACTTTCATCATTGCTGTCTTAACCATCTGTTCAGAGTAACCCCCAGCTCTAAACCTTGTTTCGATTCAAAGAGCAAATCAGTATAGCAGTTCCTTCGACCTAAGCAGCTCACCAAATGGGATGCTGTCTATCAATCTGCTAGGTGCCTGCTGTTTGAATGCAGCAAACTATTACCTTCTTTGGGCTTCCGAAACAGACATGCTTCTAGTTTCTTCTCAGACACCTTTACTTTATGCTCCAGAAATTCAATTTCAGTGTTACTTATCATGCTAGTGAACCTCAGGTTCACACTTTTGATATTCAGGCATAGTACACATTCCAACACACTCTATTCAGATCCCTTCCAGATGACAAACATATTATCTATGTACCTTACCCAAAGCATCACATGTTCAGTATAGGATTCCAGAGTATCGGCTACCTGCTTCTCCCATCAGTCCATGAACAAATTAGTATAGCTTGAGGCTGAGGGAGATGCAGGGCCCATCGCTGTACATTGGAGTCGTTTAAAATATTGTTATCTTGTCATCTTGCCATTTAGGGCAGGCGGCCTGATGTCCTTTTTTTCTGTCGATCCTGGTGGTGATGAACAGAAAAATGTACATAATGACCCCCACAACCAGGAAAACAACTCCCTGGGTCTAGGGGTCATTAGTTTTTTATTTTTCAAAAACAAACTCTCACTTTGTGAGTTTGTTTATGAACAACAAAAAGTTTGGTGGACTGCCTCAAAACCAAAAGCGGCCATACACCAAACGTGTGGTCCCTTCAGAAGAATTGATGTCATGGCGGTTACTCTGAAGATACAGAGATTACCGATGGGCCGGCAGTGATGTCTGAATAAGGTGTATGTCGGGCTGCCAGAGTGGTGGACTTAATGTTGCCAAACCCTTAATCAGGCCTTTATTTCTCATTCCATCTTCTAGGCCAACATCCTTAGGGCTTTTCTCCAAATTGACTCATTCAGCTCCTACAAAAATGTTTTTAGGCAAAGCGTATTACATAATGGAACAATCATTACTAATAAGTAATAGTCCCACGCAAAAACCTCTGTAACATCTACTTTAGATGAAGAATATAAAATTTCAGTTAATGAACCTTTTATTCCTCTTTCTAGGTTATTCAGCTGAAACCCCTGAACCCTCGGGGTACTTTGGATAAAGATTTTAATGTAGATGAGTAGATAACACAGATGAGATGAGGTAAGATAAAAAATAGAAAGAGATAAAGAACAAAGAGCCAACCCTATGAAAACAAGCCTTAGTGGAAGAAAAAGAGAAAATATATATAATGGAGAATTATCAGGAGAAAGGAAACTCTTATAGCAAAAATAAAAACAAAGTGGAAAACCAAGAGAAATATGAAAGCTTGAGATCATAGAAAAGATAAAGATAAGAATGATATAGGTAAAGGGGAAGAAAACAGCTAACCTTGAAGAAACTGAAAACGAAAAAGGTAAGGGAAAGAAGAGAAAATATGTGATTTACTTAGTTTTCTCTTGTTAGAGACCCTGCTGTTAAATGAAAAAATTAAACAAAACAATTATGGCCCTGGGTGTATTTTACCCAAAATAAATTTTGGGTAGAGTTTCACCTGCATTTAATTTTGTGCCAAGTGTGAGTAAGTGGGTTCTGGCCCTTAAACCCCCAACTGCTCCCAATTCTTTTTGGAGCCGCTTGATTTTTAATTGCTACCATGAGTGAGAACCCCCAATGGAGCCTCATACACTATAAGCTTTGTCAAAATGAATTTTAACTGTAGCTGGCCACTGCTGTATAACTGGGGTAGGAGGTCTCATAGATGTGAGCAAATGTGTGCAGGCTGAGTGAGTCAGACTATTATAGACCATAGGCTAGGAGAGTAACAGTGGCAAGGATAGGTCCTGAACTTTCTTCAGCTTCTTTCTGCCAGAAGGAAGCAGTAGTATCCAGGATCGGTGGGAAAGTACTTCTAAGGCATCCAGAGAAACAACCAAACAATTAGAGTGCAGAAGGGCCTGGATTTATACTCCTTGTGGCTGGAGCAAGCAACCAGGTGGGGTGGGATGGAAAAGTCCTCTCCCTGGTAAAGACATTTACCCCCTACCCTGAGTGTCCAACTGTACTGTTGTCTGGATCCTTAATGCTCATATAGACAAACACAGATCATGCGTCTGCGTCATGCCATAGGCATGGATTGCAATCTTGTTGGACCGGGAGGGGTGCCCAAAGTGGTACATTCAAAGTGGTGGAAGGCTAACGCCTTCCCAAGGAGTTAAGCAGCACAAGCATGGAGGTGGCAGCATACTGTGTAGTGAACAGAGCCTTTTTACCCTGTGTCACTGGAATGATGCCTAAAGGCACACTCACCTTTTTAAAAGTTCAGCTACTGTGTGCTTAACTCATGCTTGGCCTACGGCAGGTAAATTTTAGAGTGCTGCGTAGTGCAGGTTTAGTGACTCTGCACTGGTTGTATGTGTGCCTGGGTAGGTTACCGTTCAGGGATACAACAATACTGTGTAGTACATGTGTGGTTAGTGCATGCACTGGGCGTATGTATGCCTGTGAGGAATACATAACATGAAAGATGTATACTTCAGAAAACCTTTAAAAACACACCTTTTCTACAGAGCGGATTTTAGTCAATTGGTTCATCATGGTAGCTCAGTGAGTTTGTTGCAACAAGCGCTGAGAGGCTCCGTCGGGTAGCCATGCACTATATAAAAACAGCTGAATTGAATTGATGTAGTGCTGTGCAGTGCATGCACAATGAGAGCATGTGCTGGGTGTATGTGTATTTGCGTGAGATACAATACATGAAGGGTGAAGTGTTGTGCAGCATTCACTGGTCCATTTTGGGAAGCCCAGGTCTGCCTGGTGAAGACATGAGGAGGAAAGGAATCCCCCCTGGCAGATTTGTGTATTGCTGCATTCCTGTCAGCTGGGTGGGGGACACACTGGAGGGAAAAGGAAGATACTCCCTTACACTTCAAAATACTGTTCTTTGATTCAGTGATAGATCCCCAGGAAGGGACCTGGACACACCTCAGGAAGAGAGATGGGTCTGATAAGGAATCATAAAGAGTAGGGCAGGGATTAACCTTTTGTCGCACATATCGCTGTTGCTGACATCCAGGTGTGAACTCTGGTCACTCCCATGAGTGGTGTTGTGGGATAATCAGCTTCAGAGTCTTGCCTGCTGTGACAGACATCCTTTATGAGCAAAAAACAAAGAGAGAATTATCCACTTCAAAAGAAGCGGAACCTCGACATAAAACTTCAAAGACTCCGACCCTAAATCATATTTGGTGTCTGGAAAGGACTAATAGAAGGGGAGGTTGTGAAGGAAGTGACACGATTAGGGCCACCCGGGTCACTCGCGACCACCTCTCAGCCTTCCATACAAATGAAGAGTAGGTCAGACAGTAGAGAATACAAACCAAGTATATTTATTCAGATACACTCGAGCGGAGCCCAGTCTGCCCAGTCTCTGTGGATTGCTGCAGAGGGACTGACATCAGCAAACATGGTGGTACATTATGTACGATTCAGAACCAATGTAGGCACGCCCAGACTGGAAATTTCCAGATGAAGGCAGCTACACAAAAAAGGTACAGAAGGATAAGTTTCTATCCTGAGACCGGGCACACACTATCTCTATGCCAAGGTTGTTCTGCCTGTGCCCACCGCTGGACTAGTGGGAGCAGGCCTCTATCTAGTGGGAAAGGTATGCGCTAATAAGAACAGTGTATCCATTAGTACAGCAAGGCCCAACCTTGGAGAAAACGAAAACTACCAAAGCTGGTTCTCGCAGAGAGACAGAGAGATTAGTTTTGATCATGGCTCAAAATAGCAGCCAAACATAAAAAGGTGCCGCAAATGCTAACTTGCGCAGAACAATATAAAAACAACACAGCTAAGACATTTTTATTCTAACAGACCCTCCTTTTAGCAGAAGCTAACAATTTTATGTTACTATCAAGAAAAGTATAACATGTTGCAAGGATAAGAAACATCACTATGAGCTGGTGCTTACATAATCAGTATTCAAAGACACCCTCATCGATCTGCATCATGTCGTCAATGTCCTTTTGCAACATAATCGCAGCACTAGTATCATGAACTGATATTTTCTGTTTAGGGATGAGAACATTTACACAATAGGTGCAACAAGCCAGTGTATACAGGGGGAACATGTAAAAATAATACTAGCAACCACAACCAAAAAGAAGAGGATCTTCCAACCCCATGTTGTTAGCGTATTCCAAAACCACCCCGACAGAGTCCAAGTACCTGTTTCTTGGTGTATCTCAGTTGATAGCCTATGTAACTTTTGTATAGACGAATAAACATTGGGAGCGTTATCAGGTATGTAAACACAGCAGCTGCTGCCAATGACGCAACAGGCCCCTCCCCGATCTGCAAGGATGGCATCTAACACCATCCTGTTCTGCAAAGTGACTAATCTCGTAGCCTGGAGCTCAGCAGTGATATTTGTCATTATCCCCGCAGTTGTATTGATAACCCCTTCAACAACTCTTGTTAGCTGGCGAATTTGAAGGCTATTAGCCATGGGACCCCAAAAAGGTAGTAGGCCCTTCAAATCATCCCCAAATTGCTGTGCAGTAGTGTCAGCCTGATCTATATCTTTCGTATCAACAATCCTCTTGACTCAGGACAGGGATAGACTTCTACGTTGCAATCGATGAGTTTGGTGATAGTTAGACGGAGCAACATATACAGGGGGAAGAAGGAAAGAGAGATAGCATGTACCTGACCATCCCCTTGGGAGCCACACGTGAGCTTGTGACCCACAAACAAAATAGACATTATGGGGCAGAATCAAAGGCGGACTATTTGTCGTATTCAGCTTGAAGGTGAAATTACACTTTCTCTCATCCACCTTTATCTTCCCTGTCCCCTGGGCACAAAAACTAGCTGTCGTATTAACCACTGACACAGGTATCGGCTTATCTTCAGTTAGATTTCGACTTCCGAAGGATCGGAAATACTCAGAGATGTTAAACAATTGGAAATCAGCCAATTCCATTTGAAACCAGGGATTGCTCTTTACTTTATGGTATGTTTTCGCACAAGACTTTGGAGAAAGTATCCCTAAGGTCCCTTGTCCTGCCGGTCCTATGGGGGTAAACCCTTGATAGAAACGTACATATTCAGTGGCAGTGCGAGAATCAGCAGATGTCATATCTAAAGCAGAAAGATGAAATTGGAAGTATACCAGTCAAAACAAGTGAAACCAACCCTCGCAGCTGACGATATATGACAATGGCAGGGACAACAAATTGATGCTCTTATGAGTGACTGAAGGGAGCAAACCACAAATCCAACTATTAGTTGTATTGGAGACGTTATGAGCTTGATGCAACATTTGTATAAAGACATTATCGGTGTAGGACAACCTATGCCCTTCTTTGTGTGGAGCCAAAGTGACAAAAACGTGCTCAGGGGGAGTGGGCGTTGTACCAACCAAGGAATGTACAGGCTATTTCTCCTCTAGAAACCAGGATATTCCAAGTATTGTTATTAGCATAATCACAGCAATTAATATGCAAACTATTTTACTCTTTGTTGACCAACCCTGTGCTACACGTGGCGGTGCAAATGGTTGTTCCTCCTCATCAATAGGCCGACCAAATGGATGCATTATGAAGCAAGAAAAGGAATGCAATAAAACTGATAGTAAAGGTAAGTGTTCCCTGTGTCTGTCAGAGCCTCACTGGTATATGCTCCTATTGTTCATCAACGTTGGCGCTCTTGAGCACCGGTGGTGGAGCTTGCTCAGTCCTAAGCTCACGATGAATCCCACGTTGCACAGGATAATGTACCCCTCCTCCTAGGGAGCACATTAGATCTATCCTGTCCAATGTCAGAACAGTGCACCAATCTCACAACACCCTGAACTAACACCGTTGGTACTATATCAAAGTACACCCTAACTTACACAGTCCATCCCTGGCTAATCTGACTTCTCCTTTGGTGCACTATTCCTCAGCCGAGGATGCAAATTGTACCTGGTGACTCCAGGCACAGAGGGGTCAACAAACAGCGGCTCCTTAATGGCTCGAATTTCTGGAGGGACCGCTGCATTTAGCACTTCATCACTCTCCGCATACGTTTGGGCCCATGTTAACTTTGCATCGCTGAAGGGGACAAACTGAGGCACCTTCTTACACCCAGTGTCCCCTATGCTGTCCCTCACCCACTGATCATAGGGCAAGGGTAAGGGTATCCTGCGGCAGTGGCTGGCGTGGATCCAGTTCTTTCGGCCGGCGACCTTCACGGCGGTTCGAGTGGCCAGAAGGACCTGTTCAGGTCCCTTCCAGCGGGGCTCTAAGCTCTTCTTCCGCTGGAAGTTCTTGACTAATATGAAGTCCCCAGGCCGAATGTTGTGTCCGGTCCCCCCTGGTGTGGGTGGAAGGGACTCGGGGACCTGTTGGTGAATAGAGCGCAAATTTTCAGTTAACTGGCAAAGATAGTCTGTCATCAATGGATACTCAATATCTGAGAACCCACGAGGGCGCGGGACGCCCCAGATATTCGCCGAGCGTCCAAACATGACCTCGTAGGGTGACAATCCTGTTCTAGAATGTGCTGTTGTTTTTGTCGACAAAAGAGCTAATGGTAAAGCATCTGGCCACTGTAACCCTGTTGTCTCCTGAATCTTTGCCAATTTCAGTTTGAGAGTACCATTGTACTTCTCAACCACACCTGCTGACTGTGGGTGATTTGCAGCATGAAACTTCTGCTTTATGCACAAACCATCGCAAATCAACTGGATGACCTTGGCATTAAAATGACTTCCGTTGTCACTCCAGATCAAACGGGGCAAGCTGAAACGAGGAAAGAACTCCTTCAGGACTACCTTTGCAGTCGCAACGGCTGTATTGTCTTTAGTGGGGTAAGCCTCAACCCATTTACTGAATGCACAAACAACCACCAACACGTACTTCAAATTATTGACCCTCTCTAACTCAATATAGTCCATCTGGAGGATCTCAAAAGGGAAAGTGGGTGGTGCAAAATTACCGGGTGGTGTAAGGGTACCTTTCCCAGGATTGTGCATCATGCACACCATGCAGTACTTCACTAAATGTGCAGCAGTTTTTGAGATGTTATCATTCTGCCATACATGGTCTAACAACTTGCAAATACCCTTAGCACTGATATGGGCTGGGCCATGAGAGATCGCGACCACAGGGAGAACATACCCATCTGGCAACATCCATCTCTGCTTCCCTGACTTGTCAATCCAACATCCCTCATCGTTCAACTGTGCTGTACTTTCTTTCCACACTGCTAATTCCTCTACTGTGGCTTCACTTTGTATCTCCTTCACGTTCTCAAGTGTATCCTCAAACATGGTGACCTCAGGCACCCACCTAGCGGGACCTGCTACAAACATTCTTTTCATTCTAGTCCTGGCTGTTTCCTTAGCTGTCTGATCTGCAAAAGCATTCCCCTCACCTACATCATCAGTAACTTTCCTATGGGCGCTACACTTTACTATTGCAAATTTCTTAGGGAGTGTCAAAGCGGACAAAAGCCTATATATAAGGTGACCGTGCTGGATCTTTGTACCATGGGAAGTAAGGACCCTCTCTCTGCGCAGAGTTGCCCGAAATTATGGGCGACTCCAAAGGCGTACTGGCTGTCAGTATAAATATTAACAACCAGTCCCTCACTCAATTCTCAGGCTCGTATTAGAGCAACCAGCTCTGCAGCTTGGGCCGACTGATAGGGAACTTGTGTTGTCTCAACTACCGTACGCAGCGTAGTAATAGCATATGCAGCAGTTGTAGTGCCATCTGGTAATTTAAAGCAAGAGCCATCGACATATAGTTCCCCTTGGGGATCAGATAAGGGAACATCAGTCAAGTCCACCCGTCCTTTCGTCTCTTCTTCCGTCCGGAAGATACAATCATGTATGTCAATCTCCTCATTCTATGAAGGGAGGGGTAGTAACGTGGCTGGATTCAGAGTGGCACATCGTTTGATCTTAATATGTTTGGCAAACAGCATTAATTCATAACCTGTCAGACGTGCCATGGTGAGGTGATGTGTCTTTGTCTTATTCAAAAGTGTATCCACAGCATGGGGTACCATGACTGTGAGGTCAGTATCAAGTACGAGTCCAGCCATTTGTCTTATCGAGACAGCCGCGACTGCTATTAGGCAGCTCGGGAGGGCTTGTGCGACTGGATCAAGCACAGCAGAGAAGTATGCACACAGCCGTTGCTTATCTCCAAATGTTTGTACCAAAACAGAAAGCGCACAACCGGCCATCTCATGGACGTACAACACAAACTGTTTAGTATAGTCGGTGATGCCGAGTAGTGGAGCCGAACAAAGCGCAGTTTTCACTTGCTCAAAAGACTGCTGACATTCAGGTGTCCAGGGCAGCGGTTCATGCACATCTTTTAAAGTTAGAGCAAGCAGGGGCTTGATTAACAGCGAATAGCTATGTATCCACTGCCTGCAATTGTAAGTGATACCTATGAAAGCGTGCACATCTTTCTGAGTTTGCGGAATGGGCATTTCAACAATGGTACTGATGCGCTCAGGGGTCAATCACCTAACCTCCTTCGACAGTAGGTGACCTAAGTAGGTGACCTCCTGTCGACAATACTGAAATTTGGACAGGGATACTTTATGGCCATGCTGAGCTAAATGCAACAACAATTTAACTGTGCTGTCTCTGCAACCTTGTTCTGTATCCGAGGCGATGAGCAAGTCATCGACATACTGAAGTAATACATTACCTGTAGGGAGCGACAAGGAATCCAGCTGACCTTTCAATGGCTGACTATAGATACTCGGACTCTCTGTATAGCCTTGAGGAGCGCAACAGAATCTAAAGCTTCTACCAGCTAGGGTGAACCCAAACGGATACCTGCTGTCAGGATGAATGGAAATACTGAAGAACGCGTTTTTCAAATCAATGACAGAAAAGAATGTAGCAGAAGAAGGAATCATTGTCAAAAGAGTGGTAATGTCAGGAACCACCGGAAACTGGGGAATCCCTATTTTATTTACTTCACGCAAGTCAATCACAAAGAGATAAACATCTACATGATCATCAGAAGAACCCGAAGGTGTCCGTTTGAGAATGGGAAGAATAGGGCTATTACAAACATTAGTAGTCGTCTTTTCAACCCCTCCTTTCTCAATCAAGTCCTGTACAATTTGCAATAAAGCTCGCTCACCTGCCTGCGTTATTTTATACTGAGAGATGCGAGATAAAATAGCATTGTCTTTAACTTGGATCAAAACTGGTGATATCTGTAACAGTCCCACATCTGTGTCACCTGTCGCCCAGAAAGTGGGCGGCACATCTTTAAACTCTGCAGGAAGAGGCGCATCTTTGGACATGCACTGCGTAGCACGTACTACATCGGGACCCATTGTCATGTAAACACCTGCCGGGGAGCAATAAATCATAGCATGCAATTTCTTCAACAAGTCCAAACCCATCAAATTCTCTCCACAATTAGACGTCAACCAGAATGGTGCATCCACAGTGAAAGGACCAATAGTCAACGCAAGAGGTTTTGAAATGGGGCTCACAACCGGTACACCAGATAAACCTACCGAAACATTATTATGGCCAGACAGAGCCACCCCAGGGACCAAGGAACGAGAAATAGAACTGTTTGTTGCACCTGTATCCACCAAAAACTCCGTAGCCAAGCCATGCACATCCGCACTAAGATACGGACCGCGTTGATCTACAGGTATCGGAACTGGTCCCTCACTCTGGCCATGGCTGTCCTAGCTGTAAGACATCCCTGTCACCTCATCCGTGTCAAAATCATCATGATAATACTGTCCTCCCGAGGGTCCTCAAAATAATTTTGATCAGAACGACCCTGCGAGGCCACAGCATTTTGAGCCCTGTCCTGACCACCAGTTCCACGACCCCATCCACGAGAACTTCGTCCTCTCAGGACCGTCACCTTCTGCAAGAGCACAGGACACTCGCTACGCCAGTGTCCCTCCTCTTTACAATACGCACACTGATTCAGCCCTAAAGGCGTGGTATTTGGCGGCCTGCTAGTGCGTGGAAGATGTCAGGCCAAACCACCACGTCCTCTACCATTCCCCTAGACTTCTATATCTTTCAATATCAGCAAGTGTCATCACTGTTGAAGAGGCAGCTTCAGTCAATTCTTTATAATAAGCAGTTGGATTCTTCCTAGGATCAGGTAACTGAGTCTTAAGAGACAAGACTTCACTCCTTTTCCATGGAGTATAAACCCATTGTACTTAGAAATGGGCCGCTGCCCCTGGTCTAGTAACAACATTGTGCTGATCCCCTAGCTCTGGTATTTCAGGGTGATAGATAGGATGAACCTCCCGCATTGGAAACTGAGATACCGGGTGGGGCTCTTCTCAAGCAGTCTACCCCGATAAGCAACCAACGTCGCAACATTACCAAAAACTTGACCAGGCGCCATATCAGTAACATATACATGATCCTTGATATCATATAGAATCTGCGGTGCTGCATCGCTGAAACACTGCTCCCAAAGACCGATCAAAGTATCAGACATATGCTTAAGGGCATGCTGTTGTACAAAAGGCTCATAATCTTTCATCACACTCCACACATCTTCCACACCATAAATGGGGTTTCAGGCCCACTGCGCAGCCTGATTAGCCACTACCTTTTTCTCTGCATCTCCCATCGCACATAGGGACCCATTCGCTCTTTAAACTTCATCCAGTCTCTATCCTCAAAACCACGTGCTGGTGTCCCACTACTCGGTAATGTCGGGGGATGGAAGAACACAGTGGGAGTAGCAACAGAAGTAGCAGGCACTGACGTCGCTGCCGGCTGCGTAGCAGGTGTAAGAGCTGGCGAAAGGGACGCCGAAGCAATAGGTGTGGCAGGAGTACTAACAGTCATAGTTGCCACAGATGGCGAGGACAAAGAAAGGACAGGAGGTGCCAAGGCAGTCCGATCAACAGTAACAGAAGCAGAAACAGCAGAGACAGACGAACCGGGTAGCTGGGGCTGTGAGGGAAGAGCGGAATATATCCTCTGCGGGGCATATGGGGGTGGGGGTAGAGTATCTAACATTTGTTCCACAAACGTATTATTTTCTTCTTGGGTCACATAAGATTTATCAATATTCAATCAAAACCTCCTATCTTCACGTTCAATTCCTATCTCTTGTTTCTCTCTATCATGTGCTACAGCTTTCTGAGTCAATGTTTGCATTCTCCCCTTCCGGGCCTCTTTCTCTGCTTTCATTCGCCTCTGTTTAGCCTCCTTTTGCCACGTTCGGAGAGAATCAAACATAGACTGTCTACTTCTTTTCGCAAACAACTTCTCCTGTAAAAACCCAATTTTTTGTTCATCAAAGGTGCCCGTCAACGGCCACTGCAACTCGGCATTGTCCCTCGTATATTTGTGCCATAGCGTACTAAACATAATAGGGCCAAGGCCATGCTTCACAGACATATCAAAGTTCGGAGTGCCTTCTGGAGGCGCTGGCTGACTTTCTTCCAATCGAGCATCTGCAGAGCAACAACGACAACAAGAAACGGCTAATTCCAGGCATTTTCAAAAGTGAGCCAAATTCGTTATGTTGCCTGGCATAGTGTTCACAAACACTTTGTACCAAAATCGGTCCTCAGACCATGCCAAATACAAACCAAAATGGTACCTTATCCACAAAGAACCAAAACAAACTCACCTGGTGCACACAGGTCAAACAAATGTATTCTCCACTGCTGACTCTTCGGACCAGACGGTGGGATCCAAGGGTTTTGCCATTCAGGACTCCAGTCAGGATGACCGCTAGGCGAGGCACCGTCTGGCGGGACAGAAGGGGCTGCTGCGAGTTCAGGAACTCTCTCGTGCAGGGATCCCTGATCCGTCCGTCTGACCCGACGATGGCCTCGACCTCCCCACCTGTCCTCAGGAGGGGATGGGCCACTCGCCCGACGGACTCCCTGTTCGGGCGCCAACTGAAGGAAGTGACCCGATTAGGGCCACCCGGGTCACTCGCGACCACCTCTCAGCCTTCCATACAAATGAAGAGTTGGTCAGACTGTAGAGAATACAAACCAAGTATATTTATTCAGATACACTCGAGCGGAGCCCAGTCTGCCCAGTCTCTGTGGATTGCTGCAGAGGGACTGACACCACCCCAGTTCAGACATGGCCATATGCAAATCAGTCTGACCCTGTGCCTCATGGGAACAGTCCAGCCCGAACTGCCAAGCCATGTCTTCCCTGAACCGGAAACAAGCATCCTGGGACCGGTTTCTGGCTAATCAGCCGTCATCAGCCAAGCTAGCTTGAATCTAGTGGCAGAGTGAGCAAGGGACCCATGTCTGGGCATACCCTGCCAACTTAGGGCGAACAAAGCGATACCAAAGGGGATGATGGACGGAGCGTTTGAGCAAATCAAACACTCACCCCCAGTCAACTGATCTGGGTTTAATCCATCATCATTCTTTAGCTCACTCCACCACCCCAGTTCAGACATGGCCATATGCAAATCAGTCTGACCCTGTGCCTCATGGGAACAGTCCAGCCCGAACTGCCAAGCCATGTCTTCCTTGAACCGGAAACAAGCATCCTGGGACCGGTTTCTGGCTAATCAGCCGTCATCAGCCAAGCTAGCTTGAATCCAGTGGCAGAGTGAGCAAGGGACCCATGTCTGGGCATACCCAGCCAACTTAGAGGCGAACAAAGCGATACCAAAGGGATGATGGACGGAGCGTTTGAGCAAATCAAACACTCACCCCCAGTCAACTGATCTGGGTTTAATCCATCATCATTCTTTAGCTCACTCCACCACCCCAGTTCAGAAATGGCCATATGCAAATCAGTCTGACCCTGTGCCTCATGGGAACAGTCCAGCCCGAACTGCCAAGCCATGTCTTCCCTGAACCGGAAACAAGCATCCTGGGACCGGTTTCTGGCTAATCAGCCGTCATCAGCCAAGCTAGCTTGAATCCAGTGGCAGAGTGAGCAAGGGACCCATGTCTGGGCATACCCTGCCAACTTAGGGCGAACAAAGCGATACCAAAGGGGATGATGGACGGAGAGTTTGAGCAAATCAAACACTCACCCCCAGTCAACTGATCTGGGTTTAATCCATCATCATTCTTTAGCTCACTCCACCACCCCAGTTCAGACATGGCCATATGCAAATCAGTCTGACCCTGTGCCTCATGGGAACAGTCCAGCCCGAACTGCCAAGCCATGTCTTCCCTGAACCGGAAACAAGCATCCTGGGACCGGTTTCTGGCTAATCAGCCGTCATCAGCCAAGCTAGCTTGAATCCAGTGGCAGAGTGAGCAAGGGACCCACGTCTGGGCATACCCTGCCAACTTAGGGCGAACAAGCGATACCAAAGGGGATGATGGACAGAGCGTTTGAGCAAATCAAACACTCACCCCCAGTCAACTGATCTGGGTTTAATCCATCATCATTCTTTAGCTCACTCCACCACCCCAGTTCAGACATGGCCATATGCAAATCAGTCTGACCCTGTGCCTCATGGGAACAGTCCAGCCCGAACTGCCAAGCCATGTCTTCCCTGAACCGGAAACAAGCATCCTGGGACCGGTTTCTGGCTAATCAGCCGTCATCAGCCAAGCTAGCTTGAATCCAGTGGCAGAGTGAGCAAGGGACCCACGTCTGGGCATACCCTGCCAACTTAGGGCGAACAAAGCGATACCAAAGGGGATGATGGACGGAGCGTTTGAGCAAATCAAACACTCACCCCCAGTCAACTGATCTGGGTTTAATCCATCATCATTCTTTAGCTCACTCCACCACCCCAGTTCAGACATGGCCATATGCAAATCAGTCTGACCCTGTGCCTCATGGGAACAGTCCAGCCCGAACTGCCAAGCCATGTCTTCCCTGAACCGGAAACAAGCATCCTGGGACCGGTTTCTGGCTAACTCAGCCGTCATCAGCCAAGCTAGCTTGAATCCAGTGGCAGAGTGAGCAAGGGACCCACGTCTGGGCATACCCTGCCAACTTAGGGCGAACAAAGCGATACCAAAGGGGATGATGGACGGAGCGTTTGAGCAAATCAAACACTCACCCCCAGTCAACTGATCTGGGTTTAATCCATCATCATTCTTTAGCTCACTCCACCACCCCAGTTCAGACATGGCCATATGCAAATCAGTCTGACCCTGTGCCTCATGGGAACAGTCCAGCCCGAACTGCCAAGCCATGTCTTCCCTGAACCGGAAACAAGCATCCTGGGACCGGTTTCTGGCTAATCAGCCGTCATCAGCCAAGCTAGCTTGAATCCAGTGGCAGAGTGAGCAAGGGACCCACGTCTGGGCATACACTGCGAACTTAGGGCGAACAAAGCGATACCAAAGGGGATGATGGACGGAGCGTTTGAGCAAATCAAACACTTACCCCCAGTCAACTGATCTAGGTTTAATCCATCATCATTCTTTAGCTCACTCCACCACCCCAGTTCAGACATGGCCATATGCAAATCAGTCTGACCCTGTGCCTCATGGGAACAGTCCAGCCCGAACTGCCAAGCCATGTCTTCCCTGAACCGGAAACAAGCATCCTGAGACCGGTTTCTGGCTAATCAGCCGTCATCAGCCAAGCTAGCTTGAATCCAGTGGCAGAGTGAGCAAGGGACCCACGTCTGGGCATACCCTGCCAACTTAGGGCGAACAAAGCGATACCAAAGGGGATGATGGACGGAGCGTTTGAGCAAATCAAACACTCACCCCCAGTCAACTGATCTGGGTTTAATCCATCATCATTCTTTAGCTCACTCCACCACCCCAGTTCAGACATGGCCATATGCAAATCAGTCTGACCCTGTGCCTCATGGGAACAGTCCAGCCGAACTGCCAAGCCACGTCTTCCCTGAACCGGAAACAAGCATCCTGGGACCGGTTTCTGGCTAATCAGCCGTCATCAGCCAAGCTAGCTTGAATCCAGTGGCAGAGTGAGCAAGGGACCCACGTCTGGGCATACCCTGCCAACTTAGGGCGAACAAAGCAATACCAAAGGGGATGATGGACGGAGCGTTTGAGCAAATCAAACACTCACCCCCAGTCAACTGATCTGGGTTTAATCCATCATCATTCTTTAGCTCACTCCACCACCCCAGTTCAGACATGGCCATATGCAAATCAGTCTGACCCTGTGCCTCATGGGAACAGTCCAGCCCGAACTGCCAAGCCATGTCTTCCCTGAACCGGAAACAAGCATCCTGGGACCGGTTTCTGGCTAATCAGCCGTCATCAGCCAAGCTAGCTTGAATCCAGTGGCAGAGTGAGCAAGGGACCCACGTCTCGGCATACCCTGCCAACTTAGGGCGAACAAAGCGATACCAAAGGGGATGATGGACAGAGCGTTTGAGCAAATCAAACACTCACCCCCAGTCAACTGATCTGGGTTTAATCCATCATCATTCTTTAGCTCACTCCACCACCCCTGTTCAGACATGGCCATATGCAAATCAGTCTGACCCTGTGCCTCATGGGAACAGTCCAGCCCGAACTGCCAAGCCATGTCTTCCCTGAACCGGAAACAAGCATCCTGGGACCGGTTTCTGGCTAATCAGCCGTCATCAGCCAAGCTAGCTTGAATCCAGTGGCAGAGTGAGCAAGGGACCCACGTCTGGGCATACCCTGCCAACTTAGGGCGAACAAAGCGATACCAAAGGGGATGATGGACGGAGCGTTTGAGCAAATCAAACACTCACCCCCAGTCAACTGATCTGGGTTTAATCCATCATCATTCTTTAGCTCACTCCACCACCCCAGTTCAGACATGGCCATATGCAAATCAGTCTGATCCTGTGCCTCATGGGAACAGTCCAGCCCGAACTGCCAAGCCATGTCTTCCCTGAACCGGAAACAAGCATCCTGGGCTATTGGGAGCAGGCCTCTATCTAGTGGGAAAGGTATGCGCTAATAATAACAGTGTATCCATTAGTACAGCAAGGCCCAACCTTGGAGAAAATAAAAACTACCAAAGCTGCTTCTCGCAGAGATATTAGTTTCGATCATGGCTCAAAATGGCGGCCAAACATAAAATTGTGCCGTGAATGCTAACTTACGCAGAACAATATAAAAACAACACAGCTAAGACATTTTTATTCTAACAGTTGAGTCCCTAAAATGTGTCCTCTGCCAAGCAGCCAGATGGGCTATGTGAGAAGGGGAAACTCTGCAAGACTTCTGCCTGTGATCAGGACTGGGGGCCAAGGCCTGCTAGTCTCCCTGCTGGGTGAGGGGACATCAACCAGGAAAACCAAGACCACCTGTCCTTACGCCTGGAGCACCAGTGCTAGCCTGTTTGCCAAGACCAATGTGCTCTGTGAGGAAGAGGAGAGCGTTGGAGGGAGCGAGGTCCAGTGGGGAGCCCTATTGTGCGGGCTCCCTGTGCTTAGTGTGAGGATCCAGCTGTGCATCGATCAGGCTGTAGCCCTTGTGCAGGACTTTTTCAGGCAACCCCGGTATGCCAGGAGAGGGCCGCCATAGACTGAGCCAAGTATTGAGCGTAGTGTGGAGGGTGCCAAGCCCACATAGCCTTGTTGCGGTGACCCTTTGCCAGAAGGGACCATCCTTAAAGTAGTTGTGTGACCTGCGTGCTGGGACTTGTGAATGCCTGAGAAGTGACCCCGTGTCAGGAGGGGTCACTGTGTTATGGGCAATTGCCCCTGAGGAGTCTACGTTGTGTCCAGAAGGTACAGCGGCAATCCTGTGTTGAGGAGGGGCTGCTAGGACCAAATCACCCAAAGACTTTGGGTCATCTCCCAGACTGGAGTGAGGTTGTCACTAGCGGGTCTAGCAGGACTGAGGGATCTGCCCTGACTGACCCCGAAGACCGGGAGGACTCCAAGGAGGACAACAAGCCCTTGCAGGACTCAATTTGGGAGCCGAAGAATTGAATTCCACTCACTGAGGAGAACTTGACTTACCGCGTTGCTGTGAGCTAGAAGCTGAACTGATCACTCGGGAGAGCCGTCCACACCACTCTGGAGAGTGAGCCTGTGCCCCCCTGATGCTGCAGCATGTACTGCGAGCAGTCCGACTCCTCCAAGAAGGATCTGATCTCATGAGTGCCCGCATTCAGGGCACCTGCTGTAATGCTGAATGCTTCCGAGCTGCATGAGTGGGTAAGACTTGAACTGGGACTGTGGGCCCCGGGGGATTTGCTGCTGAAGGTGCTGTGGAACAATAGACACTTTTGACTAAAATCCTAAAGAGTCAAAAGGAACTCTTGAGTATTGCCTAATAGTGTGCATACCCTGAATGCGGCCACCAGTAAATGGGAAATAACCCCGAACACACTCTACACGAAAGAGGGGGGGGACAGGGATTTGCCTGACAACTGCTAGAACTTCATCCTCCGGGGGCATTGTGTTGTTGTTTTTGCATGCCGCATTTCTTTGCATGTGTAGAGTAAGAAATAAAATGCTACTTTCTCTTATAAAAGCAAATATTTGGCTGGATATTGATTTATTGTTTATAATGTTTGAGTTATGAGTTGTGTTCACTGAACTGTATCTACATCCCCCAAAGGAGCCTTGACTGCTTGATCACAACTACCACTGAGAGTCAAGTGCAGAAGGGATACTTGGCCCAGTTGAGTGAGATCCTTAGTCGATAGGCCCCAGGACATCAGGAGTAAAAAAAACTCATCCACCACGGTTAAGCCCAGGAATGCCTGCGTGCCCCATCGCCCACCTGAATATTGTTTTAAAAAAAATATTGTGCTGCAATAATATTGTAGGAAAGCTAGCAAGGACCAAGATATTGACAAAGTAGGTTATATAGGTAAGAATAGATTTTGCCAAATTTTATGTAATTCCATTTACTAGATGGTGCGTTATTGCTGTTCAATTTTCCTAAGGAAAAATTAATGGGAAAAACATATTTTGGGACCTGCCCCTCCCCCCTTACCTCCTCCCCCCTTTTTCTTGGCCTCAACTTTACGGATTAACTCAAAACTTTCCAGGAAGTGGCTGAGGCGGATGAAACTTTAAAAAAAAAGTTTAATGAAGATTTGTCAAATGTCAAAGATATAAGCAAACCAATTTTTTTTTTTTCCTATGGCAACATGGTCTTAACTATAACTACCCAGTGGTGGCAGCCACTGGGTTATATATATGTTATATATATATATATATGCATAACTTTAGCGCAGTTTGATGAATCTTCACAAAATGTTCCCCAAAAAATGTTCATCCACCTCAGCTTCTGAGTAATACCGCAGAAACAGCTGAATTAAATTACAACACGTTTTGCAGAAAGCTAGATCTTGGTCAAGAAAATGTGCTATTTGTGATTTGGTGAAAGCCCGTTGTGTAGTTTTCAAGAAATATAGGTTTAAAATGTATGAATATTTCACACCGTGGAGGATCCATGGATCCAACAGATCAAAAAATAAGATCTGACTGGCTGTCCCCACATCAGCAAAGATGTGGTGACAGACATTTTAGGTCTCCTGTCCAGAAAAAATAAGTTATAAAAAAAATAGGGGGCAGGGTAAGGATATCCCCCCCAGGCCTTGTGGGGAGGGTCCAAAATTTGCAGCAAATTCTTGGAGACTTCGCTGATTTGCAGTAATTGGTTTTAAAAAAAGGCATACTCCTGATCCCCTTAAAAAAAAAAACCTGGGGCTTAAGCCCCGAGGCTTAAGGAGGACCCAGGGGTCCCATCCCCTGGGGCCGATAAGTAAATTTATGGGGAGAAGCTCCCCTCCCTGAGCCTTTAAAAGGTCCCATGGGCCCCATCCCCAAGGCTGAAATTAAATTTAGGCGAGGGGCAATGTGCCCCCTCTCTGAGCCATTTTGAGGCCCTGGGGATCCCATTCCCCGGGACACTTTGTCTTGGGCCCCCATTCCCTCAGCCATTTTAGGCCCCAAGGACCCTATCCCACAGGGTGCTATGCTTTCTATTGGGAGGGGGTGGATGACCCCCTTCTCTGCGCCTAGCATGGCCCCTGGAACCTCATCCCCTGAGGCCGAAGCAAATTTGAGATGCTGTGGGTGCCCTGGTCCCACCCGGAAAACCCACATTGCCCGCCTTGGGGCAATGGGGGGAGCCCCATGGCCCCACATGGCACCTCCCGAATCCCCTGCATGCACTCCTCCTAGAGTGTAGTGGGAGCTGGCCACATTTTCTTTCCCGCCCTGTGGGATCAGCTTTTCTCTGCTCCTGCCAGGTGGGATCGATTCTGTGTTCCCTGCCTGCAAGAGCTCCAGCAGAGAGTTCAAGTTGTCACTGCCTGTACTCTTGCAGGCAGGGATGGGGTTCCCAGGACACTGCTGATCTGGACCCCCAGGGATGGGGTAGCTGGGGCCACTAAATGGCTAAGGGGGGGGGCCCACACCCCTCCTCCCCACAAAAAATAATTCAGCCCCTGGGGATGGGGCCCAGGGCTTTTTTTGAAGCTTGGGGAGAGTGGCCAGACGCCCCCTCCCTTTAAAAAAAAAAGTAATCGGTCCCAGAAAATTGGGTCACCAGAGCCCTGCAAAGACTCAGGGAGGGGGCACACATGCCCCCTCTTCACTTAAAAAAAATAAATAATCAGTCCTGGGCAATGTGGAACCCAGGGCCTTCTGAAGGTTTGGTGAGGGGGCCCCACATTTCCCTCCCTCAAAAAAATGATTGGCCCTGGGGATAGGGTCCCCAGTGCCATGAAATGGCGCAGGGAAGGGGCCACACCCCACCTTCCCCAATAAAAAAAAAAAAAAACAGGGAATGTGAAATGAGTGGAGTATCTGGTCATTTCACATTCACTGCCCAGGATTGGGAGTGCACCAAATGCCTTTTAAGGGAATTTTCCCAAAAATATTTCTGATGCTGGTAGTACCCCTAGTAGCATCACAGACCCTATTGAGATTTATTTTAATGCTGTGGCGGCTGCATGTAGTGCAGCAGGCCCTAGCTGCATTAAAATAAATATAGCAAGAGCGTACCATGTTATTTTTTAACCACTGCAAACTGGAACTGTATTCTCTGTAGCAGGTGTGCAGGACCCCCCTTGTGGTTGGGTCTGTAGCTGCATTATATGGTCTGAAAAATGTTTTTTTTTAAATTCGAAGACTGTAAAGGCTTTATTGAAAATATTTAATGACAATCACTTTTTTCTAAACATTGCAATGTGTGAATTTATAAAATATACATTTCATTATAGTTATTGGTGACTTTTTGACAAAGGCAATAGGTCTGCTTTATATTTTTTGATGTGCTGACCGCTTAATAAAGGCAATAGGCCTGCTTTTTATATTTTGTTGTTATGACTCTTTGACAAATTCAGTAGGTCTCCCTTACTTAAAATGACACAGTTTATATTGTTACAACATATAGTTAGCTGTGCACACCTGTGGACGATTGGGTGCCTGCAAGGGGTTGGTCAATAGTACTGGGGAGTCTTAATGTGGGAGTTAGTACCAACATTGAGGAAGGATACACTTCTGATTCTAGAAGGGGGTTAGCGGACTCCTGCACTTACATAAAGGATGCCTTTCTGATGAAGTTTGGTTTTACATCTGAATGGTAGTGGAAGAAGTTGCCGCACACACACAAAGACATACACCAAGCCTGTGTTTACTTTGTAGATGGCTCAATAAAAGCACTAAATGACTGGATAAAAGGTAATACAGTCACTACCTATAATGAGCTATATAATCTGATCATTAAGGAGCACATGTTAAGTAACTGTCACTCAGAGTTAAAGCAGGGGTTCTGCCCCTCAGGAGAAAGAAGGGAGCAACAAGAATAAAAAAGAGGAGTTCTCACAAGGGCGTCAAAAGTCTAATCAAGAGGAGGAGTCCCAGGCCTTTTCCAAATCCAAGTGGGGAGGGTACAAGGGGAAGAAAGGTACAAGGGGAAGAAACCTTTTGACCCCTTGAAGGCTGGGGCGTGTCTGGGCTGCCACAAGGCAGGACATAAAAAGACTCAGTCTGTTCCAAGAAGCCCCCCACTGGTGGGCAGCCCCAAGGGATTGCTAGTGTAGGAATTAGGGTAGAGGTTTGCCCAGGGGAAACCAGGGATTGGACTGAAGCCACCTTATTCTCTATGGGTGAGGTGCATGTTGAAGCTCTGGCTGCCTCCAAGCATGGTGAAGTGTATGCAATGGCCAATCATTAATGGGACCATGGACGAGGCTCTGAGAAATACAGGAGCCTGCATGACCACAGTTGTTGACCGGATGATTTCCCCGGAGCAGATTATCCCAGATACTGTCCATAGGGAAGTCAACGCTGACAATGAGGTGAAGTTTCATCCCGAGGCAATTGAAAACCTTCGAGTGGCGTAGGGTTACTGGCCTGAAGAAAGTAGCTGAGAGCCCTGCTATTCCAGTGGAGTGTTTGCTGGGAAAACTATCTAGAAACCTCTGCTTGTGGTGAGGTAGAAAGGAAGACTCATGCCCAAATGTTCAGTTTGCCTGATTTGGTGTATGTGGCCACAAATGCCCAGTCAGCTCATCAGGGAAGTCAAGGGAGCCTGAAGTTTGGAACAGTGGCCCAGGTTCCTGCACTCAAGAAGAAAGGTACATTTTGTGGGAAACCAGCCCCATAACTTCTTACGGATCACAATGAATCTGGCCCCCCCTAGGGTGGATCTGGGGCATAACGAGGAAGAACTTACCTTAAGAGACCTGCCAGAACTCTCTGAGGTGCATGGGGCAGGAGTACTCTCTGGGAAGGAATTCTACAAGCACAGAGAACCTGCCCAACCCTTGAAGGCCTTCAGCACCAAGCTGAAGTCCAGGAGCAGGGGGATACCAGTGGAACCTATAGAATCCTCTGGTGAGGCTACAGACCCAAAGCCTGGGGCAACCAGGTCCCCCAACAGCCTTCCTCTTAAATTTGACACATGATATCCCCTTGACTGGCCATTTGGGGCAGAACAAAACCTATGATAAGCTGGTCAAAAACTTTTAATGGCCCCAGACATCTGAAAAGGTGAAGGAGTTCTGTCACTCCTGCACCACCTTTCAAGCCAGTGGCAAGACGCTTAATTCCACTACTTGGGGTTGGGACTCCTTTTGAGAGGGTGGGAGTGACATTGTTGGTCCCCTGGACCCTAAAACTGCTTCAGGGTGTAGGTTCATCCTGGTAGCGGTGGACCATGCCACTAGGTACCCTGAATCCATTCCTCTGAGGACAGTAACTACGCCCATGGTGGCCAGGGCCCTTCTGGAAATCTTTATCAGAGTGGGGTTCCACATAAAGTTAATCTCAGATAGAGAGACACACTTCATGTCTGCATACTTGATGGCTATGTGGTATGAGTGTGGGGTGGTTTAGAAACTCTCCACCCCTTATGTCATGAGTTCCACACCACATGTTATGATTGTTAGTTCACACACTTCTCGTTTGTGCAGTCATGCACAGTTGGCTACTTAACATAGCAAGTTTTTGACAATAATTGATATTGAATTCTGAAGACATTTAGGAACAGGTATAATTATCAAGAACTATTGTGTTTGTAAATCGTTAGTTGGAAAGCCTTGCACGTGGCTTAGAAAAGCAATCATTTACAAGTACTGCCATGTGTATTTAAATGAAGATGCATATGGCTTAGAAAAGCAATAATTCTCAATGACTGCCATGTGTAATTAAATGTAGATTTAACCGCTATACACACACTCCCTCCAGCATGTGTAATCTAATCAGGTGCCTCATGCACAAGTGACTGCAGCCATCAAGCACCTGCTGGAGGTGTAGCATGTGTAAGCAAATTAGTCTCCAGCACGTGTGCCCTCAACCTATTTAAAGCTCAAGTGTACAACTGAACTTAGTTTCGTTTCCGGAAAATATTCCACTTACCTGAAGTCTCCGGTCCTGCGACCCCGAGTCGTCTTGCTCCCTTCTCCGGTTTCTGACTTCGGAGGCGCTTCCTGTGGCCTTCGGCTCTCGGCGGTATCTCTCTGACACGGCGCGCCTCGTTCCGGAGGCGTTCCTTCTTCCCAGCTGCCCTGATTGGCCATATACCTGCAGAAAAGATGAAGATGACAACGTTTACGGTAAAGGCGAACCAATGAATCTTTTGTACCTCTTTGACTGATGCTGGAGAGGGCCAGTTTAATATGGCATCCACCTTGTTTGGATCCATTGTTATTCCTTCAGGAGATAAATGGTAACACAAGAATTCTACTGTAGTGACATGGAAAACACATTTTTCAGGTTCAGCATATAATGAGTGTTCCCTTAATCATTGGAGAATTGCTCTGACATGATGGATATGTTCCTTTTCATTTTTTTTAAAAGATCAAGATATCGTCAATATAGACGATGGCACAGACATCCAAAAAGTCGTGCAAGACTTCGTTTATAAAGAACCGAAAAGCCGCTGGAGTGTTGCAGAGACCAAATTGCATCACTGTATATTCAAATAGGCCAAATTTGGTTCTAAAAGCTGTTTCCCATTCATCTTCCTCTTTCATACGCATGAGATGATAAGCAGCTCGCAGATCTAATTTGGAGTAGAAGGTGGAACCTCGTACTTGGTCTAAAAGAACGGGGATGAGTGGCAAAGGGTAACGGTTCTTTATTGTTGCTTTATTAACTGCACGATAGTCTGGGCACGCTCTCAGATCGCCATTTTTGTTTGCCACGAAGAAAAGTGGCAAAGATACTGGTGAGGTCTTGAATGGTATAATGTTTTTCCCTTTATTATAATAGTGTAACTGGTATGAAGTGAAAGGACATAACGTCTAATTATTATTATTTATTTACTCACAGATCTCTCGTTAACTGAACATTGTTCACACATTTCTACCCAGCTAATAGCAGCTTCTAGCAAAACTCATATATACCTTTGTTGATTCCTTGATGTAAAGGCTATTGTTTGACACTCAGTTGCATGCATATATTTTGTACAACAGCACACAATAGGAGAAACTCATGGTGTAATGATGTTTCTTTTATTCATCAAACGTGATCAAAAGGTACTATTACATATTTGGTGACAATTCAGAAGCCAGTAATTGAACAATCGTGAATCCCACTAACAGCCAGTTTGAGTTCCCTGAAGATTCCAGTTCCTATCCTGAAGCAGTTGGCAGCCTTGTTTTATTTCTCTTGTTTTTCTCTCAATCCATATCCCCCTTTGCCCTTGGAAATCGTAACAGTTTGATGTTTATTAAAATCATCATTCTTTGGGCACTTTCATAGGGATTTGGGAACAGTCCTTGCACAAGTGGAACCAACTGGATTTCAGGTGAGTCTTGTTTGAGAAAGGTGGGAGAAAGCTCTCAAGGAACCCAAACAGAACATTTTTGACTATATGCAGAGCCTGCATTCCTGCATAGGTGAGTACATGAAGAGGGCTAACAAGAACTTGGAGGCCAACCAGGAGCTCATCAAACACTGGTATGAACAAAAATCAACCTTGGTAGAATACCATCTAAATCAGAAAGTGTGGGTTGTTGAGACTGTGGCTCCCAGAGCCCTCCAAGACAAACGCACTGGGCCCTACATGGTACTGGAAAAGATGGGTGAGGTCACCTACCTGATGGGTGTTGGTGCTACCAAATACCTTTACCAGGTGATCCATGTCAACTATCTGAAGCCCCAGTTTGACCAGGCAAACATGGCAATGCTCATGATCACAGATGGAGGAGAGGAGTGTGAACCTCTCCCAGGTCAATTGTCCCACAATGCCAAGGATGGGCTAATGCTTTCTCCTACACTGACAGAGCAACAAAGAGAAACTGTCACCAATTGTTGGGGCAGTTTGCTGGACTCTTCTCACTGACAGCTGGACTGACCCATTGGTGTATTCATGACATTAACACTGGTGACAGCTTGCCTATCAAAAATTAAATATGCCCATTGTCATGCGAAGTAAAGGCCAGCATCAATGAAGAGCCTCGCTTAGGATCCAGCTTGCAGCTTACCTCGCCTACAACCACTTTTCTCCATAAACGTTTCTAAGCCAGAAGGTAAATTTTCCACCGGGATGAAACTGGTCTCTGCATCCTAGTGGCAATCCATCACGGTCGACCTTAACTTTTGAGTTTGACCTGGTCTAGAGCGACCAGGTACATGCGGTTAGCACTTTTTGCCACTATTTTAATTTAAAACTTCAAAAATTCATATCTTTGGTTCCCCTTATTAGATTGTTGTCATTTTGGTGTTATTTTTGTTGATTAAAATATTCTCTATCTATTTTTATACATTTGAGTTGGTTTTTTACGGTGTTGTATTTTCAACTCTTTAACTGTTTTGGTATTTCTAAATGTTTTACAAATTCTCTTAAGTTAAGCTGTCTGCTCTGGGGTTGAGCTCAAGTTTAAATTATTGAAACCATTACAGAACCTAACAAAAATAGTGACATTATCACCTGTAGTGGACTACCATCAGCCCCAATTAAGAATCTACTTTCTTACAAAGATTTATTGTTTTGGCTCTCAGGGGTAAAAGAAGCTGCCCTGTAGCAGCTAAAACTAAACCTAAGAGGCAGACACCACTGCTTTAGCCGTGGCTCAATCTAGAGACATGCAGATATGTACTGCTCTCTACATCAAACCAGCAGAATGATATTATGGACAACTTAATGGGTGTGACATTTGATGGAAGACGTTGTTCTTGTCATCCTACAATAAGGTATTAGAGATATTTCTTCTGCTCTTTTGAAACAAGGCTATTTGCAACCAGTGGCTTGGATGATCAAACCAGGCACCTTAAAAAAGTAACCACCTTTTTCTATTAAAAAATAGAAATTCTGATAATCAACCAGACTTCCTTTTTTGGAGGTCAAGATTCCCCTTTTGACATCAAGTAACATGCATCATCCTCAGTGGGAAAATTATGCATTTTCCCATCCAACAGCAGACACTCATCGCACAAACATGCTCTCGGTTTTTTACAGAGTTTTAATTGTACCCAGAAAGGCCAGGGTATCAGTCCAATTCTACAGCTTTACAATGATCTGAACCAATTCTAATTGGTGTAATCCTAACACATACTGGCTCTACACTGATTTTTAAGATCATGTAACTGTATGCAAATGTAGGCATCAAGGAAGAACATCACAAGTATTGAAGATTTGATCAGAACTCTCTCATAGTGTTTAGAAAAGTAATTTCCTTAGTAAACGCTTATTTTAGGCTCTGCATTTTTATTATGACATAGAACAATGGCTGATCGAGGTGAAGCCTTTGACCCAGAGTCAGATACCTGACACATCACGAGGACTGGATTTTTAAATTGCCAAGACCCAAATGCATATTTAGCTGTAACAGGAATTCTAGATCAAAGGTGCACAGATAGAAACTTGTTCAGGCTTGTCATCTCTTTGACCAAGAATAATTGTGGCACTAAACAAGTCGGTCCTGCATTTTCCTGCATCTGCAGTAACATCAGAATGATGGTTGTAATGACTGCTAGGGCTCAATACTTTGTGCATTCATGTTGCTCCTTTAACAATCGTCGGTGTAAGAATATGCAGCTGTCTACCGGGATTAAATAGCTGTGAAAATGCCATCACCTGTCCAACATGACCTGATTTGACCATTACCTCTGCAGGACCATTACATCATCAGACTATTACGTCAACTAACACCATTACCTCGTCTACCATTACATTAAAAAAAAAAAAAAAAATTGGGGTTTGGTGTTAGGATCTGTACTATGTTTTTTTTTTTTTTAAACAAACTTTATTGGGTTTTTTATTTGTTTTCATCATATAAACATATTAGACGTTTGGGTTGTACAAATTACATATTCCCCTCCTGTATGATCTTCACACAGGTAGCATTATGGCCATGGATGTGCATAATCAGAGAAAGAAGAGAAAGGAAAGTTTGCACAGTCCGCATTCCACATGTTGGGTCACAAACCATGTCTATATATAACAATGTTTAATTATTACCCATTAACACCCCCCTCCTCCCCGTCTACAGCCCCCCCCCCTCCCAAGGCTCCGACTGCATTTTACGAAATTCTGAGACATCCCTTACCAATTAAATGACTTTGATTACATTAGTGTGCCGCATTACTCCATTCATAGTCAGCATTGAGTAACTACAGAGAAATCCTGTGTTATACCTATCATTGCGTATGTGGAACGTCAGGAGTATCTTCGGGGTTGGCATTCTTATGAGCTTCTACCATTATGTCCCAGTCCAGGGAAATCAGGGTTTTCCGCAAGCCGCGGGCCTCCTCTCTACGCAGTGCTGCACTTTCAGCCCCTGCCCACCTGGACATTTCGCTATGACACATGTGCAACGTAGGGGCCTTGGCTGATTTCCAACGCATAGTGATAGATCTTTTAGAGACTATTAGCGCCAGATCCAAAAAGCGCAACTGAACCTTGTGTGTCTTTTTACATTGACGAATGCCTAATAGGCTCTCCAGTGCTGCGCCCCCAACGGAGAGGTGAGTAGTCCCCTCTATCCATCTTATAACCTCCCTCCAATAATCAGTAAGTCGTGGGCATGTCCAGAGCATATGCAGTAAATCTGCTGCTGGTAACTTGCACCGGGGGCATTGGTGAACAGTGGCCGGGTACATTCTCTGTAGCCTATGTGGGGTTAGATAAGCTCTATGCAAGAGCATGCATTGAATACATTTGAACTTGGCATTGCGAGGTATTTTCCGTGGGTATTCCAATATATCTTTCCATTCCCTGTCTGTAAAGTCTCGTCCCATGTCTGTAGTCCATTGCGCTCGAATTGTGTCTAAGGGAATTCTGGCATGTGCCCGGGCGCTAATGTATAACCACTTAATAAGATGGCTACCGTGTCCCATATAATATAGTGACTTAACCAACTCATTCACTTGGGGTTCCTCCCGTTGTGGGGACCACTGTCTTTTAATATAGTGTAGTAGCGCTGCATGTGTCATGTATAGCGTGTTAGGCGCCCGTGTCTCTCATAAAGGCATCGTGGTCCATGAGTGTCCCGTCGCCAAACAATGCCCCCACAGTCTCTACACCTACGTCCAGCCAGGGTCCCAGTGTCTGTTGCGTCAATCTACCACTCGCCAGTGGTATTCCCACCAGTGGGATGTTACCTGCATATAGTCCCCCGCCGGAGGTGTATTTCAGGGCATTTTTCCAACATTGCAGGGCAGTGTGTAATAGGGGCGGCAGTGATGGGGGGGGGGTTACTGCGGGGTAACAGCAGAGTGTGGAGTGTTCCTTGCTCTATATGTCTGATAGTATAGCCAATCTCTTGCAAGTTGCGGCCTGCCGTCCAATAGGATAACCACTGCAACTGGCATGCGTAGTAGTAAGCCCTAAAGTCCGGTGCTCCCAGGCCGCCACCCCACGTGTCTATTTGGAGTTTCTTAAGACTGATTCTACGGCGACCCGTACCCCAAATGAGTTCTAGCAGAAGAGTATCCAGCGTGTTGAAAACGGTCGCTGGCACCAGCAAAGGCAGGTTTGTGAAGTAATATAAAAGACGAGGTAGCACCACCATTTTAGATAATACCACACGCCCAATAGCCGATAAGGGAAGCGTTATCCAGAACGCCACCTGGGATCGTATACCCCGAATAGCCTTACCAAGGTTGCCCTCCAGCATATCCATTGGCGAGCGATATACATTAAGGCCCAGATATTTAAAGGTGTGTGGGGCCGTTGATAATGTGAGTCTCCCAAAATTAATACTGTCCGGGTGCACGCTTTCGTGAAAAAAGAAGGCATTTGATTTGGCTTCGTTAATCGCCAAACCCGATACCATCTCAAAGTCGGCAAAAATACGGGGGACTGGGCCCAGTCCCTCCACCATGTCCGACACATATATAATTAAATCATCGGCGTAAGCCGACACCAGATGTGTCGATGTGCCCATAGGTATACCACACTGTGTAGCCTCCAATCGCAGACGGAGTGCCAGTGGTTCCAGGGCCAAGACAAATAATATTGGGGACAAGGGGCAACCTGACGTGTTCCCCTGTTAATATCATATTCTCTAGAAATACGTTTCCCAGTTCGTACCCTTGCGGTTGGAGCGGCATACAATAGTCTTATCCACTTGATATATTCAGGGGGTAAACCAAAACATGCAATGGCTTTGAACATGTAGTCCCACGACAGTGTATCAAATGCCTGCCTCATGTCTAAGGAGATACATCCGGCCTGGCGGTGTTGTGTAAGATCCATGGACATAATCTGGTAGAATCTACGTATATTTAGTGACGTATTCCTAGCTGGTATAAATCCGCATTGATCGATGTGGATCAATCTGTTGAGGTATGGTTGAATTCTACTTGCCAAGATTTTGCTTAAGATTTTGTATTCTGTTGATAATAGTGACATGTCCGATGTATCCCTCCCTGGTTTGGGCAATGATACCACCAATGCTTGGACAGTGGTGCATGGGAGGTGCCCTAGTTCGAGCGACTTATTATATACCTCTATCAATTGTGGTATTAGTATGTCTGAGTATGTAGCAAAGAATTCTACCGGCAGTCCGTCCAGTCCCTGTGTTTTGTTGCGTGAAAGCCCGCCGCTTTGATTTCAGCTCTAGTGATTGACCCTATCAAGGCGTCCTGCATACCGTCTGGGACTTGTGGGTATGGTAAATTTGTGAGGAACTCGTCAATGTGGGACTCCTCCAAGGATGGCGGCTTACTATACAACCCCTCGTAGTATTCGCTAAAGGCTACATTAATGTCATAATGGGTGGTCGCAGTGCCTCCCCCAGGGAGATTAATATGGCTAATGACGGTGGTGGGGGGATCATTCCTAATTAACTTTGCTAATAGTGTGAGCGACTTGTTCGCGTCAGAGTGTCTCAGTTGGGTGTAGGATCTATAGTCTATTAGTCTAAGAGTTTCTAGTAACTCTGCATGTTGAGTACGCATTTCCTGTAGTGATGTCTGCTTCGAGGGGTCGTGTACTGCCTCCTGCTCAAGCGTGGCCAATTTATTCTCGGTGTCAGTCAGCTTCTTGTGTGTCTCTTGCCTGGCTCCCACTGTGGCAGTAATCGCTGTCCCCCGTATAACTGGCTTCACCGCGTCCCACTCGACCAACACTGTGGAGGCAGTATTTCTGTTCTCTGTAAAATAATTCTGGAGTGCTGTGGAGAGCGCGCTGCAAAACACTATATCTTCCAGTAATTGTGGCCATAACCGCCACGTAGGAACCGGGGTGGGCACTCTACCCCAACTAAAAACAGTTTCCAGGGATTATGATCAGAGAATGTCTTTGCTAGATAAGTGGTGTCTATGACTTGATCTGCTATGGAAGTGGAGCACAAGATCCTGTCTATCCTGGTATGAAGTTGATGCACCGGGGAGAAGAAGGAGTACTCACTATGTGTTGGGTTTCTAAGTCTCCACGTGTCACACAGGGACCAACCTTTCACCTAGTCACGTAGGGCTTCCGCCTGTTTACTGGCCACCGTTCCGTTCAGTGGGGGATGCGATCGATCTAGTGTAATGTCCATGACCGCATTGCAGTCGCCCCCCACTATCCATGGGTAGGCTTCCCACCCTGCCAAAATCGAGTTCAAACCCATAAAATATTTGTGTTGGTCGAAGTTCAGAGCATAAACAGTCCCCAGGATGATCAATACCCCATCCAACGTGCCTCTCAAGAATATATACCTCCCCTGTGTATCCACCCTTTTTTCCAGTATGACGAATGGGACCCCCCCCTTATCCAAATCGTCACCCCTCTGGCAAAAGCAGAGTAATTTGTGGAAATTATTTGCCCCCTCCACTTCCTACGCTTTTTGGTGGCTTCGACCTCCGTCAGGTGCGATTCCTGGAGAAAGACCACATGCGCCCCATGGCGTAGCAAGTGTGCGTGTATCCTATGCCGTTTATGTACAGAGCCCAGCCCCCGGACGTTCCACGTCATGAATTTATAGTTGGTCAGGGTATGCATTAGTAGTTAATTATATCACACTAATTCTAGATAAAGGATCATGTCGTCTTATGGGATACACCCTTTGTGCTGTGTCAGAGCCTTTGAACCCCCAAATGAGACGTAATACTAGGTCTCGCCTACAAACTAAACTAGGCCGGACCAAACTAATCCTACATTGAACTGATACATAATACACTGTAGCATTCGCAAAGTGGGAACCTGTGGCCATAGCCATCATGTAGAAAAACATACAATCAGGAGGTCCTCCAAGCCCGAGCAGGTAAGGAATAGCATTAATATACCATATAAACACATCTTAAATCACAGCAAAAAGGATATGTGAGTCCTGGGGTATAGTGCCGTCAATTTCCTCCTCCGCGGTTGTCCTAGTGTTGCAGAAGTCGTGAAAAAACCTACAATCCTAGTAGGTCATCTGCCGTCTGGGGAGTCACGCTAGGAAAGAGTGTTAAACTGTTCTCTGAGTCAGAGGGCTCCGTACTGTGGTCCGAGGACTCCGAGTCTCGGCGTAAGGATTTATCTCTGAGAGTATTCGCAGCCGCCAGAGCCGCCTCCTTGCCTTCCCGGGCCTGGTGCTGTGTAGGACCAGGAATCGATACTGCTCCCGCGTGTCCGACTACGCGCTGTGAGCGTCGTCGTCTCTTATTCCCAGGGCTACGTTGCGGCTTCGGGAGGAATTGGCCGGAGAGTTGCGTTGGTTCCATGACCTCCAGCCACTCCTCCACATCCTCCGGACTTTCAAAGAAATACGTCTTGTGGTCATAAATTATCTTTAAACGTGCAGGGATAAGCAGCGCATATTTGAGATTCATGGTGCGCAGCTTTCGCTTTACTGCCTGATAGGAGGATCTACGACGTTGCACCATTAACGTGTAGTCCGGGTACACTGAGACCTGGCAGTTCTCAAATTGGATCTGTGGCTTCTCCCGTGCTTTTTGAAGCAGCACGTCCCGGTCCCTGTAATTAAGGATTTTTACGATCAAAGGTCTCGGCGGAGCGCCGACTCTCGGCTTCCCCGTGGGGACACGGTGTGCCCTTTCAACGCAAAAGAAATCCAAAAGGCCCTCAGGGGCCACATGCGTGCAGAACCAGTGTTCCATGTAGGTTGTCGCCGTCACCCCCCTCGCTTCATTCCGGGAGCCCTATGACGTGGATATTATTGCGCCTTGCTCTTCCCTCCGCATCCTCAACCCTGTCCAGGAGTCCCGTGATCTGCTGCTGGAGAGTCTGGAGCTGCTTCGCATGATCCTTCTGTTGTGGAGGTATGGTTCTTCACCGTAGTGGCTAGTTTGGCATGGTCCGCCTTGAGCAGGGTAAAGCCAGTAGTAAGGGTGCCGATCTGTTGTTCTATAACTTTCCTGGATTCCCGAACCTCATTAAGTATCAGGTCCAGCTTGTCCTGGGCTCCTGTGTCACCCGTAGGCGGTATTGTATTAGTCAACTGCATACTCATGACGGGGTCCCTTTCATCTGTGTCCTGGGGGTTGATGGTGGCCGCCTCTTGCAGTTTCCCCTTTAGACGGCCCATTTCCCTGATAGCGTTCCGCGCCACACGCCCCCGTTCTGGTATCCGCCAGCCTCATCCGGGCAGGTGAACCAGCATCAACCAGGGCTGTGCTCGGATCCCACTGTGAGGTGTGCGCAAGCCCCCGTGCGCCGTTGGCAATAGCCAAGAACAGAGAGAAGCAAAGTGTTCAGCAGCCCCAGAGCCGGTAGGAGAATGCACCGTTGGTGGACAGGCACACAACCACGAGGGCATATTAGCAGGACGGAGGAGACAGAGCGGCGCCGCCGCGCTGATGGGGCCCTGTTACTGCTGATTTTCTATCGGTCCAGAGTAGTCCGCTGCGGCCTGTGTCAGCGCTATGGGGGATTGTGGTTCACAGGTCCCCCCGCCAGTGTCCCCGGCCATGGAGCAGCAGGCCCAGCAGGCAGCAGCGACCGGCAGGTGCCCCCAAGTCACCCTCAGCGGCGCTGATCCGACAGGGGGGGGAGTTCCGGTCGATCCACACCGCAGGGTAGAAGGGGAGGTGGGGTGTAAGGTTACACTGGCCTGGTGATCAGGATCCTGGCAGTGTCCCCCGTCCCCAGCGGTGAGTGCGTAGGCTCACAGCGTCTTCATGGACAACCAGTGTCAGCAGGGGAACCATTTAAAGCGCCAATGCACATCCATATCAACCCTATCAGGCCCCAAACACCCTCCACTGGCATCAAAGCAAATGGGAGCGCGTCGCACAGTGCCATGGGTGTAGGTGATTGTCCGTGTCCCCGACAGCGTCTTATGCAGCAGAGTTCATCCACCGCCAACCCAGGCAGACTAAAGGGTGGGGGGAGGAGAGGTCTCGAATGTACAGGTCCCCTCTCCTTAGTCAGGTCGCTACTGCCGCTCCGCCATCAACGAGGGGGGGAAAGCGTTCCGCTGGTCTCCGGTCCTCAGGAACCGGAGCTGCACTCACCCGTGGTGGATGGGAAGCTTGGTGTCGCAATCCCTGGCAGGTGCTCCTCCGGTGTGTAACACCACTTGGCAGCCCAGTGCCGCCGCTCCCGGCTCCAGCCGCAGACCACGTCTCATCAGGTCAGCAGCCAGGCTCCAGGCCATCGTCGGGTCTTTGCTCCGCACCGTCTCTCCGCCGCCGGGTCTCCAGCAGACCCGGCTCAGGCGTTTCCCGGCAGCACGGCAGTGTCACTCAGCCCTCCTCATAGTCCGCCCGCGCGGGTGCACGGCAGCTCGCTGCCGCCGCGCAGACCTCAGCTGCAGCCTCAGTAATTGCCGGGACTCGGCGCGATCACGGCACCGCAATGTGTGGCGCTCGTCACTCACAGCACCCTGCCCACCTGGCACAGTGCGACAGGGCACGAAATCTGCGTTGGCACAGGATGAATGTGTTCGGGCTCCGGAGCTCATTCAGTGTGCGTCCGCCATGATCGGCGGCTGGCCACGCCCCCCAGGATCTGTACTATGGTTAAGGTAAGGGTACCTTATATAAAAATAATGTAATGTACATGAAAATAAATTAAATGAATTATAATTAATGAAAGAAAAACAAGTAGTAACACCTGGCTTTGGGTTAAGGTTAGGGTATGGGCTGGGATGGCATTAGGATTAGTGTAACAACTCAATTTTTGGAAATCAAATTAAAGTACTGAAATTTAATTGAATTTAATGTACACAATTAACAATGAAACAATGTTTAGTGCTAGGAATAGTATTTGAATTAAGGTCAGTGTAAATGTGTCATATTGTCTTACATAATTATTTTAAATGTATTTAAATTATTACAAAAACATGCTTTGTAAGTTCTAATGTAAGGGTTAGGGGCAAGAAAAAATATTTTAGATCCATGAAATTAAAATATATTCTTTTTTAGGATGGAATAAATGTAGGTCAGAATTAGGGAAACAGTCAGTAACCAGGGCTAGGTTAAGGGTGCATTATTTTATTTTAAATTTAAAATAATGTATTTAATACTAAATATAATTATTTATTATTCACAGCGTTAGGGGAGTTTATGATAATTAGTTTATGTCCAGATAATGTTAAAATTAATGATAATTGCTAGTTAATATGAGGTAAAATTGTAATCAAAGTAGAGCTAATGGAAGAAAACAGAATGTGGCATTGTAGAGGTATGGTGATACGGTATATATCCGGATGTCTGTGTTTCAAACAAAGAAAGTTGCAGTCACCAGTACTATAAGGAATACCTCCATTGGTGGTGCGAATCCTTTCTCATCTCCTATTACGTAAATGGCAAAAGATTTGTCACAATACAGCACTTTGCCATACCTTTCAGATCATCAAACACACAACCTTTTGATATTTTGAAGACAACATGTCTTGGAACTCAAGGCTTTTTTCCTAGGTTTCAAATTGTTGCTTCCTCTTCTTCAGTGAAAATTATTTCAAAGTGCTATAAGACAGCACCGCCTCTTAGCACTGCCCATTTTTTTTTTGCTTAATCCACAGGGGAATGAGAATGTGAAAGCAGATTATTTGAGCAAAGTCTGTGATGTATCTCTCAAGTTGATAATGAATCTCAAAGTATTCCAGATGGTTTCCAAAACCCTGGACTTTCCACTTGTACATATTATTTCCTCAGAAATCAATCACCAGCACCATGAATTTGCATTGTATAGGGGAGTGGGACAATGTATCTGAGAGAGGGTCTCTAACCAAAGAGATGGAGATTTACACTTGTTGTTTTAAGTATAGCATTTTGTAGTACTGTTGTGGTATTCCTAAATGTACTACAGAATACAGTCTGAAAATTGGCCCCAATGTGTTTTTGGCTGAAAGACCGTTACATACCTTTACATAACCTGGTCCTTATCTCTTGAGAACAAGCTAGGTTTGTGATCTTAAATTTCATATAGTAAAGTGATTAAAGTCATTGTGTTAAAACTCAGCATCATTTTCTTTTCAAAGACGTACAAATTAGTACTTCAAGGCCATACTAAAGGTTGAATACGCTAAATATATAACTTGTTTTTTCCGAATGTTAGTCCTGCTAGAATCATTAAGAGACACAAAAAGCAGAGGCTTGGTTAAGGCTTTGCCCTTACTTAATGTTTTGTATGGATGCTTGTGTGATATGTTGCAACGCAAAACTTAGCAAATTAAGAGCGTCAGTGAGTAAGATCTTTATTGCCAAGTAATATAAACAAGCATTAAAAAAAAGTTTTACATTTGATAAATTGTTACAAAATTATACGAAAACATTAAGAAGGAAAGGAGACAACAGCAAATCTGGTTACAATTGTGTTAAGATCGACTACACAATGTTCATTGCAGGTTTCATGTAGTGAGGCCGAGGCGCTTCCGTCTAAAATCGTTCAACAGTTATTGATGTGAAAGAGCCTGTGAATGCTGTGTAAGCAGCCTTGATACATGTTGCAAAAACCTGGTGGCCTTGCATGATAGCTGTATGCTATGGCCGTTCAGTAGGGCAACAATGCAGGGCAGCAAGACCTGATCAAAAGAGCCCTTGAAGCTGGACGTAGCAGTTTCCATCTGAGAGGTAAGACGGCAGGGCACACACAAAGAAGATGAATTAGACTTTCTTGGCTATAGCCACAAAAGTGACATTGGCTATGTGGCCAGGACTGCTTCCAAGAGGGGACCATGTCTTTTTAAGAAAAAGCACCCAGGTGAAGTAATACTAATGCGTGTTGGGTTGGGCCCACAATGTGGGTCGTCAGATATGGTTGCAGACTCCAGGATGTGTAAGAATGCAAGACAACCAATGCATGCCATTTCTGGGTCAGCTCCGCCTTATCAATAATCTAGGATTGTTGATTAGCGGCCTTATTTGTGATTTTTTTTTTAAGGCAGGGAAGTCGAGATTCAAGTTCCAGGCATTATATAGGTGTAGGCTGCTTATGGCCTCTTGAAGGACTCTTGGCCATGAGGTTTAAAAATTGGGCTGCCTCCTCAATTCTGACCAACTACATGGCGGCCAATGAATCTCAGGGGGCTACCTTGAGCTTTCAGCAAAATGTAATGATGGTGCCGCTCCTAACTTGACTTTGGTAGAACAGGCCAAACTCCAGTCTGACCTGTGATTGAGATGCTCGTTGTGAAAGCCTGAAGAGACGTTTTAAAGAGGGATGATTGGAGCAGGTTTAATGTGATTGCATCTCTCCACTTTAACAGTTCGGAGCCATATGAAAGTGATGGGAGAAATTTAGCCTTTATGACCTGTGACAGATGGTTTTGTAATGTGCTGCCAATCTTTTTTGGAGCAGTTTGAACGTGAACTGAAGTTTGTTGGCGAGGGTTCTTCTACGGGTGAGATGATCTTTGAACAATAATCGAGCGTCCATTAACACTCCCAAGTATTTATATGATTTCACCAGTTCTAAAGGTTTTCCTGGGGCTTGCCACTTGAAGTTTGGGGAACTGCTCCTTGAATTTGCAGAAAGGCATGCCACTTTAGTTTTGTTGTGGTTTAGTTCCAACGCAAAAGTTTGCGTGTAATGTGCCAGGTGAGTTATTAGATGCTGGAGGCCAATCGGGGTTTGGTTTAATAAAACAATGTCATCAGCGTATTGAAGACATCTGAGTGGTTTGTCCGCTAGTTTGGGAGGATCACACATCAGTTCCGCTAGGTGACTATTGAGGTCGGCCATGTAGATGTTAAATAAGTAGTGGGCTAACACGCACCCCTGCTTTAGGCCAGTGTGAGTGGGAATTTGGCCAGTGGTTCTGTGGCCATTGCTACTTTGATTTGGACCCAGGTGTGTGAGTACAAGTTGATCACAGCCTCTAATAGTTTTGGCGGTGCACCCCAATTGGCCATTTTGGGCCAAAGGCTAGTCCTTGGTACCCTGTCAAATGCTGCTTTTGGATCCATGAAGCAGGCATAGAGTTTAGAGCCTTTGACCTTGCCTTTTTCTACGAGGAGACTGACTGCCAGTAGGTTAGTCGTCGTGTTCGTACCTGCTCTGAAACCAGTCTGTGTTTTGGGGATGATATTTGCTGAGGAAACCCAGGCTTCCAGGTCGACCAGAAGATTGGAGGCATACATCTTTGCTTCCACATTGATAAGGGCTATCAGTCTGTAATTTGCTGGGTTAGACAGCGAGCAAGATTTATAGATGGAGTGCAAAATGCCACCACACCAGAAAGCCGGAGTAGGGTTGGTGAAAAAGGTGTAAGTGAACAAAGGAGTGAGGTGAACGGCCCAAAATTGTTGGTAGTTTTTGAGTAGGGCATGTGGAAGTCCGTTCAGGCTGGACTCCCCTTCGGATATGAGTTGCTTAAGCTAGATTAGCCAAACCACGGGTCAGCGGATTGAGTTGGTTTTGGTACCTCCAATAAGGGGCTTTGCCCATGGTGCCTTGGCTTTTCTGCTGCATGCCTCAAAGAGTGATCAGAGAAATCCAGGGTGTAAATGGCTGTTATGTGTGCTACCTAGCCTGCCTTGGAGATCCCGGCATTATGGTGTCCATAGCACACATTTGCAAGTTTATTAATTTTGGCCCAAAATAATTTGTTGTTCTTCAGTTTGCTTGTGTAAAGTAGGGAGGTCCATATTTTTGTTTGATGGGATGTTTTGGCAGTCCTTACGGCATTTCTATAAGCTTGCCTCAGTGTTGCCAGCTTCTTCCATGCGTCTAGGGTTATCAGGGGGTTGGATTTCAGAAGTCTTCAAATTTCCCTGTTTAACTGCCTTTTTCCACTCGTAGTGAAGGGGTGAACGAGGCTGCCCCCGATCGAGTATTGTTATTCATTGTTCATTGGGGTGGGTTTGGCTGAAAAGGCAGAGATGAGAGTAGTGACCAAAGATTCCCAGACTGGTACCAGTGAGGAGATTTATTGTTCTGTTGTTTGCGGGCGTATACAAAAACTATGCTTATCTCTACAGAGGGCCCTGACTGTGTGAGACGTTTTAAGTTGTAGGCCATAGGTGATTTTAGCAGGTCACTCGCTTGGGGTGCTCTTGGTGGACTAGACAGTAGCTCCACTTGTTGTGGGACGTGGTTGCTCTCCACTCTAGCACTTATACTATAATAGAATGATCATTGGAAGCAACTCAACGTCTGCCAAAGTGTAGTCCAGAATTGCATTTGATTTGTGTGAAAACTGCAAGTTGGTCCTCGGTAAAGCGGCCATTTAATATGTAAAAAACAATGTTTTCTAGGGCATCAATCCGTGATTTTCCGTATTGGTCGGTTCTGGTGTGATTTGAAATTACTGCTGGCAACAGGTGTATTTGATGCTCTGGGGGTAATGGACATCTGCTTTGATATAGATGCATGTTGAAGTCCCCTGACAGTACCAGACGAGCTTGCGGAAAGGTAGCTTTAAGGGATATGAGTAGGGCGATCAAAGACTTGATTTGCCCCGCTTTGTTCTTGTCGCCAGGGTGAATATATGGATCCCAGACTAAGGGACTGAAATCCTTATGTACAGGGGAGCGGAGCTGACAGTTTAATGCATTGTCTGTAGGTAAGTCCCAAATCAGTGTTTTCTTGGGTCCCCCCGTAGGTGAGTTGCGATATATGTTGAGAGACCTCCTATGGCTCTTCCTGCATGGTTTGGTTTAATTGCTTCAATATGGAATTCCTTAAAACCAATTAGTGGTGTCGGGGTTTGTGTCCAGGTTTCCTGAAATAGCAGGATATCAAAATATCGAAGGGAGCCGATGAAGTCATTCTTTGCCAACCTTATTGCAGAGGCCATTCACATTCCAGGAGCACAGTTTTAATGGGGAATGTTCATGGCTGGGGCCCTCATGTTTTTGATTTCATACCTCCCACGTCACCCTTGGTGGGGGGGCGTTGCTCTGACTGGAAGGAGACATGCCTTGTGTGAGTTGGCACTCCCAGAGTGTTAGACCCAGGGCCGGACTGGCCGTTGCGGGCACCAGGCGTTTCCCCGGTAGGCCGCGAGGGAGGGAGCCGGTTTTAGGCCCTGGGGGGCCGTTTTTGTTACCGGCGGCCGGCAATGTCGGCCCCCTGCAACAAAAACGGCCGAAATCGGCCGTATCAAACAGCTCGACCGCACCCCCCTTCTCACCCCCAGGGGGGGCCGGCCGAGCTGTTTGCCAGGGCCGGTTTCGTTTCCCAGTCCGGCCCTAGTTAGACCGCCGGGTGCTCAATATTAGCTTCATTTGTGGGAGCAGATCAACTGCAGTAAACAGAATATATGATTGGTGGCCTCAATTGAAGCAATGTATGTGCGGATAGTAAGAAAGCATGCATTAGGAGAAAAAAGACAAAGCGATATGCTAAATGCTAGCATATCGTGCCTTTCAGAAATAAAACCAAATTTTGAAAAGCTCCGAATTTCTCGTTAAAATTGAGATTTTCCAGTATTTTATTTTGCGAATTAAATATATTTCATAATTTGTATATGTGTTTGATATATACTTGTTTTTGTGTTGTATTGAAGCTTAAATGACAGAAACTGTTTGGGCTGAGGGTCCCCAGCATCCCTATAGTGATTTACTGGTGGTCCACAGAACTCAAAAGGTTAAGATCTACTGTTCTACAGGGGTCATTTGCTCTATGATAAAATGTAAGTATCTTTAATGTAATTTTATAGACCCCATGAGTCCTCTCTGAAGCTTTCATGCTTGGTGAGGCTCGATTAAGGTTTGCAGAAGGTGCTTTTGCTTTTATGTAAATTACGTCAATTTTATTCCTAATATGCTCGGTGTTAGCAAATTTTCAAGTTTCATGCTGCTTTGTTGGGATGTAATTATTCTTTTGAAAATTCAATAAACAAAATAGTTAACAAATGAGGCAATGATAAGCTAGTTTACTCAAAAAACGTCCCTTAACCCCTCAACACACAAGACAATGCAGATATCCATGAATGTTGGATAGTGTGCAGAATGTTAAAAAAATATCATTATGAGAAATTGGGGTGTTGGTTGACTGGTGTGTGAGCCCCGTTCAAGCAGTCTTTGCAGTGTAAGGCACAAGCAAATTCCCAAATTAACCTGTGATCAAGCACCTGGTAGCTTGGCACGGAGCAGACAGGCTTAACTTAAAGGGAATGTGCAAAGTATTTGTGAAACGTTTTAAACAATAAAGAGAAACATCACACAACAAAAGGATCCCTCACAATCAATAGAGTGATTTTTAATAAATAAAAGAAAACCAAATTGACAAAATTCCAATCAGCGGAAATGAAGGTATGACATTTTAAAGCCTTCAGTAAAAATAGTGCCAAAAAGCACAAAGCACCACCTGTAGATATCTGGTTGCATGGACCGGAACAAAGTCACAAGTTCAGGCCGACCATGATGGAGTGTGGGCCAACTACAGGGACCAAGTTAGGCTCGCTGTATCCTAAATCCTGGTTTGCAGAGCATTGCTAGGATCTGCGTTGAAGATGCGTCACGCAACTAAGGCGAGGTCCTGTGTCATTGTCGAGAATCCCATCGACGAGGGTTTGCAATGCGAAGTCTGGTGTCAAGGATGCGTTGCACAGTCGGACCGATCAGTCAGTACCGAGGAGCTGTGAGGCTGCAATGCAGAGTCTGCATCATCTTCAAGGCTTGCCATCAACAATGGATGTGAGGGCCTGCGGCAAGGATGCGTCTGGCAGCGGCGACGTGTGATGTACGCAGTACTGATGATGCATTTGTCGTCTTGGGGTTGCGGCGCACAGCAGAGGAGATGCATCAGTTCTGCTGGGTCCACAGGGGCCATCAGAGCCCCTTATGCCCACTTCCAAGGGTCCCAGGGCTTGTGGTGGCACCAGTTGGCAGGGTAGACTCACAGAGGGCAGAGTCCAGGTGCTGGAGTCATGGTTGTTGGGGCATTCTGTCCCTGAGGCTCTTGTCAGGAAGAGGCCAGCCTGGGGTCCTGGGTTCAACAGATGCAGGTCGAGACCAGAGGGCAGCAGGTCAGCACAGCTGGGCAGCAGTACTTCAGAACAGCAGTCCAGCAGAGTGACAGCCCTTTCAGCAGCACAGCAGTCCTTCTTCCTGGCAGAGTATCCTTAGGTCCAGAAGTGTACTGAAGAGCTGGTGTTTTTAGTTTCAATATTTATACTCAGTTCTGCCTTTGAAGTGGGAGAAGCTTCTAGAGGCATGCCTTTGTAGTGCACAGGTGCCCTGCCTCGTTGACCTGGCAACAGACTAACTAGAAGGGGTATGAAGTTCTTTGTGTGAAGGTAGGACACAGTCTGTTTAAGTGTAAGTGGGGCTCTGCCCAGTACTCCCTCCAAACCTGCCAGTGAGTGCCCATCCAGACACGCCTAAGCTCCCTATTGTGTGTGGCTGTCGAGGAGGAATACACAAAGCCCACTGTCAACTATACCCAGCCATGTGACCCAGAGACAGGCTGCAGAAACTAAATGGCTGAAGCAGGAAAATGTCCACTTTCCAAAAGTACAATTTTCTAAATTGCAAATTAAAATCTGATTTTACCATAAGTTAGGATTATTCATTACAATTCCAAAGACACCAAACATGAAAGAGTCACCTATCCCCATTTAGAAGATACAGCTTATTAAATGTAATAAGGTAACCCCAATGTTATCCTATGGGAGAGGTAGGCCATGCAGTAGTGAAAAATGAGTTTTTCACTACTAGGACATGTAAAACTTAAAAGTACATGTCCAGCTTTTTTAAATACACTGCACCTTGCCTTCTGGGCTATCCAAAGTGTACCCTAGGCATGACTTATATGTATTGAAAAGGAGGTGTTGGGCCTGGCAAAAGGTTTATTTTGCCAGGTCGAATTTGCAGTTTAAAACTGCATACAGGCTGCAATGGCAGGCCTGAGACATGTCTGAAGAGCTGCTAAAGTAGTTGGCACAATCAGTGCTGCAGGCACACTAGTAGCATTTAACACAGAGGCCCTGGGTACACATAGTACCACTTTATTAGGTACTTACGAGTAAATAAAACATGTCAATTGGTACAGGTGAATTCTACCATGTTTTAAGGAGAGAGCACAATCACTTTAGCACTGGTTAGCGGTCCTAAGGCCAACAAAAACAAACTCAAAATAGGTGGAGTGAAGGCAAAATGTTTGAGGATGGCCCTGTAAAAAGGGCCAAGTCCAACAATTATCTAGTGACATTTGCTTCATTATGTACAAGATGTTAAAATTAGGAATGTTTACAATACTTTGGGGCATTTGGCAAGCAGTAAAATGTATTTAGTTATGAATTTGTTTATGAAATTGGTGCAAGGGAGCCTGGTTTGCTTTGCCCATTTCCAGCCCAATATTTCCAGGATAATTATGGCATGAGAGACTGAGAATTCTGAAGAAAGGAGTGGATGAAGGGATACATAAAAGATAATTTACTGGATTATAAAGAAGTTGCAGGTATACCCATCAGTAAGCTTTTCTTGGTGGTCCGCCCATATCTAACTGCCTCACCTGAACCAATTTACTATCACATTACAGGTTGCACACTCCCTACTCACCATACATTACACACATAGCATCCATAATTCCACTTCTCTGTACCCAGTAAGCAGAATTTTCATTAGAGTGCACTATAAACACACCTCGGTATTTTTTTTAAATTTATTTTCATAATGATAAAAAAAAAAAACTTTAGAATTGAAATTCTGAATCAATATTAACTTTTCTGATCAGAGAATTGATGTTCCTATACTATTTATAACAGAATCACCTATTAAAAAAAAAATAATTTAACAGTAATTGGAACACTGTAACTTCATCTAATGAAGAAGTTGAATTTAGAATAGTGTTCAGATGTTTGCTCTAAGTTACTGATATTAGTATAAAATGAGTTTAAAACAAATAAATACATATGCCAATTTCAGCATATTCAGTGAGATTTCGTAATAGTAACAATATTTGTTTCCCATTTAGAACCTTTGCCTAGAGTAAAGTGGGACCATGAGCAAATTTGACGATCTTTAAAGGTCTTATTTTATTGTGATTATATATACCATTGCATACTGTTAGTACCATCAGATTGTTGACTGCTTCAGCTGTCTATTGGAGACCTTCTGTTTTCATTACGGAATATATATTTAGAGTGGACATTGAGTCAGCTCCTTGCTCAATATTGGATGACGTTGTTCTCTATGTCATGAGTCTGCTTTTGATTCACTGGCTTTCCTTCCTATTGTTGTGCTTTTCTAGCATTTTAGTCTCACAATGGCTGAGTTGTATCCTTCCATTGCTCACTTGAGGGGACTCTGTTCATCACTCCAGGAGTTGTGCTTGTATTTTCTTGCTCTCTTACACTCTTGTTCTAAGGTAACCACCCCCTCCAGATCATTAAAGACACTGTTTCTTGTCCTGGGCGTTTGTGTGCTGGCATAATGCATTCTGAGTGTTTGTAGTCTTTTTTGCTTCTAGTGAGCTAATTAGACTAACACACCTGAAATCAATGGTTTTCGGTGAAAGGTTCAGGACTGGGGACTGTGTCCATAATTTCCTGGAGTGAGGTGGTCACCCTGTTTTGTTCCCCACACCCTTGCACACTCACTTTTAACTCCCCTCCTCAATGCTTCTAATGCTCCTTGTCCCAGTTCCCACCCCTCTCTTGTGTTTAATATTTTTTATTATTCTTCATGAGTTTCTGTCAGAGTGCTACCATCTGCTTGCGTCCTTTTTTGCTCAGTGGTGTACTTTTTCTTATTTTTAATTTAATCTAACATGGTTATACACATGTCAGAAAAGTAAATTAAGAATACCAAAATGTCTGTTGGGTGCGACAATGTATGTGCATGCAAACGTCACAACGCACACTCATACGTTCACCTTTATGCACATGTATGTGTCACAATGCATGCTGCATGCAGCCGGACACATGCACGCATCCACAGCCACCTTGTAATGGGTTTAATTTAATAGAAAACTCCTATAAGGAGGCCTTTGAGCTATTGCAAAGGCTGGAGAATGAGAAAATGTGCATGGCAGTGGGTAATTTTGTCCTCCTTTCACTGGGGGTAAGAAACAAATATGGCTCAACATAACTTCCCTACCCTTATCATATTTGCATGTTAGGAACTGATCACTTTTAAATCTTTTAAAAACCTTTTAGTTTTTAGCCTGAGACTCATTGGCCCTTTTATATATGTTTTATGTATCTTATCATTGGTATGTACCTTATGTAGTATCTTTCTTGAAAATAATTGTTTTATCCCCGGATGTGCCCTGAATCTTGTAATGCTGCTCTATTTATTCATGAAATGTTTTTATTATTTGTACTTTTATGGCAGCATTTGGCCGAATACAAGTTACGTGATTGACTAAAATAGAAAACCCATTGCAGTATTGCTGACCATGCTTCTGTGTTCAAACAACAATCAGAAAAAGCATTGCCATCGCCAATACCTCAGTTTTTTAGAGATGATGTCTGTTGGCTTTGTCAACGCTTGTTTCTTTCATAACTGATACATCCACTTTAAGGAAATACATTCTAAAGGAAACTTTCAACTTGGATTTAAACACACATTCCATTATCAATGGGTCAAGGAAAAGACCTCACAAGTTTAATATAGTTAACCACTAGGTACACAAAGTAACAAAAGCTGTGTATTTGTCAGTTTTTCTGTTCAACAGCTCAGTTCTTTAAAAAAGAGGAGGATTAGCAGCAGAGTAATAGATGGTGAAAAACCATTCAAGTATTGTATGTAGACCCACTGCTTAAAGTGAAGTCAACTCCAATTCCATTCACATCCATAGGAGCCGTCTGCCTATGACCTGTGGCCCATACGTGGGTTCACAGGATTCAGCTCAATATTAGAAGAAAAAGACAGAGCTACCATACTTGGGCTTAAAACTGATGATGCTTGTGGAAAGTTTAAAAGAATACCTGGGAAGGTTTTCAATGGTTCCTTTCCATGTCTGCTAACCCCATGATGGCTGCCTTGATTTTTTAAATCCACACATTTGTTTCATCCTTTTTATCCAAGAGAAGATCATCATCTTTTGGAAGACTATTAATGTTATCCATGGTCCTATAAGTTTAGAGACTCACTTTCGAAGGCTGCCATTAGTTTTTCATTTTGCCATACCATTTAAGTTCTAAGAAATATATATTTTTTAAAATTGTAAAAGATATATAAGCATAAGAACTCTTGGTTGATACAGTCTACACTGAAAACTGAAGACCCAGAACTGAAATTAAAGTGTGGCAAATGGGGATGGTCAGTTGGCTAAAGTGAGATGAAATTCCTCACTCATTAGCCCAGAAAGACTTGGCAATATGCCACTGTTTATCTTCAAAGCGATACCAAAGGGGACGATGGACGGAGCGTTAGAGCAAATCAAACACTCACCCCCAGTCAAATGATCTGGGTTTAATCCATCATCATTCTTTAGCTCACTCCACCACCCCAGTTCAGACATGGCCATATGCAAATCAGTCTGACCCTGTGCCTCATGGGAACAGTCCAGCCCGAACTGCCAAGCCATGTCTTCCCTGGACCGGAAACAAGCATCCTGGGACCGGTTTCGGGTTCAAAACCCTCATCAGCCAGGCTATCTTGAATCCAGTGGCAAAGTGAGCAAGGGACCCATGTCTGGGCATACCCTGCCAACTTAGGGCGACAAAGCGATACCAAAGGGGACGATGGACGGAGCGTTAGAGCAAATCAAACACTCACCCCCAGTCAAATGATCTGGGTTTAATCCATCATCATTCTTTAGCTCACTCCACCACCCCAGTTCAGACATGGCCATATGCAAATCAGTCTGACCCTGTGCCTCATGGGAACAGTCCAGCCCGAACTGCCAAGCCATGTCTTCCCTGGACCGGAAACAAGCATCCTGGGACCGGTTTCGGGTTCAAAACCCTCATCAGCCAGGCTATCTTGAATCCAGTGGCAAAGTGAGCAAGGGACCCACGTCTGGGCATACCCTGCCAACTTAGGGCGACAAAGCGATACCAAAGGGGACGATGGACGGAGCGTTAGAGCAAATCAAACACTCACCCCCAGTCAAATGATCTGGGTTTAATCCATCATCATTCTTTAGCTCACTCCACCACCCCAGTTCAGACATGGCCATATGCAAATCAGTCTGACCCTGTGCCTCATGGGAACAGTCCAGCCCGAACTGCCAAGCCATGTCTTCCCTGGACCGGAAACAAGCATCCTGGGACCGGTTTCGGGTTCAAAACCCTCATCAGCCAGGCTATCTTGAATCCAGTGGCAAAGTGAGCAAGGGACCCACGTCTGGGCATACCCTGCCAACTTAGGGCGAACAAAGCGATACCAAAGGGGACGATGGACGGAGCGTTAGAGCAAATCAAACACTCACCCCCAGTCAAATGATCTGGGTTTAATCCATCATCATTCTTTAGCTCACTCCACCACCCCAGTTCAGACATGGCCATATGCAAATCAGTCTGACCCTGTGCCTCATGGGAACAGTCCAGCCCGAACTGCCAAGCCATGTCTTCCCTGGACCGGAAACAAGCACCCTGGGACCGGTTTCGGGTTCAAAACCCTCATCAGCCAGGCTATCTTGAATCCAGTGGCAAAGTGAGCAAGGGACCCACGTCTGGGCATACCCTGCCAACTTAGGGCGAACAAAGCGATACCAAAGGGGACGATGGACGGAGCGTTAGAGCAAATCAAACACTCACCCCCAGTCAAATGATCTGGGTTTAATCCATCATCATTCTTTAGCTCACTCCACCACCCCAGTTCAGACATGGCCATATGCAAATCAGTCTGACCCTGTGCCTCATGGGAACAGTCCAGCCCGAACTGCCAAGCCATGTCTTCCCTGGACCGGAAACAAGCACCCTGGGACCGGTTTCGGGTTCAAAACCCTCATCAGCCAAGCTATCTTGAATCCAGTGGCAAAGTGAGCAAGGGACCCACGTCTGGGCATACCCTGCCAACTTAGGGCGAACAAAGCGATACCAAAGGGGACGATGGACGGAGCGTTAGAGAAAATCAAACACTCACCCCCAGTCAAATGATCTGGGTTTAATCCATCATCATTCTTTAGCTCACTCCACCACCCCAGTTCAGACATGGCCATATGCAAATCAGTCTGACCCTGTGCCTCATGGGAACAGTCCAGCCCGAACTGCCAAGCCATGTCTTCCCTGGACCGGAAACAAGCATCCTGGGACCGGTTTCGGGTTCAAAACCCTCATCAGCCAGGCTATCTTGAATCCAGTGGCAAAGTGAGCAAGGGACCCACGTCTGGGCATACCCTGCCAACTTAGGGCGAACAAAGCGATACCAAAGGGGACGATGGACGGAGCGTTAGAGCAAATCAAACACTCACCCCCAGTCAAATGATCTGGGTTTAATCCATCATCATTCTTTAGCTCACTCCACCACCCCAGTTCAGACATGGCCATATGCAAATCAGTCTGACCCTGTGCCTCATGGGAACAGTCCAGCCCGAACTGCCAAGCCATGTCTTCCCTGGACCGGAAACAAGCATCCTGGGACCGGTTTCGGGTTCAAAACCCTCATCAGCCAGGCTATCTTGAATCCAGTGGCAAAGTGAGCAAGGGACCCACGTCTGGGCATACCCTGCCAACTTAGGGCGAACAAAGCGATACCAAAGGGGATGATGGACGGAGCGTTAGAGCAAATCAAACACTCACCCCCAGTCAAATGATCTGGGTTTAATCCATCATCATTCTTTAGCTCACTCCACCACCCCAGTTCAGACATGGCCATATGCAAATCAGTCTGACCCTGTGCCTCATGGGAACAGTCCAGCCCGAACTGCCAAGCCATGTCTTCCCTGGACCGGAAACAAGCATCCTGGGACCGGTTTCGGGTTCAAAACCCTCATCAGCCAGGCTATCTTGAATCCAGTGGCAAAGTGAGCAAGGGACCCACGTCTGGGCATACCCTGCCAATTTAGGGCGAACAAAGCGATACCAAAGGGGACGATGGACGGAGCGTTAGAGCAAATCAAACACTCACCCCCAGTCAAATGATCTGGGTTTAATCCATCATCATTCTTTAGCTCACTCCACCACCCCAGTTCAGACATGGCCATATGCAAATCAGTCTGACCCTGTGCCTCATGGGAACAGTCCAGCCCGAACTGCCAAGCCATGTCTTCCCTGGACCGGAAACAAGCATCCTGGGACCGGTTTCGGGTTCAAAACCCTCATCAGCCAGGCTATCTTGAATCCAGTGGCAAAGTGAGCAAGGGACCCACGTCTGGGCATACCCTGCCAACTTAGGGCGAACACAGCGATACCAAAGGGGACGATGGACGGAGCGTTAGAGCAAATCAAACACTCACCCCCAGTCAAATGATCTGGGTTTAATCCATCATCATTCTTTAGCTCACTCCACCACCCCAGTTCAGACATGGCCATATGCAAATCAGTCTGACCCTGTGCCTCATGGGAACAGTCCAGCCCGAACTGCCAAGCCATGTCTTCCCTGGACCGGAAACAAGCATCCTGGGACCGGTTTCGGGTTCAAAACCCTCATCAGCCAGGCTATCTTGAATCCAGTGGCAAAGTGAGCAAGGGACCCACGTCTGGGCATACCCTGCCAACTTAGGGCGAACAAAGCGATACCAAAGGGGACGATGGACGGAGCGTTAGAGCAAATTAAACACTCACCCCCAGTCAAATGATCTGGGTTTAATCCATCATCATTCTTTAGCTCACTCCACCACCCCAGTTCAGACATGGCCATATGCAAATCAGTCTGACCCTGTGCCTCATGGGAACAGTCCAGCCCGAACTGCCAAGCCATGTCTTCCCTGGACCGGAAACAAGCATCCTGGGACCGGTTTCGGGTTCAAAACCCTCATCAGCCAGGCTATCTTGAATCCAGTGGCAAAGTGAGCAAGGGACCCACGTCTGGGCATACCCTGCCAACTTAGGGCGAACAAAGCGATACCAAAGGGGACGATGGACGGAGCGTTAGAGCAAATCAAACACTCACCCCCAGTCAAATGATCTGGGTTTAATCCATCATCATTCTTTAGCTCACTCCACCACCCCAGTTCAGACATGGCCATATGCAAATCAGTCTGACCCTGTGCCTCATGGGAACAGTCCAGCCCGAACTGCCAAGCCATGTCTTCCCTGGACCGGAAACAAGCATCCTGGGACCGGTTTCGGGTTCAAAACCCTCATCAGCCAGGCTATCTTGAATCCAGTGGCAAAGTGAGCAAGGGACCCACGTCTGGGCATACCCTGCCAACTTAGGGCGAACAAAGCGATACCAAAGGGGACGATGGACGGAGCGTTAGAGCAAATCAAACACTCACCCCCAGTCAAATGATCTGGGTTTAATCCATCATCATTCTTTAGCTCACTCCACCACCCCAGTTCAGACATGGCCATATGCAAATCAGTCTGACCCTGTGCCTCATGGGAACAGTCCAGCCCGAACTGCCAAGCCATGTCTTCCCTGGACCGGAAACAAGCATCCTGGGACCGGTTTCGGGTTCAAAACCCTCATCAGCCAGGCTATCTTGAATCCAGTGGCAAAGTGAGCAAGGGACCCACGTCTGGGCATACCCTGCCAACTTAGGGCGAACAAAGCGATACCAAAGGGGACGATGGACGGAGCGTTAGAGCAAATCAAACACTCACCCCCAGTCAAATGATCTGGGTTTAATCCATCATCATTCTTTAGCTCACTCCACCACCCCAGTTCAGACATGGCCATATGCAAATCAGTCTGACCCTGTGCCTCATGGGAACAGTCCAGCCCGAACTGCCAAGCCATGTCTTCCCTGGACCGGAAACAAGCATCCTGGGACCGGTTTCGGGTTCAAAACCCTCATCAGCCAGGCTATCTTGAATCCAGTGGCAAAGTGAGCAAGGGACCCACGTCTGGGCATACCCTGCCAACTTAGGGCGAACAAAGCGATACCAAAGGGGACGATGGACGGAGCGTTAGAGCAAATCAAACACTCACCCCCAGTCAAATGATCTGGGTTTAATCCATCATCATTCTTTAGCTCACTCCACCACCCCAGTTCAGACATGGTCATATGCAAATCAGTCTGACCCTGTGCCTCATGGGAACAGTCCAGCCCGAACTGCCAAGCCATGTCTTCCCTGGACCGGAAACAAGCATCCTGGGACCGGTTATCTTCAGCCTTGAATCCATACAGTGAAGCAGTTAACACCAAATGATGGGCAGGAGAGTAATCAAAGGTGGTCACTCTGCCTTGTTTCTTCCTACCTCCAGTAGATGCATTGTGTATGTCCTTGGCCTGGATCTCATGCTTATTTTCTGCGGCTGTCTTTCCACTGGTGTGCTTTCTCGTTAGCCTTACTCTGTTCTGGAAATTGAGTGCCTAATTAGAGGAAAACACTCTTAGGTGTTGTACTTTAAAAAACTGCCCCATGTAGCACACATGCAGAACTTGTCGGAATAGAACCACTTATGGCATAAGCCACACCATAAATTGACTCATGCCACTTCTTTCCCACCCATTTCATTTCGTGCATGATTTCTGCAGATTTTTCAAACTCCACCAGTGCATCAATTCTGGTTGTCCTCATTGTTTGATGCTGAACTTAATCTGTAATACACTTTAACCCCTTCGATGCCAGGCCTTTCCCTCTCCTCCTTCCCACATGCCAAGCTTTTTTTTGGGGCTATTTGGGGTAGTTCACGCTTAGGCCCCAATAACGTTTTTCCACATAAGGTATCCACGCCAAATTTATGTCCTTTTTTTTCCAACATCCTGACAATTCTAAAGGTACCCAGGGTTTGTGGATTCCGCTGGAGGGGACTGAGAAATTAGCCAAAATACAGCTACATTTTGTTTTTTCTCGGGGAAAAATGGGGGGAAAGGACTGCAGAAGAAAACGTCAGGTTTTTTCCCTGCAAATGGTATCAATGAAGGGTTTGTGGTGCTACAATTACCATCTTCCCAGCTTTCAGGAACAGGCAGACTTTTGTCAGAAGACCAAAATATAATACACAATTTTGGCATTTTACTGGGACATAGCCTATTTTTCCTATTTTTTGTGCTTTCAGCCTCCTTACAGTTAGTGGTAGAAATGGGTGTTAAACCAATAATGGACCCCTGAAAGCTATACATTTCAGAAAAGTAGACAAAGACATGGGGAGCACGAGACTCATGTCTGGGTATACCAGTCCCACTCGTGCTCACTGGGCCACTGGATTCAACCTAGTTTGGCAGATGAGGGGTGATATCCCGAAACTGGTCCCAGGATGATTGTTTCCCATCCAGGGAGGACCTCGCCTGGCAGTTCGGGCTGGACTGTTCCCATGGGGAGCAGGGTCAAGACTAATTTTCATATGGCTGGGTCCAAACTGGGGTGCTGTGGTGAACATAAAATGATGGATTAAACCCAGATCCGTGACTCGGGGTGAATGTTTGATTTGTTCAGCATTCCGTCCGTCATCTGTTCTTTTCGCTTTCTAAAAGTGGCATTTCTAAAATAGTAATGTCAAATCCCACTTTACCACTTAAGAGGATTTTGTCATTACCATTCCAAAGATATGAAACATGATTTGGCTACTCCTTTCTAATCGAGATTACAGCTTAAAAGTGTTATAGGGGATCCCAAATGCTAGCCTATAAGACGAGTAGGCCTCACAGTAGTGGAAAACTAATGTAGCTGTTTGTCACTACCAGGGCATGTAAAACTTAAAAGTACATGTCCTACCTTTTAGTTACACAGCACCCTGCCCTAAAGGTTACCTAGGGCCTACCTCAGGGGTGACCTATGTGTAATAAAAGTGGAGTTTAAGACTTGGCAAGGGGTTTTAAATGCCAAGTTGACGTGCCAGTAAACTGCTCACAAAGGCCCTGCAATGGCAGGCCTGAGACAGGTTTGAAAGGCTATTTGCGTGGGTACAGGCCCGCTAGTAGCATGTAGATTACAGTTCCTGGGTATATGTATACCACTTTACAAGAGACTTGTAAGTAAACTAAATATGCCAATCTGGTATATACCAATGTCACCATGTTTAGAGGAGAAGCACATGCACTTTAGCACTGGTTAGCAGTCCTAGGTGCAAAAAAACAATTCAGCAAAAAGTGGAGGTAAGCGAGCAAAAAGTTGGGGGAAGACCACCCTAGGGCTAACATGTCTAACAATAGCCTTTTGACTTCTATTTTTGACCCTGGAATCAAGCTAATCTAGTGTGTGGGGAAAGGTTTAGGTCAGTCCCTGACAATGCAAAGTCCAGGACATGTACCCAGGTAGAGTGCAACAGTAATGCCTTCGTGGAAGAACGTGGACTACAGTCCCTGTCCTGGGTTTAGCACATAAAGCGGAGGTGGAAGCGAACCTGATATAGTCTAACTATACTTATTTATCTGTGTCAGTACGAGTATGAACCACAGATCCCTCTGGTGTACAATTCTGCTGTTATGTGAAACCAAAAAACTTGTACTGTGCATGTAGAGTGTGAGTGTAAAGTGAGCGAGTGACACGTATACTATTACATCTTGGAGTCTGAGACCTGAAGCCAGTGGGATTTATTTTAATTGCTGCTGGTTTTTAACATTGGCTAGATACTGGTGTGGGGTCTTTTAAAGCAGGGAGGTTGGACCAAAATAACTGTACTGACGAAAAGTACCTCTCTTGCTATCAATTTGAAAACTTGTGGATACACATAGATGTGTCACATGTATCACCCCTGCTTGCTACAGAGAAAACAACTTAATTATCATAGTCATTCATAGCATTCAAAAGTGAATAAGGAACCAAGACACTTAAATCACTATGTTATATTGTCTATCGCATAAATCACTGCATTCTAAGCTCGTCTAATTACTTTGTTCGGGTATTACATACACATAATTCGTGACACATCATCAATATATCAAATACATGATATTGGCACCATATTATCAATACATCTAATACATTCAGTGATATTCAGCATGATCTTAGCAGATTGTATTTAGAAATTGTTGTAGGAAAGAGGATAGAACTGCCACCAGTGAGAAAAGGTGTGTTATATGTTTCTCAACACAAATAGAATTATAATATGGATGAATCAAAAAGTTAAGCACCATTTCTTTGGAATAGTCACATGGATCTGATAAACACTGGTCCAACCGGGTCGATTAGTGACACATTGGACCTAGCATTCATATAATGCTTTTTTTAAGTCCCTAGTAGACAAAATATATATATCTATCTATATATATATATACATACATATATATATCTATATATATATATATATATATATATATATATATATATATATATATATATATATATATAAATATATATATATTCACTGAAAAAACCATAGGTTTCAGGCACGTTATTGTTAGAAATTAGCATTTAAAAAACCTTACAAATTCACTGAAAAAACCATAGGTTTTAGGGACAGTTATAGTTAGTTGGACATTTCACTCGTACAAAACCATAGAAATTCCCCGTTATAGTTAGTTTAGCTAACTATAACTCGCGCCCCGCAATGCACTGCTGATGACGTCACATATTACATCACTCATGACATGGTCAGTGACATCACTGATGACATCACTGATGACATCTCAAATGACATCACTGATGACATCATCCAGTGACTGTGTGTTTCTGCAAAGTTTAAATATGTTTAATATATATAGGGAAAGATGTATTGAAGAATGAGTGGGTGTATAAGTGTGTGGATGAAGGATTTAGTAGGTGCGTGACTGACTCTATAAGTGAGTGATTAAACGTATCTTACTGAATGCAAGGGTTAGTGACTAAACTGTGTGAATGCCTATCCGTCTGTCAGTTGGTGTGTAAGCGGCTGCATGAGTTTGCGAATAGCTACATGAGTGTCTACATGGGTTATTGATCGGTTGTCTGAGTATCTGTATGGGTGCCTGAGTGTTTGTGTGGGTGGGGTGTGTGTGACTCTGTGCATAGATGCGTGAGTGGGTGATTCACTGGGTGCATGGTTTCAAGAGTGCATCTGTTATGGACTGTATGGGTGGGTGAGTGTGTGTATGGGTGTGTTAGTGAGTGAATGTATATCTCAGTGGTACATGTGTGAGTAACTACATATGTGAAAGGCAGTATATATGTGTGTTGGAGTATATAAATGGCTATAAGTGAGAGTGTGTGATTGTGAGAGTAGCTGTATGGATGAGTGTGTACTTGTATAGTGATTGTATAAGAGCGTAAGAATGTGCTAGTATTTGTATGAGTAAGTGAGCTGGTGTGTGTATAACTGTATAGGTGAGTAAATGGCAGTGTGATTAATTATTTGCATGACTGACTAGGTGTGTGAGTTCCTCTATGGATGAGTGGCGGTGTGTGAGTGTGTATGTAGGTGTATGAGTGCATATGATAGTCCTGTACTGAGTGACCGTAAGTATGAGTGACTGTACGGGTGAGTGAGTGGATGTGTGTGTAGACCTAAGAATCAGTGAGTGGGTATGTAGTTATTGGTGATGGAGTGTCTATGGTTTTGAGAATGGCAGTCTGTAATTTAGAGTGGGTGTTTCAAAGGTTATATTAGGGTGTGAGAAGATGCATCAAATGATCACATGGATGATGTCATCAGTGATGTCATTTGAGATGTCATCAGTGATGTCATCAGTAATGTCACTGACCATGTCATGAGTGATGTAATATGTGACGTCATCAGCAGTGCATTGCGGGGGTGCGAGTTATAGTTAGCTAAACTAGCTATAACGGGGGAATTTCTATGGTTTTGTACGAGTGAAATGTCCAACTAACTATAACTGTCCCTAAAACCTATGGTTTTTTCAGTGAATTTGTAAGGTTTTTAAATGCTAATTTCTAACTATAACGTGCCTGAAACCTATGGTTTTTTCAGTGAATTTCAAAGGTTTTTTAAATGCTAATTCCTAACTATAACATGTCTGAAACCTATGGTTTTTTCAGTGAATTTCAAAGGTTTTGTAAATGACAATTTTTAAATGTATTAATTGTTATATTAATTTTTTGATAGTGATTTACTACATTTTTTTAAACTATTTATTTTTAGATATTTTATTTTTAAATTACATTGTAATTACATTATACATTACATTACAAAATATACTTTCTCAGAATGAATTACTTTAGTTTAAATACTTTGCAAATAGGCAATAGACTTTTAAGTACAGTAGTTACAGTTGTTGCAATGGGCAACACAATTTCAAACACAATGCAACATTGAGTTCAATGTGAATTTCTAGTTAAATGCAATTAGTTACTTTATGGATTACTTTTCTAACCACAGGACTGGATCCTAGATTCAGTCCTGCGACATCTCCTGTAAACAGTTGAGTAAAAGCGTTTTGGTTACAGTAGTGATTTTTAAGGAATATTATTGTATTTTAAAAGTGGGCACTTCGAAACTTTTTCACATAGAATCACCAATGTTATCCTATGGGAGGAAATTCACTTAGCAGGTAAGTAGTGTTATCGTTACTTTTTCTTACTCAGTGGTGGATCCTGGATCCAGCACTGGTGCATCTCCTGTAAACATTTGAAAGAATGCGTTTAAGTCATACAGGAGATTTTTTAGGAATATTTGTAGTTTGTGAAAATCGACACTTTGAAACTTTTCTGCTGAAAACCAGACAATGGATTCCTATGGAAGGAAATACAAGTTACTGGTAAGTATGGTTAGAATTACTTTTCAGGGTCAGTGCTGGGCTAAAAGATGCAGCACTGGGTTCTCTCCTGATAACAGGTGAGTAAATCGGAATTCGTAGTTCGGCTGATTTTAGAGGAATATTATAAAGTTCCAAAACTCCACACTTAGAAGAATTTCCAAGTGAAACCAGTC